>CM044437.1:20342170-20376070 GCA_024363595.1 Xenopus borealis | reverse complement strand
CCCCCCCCCCCCCCGCTGCAAAATATGAGGATATTCAAAGTCACCTCGGAGTTCCATGGCCATGGAACTCCTCAGTATCTTATTCCTATAATTTACAAGAGGGGGTACTTTATTCACTATATAGATTTTACCTTTTAATAGTCTTGCACAATCCACTTACTTACAAATTTAATATTAGCGCTACACATGGACTGAAGCTTTGCTCTTTCTTGCACAGTCCAACCCACATCAGAAGGAATCGCAAATCACTACTGCCTCACACAGCCCCATTTATACTTTTGCCTCCTTTAATCTGTCCTTGTTCAAACTTCTTTTTATTCTTTTAACATCATCCCCTGGGTTTTTCTTTTGTCCTTTACTTTCTTTTCTATCTTTTTACTATCATTTGTTTTCACCTTCTCCCCCACCCCTTTCCACTTTTTTCAAGTGAAACATTTAGGGTCCCCTACTATATTATATACAGAACAGTGCAAAGCATTAATTTTCAAGGTCCTGCAAATGAGTAGAACCTTCTGTCCCCCACTGGTTTGCTTCCTCTTCTGCTTCCCTCTCCTTCTTCGTCTGCTGTCTTATATTGCCCCCCTTTTCTGCTCTCCTAGCCACATTACTCACGTATGCTCCTTTACTCAGCTTTTTCTCTTCTTTCCTTATTAGCGAATTTGTTCCATTTTGCTTCACCAAAAAAATTTGGTGGAAACCTGAATTTTGACACCCGCAACAATTTTTACTCCCGCAACAATTTGACATGAGCCTATTTTGTCCAAATGCATTATAGTCAGTGAGCATCCCATCACTAATCATCATCCTTAATAAGGTAGTTCACCTTAAATTTACTTTTGTAGAGACAATTTGTAATTGTTTTTTATTTGTGGTTTTTTAGTTATTCAGCTTTTTATTCAGCAGCTCTCCAGTTTGCAATTTTAGCAGTCTGATTGCTAGAGAGAGACTGGAATATAAATAGGAGAGACCTCAATAGAAAGATGAGTGATAAAAAGTAGCGACAATAATAAATGCCTTACAGAGCATTTGTTTATTAGATGGAGTCCCCCCACCCCCAATTTGAAATCTGGAAAGAAAGCAAATAATGCAAAAACTATAAAAACAGTGAAGACCAACTGAAATGTTGTTTAGAATTGCACATTCTCTAACATGCTAAAAGGTAATTAAAGGTGAACCACTCCTATAAATATAGTGTTAGCCTTACTGTAGAAAAAGAGTAAAGCTGGCCACAGATGCAACATCGCCAAACAAGCTGATCTTTCCTTCGATATGCCACTAACTGGCAGGGCCCTATGGCCGAACGATCGGATTACGAGAAGTGCAATGGACTTCCGACAGGTGGGTCAGAAGAAAATCCAACCTTCACAATCGAGTCCAGATATCTGTCGGGAAGACCCGCCGGAAGCCCCATACATGGGCAGATAAGCTGTCAAATTGGTCTAAACGACCGATATCTGCAGCATTATCTGCCAGTGTATGGCCAGCTTAAGGCTATAGAAAAAGAGAAGAATTTGTGGGTAGACTAACATTTATTTTTCCTGTTACATACTGCTGCAGACCCCCCTCCAAAATGCCTATTTGATCACCTACCCTCATTAAAATGCTGCTCTGGAGATTATAAGTGAAAAGAAACAGCAGTGACATTACACTATCACCCCTTTAGTATATCTGCTACTGAGGCTACTGAAGTTCTACAAGTCAGAATAGCATTCATTTTAGAAACAACATTCAGCAAGTTGTTTTCTTTTAACCATGAATCAGTTCTCTATATAATATATCAGCTTTTCTTTCTTTAAAAGTGTGTGCCGAACATTTGCTGATAAATCTTTCTACACGATGAAGGCGTATGGGAACACCATGACCTACCGAAGGAAAGGACAAGTCTGAAAATGTAAACATGTCTATAAGCTTAATCAGTGGCTGTTCCCCTGAGCCCGGCATATGCCGGTACTTAGCCAATATTTGGCCTTTTGTGGCAGATAAGATTAAGGAGAGAGACTTATGCATTCTGAAACATTCGACTTGCCATTTGAAGAACGGATGAATGAAAAACAGGGGCCTTACTGCCTTCCTCCCATACGGTATGTATTAGACTGAATGTATTCATGATGATTTAACACAGGGTTTTCTACACTTGTAGATATTGCTGCTTTCAGCCTGAACAAACTGAGCTTTTAGAAAAATACAGGTATGGGATCCATTATCCAGAAACCCATTATCCAGAAATCTCCAAATTATAGGAAGACATTCTGAAAAATTCATTTTTCTCTGTAATAATAAAGCAGTACCTTGCACTTCATCCCAATTAATTACCCCTTACTGGATGCAGAACAATCCTATTTGGTCTAATTCACTTTTACATGATTATTTTTTAGCAGACAATGGCAAATCCATGGTTTTCTAAATGCCAATTTGTTTTTTTATTATCACTGACCGACCCATGTTTTATGTAGGGCTCTTAGACACAGGCGTTTTTTTAAATGTATGCTGAGTGAGAAAAAATGCATATATATATATATATATATATACACAACCCTCTGTTCTATTGATAGCTAAACGCACGTCAATTCAAGAGAAATCAACATGCTGCGTCTAAACAAACGCAATAAAACACAAATGAAGTCACAACGCTCATGAGTACAAACAAGCAGAACATAATGGAATCAATTGGTGAATGATTTTATTTGAGTTGAAACCTGTGTTTAAATGCATGTTAGGGTAGAACTAAATGGGCGATTTAGGTTCGAGCCGACGCCACTCGTCAAAACGCTGGCGTCAAGTTGGATGCGTAGAAGATGAGGTAAGAAATAGAAATGTCGGATGAAGTCACAGCGTGCATGCAGCATCAGCGTTGTGTCGGATCCACGCTGCCGCTACATCTGACACTCCAACAAGTTACCTTATCCTTACCGCATCCGACTTAATGACAGCTTTTCGTTGCGTCGGATCGGACATAAATCGCCCGTGTAGTTCTACCCTTAAACTCAGAAAAACTCAGAAAAAAAAAACATCTGTGTTTAAGATCTCTTAATATCAGAAACTTGATGAGCTTTGAGTAAGGACATGGGGATTTAGACTGGCAAGGGTTGGAGCTGATGGATCTGCAGTGAAAATCTAAACACAGTTAAGGCAACATCCAGTATCTCAGCATCTCGTCTGCATTTAGTTTTTTAAAGGCACTTAACATCCAAATTTTATCAGCTTGAAAATATGCCTCTTAAGTTGGCCATAGACGCAAAGATACTATTGTACGAAACAAGATTTGCACAATTTTCGTGTGTTGAATGTCCAGACTAGTGATGGGCGAATTTATTCGCCAGGGGCGAATTCGCGGCGAATTCCCGCGATTCGCCGCTGGCGAATAAATTCGCGAATCACCAGCGAAATTTCGCTTGCCGAAAATTCGCCGAAAACGAGTCGCGCGTCAGTCGCGCGTCATTTTTGACGCGACGCGACGAAAACGACGCGACGCGCGTCAAAAACGACGCGACGCGCGACGAAAACGACGCGACGCGTCAAAGTTGACGCGACGCGCGTCAAAGTTGACGCGACGCGCGACAAAATCGTCCCGCGACTCGTTTCGCGAATTTTTCGCCAATTCGCGAATTTCTCAAGAAATTCGCGAATTTTTCGGCGAAGCGAATCGCGGGAGATTCGCCCATCACTAGTCCAGACATTTTTCATACCACGTTCAGTCGATTGGACAGGTTAAGAGATTTATATCAGCTACCAGAAAGATCTCTCCATGTTTTACCTATCAGACGATATCAATGAGAGACTGTCGCTACTATCTATTTGACATAACTTTCATACGGTTGCTGTGTGTTAATTAATGGCCCGAGCAGCGTGTGATTTGTTCTCTTTACTACTTTATATTAATCTGACTTTTGCAACATTGTTTAACTAGTAACAACCAGCAGTTAAACGAATGCTGCTTTCAATAACAGTTGCATTTACAAATAACTATAAACCACTGACATTTTTCAATAAACGTATATTGGAAAGCTGCTTAGGATTATGTTTTCTTTTATTAGACAAATTGTTATTTTGGGATTGGCTTACCCTTACCCTAATAAATGTCCTATTCCTACGAACTTTGTAATTGATCTTCGTGATTAATGTCATAATTTTTTTTTAAACATTGAACATTTGCCTTCCTTTTCTACATCTTTCCAGCTTTCAAATGATGGTCACTGACCCTGGCAGCTAAAAAAACATTGTTAATTTTTATTCCTTATCTTTCTGTTTTGGCCCTCTACTATTCATAGTCCATCCTCCCATTTAAACCACTACCTGTTACCTGCTAATGTAATGTAAATTCCAAACTGGAGAGCTGCTAAGCAAAATGCTAAATAACTGAAAAAATAACACCATAATATTAAAACATATTAATAATATATAAATTAATATTTTGTTACATTTAAATGCTTGAGGGGGAAAAAAAACATGTAAAAATATTTACTCTTTGTTGCTTTTTTTTTATGTGATCATGGTTTTCCCCCACAGACTCGAAAATTAGTTAATAGGCTTATACAGGTTGCCACCTTTCTCCTAGGCAATATTAGCCAGCAGTAAAAAGGGGCTGGATGATAATGTATAGGGAGGGGTGGTGCCAGAATGGGTGGAGCTATAATATAAAAGGGGACAGGGTTGTGATGTAGAGAGGGCAGATAGATCAGAGATTGGATAAGTATTCAGGTTTACGGAGCTGAGGGGATAGAGGGGAGTGGGAGAGGTGGTCGGGATCAGGTAGCAATGCTGCACACACTCTTGGAAGTGGATCTTCAGGTAGTCTACTGAAGGGAATATAACATTGTAGGTTTAAGCCCCCCTAATTGTGGCCGAATTCACTACAGTTCTCTTCCTACAATTGCACTGGTGGCCTCTTAAGGCTATATCTACCATAGTGAGGGGCATACTGCTTACAGCTTTTCCACACCTGAATTTTCGCAGGAAATATCGCAGGAAATTTCTCATGTGGCTTTTCCTATCATGTTATATATGCCATTTCTGCACATGTAACTGCCCTTTCTTTTAGAAAGTACAGTTGAATCCCACATGTTCACTCTATTACTGTCTTTCCTCATTTCCAGGACAGAGACAATATGGGCACCATGGCAAACTTTACACTAACCCTGGAAAACACCTTTAAAAATGTTTTTGAAAAGTACATGAAAAACTGGCGCAATAACCAGACCACAGAAAATGATGATCTACAAAACACCCTGAACGAGGAGAACTTTAACTATGTGATTCTTTACCTGATGGTTATGATTGGGATGTTTTCTTTCATCGTCGTCGCCATCCTTGTGAGTACCGTGAGGTCGAAGAGGAACAAGCAAAAAGATGATAACTACGAAGATCCCTATCATAAATACATAGTCAATGACTGGCCTGAAAAAAGCCCATGTATCATCCTGGAAAACGTGGCCTCTAAGTCGTATAGTGCTCCTACATCTCCATAGGCCTCCAACATGGAAAATGTAACCAGATTTCTGAATGGAGAGGGAAGAAACTCATATATACGTCATTTGACAAAAAAAATTACAAGTATTTAAAAAAAAAAAAAAATACAATATTATTAAAATGTAAAATCTTCTAAAATGAAAACTGTATGGTGCTGACACTTTATGAGACTGACACCAGAAGTGTCCGTTCCCATCTCCAACCTCTTCTAATGGTTAAGAAGATGAATACCATTGCCAACTGTCCCTAGTTTCAAAGGACATTCTCTGGACCCAGATTGTAAAACTGGCCAACTGCAGAGAATTATTTTAATGATCAGAAATCATTTTCTGCTCTTACAATAACATAGCGATACTAAAAATATTATACTGTTATAACAATGTCCATGAAAAATATACAATATGATGGCATGGCATATTATACCCATTTTAACACAATTATTGATGTGAGAAGAAACTTCTAAAAGGCCTACAAGGTAGTATAGAAGGTGATCATTATTTTCACCTCTGGAAAGGAAATGATTTCATATGGTTTGTGTGAAAAGCCACTGAGTATATATACTGTACCCAAGAGTAGGGCAACCACAAAGGGCTGTATAAAACCCTTGGCTGCTCTCAGTGGCCTCAAAGCAGGTGCTTATTTTTTAATTCCAGACTTGAAAGCAAGTTTTGGTTGCATTAAAATTGGGTGTACTCCAAGACAGGGCCTCCTGTAATGTTCCAGCTCACATAGGTGCTGCCAGTCAATCAAAGCCCTTAATTGGCACCCCCAGGAACTTTTTTCGTGCTTGTGTTGCTCCCCAACACTTTTTAGATTTGAATGTGGCTCAAGGGTACAAATGGTTGGGGAACCCTGATATATAGTAATCATGTCCCCTCACTAGTGCCTAAAGTGAATAAACTACCCCTTGTTGTAAAATAAAAGAACATTTTACATATCATATTACAAGTTACTGAGGAGTTCCATGACCATATAAAAGCACAAGGTCAAAGTCTGAGTGTTTTTATACAGGTCATGGAACGCCAAGATAACTTCTAATATCCTCATATTTTGAGTCCATTTAAGCACCTATAATAAGGATATAATTTATAGGATATCCATGGCTTTTGTGTATTATATCCTACTTAAAAGGTAAGGTAAACCCTTACCAGGGACCTATAAAAGGCAAAATAATGTTTTATGCCCCTGACCAAATAATGTTTTATGCCCCTGACCAAAGAGGCCGTCCGGTGACAATCTCCCTGAACTGCCTTTTTCCTGGCTTTCATGTGGTTCTATGAGGAATCGCCTGCGCTAATTCCCTTGCGGCGCTTCGATTTCCGAAGTCGCCTGAATCTCCGCGATTGAATTAGCGCAGACAATTCCTCATTGAAGCACACAGAAGCCAGGATGAAGGCAGTTTGGGGAGATTGTCACCAGGCGGATTGTCCCTGAATCTCCTCGTCTGCCTCTACCCTAAAGGCAAAAACAACAGGTGCTTGGATATTTTCTCGAAATTCCTGAAGTGCATCACAACCGGGAGCCGCCGGCTATTGACAGCAGCGCACAGATCACACAGGCAGAGGCGGGCGTTCCCGCAGGCAAGACGGTGGGTGTCCTCGCCTTCTGCCAGGTGTTTTACTTGCTTCTTCTTTTTAGGTGAAGAAGCAGTAGATGGAATATTTTTTTTTGCCTTTACTCCCCCTTTAAGCACCACTGATGATATTACTTGGCATCATTTTTAAGGATATAAATGTTATTTGTTACTTTAGAGCATAATAATGTTATTAAATGGGATGCCTACCCAAAAAATATTTTGGCATACTGTATATCTAAGCAACTGTTTATTATATTATAGTATATTTTATAAACAATTCCTAGTAAATCCTATCTTATATTTGTCTGGCCTTTAAAGTAACAGTCCAAGTTTTTTATGGCTTTTTTAATTATGTATCCATGTTATTCCAGCTTTCAGTTCAGTTGAACAGCAGTGTAAAATATCATGTAGTGCACTTTAAATCATTTCAATAAAAACAGTGCAGTCTTATTATATAAAGGCTTCATTTCTCACCGCCACACCATTTGTAATTGCACAGTTTACCTTGCATGTAAACCCTCCATCTGTCTCCCTAAAGCAGGGGTCAGGAACCTTTTTGGCTGAGAGAGCCATAAACGCCACATATTTTAAATTGTAATTCCGTGAGAGCCATACAATATGTTTAAAACTAAATACAAGTAAATGTGTGCATTTAATGTAAGACCAACACTTTTAAAGTACAATAAGTCTCTGAATTCTTTCTAATAATGTTGTTATGCTGTTGCTAACCAGTGATGAATAGTACTTCTTACCATTAATGTGACTTCTGGTGCTGCATGGTTTTGCTGATGGCTTTGTAGTCTTGTTGATACGTGGTGAGGTTAAGTTTCATGCAGGCGTTGAGACTTCCATCCATTAAACGTGATCATACAGTAGGTTGGTCTTAATGTGCTTTAGATGTGAGATGTGGGTCAGACTCACACAAGACAATATGTGTTTCTAACAGACCACAGCAATGTTGCTGGTGATACAGGGGGAATTTGAAGCCAACGTTGCAGTCTGTGGTTGATGTGAAGTAAAGTTCCCTGCACCCATGGATAATGGGATAATCATGCATTGGACAATATCTATACATGTACTCCCCCAATCCAGTCACAAAATGCCACTTTTGTTGCTCAATCCACTTACTCACAAGACATAATGCAAAAGCCCAATGTACAGTCTCATGGTAGCATGTTGGGGAAATCTGGCAAATGCCAAAAAAATGATAAAGAACAGTGATATTTCAAATGAGTGATGTTTCAAATGATTTGCAGGTGGTCGCAATTGTTCTGTTATTTTGTATTGTGAAGGACAACCAAAAATCATTCAGTTGCAAATGTTCCAATATCACCATTTCACTGTATTTCTCCTCATCAGATTATATATGACATATATGACACCTGCAAATCATTTTTGAAATATCATTCATTTGAAATATCACTGTTCTTCATAATATTTTTCATGTCTTCTTTTCTGGAATTTGTCAGATTTCCCCAACATGCTACTTCTACCAACTGTACATTTGTAAATTGTCCAATGCTGATTATCCCATTTTATCCATGGGTGCAGGGAACCCACAAACAGGACTCAACCAGCAGAGCAGGGGCAGCAGGATGCAAAGCGGTGCGGCACGCTGACTGGAGCTTGGCCGCAGCGAATGTGATGTGATGCGGAGGAGGGCGTGGCCTGCGCTTACAACACGTCTTATCTGCAGAGCGCAGGTCACGCCACCCGTTATTTTTATTAAAGATTTGGCAGTGAGCCAGATGTAGCCATCAAAAGAGCCACATCTGGCTCTAGAGCCATAGGTTCCCTACCCCTGCCCTAAAGTATATGCCCTTAATTACAGGAAGTACAGGCAAAAAAATCCACCAATGAGAATGCTGTTTACCAGCACATTACATAGGCAGATCACTGTGTTATTTTATGATATTATAATATAACCCTGATGTTACTGGATGACAGCTTTCAGCATGGTTAAACACATACATACTGGTGCATGCTGTGCTTCAGCAACCAATAAAATTCGGGTAAGGTTTGGTTGAGCAAACAGTATTTACATCCCCTAGCAGAAATATTAAATATTTTGTACTTTTCGGTTTTTGTTGAGCTTTTGCACTGCAGACTACAAATTCAGACAAACAGATGTGCAAGTAAAACCTCTGTACAAGTGGAAAGTATTTTATGGGGTTTTGTCACCTATAGGAAAAACAATTTCCCACGGGTGACACGACCCCCTCTGACATCATCCAAAAAATGTTGGACAAAATCCATAACTGCTCAGTACTTCCATGACCTTCAAAATATCTCCCCTCTCCCTTATTTGTTCTTTTTATCGTGCCTCTCACTGAGAGGGCTGAGGTGTTTATAACTCAAATTGGCACACTTTCTTATCTCATCTCACATAGAAAAAAACAATTCTGTGTAAATGTGTAGTAACAAAGTATGTAATCTGGCCTGAAAGCACTGAAATAATGGTCAGTTTTGCACCCAGGCAAGTAACATATAACAACCAAGCAGTGCAGCTTTGTTCATCTAGCAGCAGTAAGAATAATAAAAGTAAAAAAAAAAACTATTTGTGGTTAAAAAAAATATAACATTAATTTGGGGGTTGTATGGCTTGCATTGCACCACCTGAGATTAAGGTGGCATCTAAAGTAGTGTTCGTAGTTAGCAAGAGTTGCTCAAGGAGACCCCAATGGATTTCCAACCACTCAGCCACAACTACTGTGCTGGGGCTGCATCCAACTGACCTGCACAATACCCAAACTTTCGGGCCTAAGGGCAGAACTCTGTGTAGAGATTTTGACTAGGCAAAAGGTTACAAAGAAAATTCTCGTTGTGTATGCTATAAACCCCCTTATATAAGTGATGAGTATGAAGCCCAGCTACTCTTACAAATCGGTAAAGTAATTACTATGGATGACTTCAATTATCCAGACATTGACTGGGGTAACTGGGTTTCCAAGACAGAAAAAGCTAGTAGGTTTGTAAATATGCTAAATGACAACTTTTTATCTCAGATTGTTCAAGAACCTACAAGGAATACCTCTCTTTTGGATCTTGTAATAACTAATAATACTGAACTCATCTCTAGCATTTGTGTGGTGAGCATTTAGGGAATAATGATCATAACATGGTCTACTTTGAGATTCTGTTACAGAGGCAATTCTATAAGGGAGTAACTAAAACACTAAATTTCAGGCTTGCAAACTTTGAAAGTATAAGAGTGTCTTTGCAACATATTAAGTGGGAAATGCTATTCACAGGGTTAAACACTGAACAAAAATGGCTTCTTAATAGATATACATGTCAGTATATTCCGCTTGTAAGCAAGGAACGTCGTTGCAAAGCAAAACCTTTTTGGTTCATTAGAAGTGTTGGTGTTGACGTGGGTAAGAAAAGACGTGCTTTTAAGGCTTTCAAGTTAGCTGGGACAACTGAATCATTTATAAGATACAAGGAGGCTAAATCATGTAAAAACATAGTATTTGTACCTGGGTAAAAAACTGGCTAAAAGATAGATTATAAAGAGTGGTAGTAAATGGAACATTTTCTAATTGGATCAGTGTTGTTAGTGAAATACAGCAGGGCTCTGTGCTGGGTCCCTTGCTTTTCAACTTGTTTATTAATGACCTGGAGGTGGGCATTGAAAGTACTGTGCAAGGTTATGCACTTATAAATAAGTTATAACAAGTTGTCTAATTCTGGACAGTGTCATTATGTAGCTACTTAAGCAAATAAAGTTCTGTCTTGCATAAAAAAGGGCATAAACTCAAGGGATGAAAACGTAATTATGGGAAGGGAGGGGGGTGATATCACGCTGACTTGCAGTAAAGAGTGATTGAAGTTTATCATAGCACAAGTCACATGACTTGGGGCAGCTAGGAAATAATTTTGAAATCTGACATGGGGCTAGACATATTGTCAATTTTCCATCTGCCCAAAGTCATGTGACTTTTGAAACTTCAATCACTCTTTACTGATGAACTGCAAGTTGGAGTGATATCACCCCCTCCCTTCCCCCCACCCCCAGCAGCCTAACAACAGAGCAATGGGAAGGTAACCAGACAACAGCTCTCTAACACAAGATAGCAGCTGCCTGGTAAATCTAAGAACAGCACTCAGTAGTAAAAACCCATGTCCCACTGTGACTCTTTCAGTTACATTGAGAAGGAAAAACAGCCTGCCAGAAAGCAGTTCCCTCCTAAAGTGCTGGCACAAGTCGCATGACCAGGGACAGCTGGGAAATTAACAAAATGTCTAGCCCCATTTTAGATTTCAAAATTGAATATAAAAAAAATCTCTTTGCACTTTTGAGAAATGGATTTCAGTGCAGAATTCTGTTGGAACAGCACCATTAACCATTTTGGAAAAAAAAAACGTTTTCCCATGACAGTATCCCTTTAAGCATTGCAGAATTAATGTTACACTATGGGGGATGAATGTGCAAGGCCTAAAGCAATAGGTGATTGGAGCATGACAGTATGCAATGCAGACTAATTGGATTTTAATATTTACAGACAGAACTATGGCAAACAAATGCATCTGGTTAATATTTTAAACCCCTTAAAGGGGCAGTTCACCTAACTTTTATTATGGTGCAGAGAGTGATATTGTGAGACAATATGCAGTTGGTTTTTATTTTTATTGTTTATTAATTATTCAACAGCTCTCCAGTTTGCAATTTCAGCAATCTGAATGCTAGGGTCCAAATTACCCTAGCAACCATGCATTGATTTGAATAAAAGACTGGACTATGGATAGGATCAGGGAATGTAAAAGAAATTTCACTATACAGATATGGAATCTGTTATGTGGAAGCCCCTTATCCGGAATTACGGAATGGCCATGTCTCCCCCGGACGCCATTATAATGAAATAATCCAAATTTTTTACATTTCCTTTTTTCTCTGTAGTAATAAAAGATTACTTTGTACTTGAATTCAACTAAGATATAATTAATCCTTGTTCTAAACCAAACCAGCTTTTTTGGTTTATATAATATTTACATGATTTTCTAGTAGACTTAAGGTGAGAAGATCCAAATTACAGAAAGATCCGTTATCCAGAAAACCCCAGGTCCCCGGCATTCTGCATAAGAGATCCTATACCTGTAAAAAAAAACAAAAAAAAAAACACAGTGCTTGATCCTCTTTGCAGCAATGGTTTTTATAAACACAATTTTATTTTTATCACTCTAGTGCTGTTTATTCCAACAATGTCCTGCTGTGCTGCTAAATTTAGTGTAGCTGCTGGTGGGCCTTCAGAGATAAATATAGGGAGGTTTGTTTACTGGTACCAGGCCCTGCCTCTTGTGCTGCAATTCTACCAGGCTCAGCACAGTGTGACCAGTCACAGGACCTACTCCCGCCCCATTGCCGTTCCTCTCTGCCTCTGAGGTGGGTACTGCTTTATATTATCCCTTTCTCCCTTTCTATTAATTATTTCCCATCATGCACCTGAACTCTGAACTTTGGCATATCATCTGGTAATCTCTTTGTCTGTGTGACACATGATCCTCACATTGCCTGACAGAGGAATGTGAGATATTTGGAAGCAGACAGAGACATTTTCCCCTACCTTTCCCTGGTCCTGCTTCTAGTTTCAGGTTTGTTTAAACCCCACCACCACCGTTATACACCTCCTCTACTCCAACAATCCCACTTTCCTATTCTGTCTCTTTCCAGTTTGTCTCTCACACAAATACAGAGATACCAGGCACACAGACACTCCGATACTTGGCACTGCTCACCTTATACGTCATTTTTCCTATTTGTGTTTTTGTCTGACTCCCTTGCTGCTATTTGGCCTGTCAGACAGCATTCATTAATCCACGTGTCACATGTCATTATATCACTCAGGAGACCGTGAAGGATTCAAAAAGGCCAGAAGCAGAGACAGACAGCAGAGGACATGCCTTTGGTATCGGTGAGTTGTGTGCAGAAGGTCTTTTACTTGAAAACCTCATTGTATATCAGTATATAAATAATACAGGAAATTATTACAATTATTACTGCCCTTTTAAAGGACAAGGGAAGTTAAACTAAAGAAGTAACTTGTAGCATATTATACATTATATTTTGTGCTTGTGTACCAGCCCAAGGCAACCACAGCCCTTTAGCAGTAAAGATCTGTGTCTCCCCAGTAGATGCCCCAGTAGCTCCCCATCTTCTTTTCTGCTGATTCACTGATTCACATGCTCTGTGCTGCTGTCACTTACTGATCTTAGGGACCCACTCACAATATACACTACACATAGAATAGAAATATACAGGGCTGCTCTGGCCAAGAGGCAAGGTAAGAATCTTGCCTCAGGCGACATGGAGCGGCCAGTTACCAGGGGCAGCAAAAAGCCGCCTCTGGTAACTTTAAGCGTGCTTGCTACACTAGCGATGCGGTCCGTCCTCCACCTGCTTCGATGCTACAAGGCAACCACAGCTAAAGGGCTGTGGTTGCCTTGGGCTAGTATTCTTTGTGTTCTTGAAAAAAGTACTGGCCTTCCTATATATTTAGCTTTTTTTCCTATTAATAACATTGGGATCAACCATCAAAAATATCGGCCAGGCCAGTAAAATACCAGCCCGGTGGCAACCCTATACAAGTTAGAAGCATGGAGGGGGGGCGGCATCGGGGTCGTTGCCTCAGGCAGCAGCAGCCCCTGAAATGCCCCTGGAAATATAGTCACAATATAAGGCTGATTAGTTATTAATACAGATAATTACTACATGGCAGCACATAAACCAGTGCAACTAGCATCAGAATTTAATAATCAGCCCTGTAGCATCAGCTTATATTACAGACCAACCTCATTTTCTGCTGGATAATTAGTGACGACCCCTAAGTTTAGCTTCTCAACAGCTGCTCAGAGCCCACTGAGCATGTGAGTGTCACAGACACTTTCCAAGATGGTGACCCCCTGTGACAAGTTTGAAGTCCTGGATCATTGCTGCTATTGACAAGCTGAAACTTTAGGCTTGTGTAATAAGTTCACTATTAGTGATGGGTGAATCTGGGGCGTTTCGCCGGCAAAAAAATTTGTGAGACGCCGGCGTCTCATTTTGGACATGGGCATTCGTTTTTGAATGCATTTGCACATTCGCCAGTGTCGAAAAAATCCAAAATGAGGAGTATTACGAATTTGTTTGCACCAGGCGAACATGCCATTTTTAACATTTTAACCCATAAAACATGCCATTTTTAGCTCTATTCATTTTTAGGGTTTAGTTCTCCTTTAACCTTTTGTTTTCTGGTTGCATCTGGGATGTAATTTATTACTATATGTGTGCAATCCCATGAAAAGACAACATTCTAATCAAACGCAAATACAGGAAACCAGAATGTATGTCGGACTCTCTGAACAGGGAATGATCTCATTCACTATTAAAGGAACAGTAACAACAAAAGGTTTTAAAGTAATGAAAATATCATGTACTGTTGCCCTGCCTTTGCTTCAGAAACACTACTATAGTTCATATAAACAAGCTGCTGTAGAGCAATGACGGAAATTGAAATACAGCTATATGGCACAAATTAACTAATGGATAACAGATAACGCCATTAGACAGACAGAGCTTATCTGCTATCTGCTGTGTAACTTGAGCTTTTTCTCCTTTGAATGGCTGCCCCCATTGCTACACAGCAGCTTATTTATATAAACAATAGCAGTGTTTCTTAAGCAAACACAGCAGTTTTACCAGTGCAGGGCAACACTATATTATATTGTCATTACTTTAAAACACTTTTTGATGTTACTGTTCCTTTAACAAGTAACAGGCCCCATGATTCTGGAACTGACAAGTGGGCCATTATGTCGGAGCTCGCATGTGTTGCCTTGTCATCCCCACCCCCACCCCCCAAGCATTTTAAATCATTGCTCCTGCCAAAAAGCTGGAAGTAATACATCCTACATAACCATGATACTTACGGAAAGCGCAGGGATCTGTAGAAAACGCAGCACATTTTAAAATTTTATGAATATTGGTGGTAACGCAGTTTGCAGAATGCAACTGAAAGTGCTTTCACAAATTGTTGCAATATGTGAACTCTTAAAGGGTGGGGGTTAAAGGGATACTGTTATGGGAAAACATTTTTTTTTCAAAATGCATCAGTTAATAGTGCTGCTCCAGCAGAATTGCATTTTTCAATAGAGCAAACAGATTTTTTTATATCTAATTTTGAAATGGGGCCAGACATGGGGCTAGACATATTGTCAGTTTCCCAGCTGCCCCCAGTCATGTGCTGAACACTTTATTTCATCAGTTAAAATCAATTTTCCAAAATGTGAAGGCAAAGGAATGTCTGTAATGCTTGCAGTCAAAAGTTTGACGTGTTTTGTAGCCCTCCAGCCACTTTCTCAAACGCTTCATGTACTGCAAGTTGAAGTGATATCACCCCCCTCCCCAGTAGCCTGACAACACAATGGGAAGATAACCAGATAACAGCTCCCTAACACAAGATAACAGTACCAGGTAGAACAGCACTAGTGATGGGCGAAATTATTCGCCAGACGCAAATTCAAGGCGAATAAATTTGCGAAATGCCAGCGAAAAATTCGCCAACTGAAAATTCGCTGGCATAAAAAAAAAACGAGTCGCGCCGAAAATGTCGCGAATTTTTTTGCGAAGTGAAACGGGATAGATTCGCCCATCACTAAACAGCACTCAATAGTAAAAGCCAAGTCCCACTGAGACTGATTCAGTTACATTAAGTAGAAGAAATAACAGCCAGGGGTGATCCTGCCCATTTTGCCGCCTCCACATGGCACTCCCCTTCGAAATGAAAACCAGAAATTCAGATCTTAAAGTTACCAGGAGCGGCATCTTTGCCCCCACTGGCAACCAGGGGGGCGCTGCTACCTGAGGCGAGTGCCTCAACTCGCCTCATTGGCGGAGCGCCCCTGATAACAGCCTGCGAGAAATTAGTTCCATCCTAAAATTCAGGCACAAGTTACAGGACTGGGGGCAGCTGGGAAACGGACAATATGCCTAGCCCCATGTAAGATTTCAAAATTGAAAATAAAAAAATCTGTTTGCTCTTTTGAGGTTTCAGTGGAGAAGTCTACTGGAGTAGCACTATTAACTGATGCATTTGTAGAAAAAAAAAACCTGTTTTACCATGACAGTATCCTTTTAAACTCCCTACAAAGTGTAGGGATTCTGTTAGATTGCCTCAATTTTCAAAAGTTATAGTTTTATGATTAGTGCTTTTCCGAATTTTTTGTGAATTTCCTGAGAAACTTGCAAAACAGTGAAAAATTTGCGAAACGCCGCTGGCGTCTCATTTTGGACGCGGGCATCCATTTTTGGACGCCATTTTTGGACACCAAAAAAAAAGCCACCGAATTTTCGGCAGGCTAATGTTTCCGCCCGTTTCATGAATTTATTTGCTGGCGGCGAATCCGGGAATTCTCTGCAAATTCCCCCCAGGAAAATAAATTCGCCCATCACTATTTATGATTATGACTCATTGTAACACAGTACATTTGGTTGAAAAAAGACACGCGTCCATCAAGTTCAACCTTTTAACTCTATTTTAACCTGCCTAACTGCTAGTTGATCCAGAGGAAGACAAAAAACCCATCTGAAGCCTCTCCAATTTGCCTCAAAGGGGACAAAATTCCTTCCTGACTCCAAAATGGCAATCGGACTAGTCCCTGGATCAACTTGTACTATGAGCTATCTTCCATAACCCTGTATTCCCTCACTTGCTAAACACCATCCAACCCCTTCTTAAAGCTCTCTAATGTATCAGCCAGTATCACTGATTCAGGGAGAGAACTCCACATCTTTAGGGTAGGGACAGAGAGGGAGATTCGGGGAGATTCTGTCGCCTGCTACCCCGAATTTCCTTCTCCCTGTCTGTCCCTACCCTTACAGCTTTCACTGTAAAAAAGACCCTTCCAAATATTTAGTTGGAACATCTTTTCTTCTAACTGGAATGGATGCCCTCTTATTAGCTGGAAGGACCTACTGGTAAATAAAGCAATAGAGAGGTTATTGTACAATCCCATTATATATTTATACATAGTTATCATATAAGCCCATAAGCACCTCTTCTCTAGTGTGAACAACACCAACTTGGCCAGTCTTTCCTCAAAGCTAAGATTTTCCATACTTCCAGGACCGGATTTACCTAGCGGGCGCCCCTAGGCCTGCTGTCATTTGTCGCCTCTGTCCCCTCCCTTTTATTTGCTCAAATGTTCTGAATTTCTGAACCAATGTGGGTGTGGTTTGGCAGCATGACGCCCCCTAAAATCCGGCTGCCGTAGGCCTAGGTGGCCTCTCCACAAATCCAGGCCTGCATACTTCTTACTAACTAGTGATTGGCTCCCGCTGCACATTTGATTTCTCCAGCATCAGGCAGCCCGGATCAGGAAAATGTCATTCATCCTGATTTTTGCCTAATAGAATCTCTAAACATATGTAATTTTGAATACCTCTGTTCATCTATATTATCTATTCTTATTTCATCCTTTTCTTCAGGGTTCATCTCCAAAGCCAGGAGATCTGATTGAATTCATCCGCCCACTTTATCAGCATTGGGGTATTTATGTTGGAGATGGGTATGTTGTGCATTTAACAGGTATGTATTTCCACAAATATGAAGTACATGTGGAGCAGTTCTCCTTTCTCTGTAGGTTCTCCTATATGGCAGGTTGTCCAAGGCAGAGCATAATCTGTAATGATGAAGGCCTATTGCTTCTGATGGGACCACTGAGAACTCATGATGTGTGATAAAGCTGTAAGGTTCCATATAAAATGGTTCCTTTGTTGGCAAAAAATAAAGATGCATGAAATCCAGGATTTGATTTGGTCTAATCCAAGCACTTTTGTCTGCATTTGAATTTGGCAAGAAGTGTTCAACCAATCTTAAAGGACCAGTAACATCAAAAAAATTAAATTGTTTTAAAGTAAAGAAAATATAATGCAGCATTACCCTGCACTAGTAAAACTGTTGTATTTGCTTCAGAAACACTTCTATTGTTTATATAAATAAGCTGCTGTGTAGCAATGGGGGCAGCTATTTAAAGGGAAAGGCTCAGGTTACACAGCAGATAAGCTCTGTAGAACATAATGTTATCTGTTACAAATTATTTATCTTGTGTCATATAGCCTTTTTTCAATTTCCGCCATGGCTACTCAGCAGCTTGTTTATATGAACCATAGTAGTGTTTCTAAAGCAAACAGAGCAGTTTTACCAGTGCAGGGCAACATTATATGATCTTTTCATTACTTTAAAACACTTTCATTTTTTGGTGTTACTGTTCCATTAATCCAAAACCTTAGGCATGTTCACAATTCATGTAATTGAGTGAAGATCCACTGGTTCTGTTTCTTTAGAAGATTATTTATTTTTCTTAAAGGCAAAGAAAGACCACAGAAGCAGTTTATTGCCAACAGATTAGCCACAATAGTGCAAGCTATAAGACTATATTTATTCTTCAGAATGCTTTACCACACCCGAGTAAGCAGCTATCTGTGTTTGTTTAGGATAGCAGCTGCCATATTACCTTGTTGTGACATCACTTCCTGCCTGAGTCTCTTACTGCTCACTCATAGTTCTGTGTTCAGATTACAACAGGGAGGGGAAGAGGGAGGGGCAACAAAGGAGGAGTAAGCTGAGCATGCTCAAGTCCTAGCCCTGGAGGTTTCTGCTGAAAACAGGAAGTCTGATGCAGAAGCCCATGTGTACAATATAGATGGAAAGAAATTCAGTGTTTGTTTTGACTCAGAGGACTCAGAGCAGCATTACTTTGAGGGTTTACTGGTGTATTTATGCAGACCATTCTGATTAAGCTTAATTAATTTTAGCCTTTGCTTCTCCTTTAATGGCAGAAATTCAAAGGGCCTTGCAGCCAGTCACAGGGAAGTTTGTGTAACTCTGGTTAACACCTCTGTTCTTTCAGCCAAACAACATGAGGAGAGCAGACACCACTAATTCCTTAAAGGGATCCTGTCATGGGGAAAAAAAAAATTTCAAAATGCATCCATTAATAGTGCTGATCCAGAAGAATTCTGCATTGAAATACATTTCTCAAAAGAACGAACAGATTTTTTTATAATTCATTTTAAAATCTGACATGGGGCTAGACATATTGTCAATTTCCCAGCTGCCCCTAGTCATGTGACTTGTGCTCTGATAAACTTTAATCACTCTTTACTGCTGTACTGCAAGTTGTAGTGATATCACCCCCTCCCTTTCCCCCACCCAGCAGCCTAATAAAAGAACAATGGGAAGGTAACCAGATAACAGCTCCCTAACATAAGATAACAGCTGAATAGTAAAACCCATGTCCCACTGCGTACTATTGAGTTACATTGAGAAAGAAAAACAACAGCCTGCCAGAAAGCAGTTCCCTCCTGAAGTGCTGGTACAAGTCACATGACTGGGGCAGCTGGGAAATTGACAAAATGGCTATCCCCATGTCAGATTTCAAAACTGAATATAAAAAAATCTGTTTGCTGTTTTGAGAAATGGATTTCAGTGCAGAAGTCTACTGGAGCAGCACTATTAACTGATGCATTAAAAAAAAAAACGTTTTCCCTTGACAATTTCCCTTTAATAGTAAATATACGACACGCTCTTGAGGAATCCCTCTGTCAACCAAAATTCTAGCCTTGCTCAAAAAGCAGCTGACTTCTCCACCCACTTTGAGCTGTTACACTAACTTGTGATCAGCATTTAAATTACATTTTAAATGTAAACAGAAGTTTTAACAAAGTAATAATTGAAAATCTGTGTATTTGCACCCCCTGGAGCATCTAAAAGATGCTTAAATTAATTATACAGGTATGGGACCTATTATCCAGAATGCTCAGGACCTGGGGCTTTCTGGATAACGTGGCTTTCTGTAATTTCGATCATCACACCTTAAGTCTACTAGAAAATCATGTAAACATGAAATAAATCCAATAGACTGGTTCTGCTTCCAATAAGGATTAATTATATCTTGGTTTGGATCAAGTACATAGTACTGTTTTATTATTACAGAAAAAAAAGGGAAATCCTTTAAAAAAAATGTTGATTATAATGGAGTCTATGGGAGACGGCCTTTCCGTAATTTGGAACTTTGTTCATAGCCGGTTTCCAGATAACAGATCCCAGTACAATAAATTAATGGAGACAGACAGAGGGAGAAACAGCCGTAACGCTGATGAATTCGGTAAAATCATAAATCTGACGCGTTTCAGGCATTTCTGCCCTGAATCATAAGCACAGAATAATGAGGTACCATCATATATATTTCTTAAAAAAATTACACAATGCCCTTTATCATTTACTGGTTATAGAAGACACATTTAAAACTTTTACAAATAGACTGAAGTGCCCAAAATCCATCAGACTGTGTGCTCCTGATATTTTCGTTACCTGCTCTAAACACATTGCAAATACTTACCTGGAAGGCATTCCGTCTTATTCAAAATGAGAAATATGAATTGGGCAGATGGTAAACACATACTTAAAGGGATACTGTCAGGTAAAACATGTTTTTTTTCAAAACGCATCAATTAATAGTGCTGCTCCAGTAGAATTCTGCACTGAAATTCATTTTTTCAAAAGAGCAAACAGATTTGATTTAAGTTTGAAATTTGACATGGGGCTATATGTATTGTCAGTTTCCCAGGAACCCCCAGTCATGTGACTGATAAACTTCAGTCACTCTTTACTGCTGTACTGCAAATTTGAGTGATATCACGCCCTCCCTTTTACAGATAACAGCTCCCTAAAGCTCCCCATAGACGCAACGATATTTCCCTGCCGAACGACCGATCTTAGGGAAGTCCGACCAATCTGTCAAATTATCGTGCGGTTAGTGGGATACAAACGATCGTTCGTCTTACGATTTTTCGTCCGACATTGGTCTGATGATTGATCGGCCAGGTTAGAAAATCTTTATCGCTCCCCATGCAATCTACCTATGTTTGCAGGGCCAAGCAGGCTGCGACCCTTCAGTTTTGCTGGCAATATCGCCTGAAATGGTCTTTTTAGTTGATGGACACATCAGGCATTTAAACGATCGTTTTGAGACAATCGTGGTCTCACGATAACTATTGGATCTTTCAAAAATCTTTACATATATGGCCAGCTTTACACAAGATAACTGCTCACTGGTAGATCTAAGACCTCAGCAGTAAAAATCCATGTCCTACTGTTACATTGAGTAGGAGAAACAACAGCCTGCCAGAAAGTAGTTCCATATTGCAGAACTGGCTCTTTCTGAAAAGCACATGACCAGGCAAAATGACCTGAGATGGAGCCTAAACACTGATATTACAACTAAAAAAATACACTTATTGTTTCAGGAATGACATTTTATATGGTAGAGTGAACTGTTTGCAGTGTAAACAGTGTAATTTAGAAATAAAAGCTACACCATCTGCATTCTGCATTCTTTTTACATACACCATGCTTTTTAGCGCATTTGGCAAGTGAGGTGTATAGGTCTCCTTATGGCAGCACTGATTATTAATCCTACCCCAAGCAAAATAAACGTAATTATTGTTTGTCTACTTAATTATCAATCTAATGTAGATTTTCACTTCATCTTTTCAGATCAGGAAGGCTGGTCAAGTTTGTCTTCAGCTCTAGGGGGCACAGCTATAGTCAGAAAGGACCTTCTGGAAAATGTTGCTGATGGCTGTAATTATAGGGTGAACAACAAGTATGACCTGAAGGTGCAGCCGTACCCACCAGAAAAAGTGGTACAAGCAGCAATGGAACTGGTGGGGCAAACACTGCCTTACAGTGTCACCAGCGCCAACTGTGAACACTTTGTCACTGCACTGAGATATGGAGACCGCTTCTCTGATCAGGTATGGGTTGCAGGGTGGGAATTTAAAAAGGAACAGAATGATGTTTTGATAAAGAATTAACTGATCCATTGGGCATTTCCAAAGGCATCTTGTGCCTGTAAAGTTCTACATGAGAACAATAAAGCAAGGCTACACAAGGCCTACATGTAATGCTTCATCTTACAGGGACCATTTCCTCACCCCTCCTTAGATTGGCATCGGAGTCTTTTACTTCCCATCTGATCATATTCCTTGTTGAAGTGATGGATTCTGGGACTTGAAGCTTCTGCTTTCCAGATAATCTGTTCACCTACTGCCATGCAAAGCAGAGAGGCTTCAAATTTTAGGATCCATCACATGGAATAAGATGAGGGAGGGGTTGAATGACTTGACGCTAAAGGGGAAGGGGATTATTTCCTACCAGTCTGACCATCACAACCTTCTCTCATTCTAAGGAATCATTATGACTTGTCAGGATCGCGCCACCTGGAGTATTACTTGCAGCTCCGGGCGGCGCGTCCTCCTCTGCCGGCATTGCTCCCACAATTGCGGCGCCCATGGCCGCCACATGGGTAGCGGCGCTGGACGATGATGTCTCGACTGACGCGATGACGTCACGGCGCCAATTTTGGCGCCATATTTAAATATTTAAAGGAGCACTAAACGCCTGAAATGCGCCCAATTATAGGAATTGTTTGTTCTCATTCCTGGGTGTTCTATATTATTGTTTCTTGTATTTTTGACCCTGCCTGGACTTGGTTATTGTATTTTGCTGCCTGCCAATAGAACTTTGCCTGGACTTTGACCTAATTCTGCCTGATCCTTGTTTGTACCTTGCTTTTGGACTTTAACCTCTAAGCTTTCACCTTGGTTCCGACTACCTCCCTAGGCGGGTGTTGATAGGCCTCCCCTGACATGACTTTGCAAAGGGTTTATGGTTTAGAGGAGTTCATTCTAAAAGCTTAAAAGGCCTCTCAGACCCCCCAACCAGATTTGGTAGAATACTCTAAGTTTAGCACACAGTGAGAAGTATGCTATTACTCAATCTGGATGCCATTGAAGTTGAGGGAACTAATTTGTTCAATGCTTTTATTGTTACAACACTCTAAGGCACTAGTTCCCAAACTCAAGGCTCAAAGGCCTTCTCTATGAATGCTGTAAAAATGATGTTCTGTAAAAAAAAGTCACAGGATGCAACTGAATCTGAAACAAAATCCTTGGTGAATCCCTGGCTGAAACAACTGTGTGTGTGTCTTGGCTGGCAGAAAAACCTAACAAATGTTCTCTCTCTTGCAGGTGGCTAATGCTTCAATGTACGCTGCAGTTGGAGGCGGGGCTTTAGCTGCAACAATCGCCTTTGTCTATGCCTTCATGAGGAACAAGCGGCAAAACCAATGATGTTATACCTTCAGCCATACACAGACCAGCAGAGTATTATGTGGTTCTCAAATAGCACAAATCCAGGCCAGGAGCCCTTGAGGTGCAACAAAATGCTTCCCTTGCTGTGTGACCTTACACAAAGTATAGCCTTGAATAGTATGTTTTATGAGACTTATTTCCTAACCAATCAGAGCCTTGCTGAGTGCCTTAAGTTTTACATTGCCAGAAGCAAGAGTAGCTTCAATTATTTCCTCTCTAACAAGTCTTTAACGTTTGAAGTTGCCATCCATGCGGACAGCTAGACTGGTAGACTTGGCCAATTTACTGATCAACCCTATCAGTCAGAGTACCAGACAGGTTGATCAGCCTTTGACCTACTGCACTATGATTTCAACATGATTGGGATCTTGCTATTTGCCCATGTTGTGCCCATGATGAAACTGGTGAGTTTCTGCTTTCAGGGAAAAAGGACCAAATTTGTTTTCCTAGTAGCACCAAAGTTGACACTACCTCACTTATCTCCTGCTTTATTATAAAATAAGCTTTATATTAAACTTTCCAGGACTAGATCATTACTACCAGAACTCCACAGAGTATCAGTTTTGCCTTTCTCTCAACAGCACCCAATAAACAATCAAACTAGAGTGACCCCAGAAAGTGTTCTCTGCCTTATTTATGCACAACTGTCATGTTGCATGAATCATTATACATTATACATTTGTCGGTAGTCACAATCTGTCTGTTTAACTTATTAAACTCTTATTTATTCACTTATTTATTACAATTACACGTGGGTATACAAGCTGTGTCACATGGAAATCCCCTTCACTGTTTTTAGGGGAGACATATCAAAAACAAAGGTATGAAATAATTCATATGAAAAAAGGAATGGATTAGTACTCCGTGAACAACACAGTGGTAAATCCTGATCCGATTCTATGAGGATGTAAGGGTAAACTGGACCAGGGAAAGGCTGCTGATATGATCTAGACTGATTTTGGTAATATATATCATGCTGTTCCACATCAAAGAATAGTATATAAAAGTTGGGGTAGTTTGTCAAAGAGGAAGTGGATATTCACTCAGACTGGCAATATCTGACACCACATCTGCACATAATGAGCAACTTGGGACAATTTCTCATACATTTCAATTTTATTATAACATATATAACTACATTAATATAAAAATGTATATCATATAAAAATGTATACATATAAAAATATATTTATAAATATACATACATATATAAAGTATATACTCTGTAGGTAGAAGTTGAAAAAACAAAGGAATTTTATTAATAATGCCTAACATTTCGGCTGTTCTACAGCCTTTCTCACTCACTTTAAAGGGCAAGGAAAGTGTAAAATAGAATAAGGCTAGAAATGCTGTATTTTGTATACTAAACATAAACATGAACTTACTGCACCACAAGCCTAATCAAACACATGATTTATGCTTTCAAAGTTGGCCACAGGGGGCTGTCATCTTGTAACTTTGTTATACATCTTTGTCTGACACTGGCACTGCACATGCTCAGTATGGTCTGTGCTGCTTAGGGATCGTCCTAAATGATCAAAAAACAAAGCTGTTTGAGTTCAGCATGGCTGGTAAGTAAGGCGGGAGCTCCCCCTGCTGTTCATAAGTATTATTGTTTGCCTGCCAGAAGTTAGGGACTGTCTGACAATTCCTATCCTCAGCACTAAATGAAGGGAGAATTTCACTGAATACAGTCAGGTTTCTTATAAAAACGGTACACATTTTTAAATTAAAGTTACATAGTTACATAGTTACATAGTTAAATTGGGTTGAAAAAAGACCGAGTCCATCAAGTTCAACCCCTCCAAATTAAAAACCCAGCATACATACACACACACACACACAAACATCTCCACTCTTTCAAACACAAACCATATACCTGTATGCCCATAGCTATACTAACTGTAGATTTTAGTATCAAAATAGCCTTTGATATTATGTCTGTCCAAAAAAACATCCAAACCCCTCTTAAAAGCATCAACAGAATGAGCATCACAACATCACCCGGCAGTGCATTCCACAACCTCACCGTCCTGACTGTGAAGAACCACCTACGCTGCTTCAAATGAAAGTCCTTTTCTTCTAGTCTGAAGGGGTGGCCTCTGGTGCAGTGATCCTCTTTATGGGTAAAAAGGTCCCCTGATATTGGTCTATAATGTCCTCGAATATATTTGTAAAGTGTAATCATGTCCCCTCGCAAGCGCCTTTTTTCCAGAGAAAACAACCCCAACCTGGACAGTCTCCCCTCATAATTTAAGTCTTCCATCCCTCTAACCAGTTTAGTTGCACATCTCTGCACTCTCTCCAGCTCATTTACATCCCTCCTAAGGACTGGAGTCCAAAACTGCACTGCATACTCCAGATGAGGTCTTACTAGGGATCTATAAAGAGGTATAATTATGTTTTCATCCCTTGAGTTTATGCCCTTTTTTATGCAAGACAGAACCCTATTTGCTTTAGTAGCTACAGAATGACACTGCCCAGAATTAAGTATATTGGAGATAGATTTCTTTTTCATTAAAGAAAGTAATAATGGGATTTTATTTCTTTGCCTTTCCTTGCCCATTCAGAAAGGCTGTGGAACAGCCGAAACGTTAGGCATTATTAATAAAATTCCTTTTTTTCAAAGACCTGTGAGTGCAACTTCTACCTACAGAGAATACTTTGCTATTTGTGGTCTGTACAAGTGCCGATGACTTGCCTTCTATAAAATATATACAATATATTTTCTGTAAAAAAAAAAAAAGGCACCATTAAAATGGTATAAATATATATTCTATATAAAGATGTAGCATATAAAAATATATTTTTATTACAAAAAAAATATATATATATATACAGTATATATATAAAATAAACATTTTAAAATCTTTTCTGGTTCCATGAACCAATGCGTTGTCCCTTGTTGTATAAATCCAAGCCAAATGGGGTTGCAGAGTAAAAGAAGCCTCCTGTTTAGGTGTAACTGGGCTGTAACTTTAGAGGAATCAGATCCTGTAACTGTCAGAGGGTGGTACCAAGAGCTCAGTGGGTATTAGTCGGGAAACCGTTCCATAAAAATCCCTTTTTTGCAGAGTTGTCAAGGTCTCCAGTCACTTCATCACATTGTTTTGAATTCAGGAAACTGAGAAATATGCAGAAGTGAGAGAAAGGAAGGATATAAATGAACCTTTGTGCAACATATTTGAATCATTCCATAGAGGCTTGTATGTCCATACAGCTCCCTAAGCCACCATACAGTGCCCCAGTCAACTTCCAGTCAACTCCCTATTCAAATTCATGCAGCTCCAGTACCTCCAATCACTGGCAACTCCTACATTCACAAACATCTCTGTATTTTCACAAGACCTCCTCGTACCAAAGCAAACCAAACCTATTGTTACTAGGGATGCACCGAATCCACTATTTTGAACCCCTGAATCCTTTCCGAAAGATTCAGCCGAATACCGAATCCGAATTTGCATATACAAATTAGGGGTGGGAAGGGGAAAACTTTTTAATTCCTTGTTTTGTGACTAAAAGTCACGTGATTTCCCTCCCTGGCCCTAATTTAGGATTCGGATTGGATTGAAAAAGGCCTAATCCTGGCTGAATCCTGAACGGAATCCTGGATTCGGTCCATCCCTCACTCTTACACAGCACCCTTACTGTTTTGTGCCTTAAGAATTCAAATTCGACTATTCGCCCCCTTAAACATGCCGAATTGCTGTTTTAGCCAATGGGGGATGTCCTGTGATCAGTTTGGAGTTGTTTGCAGCCTTCTTGAAAATTGAGTTTTTTTCAGAGAAAAACCTTGAATCGAATTAAAATTTAATTGGAGTACAGCTGATGACGGAGCAAATCAAGCTACGGCTGAGATAGGATAGATCATACGAATGACAAAACTACATATTTCTCACTCTTGATTCTCATCCCTCATTAAAGGACCAGTGATATGCTTTTGAGGTAACACAAGTTATTTCAATCTATAAAGTGTGATCGTGAAGTGGAAATATTGAATTTTATTACATCGGTTTGCTAATAGGCAGAGAGAACTTTGTAAATTCTAGTTCATGTACACGACCTGGGCCAGGGGTAAGTACAGGTAAAATAAGATTTATTTATACAAGGATCTCTCTCACTACATATACCTATTTTTGGCAATATAGTCTAAATAACATCTGTGAATAAATGCATCCGTAGCATTTTTTTGCCCCTGTTTGCCTGTGAAAGTTAAAGTTGACTAATGTTATAACCATGCTTATACACTGAACTGAAAACATGTCTAGGAGTCTGCTATAAAAGATACTCAGAATGGCTAAAAATCCTCAGTTTTGTGTGGAATGAGTGGTAGTGATGGGCAAATGTATTCACCAGGCGAAAAGTAGCGTCAAATTCCCAAGTTTCACCGTTGGCAAATAAATTCATCACCCATGAAAATTCGCCGGTGAAAATTCGTCGTCAAAAAAAAATCATATGCCGCCGTCCATTTTTTGGATGCCAGCGTCTCTTTTTTGGACGCGGGCACATTTTCACCAATGAATTTGCGCTGGCGTCCAAAGACGGAAGCCCAAAAACCGACGGTGGTATACAAAAACGGACAAAAACAAGACCCCAGCACGTTTCCCGAATTCTTCACCATTTCAGCGAAACGGGACAAATTCGCCCATCACTAAAATGCGAATTTGAGCTCAGGGAGGCGAAAAGTAGCAAAGGTGCGCTACCGTTACTTCTGACCTGGCGAAGTAAAGTCTAGCGCAAGAGGTAACGTTCAGTAAAATGGGCATCTTAGTGAATTAGTGTAGTTACTACCCTTCGTCAGTGCGCAACTTCACCTAGCGTAAGGGTGCGAAGTTGCGCTAGTCTATCTACTTCGCTAGCGAATTTTCGCCAGGGACACTGTTCGTAAATTGGCGAAGTTGCAAAATGATGTCACGCTGGCAAATAAGCGCTATCGATAGCCGCTTCACACTTTAGTGAATTTGCCCCTTAGGACATTTCATTGAAATTTCCACACAATGTTTCTCCAGTGCTCTCTCGAGATCTGAAAGAACAGTTGTGAGTGCCATCTGATTTTCTTTTGGTATAAAAGATACTCACTCATATTGAAAAAAAATCTGATCTAATGTTTGTTTTTATCTGGTATTTTTTTGCATTATTCAGCATTATTCAGCAAGCCACCTAATCCTGGTTTCATCACTAGTATCAATAGTCCTAGAGCATTTGCGTCAAACAGGAACACTATCAGTAAAGATAGCTGTTTATCTGGCTTAGTTATATGAAGCATTAATCTGCATTAACCTCATAGACTCAAATGGCTATATTATTTCTTCTTTACTAATGAACAGCAATATGCCCCTTTAGAGGGGTTGTTCACCTTCCACACACTTACTTTCACTTCAGTTGTTTTCTGATTGTTTCCCATATATAAAGACATCTCTGGAGTATTTGCAATTATTGTATCAATTCTAACAGCTGCCTGTAACGAAACTCAGAGATTCTGCTCAGCAGGGACAAAGGTAAGAAATGTATCAACTAAATGTATCAATTTAGAACAGTTTACAGGGGCGGTGACCCCCTCTCCCAGAGAAGCTTTAGACGGTGAAAAATGGAACTTCAATATTAGAAAAATGGTCACACAGAAAATAAAAAGTAATTGAAAAAAATTGTTATTTCTGGTGATCTGTCTGAAACCAACTAGTTGTTTGAAGGTGAACAACCCCTTTAACTGAAAGCTAGAAAAACAAAGTGTGGTTCAGTGATGAGCGAATTTATTCACCTGGGTCGAATTTGCGGCGAATAAGTTCGCAAATATTCACCTGGTGAAAATAACCTGGCGTCTCATTTTCGAAGCACGCAGAGTGTCAGTGGGCCCTAATGCTGTTAAAAATTTTGCCTATTTCATGGCCATTCCCTATTTCTATAGGGAATAAAGAGGCTAGAATTCTGAGAACAAAGAGGCTAAATAGATGGAACAATAGATTATAGCATGTAAAGAAAAGAGACTCGGAGAATAGAGGTTGAGTGAGGAGAGGAAGGATAATACGTAGTACCGAGAGTTGGCCCCTTATCTAAGGTTGTTGGGTGGGCCCTTGGTGTCCCAGTCTGACACTGAGCGTGCATCCTCTATATCAGTAGAAATATACATTTTATATATATATATATATATATATAGACATACTTTGTAACTAGTGTTACCTGGAGCAAGGATAGTTCAGTCTGCTGCCCAATTAATCTGCAGGTGGGGGCCGTTTAAGGGAGCATGGCTGTGCAGTGTGAGAGTGTCCTGGGAGTCAGACAGAATCTCAGAACACACCTCTGAAGTTATTTTTTAACAAATTGTGTATTTGACAGCAACTCCAAAGAGCAACAGCTTGTGATCGTAGCAAGGAATCTTCCTGTGTATTATAACGCTTTAAACCGGTGAGGTTTTTCTTATTATTGACTGTTATAGAACAGAACTCATGCCTGTTTAAGTTGTTTGGTTTGAACAATAAAACCCCAGGCAGCAGCCTGTTTCATTCATTGCTTTGAGCTATTCCCATATATATATTTATATATATATATACATACATATATACGAACTCCGCAGGGAAGCCGGCACTCACGAAAATTAAATTAGTTGCCTGGGTGCAGTATCAGAAAATCAATAATTTATCGAAACAAAGGAAACCGCACTCACTGGTCTTAAAGCAAAATAAAAAATGATTTAATTATACACGGAAGGCTGACGTTTCGGCCTCAACGGAGGCCTTTCTCAAAGTGTGTAATGGAACATGAAACTTGAGTGTTGATGTAAGGCTAGAGCAGAGTTTATCCACACGTTAATCATGGTATATATGAATTAATAAGGTGTCGCTTATTATGCAATTACTTGATTCCTGCTGGTATCACTATTTATTGGACTTAAGGAAATAATATAATCAAGTAAGGGCAAACCATAAATCTTGTTCCCAACCCCTTTCCTTTAAGGTGGGTGGACTAGTATCCCTTTCATTGTCTAGCTTTTTGTAGTAAACAGAAATAGCAAATTTGGATAATGGGAGTGTTGCAGCGATCTCAATATAGTTGCAAGTATAATTGCGTGCTAAAGGAAGATAACCAAACATATCCCGTGTAAATTAGTCCTATTCATCATTGTTCGTGTACTACACAGTTCCCCCTTATCTATACCTACTAGGTATGTGTATAAATACTTAGTGATACATTTCTAAAAAAACATATTCGTCAGTTCTGTGACGATCCCCATAAACATTATTTAGGTGAACATATGCAAAGGTGAAAGGCATCCCCATGAAGCACCAAGTGTCAAAAAGTGTGAAAATTCCCATCGTTTATAAATAAATATGCAGTATATTCTTGCAATCTGATCATGCAGAAAATTGCACCTCCCATCAAGTCCAGATCACCGCCATCATAGTTATATTTAAGTGATCACTGTGCACGTGAGTATTTGAATTGTGAACCCACTTGATTTCTTTCAAATAAATGAAATCTGTTCATAGTCACCCATAAATGGTTCAGACAGGTAGGGAGTCCACAAAGGCAGGGCTGGGGTTTGGGACTGAAATGAGCCTTCAATAGTTATTAACTTGAGTCAAGTGTCTGTCTTCATTAGCAATATTACATGAATCTCACCTCGGCTTGGAGCCCTGGACACCTTTAGTATGTTAATTAACCCACTGCAATCATAGGGGCTGGAAAGGTGTAAAGCATGTAAAATAGCCTTACATCAACACTCAAGTTGTGGGTATCGCAACAGTATCAAATAAGCTGTAATATAATTGTAACAGATAATACTAGACACATACAATGTTGCAATACCCTTGGTTTTAACAGCATCGATATATATATGTCTTTTGTGATATGTTTTATGGTATATGTATAGTAATGTGACAAATTAATAGTGTGGGTGTTATTTAAATGACCATTAAGTCATGAGTGACTTTTTAGTATGTCAGCAGCAAATGTCTGTTTTCCCGCCATAACTTGTATATAAGGCAGTTTCATGTTCCATTACACACTTTGAGAAAGGCCTCCGTTGAGGCCGAAACATCAGCCTTCCGTGTATAATTAAATCATTTTTTATTTTGCTTTAAGACCTGTGAGTGCGGTTTCCTTTGTTTCGATATATATATATATATATATATATATATATATATTCTCAAAAGGACCCGCACTCCAAATCGTAGTTGTGAACTCAAATGTTTTTTATTAAACAATGCATATCCAACGTTTCGGACTTGAGAAAGGCCCCAACGCGGGCTGAAACGTTGGATATGCATTGTTTAACAAAACACATTTGCGGGTCCTTTTGAGAATATGGATGAATGAATTTTTGACCAACGCACCATCTAGAGAAGCAACTCCGGAAGGAGTGCGTCCACTTAAATTGTGCTATTTTATTTTTATATAAATGGGCCGAAACGTCGGATTTATGCACAAAATAAATATTTGATTGAACACAAGCAAGAATGGTGTGCGGATCTTCTCTATATTAATAAATATATATATATATATATATATATATTATACATACATGAGATCTCTGCATTCAAGCATTATAACTAAAGGGGTAACTAACAAATTGCCACCATCTAGTGATTAAACCTTTCCTTGCCCATCAATTTAACTTTACGTATTAAAGAATGGTCTGTGTGTAAAATACATATGTTTTTAACTTGTTTGCTCCGCAAGCAACCCCCCCCCCCCAGCTGTTACCCCTGGTAAATGTCCCTAACTCTTTACTTACCCCTCGGTGCAGATTCAGGGCATCTGAGTTCACGGGTGCCATCTACACGCACTTGTCACGATCATGAATTCTGATGCCCTGAATCTGTAAAGACTTTGCAGCATTTACCAGGGGTAACAGCTAGACTGGGGGGGGGGGAGCGAGGGGCGGTCTATGGGTTTAGTTATCCTCTAACAAATGGTTCAGGGCCCACATGGGTGCAGAGAATAATTGGGTCCAATAGGTCTAATCAATCTAAGGCTGGCTTAGGGCATGTTTAGAGTGGAGGATTTCCTTGTAATATATTTTGCAAATAAGTACAGTTGGCACATGAGCACACAGCTCAAGTATAGAGTGCAATACAACTGCAGCAATTTGAAGGGCTCAATTCTGCCCCCATTCTTGCACCTTGCAATCTAGAATGATGTCTATGAAGTGCAGCACTTAAAGTTATTGGGCACTCAGTAGGAGCACAAGCAACTTGTCCTGCTGGTAGATACTACAGGGCTGCCATATAAATTAAAGGGGATCCATCACCCCAAAAAAATATCACATTAGTCCAGTCAAATGAACTTTAATTACACTATATAAATTATTTGAATCTTGTTTCCTTCAGTCTGGGAACTCATAATTATAGCAAGCAGGCAGGAGCCAATTTGTGGACACTGTTATTAAGACAAGCCTTGTATCATCTCAGAATCTTCTTTGTGCACCAGAATGGGGGACCCGATGTCTATCCCCATGTCCTGGCTACACAAGAGAACTGGGGGAATGTGTGGAGAGCAGTGACATATAACAAGTGCTGAATGGAAAGTGAAAGTAATTATCTGCCCCGCCTCTGTGCCTAAGGCATAGAGGAGTGGCAGACAATATTTGATTGACAGCTGAGATTTTTAAATGAGCTTAAAACAGCTATGAATGCTTTCATAAAAAATTTAAATTGGATTTCATGTTTAACTTGAAAAGTACTTTTATTATACAGATTTTTGTGTCTGGGTGAAAGGTCCACTTTAAGGTTCTTACCTAAATTCTGGGGCAATGTTTTATTTTTGAACGTAAAGGATGGAAGCAATTATTTAGTCCTTGTTTTTTCAGCAACCAGACCTCACTCATTAAAAAAATGAAAAAATAAAAGACAGTAATTGCCTGCAACAAGGCAATCAGCATCAAGATCTGCAGTAACCCCACACTCTCTTAACTACCCCAGTAAATCCATACGTCACACCAGAAGTGAGAAGGGGAGGCCACTGGCATTTACTCACATTATAAATAATTGCACATATATAAACAACCATAATTTATCATTGTAACAGAATTGTTTACACAATCAACATTAAAACAGTACATTTTTTTTCATCATTTTTCAAACTAGTTATGAGGATTCAAGTAATGTTTTCATCAGATCAGGCATTCTCAAACTTTGTGGTGCATCGTTCACAAATTATTTAAAAAATTTACAAATATTTTTCATGGCAAAAACATGCCTGGATTTACAAAAGGGGCGCCCCAGGTGTCTGCTCATCTCTCTGTCCACGTCCCTTTCAGCTTTTCTCTCCCCTTCCCCTCCTCCTCCCCTTCTGTTTCCCCATCAGCTTCTGCTCAGGGCTGGTTTTATACAGCGGGCACCCCTAGGACCACTGCCATTTGTCCCTGTCCTCAACACTTTTTTTTGTGCAAATTTTAATTATCGGGACCGGAGCTATGGGGATTGGTGCATGGGATATTTAAAAAACAGTTGTATCTCCTGCGCATCCCCAGTGTTATTGAACCAATGTAAGTGCGGTTGGGCAGCATGCCGCCCCCCTAAAATCTTGCCGCCCTAGGCCTGGGGGGCCTTTCCATAAATCCAGGCCTGCTTTTGCTACACTTCTGGGTCTCTCTCCACTTTGGCTTCCCCCTCAACTTCTGCATCCCCCTCTGCATCTCTCTCCCCTCACCATCTTTTCCCCCTCA
>CM044437.1:20320116-20340240 GCA_024363595.1 Xenopus borealis | reverse complement strand
GCTTCTCCCTCTGCTCCTGCTTCCCCCTCCGCTTCTCCCTCTGCTCCTGCTTCACCTCCGCATCTCTCTCCCCTTCCCCTGCGCCTCAGCCTCTGCGTCTCTCCCCTTCCCCTCTCCATCCAAGTCTCTATGTCTCCCTCCACGTCACCATGTTTCGTATGCGTATATCTTGATTATGTGTGAATGCGCATGCACAACTGACTAATGCAGCATGCCGCCCCTGAATTTCTGTGGCCCTAGGCCTGGGTCTTTGTGGCCTTGATACAAATCTGGGCCTGATCAAAAATATGTGTGTATATTTTATTTGAAGTAATAAACATTTTTAATTTTAAAAATCATAAATAAATACAATGGTATATTCTATAAGGCCAAGGGTACAAAGTTGCCATAATTTCAGGCAAGGGAAAAAGTTTATCATAAGCTGAATGTTCAAAAGGTCAAAAAACGGCTTTTGTGCAACTGTAAATAATTAAATAGATAACACATGCTTAACTATTTAACTGGCCAACTAGTGATCCATGATGTACTGCTTGTACATACTATAATAAGATGAGCTGAGAATTCGAGTTTCAAAATTTATCATGTACTGGCCCTTTAAGAATTCAAATTCAGCTAATTTGACTTTTTTGTTCTAGAATGGCATACAGTATTCTAATCAACTTTTAAATTGACCTTCATTATGTATTTATTTTATAGTTTTTGGAATGGTTTTCCTTTTTCTTTTGACTCTTTCTAGCTTTCCAATGGGGGTCACTGACCCCATCTTAAAACATTTATTGTTACTGCTACTTTTTATTTTGCTCATCTTTCTATTCAGGCCTCTCCTATTGACATTCCAGTCTCTTATACAAATCAATGCATGGTTGGTGGGGTAATTTGGATCCTTGCAACCAGATTGTGATTTTTGGGTTATTTAGCTTTTTATTCAGCAGCTCTCCTGTTTCCAATTCAGCAAATAATTTCAGAATATCACTCTCTACATACTAAAAGTTAAGGTGTATAACCCTCTAAGTGGTGTCTCCTAAGGAAATCTATTCTACCCTGAAGTCTCTCCCCTGGCTGATAGCCAACCAAAGCATCTCCTGTATAGTTTTTAAAGGCTAAATTGAAGGTTAGAGCATTGGGTTAATCTTAAGATATATTGTTTCCCCTTTATTTCTCCATTGTGATGCTTGGTTTCCATTACCAATGTGTCATCAAGGGTGTGCGGTTATACATATACATTAGGGTTGCCACCTTTCCCTGTGGCTCAAGCCGGACAGGGGGGCGGTCCTGTGACATCAGTGGGCGGTCCTGTGACATCAGTGGGCGGTCCCGTGAAGTCACGGGGCGGAGCTATGACGCCGCGATCGCCGATTGGCCGATCGCGGCGTCAATCAAGCTAATCCCGCCCGGTTTTCCTTATATGGAAAACCGGGCAGGAAGCATTGAACCGGGCAGCCCTTCAAAATACCGGGCTGTCCGGTTCAAAACCGGACAGGTGGCAACCCTAATATACATGAAGGAAAGTACAGGTATGGGACCTGTTATCCAGAATGCTCAGGACCTGGGGCTTTCCAGATGATGGATTTTTCCGTAACTTTAAGTCTACTAGAAAATCATATAAACATTAAATAAACCCAATAGGTTGGTTTTGCTTCCAATAAGGATTAATTATATCTTAGTTGGGATCAAGTACAAGCTGTGGTTTTATTTTTATAGAGAAAAAGAAATCATTTGTAAAAATTTAGATTAGTTCATTATAATGGAGTCTATGGGAGACCTCCTTCCCATAATTCGGAGGTTTCTGGATAACGGGTTTCCAGATAAGGGTTCCCATCTGGAAACCCCCAGGTCCCAAGTATTCTGTATTAGGAATGAACAAAAAAGATTTCACGGCATAAACACTCCAATGGATAAAAAACAATTGTTGCCGATAGACTTCAATGCATTTCTGCAAATTTTTGCCGTTTCATGAATTTTCGGCGAAACTATATGGTTCAGATTCACCCATCACTATTCTGGATGGCTAGTATAGATGTATAATACACAAGAGCCACGAGTATCCTGTAAAGTATATCATTATAATACAGAAAAGCCATGAATATCTTGTAAATGATATCCTTATATCTTTTTATTAAGAAATAACTAACTGAAATTCTGCTTGCGCTCCGCTTCAGAAAAGGCCACAATCCATCATGCAGCGCTTGATTTCTCCTCCCTGCCTTCTTTATAGCATAAGGAAGGCAGGGAGGAGAAATCGAGCGCCGCACAATGGGTCGCCTTTGGTGAAGAGGAGCGCAAGCGGAGTTTCGTAAGTTATTTCTCAATAAAAGCTTTGCAATTTTAAAGTCCAATTTGTCTTGGGGTCTTGTATAATAAGAAATTTTAAAAAACAAAACGTTTTTTTTTTTTTTTTTTGCTGTTACTGATCCTTTAAATCTGCTAAAAATTATTTGAAAATGAAATAAAGCCAGTAGGATTATTTTCCTAGCAATAAGAATGAATCATTTCTTGGCGGGGCTCAAGTGCAAGGTACTGTTTTGTTACTGCAGAGAAAAATAAAATGTTTTAACATTTTGAATTGTTTAATTAAGGGCCCTTACACACGGGTGTTTTTCCTTGCGTTCCGTTTTTCTGCGTTCAGCCTCAGGGGAGCGCAGGTATAGACGCACTCAATTGTTTTCAATGGGGCTATACTCACACGAACGCATGTAGTCGCCAAACGCAGATTCAGACGCAACATGCTGCATTTTTCCTGCGTTTGTCGCCTACATGCGTTCGTGTGAGTGCAGCCCCATTGAAAAGCATTGAGTGCGTCTATACCTGCGCTCCCCTGCGGCTGAACGCAGCAAAACGGAACGCAGGGAAAAACACCCGTGTGTAGGAGCCCTAAGGGCCCTAAAGCAGAACCAAACCTGTATAGGGAACAAAACCCTAATCCCCATTCATTCTGTTCCTATGGGTGTGTTCGCTTACTCAGCTGGACATAGCAAGGTGTAATTTACCCTGACGTATGACATATCATTTCTTTAGAAGTGAAACCAACCTTATGTGAACATAGGAAGTGTCTCTCTTCTAGCTCCAGCTCAGAGCAGTTGTGCTGGAACTACGCACACATTTACTGCTCCATCTTCTGGTCCCAGGTAAGCTTTCCTGCAGCGCTTCCCTCCTGATTATGCTTTACACTAAGGGGCAGATTTATCAAGGGTTTCTAAAAACTCCCATAAACCTGATATTCGGAACAAAGTGTCCAATCAAAATTGATTTTAACGTTTTTAATTTTTTAAATTTGGGGGAATAGGATTGATCGGCAAACACGAATCAAAGTTGTTTCACACCAAAACGAAATAGACTTTTTTCGATTACCTTCCATTATTTTTTTTTTACTGTTTTCACAAAATCTAAGTTTAAAGTTGAATGTTGGTGTCTCTTGTGTACGAGTCGGACAGCTCAGTAATTCAGGTGCAGACTCTAAACTGTTACAATTTAGCAATATTTAGTTGATACATTTCTCAGCAACATCTCTGGAGTATTAGCAACTATTGTATCAAGTCTAACAACTGCCTGTAATTAGGGATGGGCGAATTTATTCGCCAACTGCGAATTTGCACGATTTGCCGCCTGCGAATAAATTTGCAAAACACCTGCACAAATTCGCTTGACAAAAAAAAAAGAAGTGACGCAACGCGACGCTTGCCGAAAACGATGCTGACAATGACGCAATGCGCGTCAAAAAGGAGACGTGTGTCGTTTCGCGGATTTTTCGCCAAGTCGCGAATTTCGCTAGAAATTCTGGAATTTTTTGGCGAAGCGAAACTGCCTAGATTCGCCCATCACTACCTGTAATGAAATCCAGAGATTCTGCTCAGCAGGGACAAAAATAAGAAATGGATCAACTAAATGTATCAATTTAGAACAGTTTACATCAGGGGTCCCCAACCTTTTCTGGTCCGGGGACCAGTGTAGTGGCAATTTTTTGTACAATACAGCACCGCATTTATTTCGGTACCCCAGTTCAGGATTGTCTGCGGCCCCACGGCAGTTGGGGACCCCAGGTTTACAGGGTCGGTGACTAGGGTTGCCACCTGGCCGATAGTTTACTGGCCTGGCCGGTATTTTTGTTGGTTGATCCCAATGTTATTAATAGGAAAAAGCTAAATATATAGGAAGGCTGGTATTTTTTTCAAGAAAAGGTGGCAACCCTATCAGTGACAACCCTCCTCCCTCCCCTCAGGGCTGCCTTAGAAGTTGAAAAAGGACACTTTACACTTACACGGACACGCACAAAAAATTTTATTGGAAAAGAAGGTGAACAACCCCTTTAAATATTTCTGGAACTCCAGCTTCCTGTCTCTAAACCCTGCCTATCCAGACCGGAAATGACCCTTTTGTTGTTTCTTTTATATGTTACAGAATTAACCACAAGCTGTTTCCAGTTATTGAAACTCAGAGCTCCTTTATCAGAAAAAGCAAGAACATTTCAAAGCAGGAGACATGCCTCTCGAGGTAAGCGCTAGTATAGGGGGGGAACAAAAAGTCCTACAAACACCTTATGCGTAGTGGTTTCACCCTATAGAAAGCAGTCAGACAAGGGAAGGTTAATACAAGTTAACTGAAACCAGTTAAGCAGGCAGTGACTGGCAATCTTTGGGTTCCGGCAAATGCCAGAGGGGCTTCTATAAGGAGCCACAGAAAGTCAGTATTTAGTGGGGCAGTTTGGGCCTCTGTGTACCTGAAATGCCAGGTCCTATTTTAATTCTCAGTCCGGACCTGCAGTTAAGTACATTGAGTATGACTATAACACACACACCAGTCCCCTCACCATTCTCTTTCTTTTCCCACAGGGGGAAGACCCTAAAGATGGAGACTTGATAGAATTTTTTCGTCCTCTTTATCAGCACTGGGGCATCTATGTCGGGAGAGGTTGTGTTGTTCATTTAACAGGTAGGATTTCATTCTCTGTACTATGACATTATTTCATAGGAACCTATAGATCTACAATATGAACAAAGGAGTACAATGAAAACGGCGACGCGCCAAAATTTCTCTGGAAATTCACGAATTTTTCTGCGAAGCGAATCTCGGGAGATTCGCTCATCACTATTAGGCAGTTGTTACCTTTTCCTTAAAGGGGTTGTTCCCCTATAAAATAACTTTTAGTATGATGTAGAGCAGGGATCCTCAGCCTTTTCAACCAGTGAGCAACACTCACAAGCATAAAAAATGTTCTTGGGGTGCCAAATAAGTGCTGTGATTGGCCATTTGGTAGCCCCAGTGTGGATTGTCAACCTACATTGAGGCTCTGTTTGGCAGTGCACTTGATTTTTATACAACCAAAACTTTCCTCCAAGCCAGGAATTCAAAAATAAGCACCTGCTTTGAGACCACTGGGAGCAACATCCAAGGGGTTGTAGAGTAACCTGTTGCTCATGAGCTACTGGTTGGGGATCACTGATGTAGACTGTGATCATTTGAGACACTTTGCAACTGGTCTTTATTTTTATACACATTTTTTGAGTTCTTCAGCTTTTTATTATGCAGCTCTGTAGTTTGCTGTTGCAACATTCTGATTGGCTAGGATCCAAGTTTCTCTAGCAATCGTGCTCTGATTTGAATAAGACACTGAAATATAAATGGGCAAGGGCCTGAAAGGAAAGTAATATAACAAGTAAAAAGTAGCTACAACCATACATTTAGATGGGATCAGTGACCTCCATTTGAAAACTGGAAATAGTCAGAAGAAAAAGGCAAATTAAAAAAAAAAAAACTATAAGAATAAATGAAGGTCAGTTGAAGCATACTAAAATTTTACTTAAAAACTGAACTACTTATTTTGCTAAGGCTGTAAGTAGCGTTGAAATGTATTTTTACCAGCAGTGGTGGGGGGGGTGGGCGGGAACAAAGGGGTGGGCCACGAGGCACAAGGGGTGTGTCCTGATGTAATGCCCTGGAATCAATAGGCGGAGCTAAGACCAAATGCCTTGGGGGGAAAAAGGTAGTTTTCAGTGGGTTGGGGAGGGGCCAGGGGCCTTTAATAGGGTCATTACAGATTTACCAGTAGCTACATTGCTGGTCAATTGTAATACTGGCCTCAGCCTTGGCCAGTGTTTTACCGGCTAGTCCGGTAAAATACCGGCTGGGTGGCAACCCTAGCTGTAAGCAGAGATAAGAACTATGATAATGGAAATTCCATGCTTTTTACCAGTGGCGTAACTACCAGGGGAGCAAAGGGTGCAATTGGGCCAGGGCCCGCACCCCCTGAGGGCAGGGCCAGATTTACATAGTCTCCTAGGCCCGTCATTTGTCGCCCCTGTCCCCTCCCTTTTATTTGCTCAAATTTTCATCTTCGGGACGGAGCATTGGGAATTGACACACAGGAAATTTAAATTTCTGAACCAATGTGGGTGTGGTTGGGCATCATGCCGCCCCCTAAAATCCTGCCGCCCTAGGCCCAGGCCTAGGTGGCCTCTCCACAAATCCGGGCCTGCCTAAGGGCCCCCTAGCAATTTATGCACCTCTGATTCCAGCCGGATGATCTGTCCAGAAAATCGCGTACGGAGGGGAGTGGGTACCATTAAAATCTACGGAGGGATAGATAATGGTTCTACCTGGCCTAAAATGGTTGATTCTTTAATGGGATCTCATGGTGATAAAGGTGAGAACAAAACATACAGGGGAAAGTTTTCCCAGCATTACTTTGCTTTTTTTATGTTGTAAATGGGATTTAGGTGCCTAACATAAATCCACTATTCAAAGTCATTCTAGGGCTGCTAAAATTTTACTAAAATTTACCAGGGATGCAACTTAATGTCTTCCTTGTAAATACTGCCTGAGACCAGACTATGTCGCATGGCCATCAGCAGGGGCAGGACGGACCAATTCAGACAGGGACCCCTTGTTCGTCCCCATCCCATTGCCTGAATTAGGGGAGCGCAGGCAGAAGAGGTACAAGCCCAGTGCCCCCCCGCCATTATACCCTAGGAATGTGTCTGTCCTGCCTTCCCCTAGTTCCAACCCTGAGCACAGGAATAAAAGGAAGTCCATATGTGCATATATTATGTGATGCAGTAGATATTGTATTTCACAGACATATTCTGCAGCTGTCTATAGATATTATACAGAACTGATATCAGTCTCTGCCCCTGTGGAGCTTGCAATCAAGGGTCCCTACCTCACGCACACACACACACTAGGGTCAATTTTATTGTAAACTAATTTACTACCAACATATCTATCAACTAATGATCATTGCAATAAGAAAAATACATCTGAAGAAAGGATGGGTTTGAACGACAACACCGAACTTACCACCTCCTGCCCAACAGTTGATTTCTACAATCGCCAAAAGCTTTGCTCTTTGTCTTAAGTTCTTTACAAAGCCAATCCATGACTGAAAATATGTAACTGTGTGTTCAACACTAAGGGTAGAACTCCACGGGCGACTTTACATGTAATGCCATTCATTCCGAGACGCTGAGATGAATTGCAAGCGTCATGTCGCTGCGCAGAATCTAAGGTAAGTAATAGCAATGTCAGATGTTGTCAGATGCTGTCTACGATCCATCTCAGTACGTCGGAACAAATGGTATTGAATGTAATTTCACCAGAGGAGTTCTACTCTAAAGGACAAATCAGGACATTATTTAGGCCATTGTTACCCATTCACAGCCAGACACTAACACAGTTTATATGAACATATATTACAATTAGAACTACCTTAGAGCCAGTTGTGTCCAAATACAGTTTATGCTGTGAGCTGGTAACTAGAGAACAGCTTGTAGGGAGATATATTAACCCTGAGTGGGTTGATTCCAGGGTTGGACTGGGGTGGCGGGGAACCGGAAAAATACCCAGTGGGCCCCTGGCTCTTGTGGGCCCCTCCGCATGCACACAGGTGATCCACAAATACAGCAGGGGGCCCCCAGTCCGGCCCTGGTTTATTCTCCTAAAAAGTCACCTGAGGAATAATTAGCATGCTAGATCTACATGCTGCCAGAGACAGGGTAGAACTGCACGAGTGTATTTGGTCGGATTGATGGTAGTAGAGAGGGGAAAAGACTCAGGTGTGGCAAGGGTTTTGTTTCATTTTATTTTGTTTGTTTATACTTGTTTGATCTCAGAGTCTGAACTCGTCAACAATAAATGGACTTTGCCCTCTTAAAGAACTGTTTGATCCTGCTCTAGGGTTGCCACCTTTAGTAAAAATATTTACCGGCTGGTGGGGGGCGGGGTCACAAAGGGGAGGAGCGTGACGTCAAAGGGGCGGGACATGACATCATATGGGCCACATCAAGCGATCGGCTGAAGACTGAGAGAAACGTAAATTTTAACTGGAACTAAGGCAGGGCAAGGGCCTTTTTTAAGTGGTGTTACAAATTTACCGGCTATGCCGGTAAAATACCGGCTGGGTGGCAACCCTATCCTGCTCACAATGCAATGCATTTATTCTGGAAGGTATTTTACATGCAATTGCCACTGTGTTTCTCCTGCATTGTATTCAAGGGTATCATACACGGACACTGTCTTGGCATAGTATGTGGAATCTGTGCTGAAAATATCTTTATCCTTCGTAAACAAAATATCACACCTATGCAAACAGGTGACCAGTAAATGATACCTGCTAATTGATTGTTATAGTTTACTAGACCAACAGCCAACTTGCATCTTTTATTACATTAGTTACTATTGGAAAAATATAGGGATGCACCGAATCCACTATTTTGGATTTGGCTGAACCACCGAATCCTTCCCGAAAGATTCGGCCAAATACCGAACCGAATCTGAACCCTCATTTGCATATGCATATGTGGGTGGGAAGGGGAAAACATTTTTTACTTCCTTGTTTGAGCCAAAAAGTCACGTGATTTCCCTCCCTGGCCCTGCTGAAAAGGGCAGAATCCTGGCCGAATCCTGAACCGAATCCTGGATTCGGTGCATCCCTAGAAAAATAAGAAGCACTTTTTAGGGCAGAACTACATGACAGATTAGCTGCATTTCTGTCGGAACTGATGCTGGGCGACAAAACGCCGCGTCAAGTTGGATCCAACAGGAAGTCAGATGGTGTTGCAACAGTGATCCAAAGCAACACAACTGTCGGATGCAAATGCTGCATCTGCCCTTATAGTTCCTTTAAAGGGGAAGTCAACCCTTTCTGTGCTAAAACCCCTCCCTGGGCTATTGCCCCTAACTTGTTAATTACCCCAAAGTCAAGGTCCCCTCCAGGCAGGATCACGGGCACCATGTTGTCCCGGACCGTCTTCTACCTTGATCCGTCGGCACATGCACAGTAGGACACATTAGCCGGGTTGGTACTACTGTGCATGCACCGAACTTCAAAAAGTTTTCCAATGTCCTTTTTCGGAAACTTTGTGAAATTCGGGCACAGGCGCAGTGGTACCAACCAGCAAATGTGTCCTACTGCGCATGCGCTGCCAAACTCCGCTGGATCAAAGAAAAAGACGGTACAGGATATGATGGCACCCGTGAAATTGTCTGCAGGGGACCTGGACTTTGGGGTAATTAACGGGTTAGGTACAATAGCCCGGGAGGGGGAAGGGGTTTTGCGCTGGGAGAGTTGACTTCCCCTTTAAACATAATCACCAACGTGCAAGGTCAATTATACCTTATTCTCATGTTATATGTTAAATTGATAGATTCAATGGATTATTGTTGCTGCTGCTTTAAATAATGTAACTTTTCATTTATCATCTTCAGATCAGGAAGGCTTCTCTTACCTTTCTTCAGCATTTGGTGGAACAGCCACAGTGAAAATGGAACGTCTGGAGGTGGTTGCTGCTGGTTGTACTTATAAAGTCAATAACAAATATGATAAGAAAAGAAAGCCGTTGCCAAGAGCAAAAGTAGTGCGGGCAGCTCTGGACCAAGTGGGCGAGATGAAGCAATATAGTGTCACCAGTGCCAACTGTGAGCATTTTGTGACGGAATTAAGATATGAGCAATCATACTGTGACCAGGTAAATTATTGTTTACAAGGCCTTTATGATATCTGATTTTTAGGAATAAGATAATTAAGGACTGTACAACCCTAAAGGTCCAGCATCTCTATAACATTAATGATCCAGGCCTTCAAAGTACTAGGATTTAGGTTGTACTGATCAGTGTGCTCTGGGCAGCTGTTAAAGAAGTCTACCCTGCTTGCGCTAAACTCCTCCCCCCTCCCCATGTTTCCCCCCAGGCAAATGCCCCTAAGTTGCTACTTAACCCCTCAGCGAAGGTCCTATCCATTGAGTTTGCAGGCGCCATCTTTTTCTCGTGCAGTCTTCTTCCTGGATTCTTCGGCGCTTGGTGGCACAGGCGCAGTAGGAGCATTTACCAGTTCATCTCTACTGAGCTTAACCACAAATGCCTCCTACTGCGCATGCCCCGCCAAACGCCAATGGATCCTGGAGGAAGACTGCCGAGAGAAGATGGCGCCTGCAAACTCAATGGACAGGACCTGCACTGAGGGGGTAAGTAGCAACTTAGGGGCATTTGCCTGAAGGGGAGGTAGGCAGGGGAGGGGGGCCTAAGGGGGAGGGGGGGAGGAGTTTAGTGCAAGGAGGGTAGACTTCTCCTTTAAGAATCTAAACTTAGAGGTGGTCCCTAATCATCAAGCAAAAAAGGAAGTTTTTCTGGGTTTCATTTGGAGGAGCTGAACTTGATGGACTTTGTCTTTTTTTCAGCCCAACTTAACTATGTAACAATAAACGTATGCTACAGGGCAACTTATTCAATTCTGTTTCCATGCTGCCATGAAATGAACATGAATTAATACTAATGAGCCTTATATTGAGCCTTTTTATATTCTATATACCCAGTACATTGATAGCCAGTCCCTAAGGTCAGATAACTGGCAATAAAAAGAGCACAGCAGAAATAGGAAGATGTAGAGATAATGAAGACCTCTACCATGGCTTAGACCTTGATCACCAGAGAGCTGTGGCTGCCTTGGGCTGGAATAATGTACATTTCTACCCAACTTCTTTGTACAACTTTGGCTGTGGTTTGAGATTTCCATAAATAGCTCAGTGCCCATGTCCTTGGGTTTGTTTCTTTTTTTATTTTGGTTTAGAGTTAGACAGAGGGTCAAGAGAATATCTACAGTCACAGCCCACAGTAAATTGTTCTAATGCCTTCTAGGCTTCGCACAGCTCAGGGCATTTCATTATGTCTAATACATGCATCTCTTCAATGCTTGCAGGTTGATAATGCCAAGACAGCTTTTGCAGTTGGAGGAGGGATAGTTGCAGCCATTGGAGTAGTTGCTGCATTTTCTTCAATGAGAAACAAGCAGAAGCAGTAAAGTGCAATTATTTCACCATTGTTTTCCCTTGGCCTTGGAGAATTGTTCCTAAAGAAATTAAACTCTGCCTCAATACTGTTCTTTTCACTTCTTGTTGAGTTTTTCTCAAACTTGGCACAATAAAGTCACCTAGATGTCAACCTGTTTTTATTTATTTTATATATTTTTTCTTGCAATGGAGAGAGAAGGGTAAGTCGATGAAGCTCGGCACACAGAAAAGACAGGATTTAATGATACATAATTCTCACTGCCAGCTCACTCCTACAGAAAAATTGAATCTTGAAAATGAAGATATACAGATCAAGCTTAGTCTGCAGGCAGTGCCGGTCTTAAGCACATTGGACCAATTTGGCCCAATTGGGCCCCGCACTTAAGGGGGTCCTGCTCCAGTGTGAGCTCTAATTAATATTCCCTAAATTCCCAGAGTACCCCTAATGCAGATTGGCTCAGACCCGATTGGCTCAGGCCACAGCTGAACCTGATTGGCCCAGCCCACCTCCAAACCCAATTTAACCAGCCTGCCTCAAAACCAATTGGCACAAACAACAAGTGAAATGCATTAATGTTGTATATATAATCCATGGTGCTGCACACACAAGGTTTACAGTGATAACCAAAATTTGCACTTTTTTTTTTGTGCACATAGATTAAACAAAGTGAGAGAACATTTTCTCCCAGTTGCCCAGTCTGAGAGGAAAGCAGGCACTATTTGCCCATCCAGCTCTGTGACCCTGAGACAGACATCAAAGTTCCTTCTAGGGGCCCCACCAAAATGGTTCCAATTGGGCCCCAAACTTGGTACGACCGGCCCTGTCTGCAGGATGCAGTTGGTCATAAATGCCAAGTCAGATTGGGTCAAGCAGCTTGATCTACCATACTGGCCGTTCAGCTGAGCTTGCATGGAGACCTGTCAGCTCTGTTATGCTGTATGTTTTAGGAGTCACTTGTATTTATAGACTGTTTTCATATGGGATTCCTTTTTCCCTTCTTTTTTATGATGAATAGCTGTTCTGTATGTAGTAGGATGCCTAGATTATGGTTTCCACTTTTGGCAAAAACCAAAGAAGAGGGTGGACTGCTGGTATTAGTGTGGTGGGCAAATTATATCAGTGGGCTAAGCACTGATAATAAAGAAAAAATATAGAATGATGATGTATAGGGCCAGGTTTGAGATATGTGGGGGCACTTTTCTGATTATACTGTATGGGGTGGGCCTGTGGTATCATAGGCAAGTGGCATTGGATTTCTGTTTGGGTTTCAGTGTAAAACCAAATGGCCCCCAGAAAAAACTAAAACTCTTCCTTTCAAAACTTGACTTGTGGCAAGGATATACACTACATTTTTAGAAATGCCATTGATTAATAAATATTATTTTTTATCATATGTTGGTTTGGATTCATATTGAGATATTCAAATGCTCAACCCCCAGTCCTGCGTTAGTACTGAAAAGTCCCTATTTCTCTGCGCAGAAGGGGAAAGTCCCTATTTCTCTGCGCAGAAAGGGGAAAGTCCCTATTTCTCTGCGCAGAAAGGGGAAAGTCCCTATTTCTCTGCGCAGAAAGGGGAAAGTCCCTATTTCTCTGCGCAGAAAGGGGAAAGTCCCTATTTCTCTGCGCAGAAAGGGGAAAGTCCCTATTTCTCTGCGCAGAAAGGGGAAAGTCCCTATTTCTCTGCGCAGAAAGGGGAAAGTCCCTATTTCTCTGCGCAGAAAGGGGAAAGTCCCTATTTCTCTGCACAGAAAGGGGAAAGTCCCTATTTCTCTGCGCAGAAAGGGGAAAGTCCCTATTTCTCTGCACAGAAAGGGGAAAGTCCCTATTTCTCTGCACTAATGCATTCTCTCCATTGAACAGCCAAAAGAGATAAAATGTTTCTAACTTAATTGGCTCTTGGCAGAGAGCCCAGAATAGATACTTGATACATTTGTAACATTTTTGTCCCTTGGGAGAATTTAGACTTGTAGCTTAAAGGGCAATTCACCTTCATTAGTAAAACTGTAATAACACTTAAAAACCACAGAAATTTGCTCAAACTTTCATAACCTGGCAAAGTTTGTAAAATGGGCATGGTAATTAGGGGGTGTGGCTGCAAAAAAGGGGCATGTCTTTTTGTCCCCATTTCCAAAATGTTGGGAGGTATGTCTTTAGACAAATATAGACATAGCAAGGTAGTCTCCTAAAGGCAATGAAGAAATGATACTGGCACAAAAGTCAATAATGGAGAGAGATAATAATAATCTGCAGTGCTTGCCTGAAAAGGACAGATGCATAAAAACTCCTACGCAAATAACCATTCTTAACAGCCTTACTGATAAATCAATGGGAATATTGACTTTCCCTTTTATAATATGCATAATGGGAGGTGCCTCACTGATTACCTTTATCATATGAAACAGCTGTTGTGTACTGCACCTATATAACATCGGGACATTCTGAACGTTCTATTTAGTGCAGGGCTAAAACCTGTCACTTCCCACATCCAGTGTTTCTGAATATTGAGATCTTGTAACAAGTCTGGAGTATTCAAAATGTGTTTAGTTCTGACAAGTTGTAACCGGACTACACGTGAGCTCCCACCACCAGGGCCGGAACTAGGGCGCAGTCATAGGGGGGGGGTGCACTTTAGAAGGGAAATAATGTTTTTTTTTATTTCTTTAAATTTTAATTTCAGTTCTACTTCAGTCCCCACCTCCCTGTTACTTGTCCTTTGCCTGGCACAGATCTAGGGCAATATTTTTGCTGCTGCTCTGGCAAAGGCTGATGGCAGAGGTACAGACCTGGGGGCAATGGCTGATGGCAGAGGTACAGACTTGGGGGGCAATGCTTGTGGCACAGGTACAGATTTGGGGCAATATTTTGGCTTGCTGACACAGGTACAGATTGAGAGCAATATTTTGGATGCTGCTGGCTGGCACAGGTACAGATTGGGGACAATATTTGGGCTTCAGGCTGGCACAGGTACAGATTAGGAGCAATATTTTGGGTGCTACTGGCTGGTACATGTACAGATTGGGAGCAATTTTTTGGGTGCTGCTAGCTGGCACACGTACAGTTTGATTCATTAATGTGTTATAAGGTTTCTTTATTTAAGAAAAAGTGAATAGGTGGGAAATGGTCATACATAACGGGGGTGGGGGGGGGCGCTGATTGAACCTCTTGCCTAGGGTGCCAAACTACCTTGGCCTGGCCCTGCCCACCACTTGTAGTACCCGTAGCGTGGGTTCTTACTAACCTATACCTGAATGTTATTTTCCCTAACTGTCGCACAGTCTCCTGGGGTCTAATTCCTTATTGGAGCAACAGGCTGTCCCAGTGGCCTCTTACCTCTGAGGGTAGAACTGCAAAAGCATTTCTTGCGGAACACATGCACCAAATCAGACTGAGTCGCACGCGTCCAAATATAATTGGAAAAGTCAGAGGTAACAACTACACAGTCAACTGTCAGATGAAGACTAGTGATGGGCGAAACGGCCGCGTTTCGCTTCGCCGAAAAATTCGCGAATTTCCAGAGAAATTCGCGAATTTTTCGCCGATTCGCGAAACGAGTCGCGCGTCATTTTTTGACGCGCGTCGCGTCGTTTTTGATGCGTGTCGCGTCAAACACGACGCGTCGCGTCATTTCCGCCGTGAATTTTTTTTTGCTAATTATTTTTGCTGTTTCGCGAATTTATTCGCCAGCGGCGAATCGCGGGAATTCGCCGCGAATTCGCCCCTGGCGAATAAATTCGCCCATCACTAATGAAGACGCTGCTTGCTGCGTCCACACCCGAAAGTCGGTTCGGATCTATCAGTCCAGTTACAATTATATGCCTTTGACTCCGTATGATTTGTTGCAATCGTTTCAAAGCCAGGCATCAATCTGACAAGAAACGCTTGTGTAGTCCTACCCTGAGGCAATCAATTAGATCTCACTATCCCCTAGCTAGCAACTACTAAGGAATAAACTTCCAACTTGAACTGACTTTCAAGGACTGTCCTGGCATTAGATGATCATATGCCACTTCCCCACTTCTTTATATAGGTTCTGCAGGCCTGGGGCATCCCCGATCTCGAATATTCTATGTTAACATGTTAACTATTTACATTCAATATAAAGATATTATTTTATATGTAGCCCTCTTCTGCTATTGCATGAGATCTAGCACACATTTAGTTGTGAGTGGCGCTACAGGAGTCCTGTGCCTCCGCTATATGGGACAGCAAGTATACTTTAAAATGGCGTGCCTCCACCCAGGGTCAGGACAGGCCGAACTGTAATATCCTCCCTGGGAACGTCTGGTACCTGGTGTAGATCAGTGCAGCAAAGGATCCAAACAGAGAGGTGACTCTTGCAGCAAAATAATTTGTTTATTCACAAAGGACAGTCGCAATGGATCAATTCACAGGCACTTAGATGACCACAGAATAACAGTAACAGGATTCTTCCCATTCAGTGTAATAGCACAGTGAGCACCTCCTGGGGCAATTTCCTCCCAGAGTGTAAAGCTTCCTGCCCAGGGATAGTCCGCTTGAGGTCTTGGTTCTTGGTACCCTCACTGGTCCTCATCTCACCCACTGTGTCCCTGAGCTAGTGGTGTACACCCCACGGAGTCCTGGCCCCACTACTTCTCCTCGTTGGAGCAGATGCTGCTCACTCGCTACCCTGTACTTACTCTCATGCATAGAGTGACTATTACAATGCTCACTATTACTAAATAGATATCACTAAATATAAATATCTAACATATATACTAAATATAAATATGTATAACTAAATAAATAAATATCACTAAATAAATCACTAAATATCTAACTTTCCACTGGCAAGCCTGGACCTGTATTACCTCCCAGTGAGGCAAGGTCCCAGGACAGAGCACATGGAGCTAAAACCTTTTATACTTTCAACTACTGTCACCTAGTGCACAATCCCCTTGAACTAATGTGTGGACCCAGGAAAAGGGACATAGCTGCCTTAAGGCCCCCATACATGGGATAAAAGCTGCTGAGCAGGTTAAAAAACCCAGTCGGATCGCAGCCGCATCTGTGAGTTTATGCGGTGCTGCAATCCGAGCGTCTGTTTTGGATGCATTATAATCTGATCGTTGGGCCCTAGGGCCCACGATTGGATCAACCCGATATCACCTACTTCAATGTGGGCATATCATGGAGAGATCTACTCGTTTTGGCCAAACGAGCAGATCTCTGCGTCTATGGCCACCAATAGTTAACTAAAGGACCCGTAGGTGTCCTATTACCAAGGAGAAACATACCCAAATCTCAGGGTCCCTACATATAAATAATATTTACCTCCTTACAAACTTGCAATTCATGTTGTTGTAACTAGCCTCCAAAATGTCATTTAATAAAGGACACCCCACAGTGAGTGAAATTCCTAAACTTTTTATTCTTTTCAGTTTTATGTTTGAGAGAACATTTATCAGTAGGTGAAAGCTTCACCAATGAGGCGAGAAACTCGGGCGGCAGCACCCCACTGGATACCAAGGGCGGCAAAAATGCAGCTCCTGCTACTTTAAGACCCGAACTTCCGGTTTTCAAACCGGAAATTCGGCTCTTCCAACACAATTATGCGCTCTGTGCTGGCGTCCTGGCCCTCTCTGCCGCCCTCATGGACCCCCCCTCCGGTGCAAAATGGTGAACGCACGGGGAGAGGAGTGGAAACAACACAAGCTTCCTCAGGTGGCAGAGGGGCCAGGATCGCCCCTGGGTGAAAGTTCATTCATGTGCCTTTAAAAATCCCCTAGGAATTATATAGAGAGTGGCAGCATCTTACTTTGGTGAACTGTGGCAAGCTCTGCTTTCACTCTGTGATAAATACACCCCTTTATAAGAAGTATTTCAGCAACTTTAGATCACAGTTGGACATGTTTTGATTTGTCAATTCACTACCTGCCAGGGTCAGAACTAGGGGTATGCAAAAGAGGCACAAAGTCAGATACAAAGTTTTAAATCTTGCAGCAAACTATCAGCAACAAGCAGGCACGTGTAAGGGGGGCCGGGAGTGGGGTATTGATATGTTGCTGTGCACACCAGGCTCGTACAAATATTTTTTTTGTGGGGAGGCCCAATGCCATGCTGTTACTCTGCATTCCCCAGCCTATTATTTCATAAAGACCTTAGTGTAGTCTAAATAGAATGTATTACTAACTACTGCAGAACTCATCATTTAGTTGACACTTTATTCATTTTATTTTCTGCTGTGCCCACAAGAGGGAGCACTTGCTTCAGAATTTTCATTTAGATCACTCTCATTTCTGTATAGCTCTTACAGCAGGGGTGTTCCTATAAAGCAGTCCTGTCCAACTTCTGTGGTATAGAGGGCCTGGATTTTTCTGACCTATGTGGTGGAGGACAATGGAAGGCAGTGTTGACAACTCCCTGTTTTTAAACCACACCCACATTGCCACAAGAAGTTTTAAGGCCATGTCCACATTAATGGTGGTGGCACACCTATAACCAAATGGTTGGTGCTCACTGCAGGGATATCACTCATCACCAGGACTGGACTGAGAATCAAAATAGGCCCTGGCATTTCAGGTACACAGAGGCCCAATCAGCCCACATAGAGGCCCAAACAGTCCCCACCAGCCCACTAAATACTGACTTTCTATGGCACCTTATAGCAGCCCATCTGGCATTTGCCCTAAACCACAGATTGCCAGTCCTGGCCTGCTCATCACCCATATGTGAAAAATGTAAGTCATATTAATACCCTTAAATACATAGGCTTATGTTACAGGGCAAGCGGAGTAAGGCACACTCAATGAACACAGGCAGACAGAGTATGGTACACAGAGGGAGCACAGGGCAGGCAGAGTATGGCACATACAGGGAGCATAGGGCAGGTAGAGTATGACACACAGAGAGAGCATAGGGAAGACAGATTATGGCACATACAAGGAGCATATGGTAGGCAGCGTATGGCGCACACAAGCAGCATAGGGTAGGCAGAGTATGGCTCACACAGGGAACATATGGCAGGTAGAGTATAGCACACACAGGGAGCATAGGACAGAGTATGGCACACACAGGGAGCATAAGACAGAGTATGGCACACACAGGGAGCATAGGACAGAGTATGGCACACACAGGGAGCATAGGACAGAGTATGGCACACACGGGGAACATGGGGAAAGTAAAATATGGCACACACAGGGAGCATAGGACAGACAGACTACTACAGCACACACAAGGAGCAGAGGGAAGGCAGAATATGGCACACACAGGGAGCATAGGATTGGTACAGTATGGAAAACAGAAAGGGAGCATAGTGTAGACAGAATACAGCAGGAGACGGGGAAACCTTGTTTCTAAAGGGAAATATAGCCTTTTCATGAAAAGGTTTACATTGAATTCATATGTCTTGACAGAGATCATGTACATGTATACCTGATGATGAAGAGGTGTGGTTTTAACTAATAAATAGCTAATAAATTGAGTACGGCATTTCTGCATTTCCCAGTCTTACTTTTAACTGGCATGGTTCTTTCCACTAGTTTTTTCTGGGTACTTCTTGTAGAGTGCTTGCAATCAGAAACTTCATAGTGCATAACAAGCTACACTGCAAACAGTTTAAGCATCAACCTCTGGGTTACAGGTGATCATATCTAATTTTCATGACAAGATGTAGCCAGTGCTTGTGACTATGAAGACAGAGCCGAGAGGTGGAGCAAGGACGGGATGGAGTGATTAGGACCTGAGTGACGAACATCTAAATAGAGGGAACAGCTGGGAATTTACTAGGATTGGGAGATGAGGGGATTAACTACAGCATTATCCCAAAGACACAGAATGAGAGAGAAAGGTGAGATAGTCAGAGTACAGTAGACTGAGAAAGGGGAGTGGGTGAAAGGGCACTAGACCAAAAGAGGGTGACCATATAGTAGATAGTGATAGTGAGGTGAAAAAGAGAAGAAATAGAGGCTATTAAAACGAAAGAAAAGTGTTGAACATAGTAAGCAGAGAAGAGATTAGAGATAAATATAGAGTTGAGAAAGTGACACTTTGGGTGACGTTATAAAGTGACGCAAGGATTGTGACATCAAGGGGAGAATCTGAGGTAAAAGAGATCACAGAAGAGGACAAGACAGACAGTGAGAACTGAGAGAAGCTTTATAGACCAAGTGGCCACCCCTCTCACAACACTGGACCCTTTAACTCAACTCCATCTCTACCTGAAGCAGAGCAGCCGCTTCTACGGTAAGTTGTGCTTTTTATAACACTTCAATTTTCCCCACCAAACACCAGTTCAGCACTTTCTCTGCCTTGTTCGTCCCTGTTGTGTCCAACATGATAATTATATCCTTAAGCTAAACCTTCAGTTACCCTAAAGGGCATTTCCATGAATTAATGGTCCACGCATTGCATCTCTTCTCACAACTTTGTTCCTTCATTTGCCTGCACAACTATACATTTCTAGCATTCCTGCAGCACATCCACCCTCCTACAGCATTGATTCATTATCCTGCTCCCTGCAGAGCATTACTCCAGTACCTACTGTAGATTGCAACCTTGCTGCACAGCATTGCTACTACAAAAACCCTTTAAAGAGTTTCTAATATCCTTAAGAATCTTAAATAAAACAGAAGTTCAGACTTTTTCTATACATTGTCCAGTAGATGTAAATAAGATCACTTTTACAATTAAACTTTTTTTTTTTTTTTTTTAAATATTGGAGTATTCGGAAATATTAGGAAATATTGTGTCTACAGGCCTTGTCTTCTTAAAGGACAAGGAAAGTTAAACTAATGAAGTAGATAGAAATGTTGTACATGATGTTTTGTGCTCGTGTATCAGCCCAAGGCAACCACAGCCCTTTAGCAGTAAAGATCTGTGTCTCCCCAGTAG
>CM044437.1:20285444-20317495 GCA_024363595.1 Xenopus borealis | reverse complement strand
AGAGCGCATATAGGACTGCGATTTTACGCAACGATGTCCTAATATGCGTTCCGTATGAATTCCCCTTTAAGAATCCTGCTCCTGCTTTTTTTTACCTTACTGGTCAGTTGTAGGAGGGGTTAAACATTCTTCTGAACTAGCAATTAAAAAAATTAAATATTTACATACTCTATTTTTTTTCTCAGAAAAAATGGTGTAATGAATGGTGGGCATTGATTATAGGGATTGCAATTTGGAGGCTCAGCTTAATTTATCTACATACCCATACACCTCTAGTAAAAAGAATCAGGAAATGCTGAATTGTTGTGGAACAAATCCAAGGCAGAAAAACTTGCCTGCAGTATTCTTTATTGGGGAGTAGAGTTACACAACATGTTTCGGGCAAATGCCCTTTATCAAGTGTAAAGGAACATACAAAAAGCAAAACATTTAAAACCTCATGTGACCAGTGCACTGCATCATGGGTAATGCTTTGAATTAACTATTTAGTATGACACATGAAAGTGCATTGTACACACACAATTAGTGATGGGCGAAACGGCCGCGTTTCGCTTCGCCGAAAAATTCGCGAATTTCCAGAGAAATTTGCGAATTTTTAGCCGATTCGCGAAACGAGTCGCGCGTCGTTTTTGACGCGCGTCGCGTCGTTTCCGACGCGCGACTCGTTTTTGCGCGGCGAATTTTTGGTGGCGAATTTTTTTGCCTGTTTGGTGAATTTATTCGCCAGCGGCGAATCGCGGGAACTCGCCGCGAATTCGCCCCTGGCGAATAAATTCGCCCATCACTACACACAATTATTAGTTTGTAACATAAGTCATAAAGCGCAACATAGATATTCCAATAGTACAAATCACTTTAGTAAAATGCATCTTATGGCGATCAAATAATCCACAGCGGTGAGTCAACGTGTTTATATAGGGATAGGATAAATTAATTCCTAGAGAGTTTAGATTAAAAGTACTAGTTTGGAGGGGTTGAACTTGATGGGTTTTTTCAACCCAATTTAACTATGTAGCTATGTCCCAATGAAAAATCCCAAAATTTTTTTTATTAAAAACATGTAACTGCTTTGATCGGCCTAACCTGTAAAAAAAACACTGATATTTTGTTTATGGAAGCTAGGAACCCTGCTGTTAAAGGGCCAGTAACATGAAGAAATTAAATTGTTTTAAAGTAATAAAAATATAATGCAGTGTTGCCCTGCACTGGTAAAACTGCAGTGTTTGCTTCAGAAACACTACTATAGTTTATATAAATAAGCTGTTGTGTAGCCATGGGGGCAGACATTCAATGAAAAAAGGCTCAAGTATCACAGCAGATAGCAGATAAGCTCTTTAGAACATAATTTTATCTGTTATCCATTACTTATCCTGTGCCATATAACCGTTTTTCAATTTCTGCCATTGCTACTCAGCAGCTTGTTTAAATGAACTATAGTAGTGTTTCTGAAGCAAACAGATCAATTTAAACCATGCAGGGCAACACTACATGATATTTTCATAACTTTAAAATACTTTAATTTTTTGGTGTTACTGTTCCTTTAAGCACCTTGTTTAGACCTTTGTTTGTGTTACTGTAGACATGTCAAGGGAGCAGCTGGAAGGAGTAGTTCACACAGTGGAGACCCTTTTGGGAGAGGCTGAGTCTCTAAGAGCAAAGTGTCAGCGGCAAAGTGATGAGATGCGGCAGCTCTGTGAAGATATGCGGAATGAGAACAGGGACCTGGTAGAGCGTTTTGGCCAGGCTGAAAGGGACCTTGTCGAGGTCAAGCGCTCAGTCAATGAGCTGATGGACACAAAAGTGGCTTTTGAAGCCAGAGAAAGGCAAGTGCGGAAGCTGAGCAAACAACTGTGAGAAGTAAAAAAAAAAAGCAACATAGAAACTGAAAATCATCAGCCACAATCAAAATATTGCTCCCTATTTTTATGTTTTACTTTACTACTGGTAGTTTCTTAATAGCTTCCTATTTCTAACATGCCTACCTCCCTCACTTGAGGAAGGAATTGTATTGCCGCTTTAAGTCAGAAGGGACATTGTTTATAAATATCGGATCATCATATGTCATTGATTAAACTCCGTTTCACACTCTCAATCGCTTTTTTATTTCTGACTATGTTTGCATTGAACCAGTTTTATTCTGAAGCTGTGACTTGCCCTCTCCTTGGAGACCAAAAGTATGAATGTCGTTGGCCTAGCGTAAAAGGCTAATTTGAATAAGTTATGGGGGGCATGAATGCTCAGGGTTCCATACAGTGGTGTAACTAGATGTTACTGGGCCCCACAGCAAATAATTTTTCAGGCCTCTAAAATGTCTACAGGTTGACCTGTTTTACCAATATTTTTTCAAATGATATATATGAAATAGGGCCTCATGGGGGCACCTATATCGCCTGGGACCCCCCAGCAACCGCAGGGTCTGCTTGCTCTGTAGTTATGCCCCTGGTTCCATAGGTACAATTGATACAAAAATCGATGCTGGGTTAGGGGCCGTACAATGCTTCAATAAAGTACAAATAGCATCCTTGGTAATTGGAGATTAGTGCTAAACTCAAGCCTAATATAACTGACAGGGCTGCCTTTCCGTGGCCAGAAGGTTAGAGTTCAGAGTGTTGGGTAATGCTGGGTTTAGGGTGGTTTGGAAGGTTTCTTCCCCCCAATGAGTAAAACTACAGCTTCAGATGGGTTTTTTCCTACCTTCCCGCATAACTAGATGTTACTGGGCCCCACAGCAAATTCAATTTAGGGCCCCAAAACTTGTTAAAGTTGACCTGTCCAATCAAGAAATATTTAAAATGCTCAGTGGGACAACTACACTCTTGGACCCTGGTCTTCCTCAGTAGTTACACCCCTGCTTCCCGCTTAGCTGGCAGTTGGATATCATTTATTTAAGCAAAATATACTGACAGCCAACGATACTGCCATCAGAATGTTAAACAGTGGCTGTCAGTGATGCTTTAACTTGATGCAAGTGTCTTTTTTTCTCAGCTACTATGTAGCCAATATCGGGGGGACACCTTGGTTTGCCCCGTCGAATGCAGTCACCCGCAGAATCTGCACCCAAATTTTACTTGACTGATGCCATTAAAATTGATTTTAGCGCACCGAAACTAAAGTCCTCCTAAATCTTCTGAAACAGTATGAGCAGGGAGCATAGTCAGGGTTGTGGCCTGGGTGAAATAGGGTTGTCTGTGGAACGGGGGGCCTAGGGTAATAGGCAGTCAGTGGGGGAAAGGGGAGAGTAGGTGACCCCCTATGGACACAAAATCAAAGTGACCCATGATTTTTATTTTTGGGAGGTGCCCTTGGGTTACTAGAATTGGTTTAACCTTTGCAACTGTTATTTCCTTTCAAAATATTCAGAACTACAACACCACCAGTAACACATAATCAAGTAACCTTACTATAGTTACATTACTTCAGAACCCACCACTGACTATATTAGCAACACTTAACATGGCAGCTATAGTGTCTTAAACAAAGAACAAGGGGCAGCAGTGAGCAAAAGTAATGGCAGGCACCTTCATTACAGGACAGATGAGGATTTAGTGATTACTTCTGTCTCAGCAGTTTAGTGATTATCCAGACTCGGCTTCACCATTTCTTTTAACCCATTCATTCACATATCATTTTCTTGCTGGTTTTTTATGGCCTAGTTGTTAATAATGATACTTTCTGCCCATACCATTAATAAAGAAATAAAAGGTAACAAAAAAAAGGGCAGGTATTCTTTTAGCTCAGAAAAGATGATGTTGTATTCCACCTTCATTTCCCAATACCCCAGAAATTATCTGTGCTGTCTTGATAGCGTGCTTGTGCAGATAGTAAAATTCTTTGACATTAAACCCCCCCCAAAATTTTTTCTACTAGGCATGTATGGGGTCTTGGGCACCGAAGAAGATCTCTGGGGTCAATTTTAGACTTCTGGGGGCCCACCAGGGTAGCCACCTTAGGGCTCCCATTTGTATAATCCTTTATGTTGAACCTGATGCTACCCAAGTCTCCCAGGGTTGGACTGGGCCATTGGGGACTGAGCCTTTTGGGCCCGACAGACTTTCTTCACCTGCAATATTGTTGCTCCTCTCACTCCTTGGTTGTTGCAAAGTAAGTATAAGGGGTGAAAAGGAGCAGAAGGTGGGGGTTGCCCCTGGAGTAGTACCCCTAGTAGGCCTCGCACACCCCAGTCCAATGCAGCAATGACCCAATATGATGATGTGCCTTGCATACCCTCCTTTTATCTTCCGTGGGGGGAATTGTGGGGAGCACCCACAATTCTTGATGGGTCAGCATATTGATGGTGGCAAAGTGCAATAGTAATAGTCTTGACTTGGGGCAGTTGGGAAATTGACAAAATGTCTAACCCCATGTCAGATTTCAGATATATATAATATAAAAAAATCTCTTTGCTCTTTCATGAAATGGATTTCAATGCAGAATTCTTCTGGAACAGCCTTATTAACTGATGCATTTTGAAAACATTTTTTTCCTATGACAGAATCCCTTTAAACACTGCATTCTCAGTGTTATTCGTTAGTTTCATCCCTTAGTGATGACGCTCGGGTCAATGGCGTAACATTATGTTACTGGGCCCCACAGAAAATTAATCGGGTTAATGGGAGGTTTTAGAGGGGCAAATACGTACAGTTAAAATATGTTTTCAAATAAGATGTACTGCTCAAGGCCTGGTGTGTTTTGGAATCAACAATAGATTCTATCAGGGTAGAACTACACGGGTGTTTTCGGTCAGCATGCAGCCTCTGCATGCGACAATCGTGTCATGTTGCATGCACGCTGCAACAACATCCGCCATTTCTATTTCTTACCTTATTTTCAGCACATCCAACTTGATGCCTGCGTTTTGTCACGTCACATCGAAAACACCCATGTAGTTAGCGCAGGGCTACACAGACGATTTACTGCATTTAATGCATTTCCACGGATGTGAAGGTCAGCGCGAAAACGGATGCGACAGGAACAAGGTCAGTAATAGAAAAGTCAGATGGTGTCGCAGGGTCGATGCGGATGTCGGATGAAGACGCTGCATTTTCATCTGACAGTTGTGTCAATTCGCATCAACCCTGCGACACCATCCGACTTTTCTATTACTGACCTTGTTCCTGTCGCATCAGATAGTAAATCGTCCGTGTAGTCCTGCCCTTAGGGAGAGACACATTGGGGAGGAAGCCGGAATATGCCATGTAGCTATGATTAACTATGAGTTTTTGGCTACCCCCAGCTACCCACATTTATAGCTGCAAAAAGGGCAAATAATTCAAGAAATATAATTAATAAAGACCAATTCAAAATCTGTTAAGAATAGGAAACTCTATAATATATTGAATGTTAATTTGAAGGGCATCTATCGCTTTAGGTAGTTTTACCTGGTACAGAAGCAAACAGTGTCTGGGAACAATAGGCTCAGGGAAATTATGGAGATATTTTGACCAGTTATTGAGTGTGAAAATGGTGTTTGCTTTGCAGGACTTTTCATAGAGGAGCAAACAACGGAGAGAGGAATTTGTTCAAGTAACATTATGTACCAGCAGGGGGCACTGCTCCCTTAAACCGTTTGGATTAGGTTATTCAGCGTAATGATGGAAGCACCCACTGTTATTAAGAATTATGCACAAAAAAATATTTATAAATCAATTATAAAGTGAAGGTACAGGCCGCCTTTTAACAGGTTACATTTTCCATTTACGTGGAAGAAAACACCATTATAGAAAGGAAGTATTTTCCTTGAATGGTAGAGGCCTGCTGTTTTTCCTCCCTGATGTACATCCCTTCTGTGGCGTCCTATGGCTGCAAGGGGTTTAAGTAATCTGCCCTGCTGCAGTCTGACGCCACAAAGCCGATTAGGGATAATTAACTAGGAATCAAGAACAGGGGGGGGGGAAAATATTGTATAACCTATTCCTTGCCAGTAAGGATTATTTTACACAAGCACTTTCTCATGGATTCCCCTGTGGTAGATTTTTAATGCATTTCACTGCAAAGGAAACTTGTGAGTTAACCAAGTCCATTCTTTCCTACAGTGAATGTACAGTGAATTCTACAGGGAAAAAGTGGACTCCCATTGACCCATGCAGTGGAACACATTAAAAAGGAAGAGAAGATTCCAACAGTTGAGTGTTGTCAATTCATCAGGGCAAGGAAAAGTGTAAAATAGAATAAGGGTAGAAATGCTGTATTTTGTATACTAAACATAAACATGAACTTACTGCACCACAAGTCTAATCAAACAAATGATTTATGCTTTCAAAGTTGGCCACAGGCGGCTGTCATCTTGTAACTCTGTTATACATCTTTGCAAGACCAAGACTATGCACATGCTCAGTGTGATCTGGGCTGCTTAGGGATCATAAAACAGGGAAACAAACAAAGCTCCTTGAGTTCTGCATGGCTGCGAAGTAAGGCAGGGGCTCCCCCTGCTGTTCATAAGCAGAACTGTTTCCCTGCACAGCAGTTAGGGACCATCTGACAATTCATATCCACAGCACTAAATGAAGGGAGACTGCATACAATCAGGTTTCTTATAAAAAACGGTACACATTATTTAATGAAACTATATTGGGGATAGGTTTCTTTTTCATTAAAGAATGTAAAAAAAGGAATGTCTAGAAAGAGCATAAACCAGGGGTATCCAAACTTGGCCCTCCTGCTGTTAAGGAACTACAAGTCCCACAATGCAATGAAGGAGTCTGACAGTCACAGTCAGGCAAATGCATTGTGGGACTTTTAGTTCCTTAACAGCTGGAGGGCCAAGTTTGGACACCCCTGGCATAAACTAACAAGCCATAATGCACAGGCTAGACCTTTCCATCATTTATTCATCAAGATGATCCAGATGGCAGTATGAACAGATTGCAACATGCTAGAGTATGGGGGCTGTTTTGCACAGAACAGGAATATATTGGAAGGCAAGTGCCACCATGAAAAACATATATGGGCGATGCTATGGAATGAGGTTAGCATATAAAACTATATATTTTGATGCTGCCATTGATCTGTATCTCAGTAACGGCTTTCAGGTCCAAAGCAGGAGGACAGAATACACCCAGTGGAACCCCATTAATTGCAAGCCTGAAGCCATTAGTTCCAGAAGAGATGTGTATCTGTGGAGCAAAGAACAAAAAAAATTACATCCTGTTATTTAGCGTTTTTTTAAAATGTTTTTGCTTAAAGCGGACCCGTCACCCACACATAAAAAGTTGTATAATGAAAGACCGTTATAAATTAAACATGGAACCTAATTTATTTTCTTCATTAAAGCATCCCTACTTGTTATAAAGGTATTTAAATATCTGAGCTGTCAATCAAATATTACCGGTGGCATAGAAGTGGGGAAGTCAATTACTTTCACTTTCCATTCAGCAATTTCTAGATGTCACTGCTGTCCCCACATTCCCCCCTGTCTCCTTACACTCTATAATTGCGCATGGGCATGAAGTACCCCATTCTGGTGCATACACAAAATTTTGGGGTGATACAAAATTTGTCTTAATAGCAGTGTCAGCAAAATGGCTGCTGCCTGCTTTCTGTGATTTTGTAATTCCAAGACTGAAGGAAACAACATTTAAATAATAAATATAGTGTAAGAAAAGTTTATATTGCTCAACTAACTCGATAGAAAGGAATTTGGAATAATTTCTTAGGGTGACAGGTCCCCTTTAATTGTGCAATGATACATACTCTATTCCTATTTCTCTGTAAGAAGGGTATCTTGGTATCCAGTTAACAGGATAGGATTGGCCAGCCAGTGCCCCAGAGATCGTCCAAGTGAGGGCCCAGGATAGAAAAGTTTCATGCAGTTATTTTCTCTTCACATTTTGGGGCTGATACCCACCTGTTACTACCCTGGATGCAGTGGCGTAACTACTTGCTGGTGGGCCCTGGTGCAGGAATGGCACCCGGGCCCCCCTATCAGGCTTTCCCCCTATGAATTGCACATTGTTGTCCTCCTAGACTCTCTGGCAGGCCCCCTGAGAGGGAGTGGGCCCTGGTGCAATTGCACCCCCTGCTCCCCTGGTAGTTACGCCACTGCCTGGATGGAATGCCGTATGGCTCTAATTATGCATTTGCCTTTTAAAGTTGACTTTGGATGTTTATATATGGATAGAATTATACCAGCTCATAAGTGTATCCTCTGTGTTCTAGTAAAATGTTACCTGAACAAATCTTTCTGCATGAAACAAGAAAAATGGAGTCTGAATTTCCTGGGGCTCAGCCCACCGTGGGCCCATTAGGCAACTGTAAAGCAGGGCCTGGTCTCTAAAGCTGGCAGTCAGCTTGAAGGGAATGAAGCCACCAGATTTTAACAGGATAACAATCCTATGAAAAACCAAAAATATTAATCTTATGAAAATGTTGGATGTTTAATGCAGTTTCATTAGACTGTTCATCTCGAGAATATGCCTGTGCTCTGGCTAGAGATATTTTCATGTTTTTTTAAAAGATAAATATCCATGGGAACCAGACTCACACAGTATACAGAAGCAGACCCTGTGACTGCTGGAGCTCCAAGAAGCTATAAAAGATGCTGAACAGAATGACGTATCGAAAAAGAAAAGGTTTTACTACCAAAGCTTTGGCAGCCTCTGAAATGATTTTAATTTCATTGTACTAAAGCTCCTGATCAGTTTCCACGCTGTAATATGTCAGAAACTACATTTACAGGTATGGGACCCACTATCCAGAATGCTCGGGTCATAATTGCCATAATTTGTATCTCCATATGTTAAATTTACTAGAAAATTATTTAGACATTAATGTTCAGATTGATCAAGGGTTGAAGTCGAAATTCAAATGATTTGAGTTTTTGTATGGCCAAAACTGTCAAATTCAACTGGGGAATTGTTAAAATTCTATTCAAGGTTTTTTTTAAATTTTGAGTTCGATTTTTGAAATTGATCATACTTGAGAATAGTTGAATTAAAGTTATTTGTGACATAAAACATGCCAAACTGCTGTTTTATCCCATGGAAGACATACTGGAATCAATTTGAAGTTGTTTGCAGCCTTCCTGAAACTCAAATCAAATTCGATTCACATTTTCAGGTCGATTCTATTCACTTGAATTTAAAACATTTTTTTTTTTGAGTTCATGGGAGTTTATGGAAGTTTAAAAAAAAACTACCATGAACCTGAAATTCCACCCTTGATAAATCTGCCCCTAAATAAACTCAATAGGATTGTCTTTACACTAGTATGGATTCTTCCGAGTTTGGATCAAGTTTAAATATTATATTATTAAATATTATATTACATCTATGGGAGATGACCGAGAAAGAACATTTTTAAAAATTAGAACTATTTGATTAAAATGGAGTCTATGGGAAGTGGCCTTCCCGTAATTCAAAGCTTTCTGGATAACAAGTTACCAGATAAAGGATCACATACCTCGATTGCATACCTGAAACCCAACTTTGGAGCCCAATGCCATAAGGATAGCTCCACCCCTCATAACCCCCCATTGACAGGAAAGCCTGTCAATTAACCAGGAAGTCAGGAGACCTGGAGATAATCTATGATCTCTTCCCAGCAGGCCCAGACTGGCAATCTGTGGGTTAGGGCAAATGCCAGATGGGCTGCTATAAGGTGCCATAGAAAATCAGTATTTAGTGGGCTGGTGGGGACTATTTGGGCCTCTTTGTGAGCTGATTGGGCCTCTGTGTAACTGAAATGCCAGGGCCTATTTTGATTCTCAGTCCAGTCCTGCTTTCCAGACAGTAAAGGTGGCCATACATGGAGAGATCCGCTCGTTTGGCTACATCGCCTTGAGGTGGGAAATATCGGGCTGATCCGATTGTGGGCCCAACAATCAGATCCTAATGTAGGGGGAACGGGCGGTCGGATCACTGGGCCGTATCAATGATGTAGCCGTGATCCGACGGGATTTTTGGTCCCGTCCGATCAACAACTTTCGGGCTGTTATTGATCGTGGAAGCCCTGTATGCAGCTTTTATTGGCCCATGTTTGGCCCCCTTTAGTGAGCACTGGTCAGATAGATTTTACATTCATTAATTTGCATTTAACAAGGCAGAGAATTTTGGCCAACAGGCAATCAGTAACACTTGCTCAGTTACAACATTGGCTACTAACACTGTAAAATTTGTTACATTTTGCCCACTACACTCAGCATGGGCACAGATAGTTCTTAAACAGCAACTATTTATCAAACACACAATCAGTAATGAGTGGTAGGACTCACTACCTCTTCCTTCAGGTTGGCTATTAGTCATGTATAGTTGGGCTTGCCTGAGTTCACCTCTATCTATTAAGGGAAAAGCTCAACCTGCTAGGTAGCCTCAGCACAGTCTACCTCTCAAAGAAACCATATACTGGGGAACACATGCTGCATTTACCTGTTCTACAGTATTACCTGGATATCTAGATCAGGAATAAAGCTGAGCATAGCAGGGTAGGAAAAAAAAACACTTGCAACTAAACAGGCCCCAAAATGAAAGATATACATTTAGTATAACAGACGTAGAACGGACTCATCTGGGTTGGCTGAAGCTAAACCCCGCACTGTAATCATGTGACCATCTGAGATACCATTGGGTAAAGTCTTTGATAGGGGTGTGGCCTGTGAAGAGAAATAAAAGAAGTGGGTCAATTATAAAACCCTGGGGAGGTCCACATCCAGTTTATGGACCTCCAGCTGACCAGGCTGATAGATGAGGTTGACAATACATAACATGTATGAGGTTGACAAATACTAAATATGTGTTCCGGAATAAGAATGGTAGACTTTGCAAGAAGGTCCAATAACTTTTTGCAAGGGGCCTTTAAATTGCACAAAATCCCACCTGTCACAATTTTCGTGGGACAGTCCCGATTTTGTCAGGTCAACTGCTGAGACTAGGAACAAATTCAGTCAAAAAAATGGATCACCAGAGAAGTCACAGTCCGTGAATTAAAAAGTGAAATTTATTCCATCATCTGTAAAAGTTTTGCATTCCTCTAACATCCCATGGGCTGCACGTTTAACGTGTTTAGTGGCAACCTGCCACTTCTTCAGAAGCTCAGGTTGCCATGAAACGCATTTATTCGATCTAAAAATGCTGAAATAACCCTATGGGAGGTTATACAGCCATTCCGTAAATTTAATCTGGTGAACTAGGGATTCGAATAAAAATTTAAAGGGCAAGTAATTCGACCATGGAATTCATTCAAATCATTCAAATCAATCACGTTTTTAATTCGATGGTCGAAGTGCCCAAAAAAGTTATTTGAATCTTTTTGAAAATTCGATTGAATTTCGAATCCTTCACACGAATTTAGTAAATCTGCCCCTTAAAGTTACAAGAGCCGGCTTTTTGTCACCCCTTGTAAACGGTCACTCACTGCCGCTTTAGAAGCGGCCCTGATTCCTCAACTCCACCCCTTTGTACTTACAACAAACTTCCAGGCGGAGGGTAGGATGCCGTTTCGTTCCCAGCTACCTCTGGTAAGAACCTTGCCAAACTAAAAAGTTTCCCTTATAGGCTCCTGCATCCCACCTCCGTCATTCTCTCCACTACATTCCCCATCCTGTCATTACCCAGTAACAGGGCCTGCTCATCCCCTAATCATGGGCCTTTCCACTCCTCTGGCTTTCTCCCAGCTTGTTCTTTTGGGGCTCCTGTCTGTATAAAGTGTTGCACTGTATACTTGCGATGTACTGGTAATGAGGCTTGTGTTCTCATGCAACTCAGCAAAGCTTGCAGTGCAGAAAATGTCATTTTTCCCATTTTCACATATGTTTCTCATGAGATCTAATAAAGATGTAAGAAATCCATCCAGAATTGAAGTAAACTTACCATTGCCACATTGCCAAGTTTTAGGGGCTGGAATACAAGATATAAAGAATGATGTGATTAAGTTATGTATTCAAGTTTTTTTACTGGTGTTTAAGTGGTGTTCACAATTACAGAAGCATTTCCCATGCACTTTACAGGACTTTTAAAAAGGCAATCCTACCACCTAGTGACTGATGTACAAAGTGCAGTTTCTAAGTATCTTCCCAAAATCAGTTTAATTTTGTTCACCATTAAATTATATAGAAAGCCGTTTATCTTTGTGCTTTTGTTTTTTGTACACTTGAGTTGCCCATTAAGGCGGTCCCCAATGACAACGCCATTTGGAAAATCAACTATATCATTATAGCAATCCAGACTCACAATGATCTCTTGCAAGAAGATAACAGAAAGGTGAATCATTCATAAACCACTTAAGATGAGATAACTCTTGTGTTTAACAAAAATTTTGGAAAGCAGGATTCATGGGTCTCCTTGTGGATTACCTGGCACAGTGGATATTCTGTGATACGGTCACTAAAAGGCTGTGGAAGAAACAAGGGAGACTGTTACTGCAATTAGTAGGAGGGCACAAAAAGAAGACAGGATAAATACATAGGCAGCACAAAGAAAATACAAGAATAGAATTCACAGAACAGAAAGTAACCAAATTTCACCATAACCATTATATAGGTATGGGATCTATTATCCAGAATGCTTGGGAACTGGGTGTTTTCCAGATAAACAGTCTCCATAGCTCTACACAAATTCTGAAAGCAAAAATGGCAATGAACATAGATCTGGGTAGAGCAGGGGTCCCCAACCTTTTTTGCTCGTGAGCCACATTTAAATTTAAAAAAGAGTTGGAGAGCAACACAAGCATGAAAAAGTCCATGTGGATGTCAAATAAGAGCTCTGATTGGCTTTTTGGTAGCCCCTATATGGACTGGCAGCCTACGGGAGAGAATGTTTGGCAGGACATCTGTTTTTCATGCAACTAAAACTTGCCTCTAAGCCAGTAATTCAAAGATAACCACCTGCTTTGAGGCCACTGAGAGAAACATCCAAGGGGTTGAAGAGCAACATGTTACTCGCGAGCTACTGGTTGAGGATCTCTGGGGTAGAGCAATATATTCAGCCACAGCTGACAATAGCTGGGGACTATAGATCCAAATGGGCAGAGGGCCCACACCTTGTACTCAGACATAATTAGAGGAAGCAGACCCCACCATCTCAGGGGGACCCTGGGAACAAGGGGGTCTGGTCTGTGGGGTCTGCTTCCTCTATAGTTTATAAAAAAAACCTCCGCTCCTGTAGGTGTGGTGGGGAGGGCAGGAGGATGGGGATTGGAGTGCGCAGGGCCTCTCCGAAGCTTTTTTGCAGGGGGTCCCGGCACATTCTAGTTGCACCACTGTACTCCAATACCTATTTTCTGTAGATTACACAGCTACCAGAATTTGCTTTAATCTGTGTCAATCTCAACAGGGCATCCAACCACATTCCTTAAGATGGCCACAGATGTGCATATTCTAACCTCATATCATACAACCGATCAGGCCCCGATCTGTGGGTTCTGGCAAATGCTATAAGGTGCCATAGAACGTCAGTATTTAGTGGGCTGGTGTGGACCTCTGTGTGCCTGTAATGCCAGGCCCTATTTTGATTTTTAACCTGTCCGATCGACTAAATGACCGATCACCAACTAGGAGTAGGCATGTGTGATTTGTCGCTAATATGCATGCTCTAAGTGACGCTGACATGCGTCCATCATTGTGCATGCCTGAATTGATGCTCACATGCACGAAAGCTCACATCAGCTAGGAGGAAGGGAACCAGACTAGGGGTAGAAGGCAGGTAAGGTACATGCCTGGCGCCCCCCAAGCTTTGCACACTAGACACGTGCCTACTCTGCCTACCCCTAGTTCCAGCATCTATTGGCAGCTTTAGCAGCTGCATACGGTCCCTTCCACACTGCAGTTTATTTTATTTTAAAGGGGCGGCTCACTTTTAGTTCACTTTTAGCACCTCCTCCCACCACCCCCTGGTGGAGGTCTGTGCAGCGCATGAGGTCACTCCCGTCAGTGATGGGCCAGGAACCCCTCACCACCCCATCTGCTGGATTTTACACAGGACATTTCAGGAGGTGGCTGAGGAAATTTACATTTTTTCTAGAAAAACTTTACAATGTGATATAGCTCCGCGGGTGCCTATACATAAATATGGCCCTGGTCACTGAAAAAAACAAATGCTCTGAAAAGCTAGAAATGCATTGTTCTTACTATTTATTATTGCTCATCTTTCTGTTTAGCCCTCTACTATATTTCAATATTATTTCATATTTTTCAAATCAGTGCATGGTTGCTAGTCTAATCTGGATCCTAGCAACCAAATTGCAAGCTAAATAACTTTAAAAACCACAAATAAAAAAATTAAAACCAATTCCATATTGTCTTGGAATATCATCCTCTACATCAGACATTTTAAAAGTGAACAACCCCTTTAAGAACCTGACTGTACAATGGGTTTAGGTCCCAGGTGCAAGAGAAGGTGCTATTGTTACTCTCCTGCTGATAAAACTATTTGGAAAGCAAGAAAACAATGTCTGCACCTTAACTTTTTGGGGCTCTCCCCCTTTTAGGTGGTGAATCCATAATATATCTCTTCATATCGCATAAAGTTAATATCGAACAATATTAATGTAATTATCTTGATAATCTGCCACATGAACAAAGTCTATGAATACTTAATAGTAATTTGAGTCCCAGTGATTACTATTACACACCTTACTGGTGTGGTACTTACATTTCTGCACAGGAATGAGATCCCCTGCACTGAGATATCTCCATGTATGCCTAGAGTGTCCACATCACACAGTGGGAGACGGTTGGGGTAATCTAGAAGGTGATGGCCATCAATGCTGACCTGATGGAGAACAGAATACGTTGATGCAGAGCATTGTATCAAACTTCAGAGACACCTCCTCGTATCATAATGCCAACCACAGGATCAATGTATCACAACCTTCTTCTCACCTTGATTTTGTCCTCCAGAAAAAGGAAGAGCAACAAAAACGGTTGCCCCTTGCGGAGCTGAGGACCGGGATGGTGGACCTCATGAAGCCACTGTTCCATGTGCAGGGTATTGCACACCACTGATGTTTCGGAGGAAGAGAATCGGGGGTTAAAATGAAAAGCCACATCAGCTCGTGGCCTTGTGCTGCAACCCACCTGTAGATCTATTTGGAATCTAGGAAAAGAGAGACAGAACATACAGTGTTCCTGAATCATATAACACCAACCAACTAGATCCAATGGCATTCTGGGTGTACAGTGGCATTTTAAGAGGCGGGTATACAGTGGGCTGAAAAAATTAAAGGTTGTGTTTAATGACAACATAAGTGTAAGGCAGTGATATACATGAAGAGAAGCAAATATGGGGGTCATGGAGACCTACTCTAAACAACAACATGGGAAATCAGTTTTGAATACAATCCATTGGTTGAAGTTGCCTAAATCAAAGGTCTGCTTCTACATATTATAGATTGGAAATATTTCTAACTGTGTAGAATAATGCAGAGTGACTGATTTAAATGGTTATTATGTATCAAGATCTATATAGATTCAGCTACATATGTATTCTGTGTACATACATGTACAGGGTTCTAACAGGAGCAACCACCTAGGCACTTTTAGAGGGACGTTGTAGTTAGGGGGATTGGTTAGTATGTACTGTAAAGTAATATTCTGACAGTAACAGATGCTGTTATTAGGGATGCACTGAATCCAGGATTGAGTTTGGGATTCAGCCTTTTTCAGCAGGATTCAGATGAATCCTTCTTCCCAGCCGAACCAAATCCGAATCCTAATTTGCATATGCAAATTAGGGTCTGGGAGGGAAATCACATGAGTTTTTGCTACAAAACAAGGAAGTAAAAAATGTTTTCCCCTTCCTACGCCTAATTTGTATATGCAAATTAGGATCTGGATTTGGTTCGGTTTTCGGCCAAATCTTTTGCAAAGGATTTGGGGGTTCAGCCGAATCCAAAATAGTGGATTAGGTGCATCCCTAGCTGTTATATTGCCAGGTCCTTCTTGCTATTGTTGAATTACAACTCCCAGCTGAGCCTAAACTCACAATGCATACATAGTATGAGGGAAGTGTTTACAAATGTATGCTGGGCCCATTATCTACAGTGATGAATGAATTTGACCCCATTTTGCAGAAATGTAGCATAAAAGAAAAAAATTAGCCAAAAGCATTGACATATATGGCGTTTTTTTGTACAGCAAATTTCAAACTGCACAAATTTTTTTTTTCATTATACAGTAGATTCTGCGGGTTTTTTTGCATGTCTATACGTTTACATTTTAGCTTGCCATGCAACACGACAAGGTTTTGTTGGATCCTACAAAATCGGATCCCGACCATAGCTAGAACATAAAGTCGGATCTGATATAGCCGGATGGTGTAGTCTGTTCATGCATCTACGTCTGGCAGTAAATGTATCTTAATTTACACATCAGATTTTTATCATTCCCATCAGGCCCGGACTGGCAATCTGTGGGTTCAGGCAAATGCCCGATGGGTCACCTGCTTTAAGATGTAATGGGTTGCTTTCCTAAAAATGCAAATTAGGTCTCTCTTTAATATGTAAATGTGCTTCTCACTTTAGAAATGTAAATGAGCTGTCCATAATAGCCAGCCACAGCTAAGCTTATGCCTGCATTTGTTGATGGAACCAGGAATTCTGACCAATTTTCCAATTTTCAGTTAGTAATAGTGATGGGCGAATTTATTCGCGGCGAATTCCCACGATTCGCCACAGGCGAATAAATTCGTGAATCACCGGCGTCTCGTTTTTCGACGCCGGCGTCCATTGTTGGCATCATTTTTTTTCCCCCAACGCCAGCAATGGCCACTGGCAGCCCAAGAGAGACGCGGCAGCATTTTCACAAATTTTTTGATGTTTCGCAAATTTCTCTAGAAATTAGAGAAAAAATTGGTGAAGGGAGGTGCTGCAGATTGCTTGCTATACGACCAATCCCTTATGCTTAGGATAGGTATGTTGGCAACAGGAGGATCCATGCTCAGAACAGTCACTTCAGCCTTTATATGGAACACTGTGATATGTAGCATTAATTACATGAGAAAGCCTAGTCTCTACAAATATGCCACACTTTGGCCCTGTGAGGGAACATGGTCTAAGGAAAATTTAGAATATACTGTAAGTATAGGGCCACTAATCCATCAGATAGAATAGTTGTGATAGAAACTAGGGTGAGCTATTAGTTGCAAGGACCAGTTCCAGCACATAGGGTGTATAATATTACTGGGGATTATATGGTAATGGACTCTTAAAATATCTATTTATACAGGGGTCCCCAACTACTGGCTGCGGCCCAGAACTGGGCAGTCCTGGAGTGGGACACAGAGCCTTTACAAGGTGCAACAAAATGGACACAGGCGCACCATGATTGGACGCTGACCCCCCTCCTGTCCCTGATGACCCCCCTCCCGACCCTTCGGTCCCCGAAGCAGAAAAAGTTGGGGAATAATAAATTAAGAGCAGATCTAGTTAACCTTGGAGTTGGAAATATATATCATGCTTTGTATGCACAGGAAAACATGGGCTGCTTTCATACTTTTGTCAGGGCTGCTTTTTCCTCCCAGTCCGGCCCTAATTCCCATAAGATTTTGATCCATGGGACTACATGCATTCTGTCAATCTGACACCATCCTACAAAATATCCCGTGTAGTTTATCCCTAGCGGTTGGGAAGATGACTTGCTCCTTTAATTAGTTAGGAAGATGTAACCATATGGGGGTCCAACACTTAAATGGGCGATTCACCCTTAAAGTAATTATTAGCATGCTATAGAATGTACTATTCCCACCAACTTTGCTATTGGTTGTGATTTTTTGTTATAGTTTTTTTTATCTAAATGCCTTCCTCTTCTGCCCTGTGTGGCTACAGTTTGTTAGTTTTTATTACTTATATAATATTTCTATTCTGGCTATTCCCATCTCTCACTCAAACTAGGGTAAATAAGACCTGAGCGACCAGATAACTGCTGAAATACCACACCGGAGAGCTTCTGAACAATAACCAAAAAAACTGAAAATATAAATAAAAATTTTAAACCAAATACAAATCTATATTATACGAAATGTTAATTTAAAGGTAAAGTACCTCTATAAATGCCAGTGTTGGCACATTTTGAACACACATTTGGACTCACCTATTTGCTGTGCCAGAGACTCTGCCTTGAACAAGAATCATTTTTCCAGGACGCAAACCCCCAAAAATTGTGCACATGTAGGGAACAACCTGCAGGGACAGAGTATTTCACAGAGTTAAGGTTTAATATCTACCATAAGTAAGAGAAAACTCTTAAATAGAGGTTTCTTTTTCCCGGGTTTGCTGGAATCAATATCAGAGGGTACAGTCCCTCATTTGGATCCATTACTTGTACTTCAACCTGAAGCTGTATAGTTGTAATTGATCTACAACTTATAGAATAGCATGACACAGGAGCTTATAGCCATCTCACGGGTACACACTAACCCTAAAATTGGTCTTGTTTATTTCTTTACTTTATTTTTCTACAGCATGCAAGGTCAGATTGGGCTGGCAATACATGTTACAAATCCTGGGGGGATCATAGCCCTCATGGGCGAGAGGGGCTTCCACGGCTGAGGTGGTGAGCCCTTGGGTGCACTGCCGCGGCACCAAGCATGCCACCCCCTGCCAAAGTGAAGTGACAAGGGGTGTAGAGGTTGCTGAGGGTGGAGGGTTTGCAATGCGCTGGTGGAAGGTGGAGGGTTTGCAATGCGCTGGTGGAAGGTGGAGGGTTTGCAATGCGCTGGTGGAAGGTGGAGGGTTTGCAATGCGCTGGTGGAAGGTGGAGGGTTTGCAATGCGCTGGTGGAAGGTGGAGGGTTTGCAATGTGCAGTGGGCTGCCCCCTCAATACTATCGTGCATTATCAGTCAAACAGCTTCAAATCAGCCTGACTAGGGGTAGGTAGAAGAAGTGAGTGCCAGTGCCCCCCTGTTGTTCCCTAGGTAAGTGCCTTTTCTGCCTACCCCTAGTTCTAGCCCTGCTTGGGTGAAGGCCCCCAGTGGGCTGCAAACACCCCAGTCCTACATGGATAGCATGCAAGCAATAGGGGCCGATGGTAGCTTTCCAGCTTTACAGTAGTTCCTATAATGACTCTATAAACAGTTAATCAAGTCTGTGCTCCGGTGTGTTCTATGGCCAGTTGGCCACCACAAGTTTGGATACAGACAGCAGCCAATGTATGAACAAGTTAAAGGGGTGGTTCACCTTTTAGATAACTTTCAGTATGTTACAGAATGGCTAACTATAAGCAACTTTTCAATCAGTCTTCATTATGTTTTTCTATTGTTTTTTGATTATTTGCTTTCTTCTTCTGACTTTTTCCAGCTTTCAAAGGGGGGGGTCACTGACCCCATCTAAAAAATGTTCACTAAAGCTACAAATGCATGTTACATTTTATTACTCATCGTTCCATTCAGGCCTCTCCTGTTTATATTGCAGTCTTGTTCAAATCAGTGCATGCTTGCTATGGTGATTTGGACCCTAGCCATCAGATTGCTGAAATTGCAAAAGCTGCCACATAAAAAGCTAATGACTTAAAAAAAAAAAAAAAAAAAAAAAAAAAAAAAAAAAAAAAAAAAAAAAAAAAAAATCACACAAATGAAGTCCAACTGCAAATTGTCTCAGCATTTCAATCTCTACATCATACTAAAAGTTAATTTAAAGGTGAGCAACTCCTTTATGGAGAATGGCAATGACTTTAGACCTTCAAGTGAGGCCTTAAACCAAGGATAGAAGTATGTGCATTAAGCCAGAATTCTGCTTTATTTAATCAGTATGCATTTTGATTTATCAATCCATTTCAGTATACAAGTATACATAAATGGAATATAATAAAGGGCACAACATTTTCCCAGGTGCAGTAACCCATAGAAACCAAGATATCTCTTATTTTTAAACACATGACCAGTACATGCTACCTGCTATAGGACCTTTAGTAAACTTTGCCCAAAAACTCGAATTCTATGCAAAAGGCTGGTATAAATAAGAAGCTTGTGAAGGTGTGAGCAGATAAGTGAACATTGTTCCACAGCACAATAATAATGGAGACAAACTGTGGAATCTGTAGAAGACATCACTGAAGTTTTTAAGATGGGACGCTGGTGCCCACCTCTTTTGCCTCCGTGAAATCACATGATATACTGATAATTCCCCATGCCAGCCTTTCCCCTCTACAGTTCTTACAGAAAGAAGCAGACATGGCAGGACATATGAGTTTCCCACCCCTAGCCCCTGATCCTACTGCCCGTAACACCCCACAAACCGGATAATGAACAGGCGGCTGAAGTAGCAGAGAGAGGGGATCCATGTTCACTCTGTATCTGAACAGCAGTTAGTCACAAGGAAAGGGGAGGCACTATTAAATATCTCACCCCTCCTCCATCCTGCCTGAGCCCTCCATAGCACCCATTAACCCTTCTCTTGCCTGAGCCCTCCATAGCACCCATTAACCCTTCTCTTGCCTGAGCCCTCCATAGCACCCATTAACCCTTCTCTTGCCCGAGCCCTCCATAGCACCCATTAACCCTTCTCTTGCCCAAGCCCTCCATAGAACCCATTAACCCTTCTCTTGCCTGAGCCCAACATAGCACCCGTTAACCCTTCTCTTGCCAGAGGCCTACATAGCATCAATTAACCTGTTCCCTGTAGAGAATTAGTTAACCATTTTCCTGCCCCACAAATGATACACATGGTACAATTATATGGGGGTAAGCAATTGCTCCTAAATGTGCTCCAATGTTTAGCACTGTTTAGGGCCCGTACACACGGGCGTTTTGGACCTGCGCTCCCCTGCGTTGCGTTTGGCTGCGTTCAGCCGCAGGGGAGCGCAGGTCTAGACGCACCTCATTCTTTTCAATGAGGTTGTACCCACGAGACGTGTGTAAGCTCCAAACGCAGGTTCAGACGCAACATGCTGCATTTTTCCTGCGTTCAGTGCCTACATGCGTTCGTGTGAGTACAGCCCCATTGAAAATAATTGAGTGCGTCTATACCTGCGCTCCCCTGCGGCTGAACGCAGCAAAACACAACGCAGGGGAGCGCAGGTAAAAATGCCCGTGTGTAAGGGCCCTTAGAATGAAGTGAAGGTCCGACTCCCAAAAGCTACATGTACAAGACACTGAAGAAAAGTTTTTTCTGATGACACACATTCTTGCCCAAACTGTCAATAGTACCAGTTTACCCTTCTTCTGCCAGTTCAGAATTGAATAACCCTTCTCGCACCTAAGCTCCGTAGAAGTCTAAATTAGCCTTCTAACCAATAAAATACACAAGCTAGGTTGCTTAATTATCAGTATTGGAACTAGGTGGGGGCAGGCCCTGATACAACTGTGCAGCCGACCCCACCCCGTCCATGCGTAATTTCTATAGCACTGCAGCCGACTCAAGACGGCTGCAGTGGCGCAATCTGCCGGGGGTACTTGTGGGGGTGCAGCCCTGGCCCTATTGCCCCCCCCCCCAGTAGTTACACCCCTGTTAATTATGCTGTGTCCTGCGTTTCATGCAGCAATGTGCTGTGCAACTAAATAAATTACACCACATAATGTGAGTCTTCTCTTTACTGGACTGTTCCTGGCAAATCTACTCTGGCTAGGGTAACTACCTCCCCCCTTTAAAAACAAACACATATGGAATCTACACCCTGCATGGACACAGGCAATTTCAGTGCAATTTAATGCGCTGCAACAAAATGCTGGCGTAAAGTCGGAGCTACGGAAAGAAGGTAAGTAATGGGAATGTCGGATGAAGTTGCAGCAATCATCAGACACCACTGTTGGATGCAAACACTGCATGCTGCGTCTGCATCCAACAGTCGTGTCTCATAGGATGAATGCTGTGACATCATCTTACCTTATTTCCGTCGCTCTGACTAGACTCTGACATTTTGTTGCTGCAGGTCGGGTCGCTTTGAAATCACCCTAATGAATTGCTAATTAGCCATGCAGGCTGCAGAATCCATATGTGTTCCATTTTAAGGGGGTGAGGTGGTATCCCTAAGGGCTCCTACACATGGGCGTTTTTACCTGCGCTCCGTTTTGCTGCGTACAAACGCAGGGGAGCGCAGGTATAGACGCACTCAATTATTTTCAATGGGGCTGTACTCACACGAATGCATGTGAGCGCCAAACGCAGGAAAAATGCAGCATGTTGCATCTGAATCTGCGTTCGGCACTTACACACGTCTCGTGGGTACAACCTCATTGAACAAAATGAGGTGCGCCTAGACCTGCGCTCCCCTGCGGCTGAACGCAGCCAAACGCAACGCAGGGGAGCGCAGGTCAAAAACGCCCGTGTGTAGGAGCCCTAACTCTGGCCCCTGTGGCTCTCTTACCCAACAGGAGTTTAAGGGGGTTATAGGACAGAAGGTGTAAAATTTGCTACAGGTCTAATCACCTATAGCAAGATTACTTGCTCCCCAACCCTAGAACATGGTGTGGGTCCCTACAGAGCCCAGATATGTACATTTATGCAGTGTATTAATGTTAATATTTAGGATAAGAGCCACTAATTGAAGCTAAAGCTGAATACATGAAACTTCATGGGACTGCTGCAACATGTTTCTAAGCAGGATAGAATTTATATAAAGGGTGCCCCTAGACCCACTGCTGCTTGTTGCTCCTCCCCTTCATGCATGCGCAAATTTCCTTCATCGAATCAGGAACACTGGGGTTTGACGTGCAGGAAATATTTTTGAAAACTATCAACTGTCCCCAAATGGATGTGGCTGGGTAACATGCTGCCCCTAAAATCCTGGCCTGTGTCTAATCAAAGGATGAGGCTTTGGGATCAGTTTAGAAAATGTTTATAAACAAGAAAACAATATGGCAACTCCCATATGTTAAATGAGTCAGATATACAGGGAATATATTTATATATGTACAAATGTGCACAGAAGGCTTGAGAAGCATGAGTGACCAAACCTGTGAGCCGGATAATCTTCAAATTAGGCCACGAGTAGTAAGTTAGAAAAAGGCACAGTTGGCGGCGGCAGCCTGTTCATGCAGAAATACCCTATACATATAAAAACTGTGCCGAGTCCATCCTCAGTAACAGTAAACAGTAAATGTCAGTAACACAAGAATAAAGTCGAACAAATGCACTCTACACTGAGTCAAATCCAATTCAATATCAGATAATAGGTAACGACTTACACAGCTCTGACAAGTCAGATAAGGTTATGTACATATAAGCCATATTAATCTGCAAAGATAACAGGGAACCATTTGAGAGACAAATACAAATCTTCAAATATTTACTGAACGGAGAGTGGAAGCAGAAGATGAATTGAAAAAGTACTTCTGTATCACCAGTTTGCAAGCACGGAGATTCAAAGGAAAGCCTAGAATGTGTTATAACAAAAAATCTCCCTTCATAACTGTGCTTAGTACAATGGAATACAGGTATGGGATCCATTATCCAGAAACCTGTTATGAAGAAAGCTCTAAATTATGGGGATTATAATCAAATAACTTTAAAAAAAAAAAAAATTCCCTATGAAATTAAAAACAGTACTTTATACTTTATCCCAACCATAAGCTATAATTATTCTATATTGGAGGCAAATCAATCCTATTGGGGTTTGTTCAAAACTGTTGGATGCAGATGCAACTTGCAGCGTTTGCATCTGACAGTCGTGTCATATAGGATGCACGCTGCGACAGCTTCCAACATTTCTATCTCTTACCTTTTTTCCGTGGCATCAGACTTTACACGTGCATTTTGTCGCCGAGTGTCGGATCCACCAGAAATACATGGAAATTGTCCATCTAGTTCTACTGTTAAGGTATGGAGATCCAAATTATGCAAAGACCCCTTATCTGGAAAACCCCAGGTCCCAAGAATTCTGGGTAACAAGTCCAATAGTAGGCACATGCCTAGGGCGCAAAGCTGGGGGGGGGTGTCAGGCACGTACCTGCTCTGTCACCTACCCCATGTCTGGTCCATTGTCTCTGGCGCTTCTGCACATGCGTGCCGATGTCATGTTACCTCTGACTGTATCTATACATTATGTGCAGTCTAGGTGCAGGTGTATAGGGGTTTACCTTTCACTAATTCTAAGCAACTTTTCAATTGGTCTTTATTATTTATTTTGTATAATTTTGGAATGATTTGCTTTTTCTGACTCTTTCCAGCTATCAAATGGGGGGTCACTGGCCCATCTAAGAAACAAATGTTTTGTTAGGTTTCAAATGTATTGTTATTGATACTTTTTATTTTCTTTCTATTTAGGCACTTGCCTGTTCAAATTCCACTCTCTGTGATTCATGTAAATCTATGGCTGCTAGGATAATTTGGACCCTTGCAACCAATTTCTGAAATTGCAAACTGGAGAGTTGCTGAATAAAAAGCTAAATAATTCTCTCCCATATAATGCAAACGCTTCTCCCTAATCATACACACCCAGAACAGGTGGGATTCGTCCCAGGACGAGAAGGCAGAGACAACACGAACAAACTAGTCAACCTGCTTTTTTAGGCTAAAAACACAAAATTTAAACCTTGTTATTATCTACCAATGCAGAAAAGGCATTCAACCGGGTTAATTGGACATTCATGTTTGCCTGTCTGCAGCACCTGGGGCTAGGTCCCAATATGTTAATGTGGATATCATCATTAGATAACAACCCCATGGCCCGTTTAAAAATAAATGGATATCTATCCGAATCTTTCAATATTTGTAACGACACGCGACAGGGATGCCCTTTATCCCCTTCCTTATTCATATTAGCCCTGGAACCATTGCTAAACCACATCAGATTGCACCCACATATAACGGGTTTCAGTGTGCAATACACAACATAAAATAGCCACATATGCGGATGATTTACTGCTTTTCCTCACCAGCCCCTCTTTACATTACTACAATTGCCAACCAAATGGGAATCAGTCTCCTTTATCAATAGATGGTCCCAAGATCTCAATATTCAGTTAGGGCCCTTACACACGGGCGTTTTTACCTGCGCTCCCCTGCGTTCCGTTTTGCTGCGTTCAGCCGCAGGGGAGCGCAGGTATAGACGCACTCAATTATTTTCAATGGGGCTGTACTCATACAAACGCATGTAGGCGCCAAACGCAGGAAAAATGCAGCATGTTGCGTCTGAATCTGCGTTCGGCGCTTACACGCGTCTCGTGGGTACAACCTCGTTGAACAAAATGAGGTGCGTCTAGACCTGCGCTCCCCTGCGGCTGAGCGCAGCCAAACGCAACGCAGGGGAGCGCAGGTCCAAAACGCCCGTGTGTACCGGCCCTTAGAGGAGAAACAGATTGAAAATGTACTCTCTAAACCCCAGAATTACATGGACGACTGCGGTCTGTTTTCAACGCTGGGAGTTAAACCAAAAGTCAACTAATAGAAAGTCGGATGGTGTTGCAAGGTTGATGCGACGCTACACAACTTTCAGAAGAAAATGCTGCAAGCTGCATCTTCATCCAACAGCCGTGTCACAACGGATTACCTCCAACACCATCCGACTTTCTATTAGTTGCCTTGATTTTGTTGCATGTGACTGTCAAACAGAAACTCCTGTAGGTTGCCACACAGGGGCTACTAAATAGTAAATGACAGCTCTTATTTGACACCCCAGGAACTTTTTGCATACTTGTGTTGCTCTCCAGCATTTTGTTACATTTTAATGTGGCTCACGGGTAAAAAACATTGGGGAAATCTGCTCTACATTATACTAAAAGTTAACTCAAAGGCGAACAACCCTTTTAAAAGGACCAGTTGGACTTTCTCTCAAGTAACTTTAATGCAAGTGAAATTTCACTGAATGGCACAACTACTGACCTACTCAATGTGATTTCAGTACAAATGTATATGCTTCTGCCCACACTGTCCAAGCAACTGCTGTTGAATAGAATGCACAGATATGCAGAAGGTTTTATAGTTAGCTGAGCAGAAAATTAGCCAAATTTTCAGTGGCTTGTTTCACAGTCGAGGTTGAAATTAATTTGTAGGGCAGTTTGTGGGTCAATATCTCCATTCAGTTAAGCATTCAGTAATATCTTAAGAACTGCTGCACACCAGGCTTTTGATTAGCACTGTAATTTGCTGTGGATTGATGAGAGTTACCTCCAATGACGGTAATTGGTAGCACGGCGAGAAGCTCTGGAACCAAGATTATATATGGAAAATGTAGCCATGCATTGTTGGCCCTAATGTGTGACTCACTATTTGCTGGTATTTTTAAAGGGGAATGAAAGTCTAAAATAGAATAAGGCTAGAACTGCTGTATTTAGTATTCTAGATATAAACACGAACTTACTGCACCACAAGCCTAATTAAACAAATGATTTATGACCTCAGGGGGCTGAGATCTTTGTAAGACCAAGACTACGCACATGCTCAGTGTGGTCTGGGCTGCTGCTTAGGGATTGTTATAAATGCACAGCACAAGTCAAATAATGTCTGCAATAGAAGCCACTACAGCAAGACTGATGTATACTTAGAACTATAGAATATACAGACTGCACTAGGTCTGCGGATACTAATCTCTACACAGTTGCCAGCTGCTTTACAGGGAAACAAACAAAGCTGCTTGAGTTCTGGGAAGTAAGGTGGGGGGGGGTTTCTCCCCCCTGCTATTTAAAAGTATGATTGTTTCCCTGCAGAGCAGTCTGAAGTTTCCTATCTGCAGCTGTCAGAGCAAGTAAAATGAACGGGGTATTTCACTGCATACAGTAAGGTTTATTATAAAACCAATAGACATTTTTCAATCAAAGTATATTGGAGATAGATTTCTTTTTCATCACAAAAAGTAAAAAGGTGATTTTATTTTTTTGCCTTTACATCCCCTTTAAGAACTATAGATTTTTTATAAAATATATTTATAGATATAAACATGTGCACAGGTGTCGCTCTGCCTCACCCCACCCTACAGTGTGGTTTTTATAAGGGTTGTTCACCTTTGAGTTAACGTTTAGTATGATGTAGAGACTGATATTCTGAGACAATTTGCAGTTGGGTTTAATTTTTTTATTATTTGTATCTTTTGAGTTATTTAGCTTTTTATTCAGCAGCTCTCTAGTTCGTAATGCATTGATTGAAATAAGAGACTGGAATATAAATAGACAAGGGCCTGAATAGAAATACGAATAATAAAAAGTAGCAAAAGTAATAAACTTATATAGGGGAATGTAATATACGTCGGTAACGCAAAAATTATTCGCAATGCGAAAAGTTAAGCCGAACAAATTTTGCTTTGCTCAATTGCAATATACCTTTTGCGAAATCGGAAACTGTTTAGCGACCACTCCGCCAGCGGAAGGCCGTTAATTTTAAACTTTACTCTAATGCTCTGTCAATGTAATAAAACTTCTTACTGAAAAAGTCGCAATGTTTGCTCCAAAAGATTACGACACCTTCAAGCACTTCTAAAGAGTGTGCGATTATAATCCACAATGCGCAATAACGATTCGCAATGCAATAACCGTTTAAGGAACAATATTACATTGTGAGTTGTGGATTTTAACTCTTATTGGTGCGCAATGTTTTTCTCTTTACAACTTTAATTGCATTCCCCCCATTGTGTTACAGAGCATTTGTTTTTAGATGGGGTCTCCAACTTCCATTTGAAAGCTAGAAAGATTTAGAAGAAGGCAATTTATTCAATAAATGATAAAAAATTAATAACAAAGATCAACTGAAACGTTGTTTAAAATTGGCCATTCCATAACATGTTGCCATGGGCAACATCTCCAGAGATCTCCAGAGATATTTATCTTCCATGTAAAGGTGGCCATACACGAAGAGATCCGCTCGTTTGGCGATGTTGCCAAACGATCGGCTCTCTCCCCGATATGCCCACCTTGAGGTGAGCGATATCGGGCTGATCCGATCGTAGGCCCTAGGGCCCAAAGTTCGGATCAGTACGGGCGGTCGGATCGCGGGACCGTATCAACGAACAGATGCGGCCACGCTCCGACAGGATTTTTAATCCTGCCCGATCGACATCTGGCCGTCGGAGGGCCCCCCACACGGGCAGATAAGCTGCCGACACAGTCTGTCGGCAGCTTTTATCTGCCCGTGTATGGCCACCCTTAGTATACATGTCCCTAAATCAGCAATTTGTGCGGGGAAGTCCAGTTAGCTACCCAATCTATGGTTGAAACCCAGATGTCGATCAGGCATGTTTAAAAATCTCGTCCAGGACTGGAACTAGGGGTAGGCAGAGTAGGCACTTGCCTTGGGCGCAAAGATGGGAGGGGGGGCACCAGACATGCACCTTCTTTGCCTCTCCTACTCCCTAGTCTGTCCCCGTTCTGGTCGGCTGCCGGCATGTATGGCCGCATATTTTTTTTTCATTTGTGCGGGGTCTCTCGTCAATGAAGGCACATGTTTTTCCACACACTCATGTGCCTTTTGGGTTCTACGGCTGGACTGCCTAGGGTGCCTGGCTGGGCTGGCCTGGCACTGATCTCATAGGATTGTGGAGTGCATCGGTTGGTTGATATGGTCCTCGGTCTGACTGCCTGTATGCTCCTCATTGTGGATCAGTCATCACCCACTTCAAGGTGGTCATATCAGGGAAAGATCCGTTCATTTGGCAATCTGGCCAGCTATACAGAGAATATGTTTCAGTGACCTCCATCTAAAAAGAAGTATGAAGAAGAAGACAAATAACAAAAAACCTAAACAAAATAAATAATGAAAAGTTGCTTAGAATTGGTCATTATATAACATACTAAGCGGGTTATTCATCAAACTCAGAATGCTGAAATGCCAACAAAATTCATGATTTCTTTCAGAAAATAGGACTTTTTAAAAAATCTCAAATTTTTTAGAATTTATTAATCCACAAGGATTGAAAAAGATAATATTAAAATCTGGCTTCTCAAACTTGCCAAGGTTGCATATAAGTCAATGGGAGAAGTCCCATTGATTTTTTTGACGTGCGCTGGGTTTTGTATATAATTCCACAATGTTTTTGAAGCTTTTGTGTTAAAAAAACGAAAAATTAATTAAGAAATCCTTTAAAAAATTGTATAAATCTGAATTTTTCACGCTAAGCAAATTTTCAGGAAAATGTTACAATAAATAAGCCTAAAAACCCAAGCAGGTGAGGCTCTTTAACTTCTCAGACGGTAAAGCTGCCCATTCTTCCTGGCAAAAATCCTCCAGTTCTATTTTTCTGGCAGTTGTGGCTGAAATTTTAGTTGGTCTACCTGGCCGTCGTTTGGTTTCAACAGAACCCCTAATTTTCCACTTATGAACACTCCTGATTGGCCTTCTCAATTCCTTTGATATTTTCTTATATCCCTTTCCTGTTTTATAGAGTTCAACTACATTTTCCCTCAGATCCTTTGACAATTCTTTTGCTTTCCCCATAACTTAGAATCCAAAAACATCAGTGCAGCACTGGATGAAAGATACAAGGGTCTGTCAGGAGTCCAGTAAGTCATTGACCTTTTATACACACCCATTAATTACAAGCAAACAGATCACAGGTGAAGATGTTACCTTTAATAGCCATTCTAACCCTTTTGTGTGAAGTTGTGTGCATGTTATCAGGCCAAATCACCAGGTTATGTAAACTTTTGATCAGGATCATTTGGGAAGTTTGTGTAGTAATTATGATTTAAAAAGAGTCAACACAGTTGTTTGACAATAAATGGCTTTTTTTGTTATCATTCTTATTCTCTGAAAAATGGTTAAGAAATCATAAATTCTGCCGGGGTATGTAAACTTATGAGCACAACTGTAAATTCGGAGGTTGATAAATAACCCCCTAAGAGTTAACATAAAGGTGAACCTCCTTGTCTTGCATTGCTCCTGCTATTTTTTATCTACTAGATATGGTAAAGTACGATCCCCTGTGTAGAACATCTGTGTAAATTATGTGTTTCCCCCGGGACAATATTTTATCACTCTGGATTAGTCAAAATGAGATTTGATGCCACTTTATTAACAGCAAATAACAATAATAGAGAGAAGAGGCTGCTCTGTGTTTTGTGGAAACGCTAAGACTAAGGGCACGAGTGTTGTATCCTCACCAGCCATGGCTTTTAGCACAAACCTCAAAAGCAAATCTCTAAATCTCACCATCTCTGCTGGTTACAGATCCATAAGATTATTTCTACCTGAAAACCTTTCTACTCTTATTCTACCTTGGCTTAAAAAGTTTTGTACCTCATAAACAAAGCTTGTTATGTCGCTATCAAGTATAAGTCACATAAGCTCTTGTGAGCAAGGTCCTTAGCGCTAAAGTTTATTTATACTTCAGAGTTGAAATAATGTTTGACTGTAAGACTGAGCTGTTTTTTATTTTCATTTTGCTGGAATTATATTATATATAAACATACCTCCCAACTGTCCCGTTTTTAGAGGGACAGTCCCTCTTTTGACTGCTAGACCCGCAGTCCCTCATTTGTACTGGAAAGTCCCAGAACTGCCAGGAGGTTGAAATACGATAATTTATATCAATTTCTAGATAAGAATTGTAACAATATAAGATAACAGGTCCATTGGGAAAAAGTTAGACTCACAGCTTAAAGGAGAAGTAAACCCGTTCCAAGAAAAAAACCCTCCCCTGTGTAGACCCCCTCCCGGACAAATGCCCCTAATTTTTTTACTCACCCTTGCTGCAGATTCTTGACACTTGAGTTCACAGGCACCATCTTTTTTCTTCAGTCTTCTTCATTACTTTACCTGCATTTCCGGCACATGCAACGAAAGTCAAAAACAACATTTTTTGGAAATTTTCCAAATGTTGGGATGCATGTATAAAGAAGCAAAACTATACCTAGGACACTGCAGGTCCCAATAAAAATACATCACTTAAACAGCCCATATTTTAAACACTATATATATAACTTCATTAAAATAAAGGAAATGAATATGTGACATTGGTTAATCCCAAAGTGATACGCTGCCATTTGAGGTAATCAAGTAAGTGTGACCCATCATCAGACATTTTGCCTCCTCCCAAACCAAGACATGCTATACATGATAGATTACATCACACAATGACAGAAGAACTGTATCTTTTATGGCCACTCTGCTTCCTGTAACAGGTAAAACCTGCATTATTATTTCCTGTCATGTGATCAGTGAGAGAGCACACAGAACATCATAAAATGTTGTCTCAAGGTAAAATGATCTGCATATTGCAATTTCACAACACTATTTATTGGCTACTTATGATATGTTATGTTGGTAAGGTTTTCCTTAAAAATGTTGTTTCTGGGCCCTCCCCCCATGGGTCACCCAGGCCTGCTCACCTGCCCACACTGCCCCCTCTCCCCTTATCACAGCCACGCCAATGGAAGTACAACATACAGGGCCGGAACTTAGGGTAGGCATAAGAGGCAGCTGCCTAGGGCGCAAAGATTGGAGGGCGCTGGGCAGCTACCTGTTCTGCTTAACCCAAGACCGGATTTGGCACTAGACTTCCACCGGTGAGTGTTTCCTTCCTGGTGCATTTGCGCACAGACACCGCTGCAAATGACAGGGACACGTGCGAATGGCACTAATGCGCATGCACACAAAAGCGCCACTAATGCGCATGCGCGTGGGGGTGCGGCAAATGCGCAAGAGACAGGGATTCAGGGGCAAGCTGCTTGGCTGGGGTGTCTAGGGCGCCCAGGTGTCTAGGCCCGCCTCTGACAACATACCTTCCAAATAGTCCCAATTTTGATAGCTCAACCACAGTCCCGGATTGTTACTGAAATGTCCCTAATTTCTCATTGATCTCTTGCACTGAAGATCCAGAAACTTTTGGCATAGAGCGTAGAATTAGTAGTATATATAAATAGTGAGTGTTTCCTGGAGCATATATATATATATATATATAGATAGATAGATAGATAGATAGATAGATAGATAGATAGATATAGATACATGTGTTACAATTTAAGATAAGCAAAGAAACAATTGTAACTATTTAAGATAAGCATGTCTCTTGGGGACACTGTGACTTGCAGCTTAAAGGGAATTCAATCCCTCAGGCACTAATCTCCTCATGGGCAGGCAGTGCTGAATTCACAGGGGGAACACTGGTCTCTGCACCTCATTTTGGAACACATAAACTTCTAAAACAGGGTGCAAAGTATAAAGAACGTACCGCATTGCCATTTTTTGCTTTTAAAACCCAGCCCGGGTTTTAAGTGACCCCACAGTTTTCTTAATTAGGGGCCACATTTAAAAAAAAAAAAAAAAA
>CM044437.1:20257610-20285400 GCA_024363595.1 Xenopus borealis | reverse complement strand
TTTAAAAAAAAAAAAAAAAGAACTAAAAGAGCCTCCAGGGGGTGGTGTTGCGCTGCATATAAAGCTCAGGCTTGAAATAACCTGTTGAAACTATAAATGGGAAAAATGCCGAAATGTTCTCACATAACTCACATAAATGATTAGTGCAGTGCCAACAGAAATCAGAACACATTTTATGTGAATTGTGGCCAAAATAAATCAGAATATGAAAAAAGCCTGTCCTTAGGTTCAGAGTAACAGACCTTGTCGTCTCTTGAATATGCAGTCTGTCTTAATAATGGGTGTCCTTTTATCGATATCATTAGCTTACCGTGTGCAGCAGATCAAGCCTGAACCCTTCCTAACTGCCCAAACTTGTCTCATTTCATTACAGAACAATGCAATGGCGACTTTGCTTCCTGACCTTTCATAATCATGAATATCATTGTAATTACCTTCCAGATGTCTGTAAATAATATCTTCCAACATCCTGAGACCTGCTCTAGGAATTCTATATTTCTAGTCCCCAATGATACTCAACTAAGCTTTAAATGACAAGGAAAGGCAAAAAAATAAAATCCCATTTTTACTTTCTTTAATGAAAAAGAAACATAACTCCAATATACTTTAATTAAAAAATGTGTACAGGTTTTATAAGAAACCTGACTGTATTTAGTGGAATTCTGCCTTCATTTACTTCTGTGGATAGGAATTGTCAGACAGTCCCTAACTCAGGGGTGTCCAAACTTTTGGCTTCGAGGGCCACATTGGAAGAAGAAAAATTGTCTGGGGGCCACACATGAAATACACAAACACTTTTGATTTGTAAAATTAAAGAAAACACAAACAAAAAATAAACTACAGTACCATTTGGATAACCAGATGGAGACATACACTGGAATATGGGACAGCTGGATATTAAATAGACTTATCATTATATTATTATTACTAACTGGGCAATCAGCAGAGTCCCCCTCCTCCTATATCCTTTGCAACATGATGTTTTCTCTGGAACTGAGCGTTTCAAGCTGGGTCTCATTCATATCCATCCTGGTCCGCTTTTGGTCCTGGGGCTGCAGTTTGGACACCCTTGCCCTAACTGCTGGGCAGGGAAACAATCATACTCATCAACAGTAGGGGGAGCCCCAACCTTACTTCCCAGCCATGCAGTCGGCAGCTGTGTAGAGATTTGTATTGGATTCTATTTTTGCCTATACATCCCCTTTAATGTTTCCAACTCCAGCTACAGGTACTAAGGTCATGGAGCCAGAACTGGGATTCTATTTGGAGGACTATTTTGCTGCAGCCACTGGTTCTGCGGAGTTGGAGAAAGTTTGTATTAAACAATACAAAAACGATAAAATCCACATTAGATTACATAACAACACGGAAGCCAAGTGCAGTCTGTATTTTCTGATTATCAATCAGTCTTGCTGTATCGGCTTCTGGCAGATATTATTTGACTTGTGCTGTTTTTGACTGTGATTGGTGCACTTTAAGTTAGAAACTTTTTTCTTTTTCTGGTTGTTCAGTGCAGAGAAAAATGGGACATTCTAGTACAAATGAGGGACAGTGGGTTAAGCTGTCAAAAGAGGGACTGTCCCTCTAAAAATGAGACAGTTGGGAGGTGGATATAATCTGAACAACTATGGCCAGCTTTACTCATCCATAAATTATACCTTGTTTTTAGAAAAGTACCCGCTTCATTCCAAAAACCCACACCCACCCAGTTCTTATAACACCTTTGCAATATAACTCAACCCTTTGTTTCTATCACACGCCTCATCCAGCCCTTTTCCTTTATCACTCACCAGATGTAACAGGGGTCCCACGGGTCAGACTGGCAGAGACATTTCCCAGTGTCAGGGTGGAATGTGACGTGTGATTGGAACAGGACTGGATTGTGGGAGACTGCTGACCCTGGGTCACTGGACCCACATGTGCCTGCTGTATATATACATATCAATATATTTTTATTGCAAGGCTTTGAAGTAGAAACAGAAGAAGCTGAAAATATAATTTCCAGACCTGAACGACCCAAGGGCCACCACTGCACTATATTAAGTCATGTACATTTTTAGTATTACAACTGTAAAATATGTGAACAGAAAATTAAAAAATCATATATATATATATAGAGAGAGAGACAGAGAAAGAGAGAGGGATGAGATCACACTTACAGGTCTTACGAAAAATATTTAGTTTTATTGAGGCAAAACCAGCGTTTCAGGCTGGTCCTCCAGCCTTTTTCAAAGTGACCCGGAACAGTGGTGGGAAACACATAAGAACAACAGAGTAGTGACGTATGTATACACCAGTGTCCAAAGTTAAGATAAACACAACACCAAAAAACAAAAGAATTAATAAAACAAAAAAGTAAAATTACATAATCAAAAGTGGACCTTACAACACACAAAAAAACAATATTATAACAATGTTAAAACTTATAGCGTAATCACTAACGTCGATGTGTCATTACGAACTTCAAAGTGAAATACAGTATCAGACAGACAAAAAATTTAAAGTCGCAACATTGTATACATATCGGAAAACAGAATGCTGAAACAATTACAAGCCTTTATGTGTCAGAATGTGCCTGCTCTGTTGTTAGAATATCCATATATCATGATCTGCCAGAACATGAACTTCTGAGAGGTAATGTTTGAATCTAAGACATAATATTGTGAATATTAACAGGGACTAGGCTAGTGCATTCCCTTCAGTAGGTACGTTGGGCTGATACTGATACTATGATATTGAAGCTAGCAGAAGCTTAACAAGTTACATTTCTCTGCAGCCTGAAACAAACACACATGGGGCCTTTCTCTATATTATGACTTACACCTGTATATCAGGAACATAATTACATATTGTACATATTGCCCGAGGTATTATTAACTGGCAGATGACAGACCAACATACAGTACTCACAGTGTCGGACTGGCCCACCGGAATACCAGGAAAACTCCCGGTGGGCCATGGTGTCAGTGGGCCCTCATGCTGCCAAACTTTTGGCCTATTTCATGGCCATTCCCTATTTCTATGAGAACAAAGAGGCTAAATAGATGGAATAATTGATTATAGTATGTAAAAAAAACAAACTAGGAGAAAAGAGGTTGAGTGAGGAGATGAAGAATATTAGTACTGAGAGTGGGCCCATGGTCTAAGTTTTTGGGTGGGCCCCTGCTGTCCCAGTCCGATACTGAGTACTCAGGAATTCCTTGAACAGACAGCAGTAGTAGCTGTGGCTCAGGTATTGTTGCACAGCTCCATTTGACTATCCAGATTTATAAGGAGTTCTGCCCAGGGGCTTGACCAGCACCTTGTTGGGTGAAGAAACAATCCAAATGCATACCACTTGGTTGTGCTAACCTCTTGAAAGCTACTACCATCTGGCACACCAGCTGGAAAAACTTGGCATGATGGGGAAATATAATGCAAGGAAGAAATGCAATTCAGGTCTCAAAGTTGGCACCAGGCCAAGTAGTGCCTAGCATGTTATCTAATGATTAGTAGGGATGCACTGAATCCATAATATCTGGATTTGGTTGAATAAAAGTCCTCTTCAAATGATTCAGCTGAATACCAAATTAAATCCTAACTCTAATTTGAAAAAAAAAAGAAAAGAAAAGCATCAATGGTAAAGAACGAGCTTGCCAAACTCATAATTTTTGTCCAGATCCAATTCTATTGAAAAGTGATATATTTTTTGTCAAATCCTTGATGTGGCGCATCTCTAATAATTTGTAAGTGCTACTTTCTGATCACTTTCTCTGGGCTCAATAAAAACTTGAGAATGAGATATTAATTACATTAACCTATTGTTTCTGCATGAACTGTATGCTTTTAGAGCCATTTATTCAGTAAAACAAAGCTAAAATGAGCTCAAATGGTCAGTTCTGTGCTCACATATCAGCATATGGGAAATACAATATGTAGAGTCCTGCACGGGTCAATTTTTTGGGACCCGAACCCGACCCGTACCCGCAACCCGCAACCCGGACCCGAACCCGCGACCCGCATTCTTACCCGCTTGGACCCGCGACCCGAACCGTACCCGCAACCCGTGATCCGCAACCCGGACCCGCGACCCGCTGACCATCAAGAATCAGAAAGTGCTGTCATCATAAACAGGAAGGGACATCATCGGAAGTAGCCAGGATCAGAAAAAAAAGGAGTAAACCAGGAAGTGCTGTCATTGTAAACCGGATGTGACATCATCAGTAGTGGAAATGCTCAGAAAAAGGAGTAAAAATCCCTATAGCGAGGATCCGCGACCCGACCCTAAACATGCCAACCTGCAGAACCACCGACCCGCTTCTATACCCGCACCCAGAAATTCTACGAGCAACCCGCAGGGTACCGTGGGATTTTGCGGGTAACCCGCGGGTACCCGACCCGCTGCAGGACTCTACAATATGTAATACTATGTGCTGTAGGAAGAGCCCATGAGTGTGTCTGCCACAAAGGCTTTAACAATGGAACAGTAGCCTAGGAGAAAACCTTCTGCATATGCATTCATTAGGCTATTAAATACGTAAGTCATTTTAGCACTTCTAATTGCATTAGCAATGCTCTCACCATCAGAGCAGACTGATCAATAATCCTAACAAAGTGAGGGTTCTGCCTGACAAAACGCAGATCCTGCAAACGCTCCTCCCAAATTTAGGCACGTGACAAATGGGCAGATTCGGAGAGATTTAGTCGCCTGGTGACTAATCGCCTGTTCTTCTGGGCGATAATCTCCCCGAACTGCCTTCCCATGCGCTATAATGAAAAGTCGCCTGCGCTAAAGCACACGTGGTGCTTCGTTTTCTGAAGTCACCCGAAGTTTCCTCATGAGGCAACTTCAGGCGACTTCAGAAAGTGCCTCGTGCTTTAGCAGGTGACTTTTCATTATAGCGGACAATAAGATACACAAAGGCAGTTCCGGCGAGATTGTCGTCCAGAAGAAAAGGCGATTAGTAGCCAGGCAACTACATCTCCCAGAATCTGCTCTTGTGTCACAATGAGTAAGCGACTGGCCCAGACTGGCAATCTGTGGGTTCTGGCAAATTCCAGAGGGGCTGCTATAAGGTCCCATAGAAAGTCAGTATTTGGTGGGCTGATGGGGGCTGTTTGGGCCTCTATGTGGGCTGATTGGGCCTCTGTATATGCCAGGTATAAGCGCTAGTAGACAGCACCAGTCATGGAGAATATTAAAAAATCCTTTATTGCAACTTTATGGCTTTCTGGACAAGTACAACGTTTCGAGCCGCACAGCCCTTTATCAAGCTCTGTATATGCCAGGGCCTATTTTAATTCTCAGTCCGGACCTGGTAAGTGCCCCTTAGTGTTGTGTGTTTTATTATTTTTTATGTGTGTGTTTTCTCATCCTATCTTTTTCCTTACTGCATACAACCATACTGTGTGTCAGCGGCACGCCAGCACCTTGCAAATTGCTGACTCATGCTGGAATCAGCCAGTTAGAGCAGAAACTGACAGCATGTGTGTGTTTTCTGTGTCCAGAACTAATGAACAGGGCCATTCCTGCCATGAGGCAAGGCCTTGCCTCAGGCAGCAGTGAACAGCCAGTTAGCAGGGACGGCAAAAAGCCGCCTCCTGTAACTTTAAGAGCTGAATTTCTGGATTTAAAACCAGAGATTCAGCTCTGCTAGGGCAGAAAGCGCATTACGCACTCATTTCACTAGCGATGCAGTCCCTTTTGACCCGCTCCGATGCTAAACTTTTAAGCACACCGAAATAGGGGGTGGCATTGGGGTTGCTGCCTCAGGCGACATTAGCCCAAATATGGCCCCTGCGAATGAATAGAATTTGTAAGACAAATTTATTCATCTATTATCTCCACTACAGCTTAGAGAATCAGATAGTTCCCCTTTTAATATAATTTACATAGCATCAATCTGATGAGACACAATAGGAACTCATATTTTCATCTGTCCAATGTTTCTCTTTCATATCAATCCATAGTAAAAGCAGTGAGCTATTCCCTGATGCCCTCTCCTTGCCTGCTCACCAGAGCCAGGAAAACACAGATGGGCCCCAAGTCAAGTCCAGTGCCCCATCACTCTGCTCAGTAACGTTCCCACCCACAGCTCTTCTCTCTCCCCTTTATCCTCCACTGCTGCTGTTCCCCTCAACTCCTTTCTTCTACCCCCTTTATATTCACTGCAACTGATGCACATATTCAGAATTAGAGGAGGCAGGAGAGGTATGTGCCTAAGGTCCTAGCACAAGGGTGGGACTGGGCCAACGGGATTCCGGGAAAAAACCCAGTGTGCCCTGGTCCTCATGGACCCCTGCTGGCCCAGGCTTCCACCTCCGATTAACTGCCCCTTAAGCAAAGGAGATTATCGTTACATTATAAGATGCGGCATGATGGTGTACGGCATGTGTGCGCCCACACGCGGTGAGGGGGCAGGATGGATTTAGTGTAGAAGTCGGAAGGGGGCCACCACGTAGTGTTGTAGCCGCCTTGGGCATGAGCCTTTGTGGATGGCACAGCAAACTTTCTTCTGTTAGAATCTTCATATCCATACTGTGAGAATAAAATGATCTTGCTTTTATCTCCAAAATGTGAAAAAAAAATTCCCATCATGCATTCGGGTTCTTAATTGGCTGAAACTAGAAGCTTCTTGGCAGACTAGAGAGAAGAGGCAGTCTCATAGTTTACTGCTTTGTATAAATAAACTTTAGACATTGTATCACTTTTGTTGAATAAAACAAATAGACAAGAAATTATAGTTGACTTTCTCTCATCCCATAGAAATTGGAAAAGCAATTAATAGGATCCAATGCTCAATCCCCTTCTTCATCATTAGGTATTGAAGTAATCAGTATATTCAGCAGTGAGATAGCACCTACAGGTTTTGGGTGATGTTTTTTGGGTTTGAAGAACAACTGGAGGCTGTTGAAAGTATAATATATTTATTAGAACATGCATCTTCTAGGTCTAGGAGGGGATGTGACCACTAGCTGTGGCTGAGGCCAGTACCCATTTACTCAGCATCTTTACCTGTAATGCCCAGTGAAATTGCAGGAGATTAAGAAAATTATCACATTGATTGCCAGTAAGCTTTCTCGATAGGAGAAAGGTCATTATTCCATCTACATTGGACAGCACTGTATTCATGAGGGGTAGGCTGGGGTAGAATGTAGGCTCGTATCTGCTGGCTTGTATCTGCCTTGTAACTTGTGCCTCTGAATGGTGAGAAAGTTAGGGTGCATCAGACTGGACAGGATGCAAGGAAGTCTTATGGCAGGGTAAGGACAAGGCTGCCTTGCGACTAGTGATGGGCGAATCTGTGGCGTTTTACTTTGCCTGAGACGGGTGCATCCAAAAACGAGACACCTGTACCATTTCGCAAATTTTTCTCCATTTCGGAGATGCCGGTGGAATTTTTGCGGGAGTTTCATTTATATTTTAGATGCGCGTGTCTCGTTTTGGACATGCCCGTCTCGTTTTGTATGCAGGCGCACATTCGTGTCAAAAATCGGGCAGCACGCATCTAGTTTTGACGCAGGGGAATTTTTGCAGGCATTTCGCAAATTTATTTGCCTGCGGCGAATCGCAGGAGTTCAGTGAAATCGACCCAGGCATATAAATTCGCCCATCACTACTTGCGACCACCCATACAAGATGTTTATGTTGATATGAGGTCCACGGTAGCAATATCCCAGAAGCAAGTGTTGGGCATTACTAAATAAACCCCAGGATGTTAGTATCACATTTAAACGTCACATTGCACACATTTTACTTTTTATCATGAGTGTATTTCTTATTTCAGTTTGAATGATAGGTGCTATGTGCCATATGCCCCCCACTGCAATTTAGATGCATTTATATTAAAGAGTTTAAAATACTAAGACTAATAAAGCTCAGTTCAAACCTTTTCTTAGAATAGAATTCCCTGATAGATGGGAAGCAGAAAGCAGAAAGAAAACATCTATATTGCAATAATCCCGGGTCAGGGATCTCTTCAATAGAGCAGGAGAGATGGTTATATGAAAGGCACAAATGTAACGTAGCTAAGGGAGAGGATATAATGAAATGTAAGCAATAAAGTGCAAAAGTATGTACTGTTTAAGTAGCTCACTAAAAATAAACCACACATACACTCTTGGCTTTATAAATATAGTACAGCCCTAATATTTTATTTCCTGAATGAAATGTATGACGATATAAGTGTGAGTCAAATGGTCCTCGCTTTCATTTTATAAATCCATGCTAGAAATAATACAGACAAGGGCCCACACACCGAGAATATGCAACTAAAATTGTCAATTTAAATTAGTCAAATAAACAACAAATATTTTATTGACATGTTTGACGTCAGACCCTTTGTATCTGCCCATTTTTTTTTTTTAAATCAACATAGCTCTAAAGTCAAAGGGCTTGCCCAAAGATACAGTATACGTTGCCCATTCCCATACAAAAGTCAGTTGGAAGCTATGCCACACATGGGGGTAGTCACATTGCCCTATACTGATTATTTGGCTCGTGGACCAAATACTACTAGACAACTGATGCTATTTAGAGCTGAAGGTTCAGAATGATTTAACATTGAAACATTTTCTTTTTTAAACAGACATTTTTGGAAATGATCTGCAACCACTGATGGAGACTGCATGACATCTGATATGTATCTATTGACAAAGGCCATACTTTTAATTTCCTTCACCCAGTTCGTATACCTTAATGCCTGAATTGTTTTCTAGATTATAAGTAGAGGATCGGCTGCAGATTAGAGTACTGTGGAAATAAAGGGTGCCCCTGACTCATAACTCTTCTATGATTTTCCATTTATATTACAGTAAAATCCATTAAGCAAGAGCATATTTGTTTTAGGGTTTATGAATATATACTTTTAATATACTGTGAAAATGTTTCCCTTTAACAACATAATATTAAGCAGTGGTGTGACTAGAAGTTACTAGTAGTAGAATCATTTCAGGGCCCTTCCCCATCTCTCCAAACCCTCCAGGAGATCATCAGTTCAAAAACCATTATTTTGAAATGAAATATAAATCAGTTAAGCCTGTGGGGCTTATTTATTAACAGAGATACTAAAATGCATCAGTGTAGTTACCCATAGCAACCAATCAAATTCTTGGTTATATTCTGTGACTTGTAGTAGGCTGATCAAAACTAATTGCTGGCTTGAGCTAACTGCACATGGGTGATTTACAACCTATGGTAGAAAATAAGCTCTGACATCTCTGTACTTAAACTCTAGTACAGTGGGAAAAAAAGTATACCCCAAGAATAAATAAATTAGAATTATAACTAAGGGGGAATGAAGCCTGTCTAGGGCTGAAATGGGGTTAGGCAAACCCCCTTCCCCCTAGGGTGCAACTTTTTTTAGGGTGATAGTCTGAAAAATAGCGTAATTTTTTGGGTGGTTACCCTCCTTCCCCCACTACATTTCCTAACATATGGCAACTAAACTATACAGTGGGAACATGTTTAGGGCAATAGGACAACTTTATTTTATTTATGAAAGGTTTCCTGGGCTTGTGTAGTAGAATGTAGTGGCTGTAACATATACTATTATACGTTTATCTTCATGCCATATGCAAATTAGGCATCACTAGCGTAAATGCGCTTTGCCTGACGAAGTAACAGTAGCGCAACTTTGCTAACATTGGCTGCCCTTAGCGCAAATTCGCATTTTAGTGAATTTGCGGCGGGTTGGCTAAATAATAGCCTGATGAAGCGCGGCGAACGTCGGCGAAGCCGATGCTAGCGCATTTTCGGCGCTTAGTGAATTTGCCCCAGTGTGTCCATATAGCAAATAAGGAAGTAACTTTTTGCCTTTCTTAAAAGTCATAGCAGTAACAATCCATTGATATACAGAATTCATCTAACCCCATTCCCCCCACACAGGAATGCTGATCTTTTAAGCAGGATAACCAATAAGGGCTTGTATGAGATGTTTCTGCGAATTTCTTTTCCCAATGGAGAATGCCTGGGCTGCTGTAAGCAATATAGCAGGGCAAGAAGATGGATGTTCTATGCAGAGGATAAGCTTGCTGTCTGTTTAAGAGAAAACAGAGAAGACAGGCCCTAGTTGTACACGGGGAGTATTTCATGTTTAATTTTGTGTAAAACCATGTGCTTAAGTGCCTCGTTGATCTTGAGCAGAAACTCTTCCCTGCACTGATGAGCATTACATGGGTGAAACAGTTCTCTGTAGGTGGTTTCTGCCTTAATATTTGGCCACAGTTCAGTTTACATATGCATGATAGGACTGGAACTTGAGCTCAATATTCGCTTTCTCGGCTCCCAAGTCATTCTTTTCTTATCCTGACACATGCAGCTGACAACAAAGAATTGCCAATAAAACAAAGTAGTGAACACCCCCAGAGTGCCTTTCCCCCAAGTGCCAGAAAGCACCTGCCCGAGGCGACCCCATTTTCTGCTTTGTGTAGCTTCTGTCAGTTATGTAGAGAAGGGAGGCCGCACGTTAAGGAGAGTTACAAAGCCGAGGAAAGTTTTGCCTTATTGTGCTGATTACTATAAAAGGTAAGGTTGCAGCCGAGGGCAGTTGCTATAATTATTGTGGAGTCAAAAGCTAAATGAATGGCCATAATAGAATCCCAGAAACTTTGAAGCCACATTAATCACACAATATACTTTAATGACATTGCATGTTTGTATTGAATCTCCTTACTTGGAATGTCATTTTTATATGTAATAGGGGCTTACCAACATGGCTCTTTTAAAGGGGTTGTTCATCTTTGAGTTAACGTAGCATGATATAGAGAGTGATATTCTGATACAATTACCAATTGGTTTTCTTTTTTTATTATTTGTAGTTTTTGAGTTTTTTAGCTTTTTATCCAGCAGCTTTGCAATTTAAGCAATCTGGTTGCTACAGTCCAAACGACCCTAGCACCCCTGCATTGATTTGAATAAGAGACTGGAATATTAGTAGGAGAGGCCTGAATTGAAAAAAAAAAACAATTAAAAAGTAGCAACAACTATAAATGTGAAGCCTTACAGAACATTTGTTTTATAGATGTTAGCGACCCTCATTAGAAAGCTGAAGAGTTAAGTCAAAGGTGGACTGCGGAAGTGACTGCGGAGATGACTGCCTTGGCGGGGTGAAAGTTCTGAGAGGTTCCATTGCGTTCCATAAGTGTTTCACTTGATCTATTCGTCCCCTGTAAAAGGCATCATTATTTTCTATAATCTCACTTAGCATGTGATGTAGGGTATAATGTATCCACTGCATAACAATATTGGACATGACTTACTAATTAATGGACCTCTACACAAGCTATTTTATCCCTAGATCCCCCTAGAGGCTCTGTGTAATAATTGAAGCATTGATTTTACTTTTTCCATTAGTAATGTTTCACCTATGAACCTGTTGTCAGTGAGCTACTAATTCCCATCAACAGCTCCTTAAGGGCCCTTACACACGGGTGTTATTGACCTGCGCTGCGTTTGGCTGCGTTCAGCGCAGGTCTAGACGCACCTCATTAGTTTGAATGGTGTTGTACCCACGAGACGCGTCTAAGCACCAAACGCAGAATCAGATGCAACATGCTACGTCTGAATCTGTGTTCGGGACTTACACGCGTCTCGTAGGTACAACCTCATTGAAAAGAATGATGTGCGTCTAGACCTGCGCTCACCTACGGCTGAACGCAGCCAAACGCAACGGAGTGTAGGTCAAAAACACCCGTGTGTAAGGGCCCTTAGCAGTCCAGTGACTCCTGTTATAAATACAGGGTAAATTTGTACCTGGGCAGTAACCCATAGCAACCAAACAGTGATTAGCTTTTTTAGCCAGCTGCAGGTAAAACAATGGATAGTACCGGTAGAGGATCCATTATATGGAAACCGATTATCCAGAAAGCTCGGAATTACAGAATGGGCGTCTCCCATAGACTCTATTCTATCAAAATAATCCGTATTTTTGAAAATAATAATAATAACACAGTCGCATGTACTTGATCCCAACTAAGATACAATTCATCCATACTGGAAGCAAAACCAGTCTATTGGGTTTATTTCATGTTTACAAGATTTTTGCAGTGTGATTGCGGCCTTGCAAGTCTGTAGATGTGGATAGTGATGGGCGAATTTATTCGCCTGGGGCGAATTTCCGCAATTAGCAGCTGGCGAATAAATTCAGGAAAACAGCAGGAAAAATTTAGCCTGGAGAAAATTCAGCGGTCTCGTTTTGGACGCGGGCATAATTTTTTGGATGTGGGCATACATTTACTTCAACACCAGAATTCGTTTTTGGACACCGGCACAAATTGCAAAACAAGACGCTGGCGGTGTTTCGTGAATTTTGCTCCGTTTTTCATTTTCTCAGGAAATTCGGCGAAACTGTCCAGATGCGCCCGTCACTGGGTCTGGATTTAATTGTGACCAGGGTGCTATTTGTACAGGGATGGGGATTCAACAATAGGGGAAGCAGACTCATTGCTATGGGGACAGGAGACCTAGTGGGTCCACTGCTCTAAAATGATTTGGCTGTAAGACCCAGGAAATTCTGCTTACACCGCCTGGAGTTTGTTTGTTCATTCCATATTTGAGTGGATTTCCTTGGTGTCAGGGGTGCAACTACAGGGGAAGCAGACGCTGCAACTGCAGGGGGTTCTAGGAGATATAGGGGCCCTAATTAATGAGTAATTTTAACATATATTTGTAAAACATGACAACCTCTGGATATTTTTGGGGGCCCTAAAATTAATTTGCTGTGGGGCCCAGTAACATCCAGTTACGCCACTATTTGGTTTGTGCCACTTTCCACCGACATGCCAAAAACATACAGGAGGGTTAATTGGCTCATCATAAAAGGCCCTTAGTGTAAATGCATTTATGTGCCTCCAATGCCTCCAACTGCGCATGCGCATGAAAGTCACGAACTTTCCAATCTTTTTTTCGGAAAGTTTATGACTTTTGGGAGCATGCGTAGTTGGAGGCATTTGCTGATTTTTTTCAGAAACTTTGTGACTTTCGGTGCACGCGCAGTAGAGCCACACCAGCAAATGTCTCCTACTGCGCATGCGTCACAAAACGCAGATTAATCCAGGAAGATGAGCACTCAGGAGAAGATGACTGCCGTGGAATGGACCTAGAAGGAGGGGTAAGTAACCAGTCAGGCCCCGAATGGCAATCTGTGGGTTCTGGTAAATGCCAGAGGGGCTGCTGTAGGTTGCCATAGAAAGTGAATATTAAGTGGGCTGGTGGGGGCTGTTTGAGCCTCTGTGTACTAGGGGGTATATTTATCAAAGAGTGAAGTTAAGGGGTATATTTATCAAAGAGTGAATTTAAGAGTGAAGTTCCGCCACTAGAGGGAAATTCTCAGTTCTCTCAGCTCTCAGTTCATTTCTATGGGATTTGTGAAGGCGTATTTTTCAAAGGGCGAAACTTCACTTCACCCATTGATAAATACGCCTTTCAAAATCCCATAGAAATTAACTGAGAGCATTTCTATGGGATTTTTGAAGGCGTATTTATCAAAGGGTGAAACTTCACTTCACCCATTGATAAATACGCCTTTCAAAATCCCATAGAAATGAACTGAGAGCTGCGGAATTTCACTCTAGTGGCGGACTCTTTGATAAATTTACCCCTATGAATGACAGGGCCTGTTTTGAAACCCAGTCCAGTCCTGTAACCAGTTAGGGGCATTTGCCGGGGGGGCAGGTAGGCCGGGGGGAGGAGGGAGGGGGCTACACACAGGGGGACTCAGCCAATGAGGCGAGTTGAGGCACTCGCCTCAGCCGGCAGCATCCCCCTGGTTACCAGGGGCGGCAAAAAAGCAGCTCCTGGTAACTAAGAGACGAATTTCCAGTTTTCAACCCGGAAATTCGGCTCTTCTAGCGCAGAGTGCAGAAAAATTGAGATCGCCCTGGCAACACAGGGGAGAGGGGGGAGGGATATTTGCATGTAGGGGTAAGGAACTTCAGGTAAGGAACTTCAGTGAATGATAATCTATGAAAGGAACTGCAAAACATGTAGGTGCTTTATTAATAATGTTTAATAATTACATATTTTAGCTTTCACTCGTCCACTGCTGTCAACCATGTGGCCATAATTGGCTACTTCAAAAAACCCTCAAAAGGTTCTGTTCAGTTCCTCACATGTTCAATTTCTTGTCCTCTGTGCTTCTAAATGGCTTTATTACTGTTTACTGAAAATCCAATGTTTAATTGATCCTTATTGTACAGTTTTCTAAAAGATTACAGTCCATAGGGTCCATTGGCTGAAACAGTGAACAACATAATAATCTGAGTAACAACCAAAGTGAGTTGAAATTCACAATACATTGTAAAAATATATAACACTGAACTGCAACAATCATAAAGTATTATGTATATTAAAGCGCAACACCAAATCTATATCCTGATTATCTATAAAAATGATTAAATACATGAACAACCCGGCCTCATTCTGTGACTACTCCGCTATAATGCAGTTTATTCTCAAGATGAAGACCAAAACCTCATACAACTATCACAAATAATCTAATATCGATCTGGAGGAAATGATACCAGCTTGGAGAAATCAATCTACAAGGAACAAAAGAGATTGAATTCCTTTGGTTTCTTTGGTGCAAATCTATTTAGCTGAAAATGCTTCTTACAATGAGGTTAGTTAAACTCTGACCTGGGGCTTGCAGGAGGACAGGCTTTATTTTGGATTTGTTACTTAGTCAGCAGCTTAATAGCTTTCTGTAAGGAGGTCAGTAGGAACCAAGATGTGGTGGCTGTGATAGATTTAGATGTTCTTAAGGTTCCACACAGGATTTACAAAGAATATACTGCTCAGGAAGACCTATGCTTTTAGATCGAGAACCTGTATGACATACAGAGCACAGACAGTCGGTAGGTTTTAGCTGGACCAGTAAAATAAATAGAGCCTCTTAGGAGTGCTTGAACCACTTTATTTTAATTAACTCATTAATTTTGGCATAGCATTGCCATTGGTCTTTAACAAAAGCATTGTTCAGGGTGCACATTCTTGAAAATCTCCCCCAATAATCACAGATTTCTGCCTGAATGTTGATGACAATGAGGTCTAGAATCCCTATTTTGTACCATTTTTAGAATACATGACTTGTTTTACAAACATACACTAAAATCGCACAAGATGGGCCCTCTACAATCCTGCACCAGTGTGTCATACAAGTATGGGATCTGTTATCTGGAAAGTTCTGAATAATTGAAAAACCATCTCCTATAGACTCCATTTTATCCAAATAATCCAGATTTTTAAAAATGATTTCCTTTTTTGAAACCCATCCTGGAAACCAGTGCCAACCACCAATATCTTTTGCTTTTTGTTAGGGATGTACCGTATCCACTATTTTGGATTTGGCTGAACCCCCGAATACTTCCCAAAACATTTTGCCAAATACTGAACCGAACCCTAATTTGCATATGCAAATTATGGGTGGGAAGGGGAAAACATTTTTTACCTTGTTTTGTGCCAAAAAGTCACGTGATTTCCCTCCCTGGCCATAATTTGTATGTGCAAAGTAGGATTCGGATTCGGTTCTGCTAGGCAGAAGGATTTGTCCGAATTCCAAACCGAATCCTGGATTCGGTGCATCCCTACTTTCTTTTTATCTCTTATCCTGAACAGGAGTAAAGCAAAACCTGAAAAAACAAAATATATTCTTCCAGGGAAAAAAAACTTTTGGGATCATGAAGACTTGTGGCTTCAAAACATGTGACCTGGGGAAGAGATGGAACATGAATATATTTGATTATCCAAGACAGAAAAATATCAACTGACTTTGAGATGGATGTACCTAGTGGATACAGGCTTATAGTTTTAACCCCTTGACTACTGGGCCTCTATGATCTTGCAACTATACACTACAATATTCCAACAGTATGTAAGTACACAGGTGAATTATTGCTTACACAATCTCTAATTAGCCACACTTCCACATTTATTCATATTGAAAGAGCAACTGAGAGACTCACACAAAAACAGCCATCCCATAGATTAAAACAGGTATGGTATCCATCATATGGAAACCTGTTATCCAAAAAGCTGTGCATTATGGGAAGGTCATTTCCCATTGAGTCTATATTAAGCCCAGTTACGTGTTCTAGTTCTTCCAAATGTGGCTTGCTCCAGTACGAGGTATGCCACATACCTTTCTTCCTCCTTGCAGTACTCAATGTTCCGAGGGATCAGCAGGGGCTGAGGGTCCTGCAGGGTTTCTCCCCAGTGTCCCGCTGGCCTAGTCTGACCCTGGCATCTTCCAGAATCTATGAATCAAACCACTGTCTAATTGTAATGGTCGGCACCCTAAACTCAGAACCAGTGTCAGGCACCCTGGTCTCGGCTCGTGCTTCAGCCTATAGCAACCGCCTTTCACCTCGGGAGGAGCCCTCGGCTAATCGGATGCCGCCAGGTCTTAAAACGAGAGGTGCAAGATGAGAGGTTCTGAGCAGGCAAAGGGGCACGACTGTAAGCAAAGTCTTTTGGGCAGAAGGTCATGTTACAGAGGCCTGAGACACATCGTAGTCAAGACAGATCGGGTCGAGGCAGGCAGATAGTAATCGTTGTCAGGCAGGCAAAGGATCAAAATCGGGAAACAATCAGAGGGGTTACGGATACAGAAGAGTCGAATCACAGGCAGGTCAGGATTTCAGAAGTCAGAATAATCACAAGCAGGCAGAGGTCACAACGAGAATCAGGAAACAGGATACAAGGCTCAAATTAAAAAGGCACCAGGGACTCACAAAGAGATAAATCTATAAGGGGCAATTAGCAGAAGGCCGAACCGGTCTTTTAAACCTTTGAATTTCGCGCCATTGCGATGACGTCAGCGCGCATGTGCCTTTAAGAACCAGGAAGTGCACACACACTAGGAGACCAGCGTGGATCAGAGCTGGCGTACCTGCTTTGGGGACAGCAGGCATCCCTGCTGTCCCCCCACTAGACCACCAGGTAAGTTCCTAACACTCATTTTGCAGTTCACTACAGGCAAACAGCATGGCTGAGTTGTTATCCAGAATGCTTGGGACTTGGGGTTTTCTAAATCTTTCCATAATTTGGTTCTCCATACTTTAATTCCATAAGGAATCATTTAAATATCAATTTAACCCAACAGGATTATTCTGAATCCAATAAAGATTAATTATAGCTTAGATGGAATCAAGTACAAGCTACTGTTTTACTTTTACAGGGAAAAAGGAAATCATTTTTAAAAATATGAATTATTTTATTAAAATGGAGTCTATGGGAGATGGACCACGTAATACACAGATTTCTTGATAATGAGTTCCGTATAACGGATCACAAACCATATAATGGCAGATCCCCTTTGAGGAAAAGTATTAGTAATGCAATTTATATTTCACTGTGTTTTTTCTAATTGCTCAGTAACATGTGCCAAGATAATTCTGCACAGAGCCTTATTTATCTGCTTGTTTGAAGTGAAGAGTATTATGCACTTAGTAGAAAAATGAAAAACCTTCCCAAAGACTCCAATAGACTAGTGCGCCCTGGTAGTTCCGTTGTTATAAAAACGGCAATAACCTTTCATAAAATAAAACTCAGACATGGGAGCCCGTTTTATTCCGCAAGATAAGTCAAGCAAAACAATAACTGTTTTCATAATCCATAATTGGTCAGTGTTATGACCCTCTAAGGTAATCTTCTGCTTATTCAATATATTTTATGCTTCTCTGTCTCCTTCAATTGCTAACACCTCTAACTCCGCTGTGTATTTATAGCAGCATTTTCCTCTAATCCTGGTTGTTATTTTAGCATTTATAATGGTTTCCACCCAGCCATGTTCTGTGTCTACATTTAGATCTATCAAATGGTCTTATATTTTGACATCGTTAGAAATATAGTTGTGCATAGCTAAACATAGGCACCGACGCAAGCTATTATTTACATTTTATAGCATATAGTGTCAGACGCCTCACCAACTATAAGATTCCTGTTCTAAATATTCATGGTGTTTGCATTAAACTTCGCTTAGCAACCCCCATTTCTTGCTCATTAATGTCATCTTTGTCAATAGGAAACCACACCAACCCTGAATGAAATGTTAAAATATTCAGGGGTGCTGTCATCAAACTAAATATTTGCATTGGAGCATTTAGAGCATTGGAGGGGTTGTTCACCTTTGAGTTATCTTTTAGCAGGGCAGGGCCAGGCCAGACACCTCCTCCCGCCCATCGCGCGGGAGCCCAACCTTGGTGAAGGGGTGACAGATGGAGGGGAGGGTGTCAGAAGGGAAGGGAGAATGATGGAGGGGTGGGTGACAGATGGAAGGAAGGAGAGTAAGACTGAGGGGTGTGAACACAGACTAGGGGTAGCCATAAGACAATTTTAGATGTAGCTGTCCAGCACCCCCTATCCTTGTGCCCTAAGCAGCTGTCTCTTCTGCCTACCCCTAGTTCCAGCCCTGACTTTTTTTTTTTAAAATCATTTGTGGTTTTGCATTATTTAGCTTTTTATTCAGCAGCTCCCCAGTTAGCAAGTTCAACAATCTGGTTACAATGGCCTAAATTACTCAAGCAAACATGCATTGATTTTAATAAGAGACTGGTTTATGAATAGGAGAGGTCCTAAAATAGAATGACGAGTCATGAAACACAGCAAGAAATATACGTTTGTAGCCTTAAAGAGCATTTGTTTTATTAGCTGGGGTCAGTGACCCTCCATCTGAAAGCTGAAAAGTGTCAGAAGAAGGGAAATAATTAAAAAATTATAAAAAATGAAGGCCAATTCTATTCTATTTCATTCTAAAAGTTAACTTAAAAGTGAACCACCCCTTTAAAGGGAAACGTTAACTTCCTACTCATTTTGCAACTAGTCTTGACTGATCATTTTGTATGGGGTTGATTTCTATTCGCCAAAGAATTAGGTGAAGTGGGATGGCTTACCTTTCTGAAGCCCACACTTCTAAGGCATCAGTTAAATATATATAAAGTGCAGGAGAGGCTGGCTTTCCAAATATATCTGAACTGCATTTCTGGACAACTCCACTGGAGGCCAAGAACCAAACTCTACTTGCGCTGTGGCCAGCTCTGCTATATACCAATTTCTCTGCTTCAGCTGATGCTACTCCAAAGCTCAGTGGTCCACATAATACAACCAAACTTTGAAACTCTGCCACACAATTTTGAAAAAAAAAGTAATGAATTTGACTTAATTCAGTGACCACCTGCCTGAAACCCCTTTCTGTGACATCCCTCAATTTCCTGGGAAATATGATTTTGCATAACTTGGACATATTTTACTTACCTGTCAATCAGTGAAATCTATATGTACTACTGAGAGGGAAATAACTGCTCAAAAGTTAAAGGTCAAAACATTAGGACACCCAAGCATATCACACTAGTTGGTCTACAATCATTACTATCCTTAACCAAGTGGGTCATGGAAAAACCCTCAACCATACTGTATTTACAGTATTCCCTTCTCCTACAGTATATCTATCCTAAAAGCTGTGTGTTTGTGGTTGGCCACAAAGATGTATTGGCAATGGACATGAGTTAGGTCTTTTTAGCTAGGAATCTCAGAGACGTCACTGTCACAGTTCAACTCACATAGACACATAGACAAGTGGTTTATTCATTAATTGACGACAGGGGGCAGCAATAAATATAAAACACAATCTCACATATCAGATGGAGCAGCTGGAACATCCTACATCTATACCCACATTCAGATTTATTGTTAGGGAACATCAATGTACATAGAGGAAATTTGTCCAATTCTGTGTTGGTACTCTGCCTCATCTATCTGATGTTCCTTCTGATGCCACCTGATTCTTTAAGATTTGATGTTTTATTTTATGTAAACACTACTGGTACATATATATATATAGATACACAGGTTTCATCACCTCCTTTAGTAAAAAGCTAGGAAATATTATTTTACTTGGTTTTTATAAAATCAAACTTGTCTTGTGTTTTGTTACAGGGACATACATGGTTTTCCTTTCCATTCCGGACAAAGAAAGGCACAATCCTGTGGCTTCCGTTTAACAAATCAAAGAGTTTAAAATATTTGTCAAAAATGTATTTTGCTGAGCTTCTAGAGAGAACTGGTGGTATGTGGAGGTTGTCCTTTTGTGTTTTCCGATACTGCTGATGGCCAGCATAGCCTTCTACAGAACTTCAGTACCAGACCACAAATGCAAAGCTAATGAAACTAAATACCAAAGCACCATAGTGACAGAATGGGATATGTGAGATTGTCAGCTCCAGTGGATAACAATGGACAGCCTGATAGATGAAGTATGAAGTAGAAGTATTTTGAAGTTTAGTGGTCAACCCAAACAGCACTTGGACCAATAGCTCCGAATTAGCAACATTGAAGGCTGGGAATATAGTAAAGATGAATTCAGTTCAACCATTATTACTGAGGTAAGTGGAAAGATACCATAGGGCTAAACAGAAGATTATTATTATATATGTAGGGGGAGATATTGATTCTGATTCATTTTCCATAATAATTGTGAATAAATATTATAAGGAGACTATAGCTAAAAATAAGATTGTGTTGTAACATGTATACACACTATACCAGACAGACAATGCTCTAGTAGCAGAGAGAACTGGAGTCCCATAGAATCATAGCATATTTTTCTCAAGTGTCTTTTAAAACAGGGCAATGTATCTCTAGCAGAACCTTCCAACAATTAATTTCACCTTAAATCCCTATCAGACAGCAACTTCCAGCAAAGACCCATCTCTGTTACATTGGTCGTCATCTGACCTCCCCTTGCAATACTTTACAACCAGATTTCCTCTTCAATGGCCATTCTCATCCTAGAACTACACCATTACTGAACTTTCTTACAACCTCTCACAACACCTTATTTTCTAAATAAGAACTTTTTCTACAATCAATAGCATCAGCCAAAGACTAAATTATTCAAAGACCATCTCTTTAGCTTAAACTAGCCATCCAAGTCTGCTAGTGAGGTCAGTAAAAGGGATCTATCTTAAAAATGGAAATTTCTTAAATGCTCTGTCTCAATGAAACAAGACACTTTCTATATATCATCAATAAAAAAGTGTAATACCATTTCTGAAATAATCAAGTTATCTTCTCTGTCCCCCTCTCAGCAATCTGTCTCTCCTATGCAGGAGGTGCAGTTATTTTGATTGACAGTTAGGTCTAATATATCCTTTGCCTAGAAGAAGTATTATTATTTTAAAAGAACTGGAACGGTCAGAATTCCTGTTTCTCTACACACAGGATTTGTGCTGGAGTTGGTTATTTTGTTTGTGCTGGAGTTGGTTATTTTGTTTGTGCTGGCGTTATTTGAGGTAGCTCTAATACACCTGCTAGGAAGGGAACCCTCCTGAAAAGATGCATTAGACCTACCTGTCAATCAAAATCTGGCTCCGAATTTAGCATGAACAGAGAATGAAGAAAAACAGATTGACAAGTGGGGGATAGTGAAAAGTAAATTTATTATTTCGGAACCAGGACAGATGTTTTCATTGATTACATTTAGAAAGCTGCAATTTTCAATTAAATAAAGCTTATATTACATTTTAATTTTTACAACAGTCCCCCTTTAACAACATCAGTATCCTTGTGACTGATAGCAACTCTTCTCACTGCATGGGAACAGCATGATCACCCAATTAGAATGCATCTATGAGTGCTGTCAGGTATGGCAAAAATGACACATATGCCAAATTAGCAATAGCTTTTCTTTCTTTTAGACACATTATGCTTTATATAACTACAGTATAGTAAAAAGCAGGCACTTGCATAGACCAATCTTCCAGGCAGGCTTAGTCAAATCATCAAAGTGGTTTATTTCTGTGCACAAGGATACAGCCTTACGCGTTTCATATCTCTTGGATACTTTATCATAGGCTACTAGCCAATGCAAGTGCCTGCTTTTTTTCTATATGGTAATCCGCTCCCTAAGCTGAGGGCTCAGGGCGGTGCACCTGGACCTCTTCTCACAACTGGTGAGTTCTACTAATTTACCTGAGAATATTATACCCTGCCTTACTGCTATCAACACAGTGTGTACATTATATTTTGTTATATAACTACGGCCTTGCATTATGGATGCACCAAACCCTGTCAGGGTTCAGCCGAATCCCTGAATCCAGATGAACTGATTTGGCCAAATAATGAACCAAATCTTCCTCTGTGCTGGCAAAACCTGATTCATGTGCATAACTCTTTCTCTGTTTCACATAAATAGAATAAATATAACTGTTCACATTCTGAAGTTGTATTCCATATAGATATATAGATATATATATATATTCCACACTTTCTATTGGTCCCTTTCATACAATACTTTGTTCCAATCATCATTTTTCTTCTCAGAATACAATATATATAACTTTGTATTTAGGGGCACATCTTTTTGCTGCTTTGACTTCAGTGAAGCTTTGGTTGTACTTGTTGATCCACCCTGCACAGATTTTTTTGTTGTGTTCAATTCCTTATTACAGAATGGCTCAGACTTATTGATATTTCTGAACTGTAGGCTCACATGAAATCCTCATTTTATGCCTCTTGAAAAGTATTTCAGCTGCAAAAAGGTCAGGCGTTAGAACAAAATAAGACATTTCTCTTCTTTTAGTTGCAAATATACAGCGCTTGAATGTCTAGTTTTTTACAGTGCTGTATAGCCAACACTTTATATAAGGGCCCACATCAAACTTTCTTAAACCAAGTTCCACTTCAGAGAGATTTCTTTAAAGGGATACTGTCATGGGAATTTTTTTTTTTCCAAAATACAACGGTTAATAGTGCTGCCCCAGCAGAATTCTGCATTGAAATCCATTTCTCTTTTTTTATATTTCATTTTGAAAACTGACATGGGACTAGACAAATTATCAATTTCCCAGCATCCCCAAGTCATGTGACTTGTGCTCTGATAAACTTCAATCACTCTTTACTGCTGTACTGCAAGTTGGAGTGATATCACCCCCTCCTTCCCCCCCCCCCAGCAGCCTAACAACAGAACAATGGGAAGGTAACCAGATAACAGCTCCCTAACACAAGATAACAGCTGCCTGGTAGATCTAAGAACAACACTCAATAGTAAAAACCCATGTCCCACTGCAATCCATTCAGTTACATTGAGAAGGAAAAACAACAGCCTGCCAGAAAGCAGTTCCCTCCTAAAGTGCTGGTACAAGTCACATGACCAGGGGCAGCTGGGAAATTGACAAAATGTCTAGCCCCATGTCAGATTTCAAAACTGAATATAAAAAAATCTGTTTGCTCTTTTCAGAAATGGATTTCAGTGCAGACGTCTACTGGAGCAGCACTATTAACTGATGCGTTTTAAAAAAAGTTTTCCCATGACAGAATCCCTTTAAACTTTATAATATATGAATGAATTAGGTCAGTAAGTCCTAACAATAAACAGAAAATTATTTCTAATAAAGATATTTAACTTGGGACCCCTGTGATGAATGAGTAAAATTATTTGATTATTAGTCCAATGCTTTTTACTATTTTTTATTTCTGCATTTTAATAAAGAAATCCTTTTGAGTGCTGGCATTTGTTTTCAGCTCAGATAATGGGCAAATTCCCATAAAAGTGTAAACTGCTTTTGACCAAGTATGGGTCATAAACATTTTAATAGTCAGTCAGTCATTTTGCCGAAGTCATTGATACATTGGGATTTTGGTAATAGTTTGCTACTTTCATAAAATATACATTAGTAGAACCATTTCACCATACCCCCAATAGATATTTATATAGCACTATACAATTACTACTTCGAATGAATGAACTACAAAGAGAGATGAGAGTAACAAAATAACAGGTGCTCCACTTTCATTAACATGGGTTAACCACGGGTTAAGCTGTTAACCATTTAATGGTCTACTATGTGTCAGCAAACATCTGATTGGCTGCTAGGGGCTACTAGAACTGGGCGTGCCAGTTATAAGCCTGCCGCCATGGTATGTTTAGGTGTGCAGAAACCACAAAAGAAAGTCAAAGAGGTGCAGTGTTTGTCTTTGCAACAGACAGGTTTATTCAGTGACATTAAGAAAGCCATAAAAACTTAATAGTATCAAAGGACAAAGAGTTTGAAAAAAGGCCCACGACAGCCTCAAACGTTGGGTTTATCTGGAGTCAGAGCTGGTTTCACTATACGCTTCTTGAGATCTCAGATATACAGTCTTATATACAGTCTTCTTTGTCAAATGTGTAATGGAAAATGGCTACACAGAGAAATACACCATATATTTAGTTTGAACTCGTTTGTGATGACGACTGTTCATACACATCAGATATCCCCATAGAGAGAAAACAACAATTTGCTTATCAAAGGACGACAGGTTTGTGAGTTTGTGCATCCCTACTAACTACAAAAAAATACTACTTTGCATAATTTCTACAAAAAGGATTTTTTATTATTTTAGGTCACGTCCGGCTAAAACTAAAAAAAATTGGCTGGGAGGCTTTAATTTTCCTTTAGATTTTTATAATATATTCAATCAAGTTGCTAATAATGCCTCATTCAATAAACTAAAATAAGTCAAATAAGGCAACTGTAAGTTAAATTTATATAAAATACACTTTTTACTTGTTTTAATCATCGTTTTACTTGTGAGGCTTTTCCACCTATAGGGTTAGACAGAAACTTGTACCCTGACTGTAAAATGCTAATCCCTATTAATAGGATAATAATCCCCCAATGAGGCACATACAAGAGGAGTGAACTGAAGATTGAGTGAACCAAAGCAGAGCAGATTAGTTTAGAATTCATCTGACACATGAAGAGGAGTTATACTGAGATTTACTCCATTTATAAAATGTCGGGAGAAAATGTTGTTTAAAATGTCGTTTTTGCGCCATTTTTATGTCGTTTGAAAGACAAATTCATAAAAGTGTCTGTAAACTGTCTTTCAAAAGTGTCGGTTGAGTCGGAAATTAGTCGGATTTCTGTTGGTGAATATGGAGAAAGTATTTTACACCAGTTTATCACCACTTTTACTCCAAAAATTCTCTCTCTCCACTTTTGTGAATTTCATTGAGTTTTGTGGCGCAGTACCAGCCCAAGGCAATCACTGTCCTTTGGCAGAAAAGATCTGTGTCTCCAAAGATGCCTCTGTTCATGGTCAGACTGGGGGGGGTCCGGGGCCCACCGGTACTACTGCCCCAGGGCCCCCCTCTTGCTGCCCCTGCTGCTCCTAGTGCTAGCCATGCTAGTGCACATGTGCGCAAAGTGTGCAGGGAATTTTCTTGCCGCAACCTCCTACAAACGGGGTCGCGGCAATACAAACCAAATGGGGTTGTGGACCCGATGCCCCACCGGCCCAGTCCGACCCTGCCTCTGTTGCTCCTTATCTTCCTTTCTGCCCTTTCACTGCACATGATCTGTGGCAGTTACCTGAGCTTAGGTACAGTCTCACTATATACTAGGGTTGCCACCTGTCCAGTTTTGACCCGGACAGCCCAGTATTTTGAAGGGCTGCCCGGGTCAATGTTTCCTGCCCGGTTTTCCAAATAAGGAAAACCAGGCGGGATTAGCTTGATTGACGCAGCGATCGGCCAATCGGCGATCGCATCATCATAGCTCCGCCCGTGACGTGTCAACCAATTGAGGAATGCAAGTATTGTAGATTCATTAAAACTAATGAATTTCAGAGTATGGTTACTAAGAGGTTATATAAATGTAAAACATATGTGAACTGTCGAACAACAAATGTAATTTATTTGGCTACCTGTAGATGTGGCAAGCAATATGTTGGCAGGAACTTGAGAAGATTCAAAGATCGAGTCCTGGAACAAGTAGCTTGTATAAATAGGTTGGATAGTTCTTCTGCTATAGCAGAACACATAATTGAGACACGTGCAGCTAATGAATACTTTGTATCTTTTCAGGGAATCCAAACAGTAAGATTGGGAACTGAAATTAATGAAAATATCATGTACTGTTGCCTTGCACTGGTAATCTGTTTGCTTCAGAAACACTACTATAATTCATACAAACAAGCTGCTGTGTAGCTATGGTGGACATTGAAAAAGGGCTATATGGCACAGGTTAAATAGTGGATAACCGATAACACCATCATGGCTGCCCCCATTGCTACACAGCAGCTTATTTATATAGACAATTGTAGTGTTTCTGAAGTAAACACAGCAGTTTTACCAGTGCAGGGCAACACTACATTACATCTCTAATAGTTTACACTTGAATTTTTTGGTGTTACTGTTCCTTTAAGGTGCCCTGCCAGGTCAAATATCTTATTAGTGCCCCCCAATAAATTTGTGATAGTACGACCCTAAAGCATCAGGTGTGTAGAGACCCTGAGTATTATCTAAACTGCCTGAAAGAAAGAACTAATCGTCAGGGTCTCTACAGGTGAACTAGAAAATAATACAGATGAAGCCACTTTGGATTGTGCATTTGACACAGAAAAACTTAACTCATCTATCCCATTTATCCCAATCAGCACAGAATATTGTGTCACAGCATCCCATCCAATTAAAGAGTTCACCATTGAAAACACTGGTGCTTTGGTATGCTAATGAAAAGGTTAAATGCATTAAATGAGTTAGGATGACTTTAGATAACACGGTTTCTTCAATTAACCCATGACGTATTTAACTCACAAATCCCAGTGGCTGCATCTGTAGCTAGAAGTGGGTCTAAAGGTGGGTCTTAAAGCTACCAATATATCCATATCAGGCCAAATATCAGCCAGATACTGCTTTGGATACTGATTTATGTTTTGGACATGGCTGAAGCCTAGTGATGGGCGAAACTCCCGCGTTTCGCTTGGCGAAAAATTCGCGAAACGAGTCACGTGGCGCGTCACGTCGCGTCAATCACATCGCGGCACGTCGTTTCCGACGCGTCGTTTTGGCGCTAATTCGCCGCGAATTTGCCCCATGCGAATAAATTCGCCCATCACTACTGAAGCCTTATGACATTGACCTAAACCTTCTGTTGGTACTTACCCTCCCTTCTAAGCCTTAATACACATGGGATTCACTGACTACATTGTTGGCACTGTACAAACATTTTCACTAAACAAATGACTACAGCGGGAAGCACCTCAAGATAACTTTTTGTTAAGGAAATAGGGCTCTTAAAATATGATTTAGAACTCTGGTCATTTTCCCAGTGTGTGTTTCCTTCTTGTGCAATTAAATAATGGCCCATTACAGTGTTTACATAACATTACCTTTCTTTTTTAATGTGCCTTTTATACAAAGCTCGAGAACTGATATTAGATAACTATTAAGCACTTAAGTAAGTGTATCCACATCCCCTTAACAGCTTACTAAATTGCTGACCTCTTCATTAAGCTCAAGACAATGCACTCCAATATTCTAAGATGGAGCACTCCTGGAAAAAAAATCACCAATGAGGATTCCACTGGTTAAAAAACTTATCGATAGAATGCAATATGATTAACTAATGAGAATGGTTATAACCTGCACTATTTCAGGCAATTTGCTGTTTTGTTGATTTTACTATATTATAATCAGACATGGGTATCAAGGACAGGTTACTTCTGATAAAAAAAAAAGCTAGGAAAAAGCTTAAAGCTTGTAACTCCAGTGGCAGAGACAAAGAACATGGAGCCACATTTACACATCAGGTGGGAATTCATTGGATGATTATTTAGCATTTTAATTTAGACACAGGCCCTAGGGAGTTGGGGTAATGTTTTATTGAGCAATATTGATTGTTAAAATACAAACCTGATGAGATTTGTAGTCCAATATCAACTGAGTAAAATGTGGTTGACCAGTGCAGTACAGTAAGATTTAGTGATCCTTTAATGGAAGTCTAGCCAGTGTGAAACCTATGGAAATCTAGCCAGTGTGAAACCTATGGAAGT
>CM044437.1:20230160-20254039 GCA_024363595.1 Xenopus borealis | reverse complement strand
TATGGAAGTCTAGCCAGTGTGAAACCTATGGAAGTCTAGCCAGTATGAAACCTATGGAAGGAGAGTGCACTTAGTACAGAAAAGGATATACCAGAATAAAAACATGGTCATGGTTTAGTGTTTAAAAGTAAAATATGGCAGTACATAGTTTTGGATCTGACAATGACAAGTAGGAGTCTCAAACACCAGGCATCAAAAATCCTTGTTTTTGCCTGGATGTCTATTACAAGCTTATAAACAACATGAAAGGCAGCGCGCAAGAAAAACCTGATCCGTACTTTATTTTGAAATACAGAGACCTGACTGAAGATGTTAATTTTACAGGAGAACTAAAACTACATATATCACTGAAGGGGTGTTAGGCACAACATTAGGGACCACCCAGTGATTATAATTACTTACCTGATACCCTGGGCTGGTGCTCCTATCTGATAAAACTTGCAACTTCTCTTTGTTCTGACCTGCACAGTAGAGTGGTAAGACATAATTAAACGTGCATATAAAAGAAAAAAAATGACATTTTAAGGTATCCAGAGGTTTGCTCCTGTAGCCATTTCTTTTCCGTTCTCCAATTGGTAAAAACAACTTTTAAAAACAATATCTGTGAAACCGCGTTTCACAAGGAATCCCAGGAAAAGACAACAAAAATAGAAATATAATGAAGTAACTTTTTTATGCGTTTGCCACCAAATTTTGTGATCACTCTATTAAAAAAACTCTTCGTGAAAACGTTACCAATATCCACCAAGCTATTTTTAGCTTTAATTTTTAGTGGGCCACCATTAGGGGAAGGTGGGTACTCACAAATATTAAAATTAAAATGTGCCTGTCTGGAGATTCTTTTAAATGCATAGATAGAAACATAGGGGCAGATTCACTAAGATCCGAAAATTCACCAGCGTAGGCTTCACTAGCATTCGCCGCACTTCGCCAGGCGAATTTTCGCCAGCGCTACGCAAATCCATTAAAGTGCGAATTTACGCCCAGGTCGGCGAATGGTAGCGTAGTTGTGCTAGTGTTACTTCGCTAGGCAGAGCGCTGTTACGCTAGCAAAGCCTAATTTGCATACGGCGGGAACTTTAACTTATAATAGAAGTATATGTTACAGCCACTACATTCCACTACACAAGCCCAGGAAGCCTTTAATAAATAAAATAAAGTTGTCCTATTGCCCTACATGTGCCCCCTGTATAGTTAGTTGTGTTGCCATATGTTAGGAAATGTAGGGGGGAAGGAGGGTAACCCCCCAAAAAAATTATCGATCTTTTTCAGACTATCTCCCTCCTATGCTAAAATACGCCGGCATTTTTTTGGGACTTCAACCTCCTATCTATTCTATTGACCAGGCGAAGTAACGTCTAGCGTAAGTGCTAACGTTGAGGAAAATGTTCATCTTAGTGAATTTGCAAAGTTACTATCCTTCGTCAGTGTGCAACTTCGCCTGGCGTAAGGGTGCAAAGTTGCGCGTCTATCTATTTCGCTAGCGAAAATTCGCCAGAGCCGGTGCTAGTGAATTTGCGAAGTTCCGATTTGACATCATGCTGGCGAATTAGAGCCAGACCCGAAGAAAAGAAGTGAAAGAAGATGGCCCCAAATGAACTTCTACAGAAATTCCCTGGTCCGGTGCAGTTTTAAGTGAATGGGAGCATTGATCGAGTTTATCAGGTAAGTTAATATGATCACTGGAGACGTACCTAAAATTTGTTGGTTTGTAACCCCACAGATTGAACCTCTACTTATGCTCTAAAGCAGTGATCCCCAACCTGTAGCTAGTGAGCAACCTGTTGCTCTCCAACCTCTTGGATGTTGCTCCCAGTGGCCTCAAAGCAGGAGCTTATTTTTCAATTCCAGACAAACCAGGTGCACTGCCAAACAGAGCTGACACCCCATGAACATTTGGTTATGCTTTTGTTGCTCCTCAACTCTTTTTACATCTGAATGTGGTTTATGGGTAAAAAAAAAGGGGTCAATCCCTGCTCTAGATGCTCTACTGCAGTGATCCCCAACCAGTAGCTCGTGAGCAACATGTTGCTCTCAAACCCCTTGGATGTTGCTCCCAGTGGCCTCAAAGCAAGAGCTTATTTTTGAATACCAGGCTTAGAGGTAAGTTTTAATTATATAAAATCTAAGTGTACTGCCAAAAAGAGCCTCACTGCAGGTTGGCAATCCACATAGGGGCTACCAAATGGCCAATCACAGCCGTTATTTGGCACCCCAAGAACATTTTTCATGCTTGTGTTGCTCCCCAACTCCTTTTACTTTTGAATGTTGCTCACGGGTTCAAAAGGTTGGGCATCTCTGCTCTAAAGGAACTAAATTTCTACACCAGAATGAATCTGTTTCACATGGCCCTATGCAGTGCAACTGAATATACTAGAGAATGGTTAAGAAGACACACCAACATCAGTTGTTTATTACCTTAACCAAGTCTCAAGAGAAACACAGTGTGAGAAAAACTCACCCTGGTGGTCCAGTGGTGCGGCGATGCTATTTAAAGGCGCAGGCGCGCTGACGTCACAATGGCGCCAAATTTGAAAAATTAAAGGGATATTTAAAGGGGTCTTTGCGAATTTCTCATTGCCCGTGATAGGTTTATTCCTGGTGCCTGTACTTGTGCTATTTAGCTTCTGTCTGTTCCTGATTCCTATGTTTGACCCTGCCTGGCCTTTTGATTGTTCTGATTATCTGTATCCTGACCCGAGCCTGTTGTTTGACTACCGATTCTGCCTAATACTACCTGATTGATCACCCGGTTTGACCCATTGCCTGCCTGATATCTCTTCGCTATCTGCCTGCCTTGACCCAGCCTGTTTGACCACGAACTTGCCTACTCCTATCTGTACCGTGACCATCGGCCTTAAAGACTTTATCTACAGTCGTGCCCCATTGCTAGCCAGAACTCCTGCTCTGCACCTCTCGTATAAGTCCATGTGGCATCTGAGTAGCTGAGGGCTCCTCCCGAAGCCAAAGGCGGTCACACTACTGGTGAAGCACGAGCCGAGACCAGGGTGCTTGGCACTTGTTCTGGTATTGGGTGCCAACCGTGACACACAGCATAAAAATAATAAACAGGGTGAACAAATGCCTATGACTGCAGAAACAAACCAATTAATTATACTTTGCATGTATTCATGATCATCATTAAAATCCTTTTAATGTACCGCTGAAACATGCATTGTCTAGCACTGGATATATAGATATTATCTCCCATGAGAGCTGTGTATGTACATCCTTTAGAAACATTTCGTGCAGGGGTGGTAACTTTTAGAGTTTTGCTTATAAATATAACCAGTAAGTCAAGCTGTTAAACTGCACCTTGCATCAATTTTTAATTAATATAAGTAATGGCAGCCATTAAGCCGTATATTAGGCACATGCCAGCTAAAGTGTTCTCTCCATTACCCCTCCTTTAGTTCATTGCCGACAAGAATAAGACACTCAAGCTCAGTACTTGGATGCTGGATGTTATATAACCAGTGGAATTCAGCTCTCAGAAATTCAGCCCGTAATTAATCGGAAAACCCAAATTTCATAAAATTAGAGATCAGTGTTCTCTGAATGCAGTGCTTTAGAAACCTTTGAAACTGGAATAATTAGTGGAAACGATCATGACATTTCTTTCCCTTTGTCTTTCTAATCCCGCTAAGCTTTACGCAGTTAATTGCCATTGCAGTTTTCCTTTTAATAACTGTGACAAGTCTGTGTAAAATGGCTGGAAAATTCAAGAATAGAGCACAAAAGATAACCGAGCAAGAATCCAGTAAAGGAAGCGGAATTAATAAATATTATCTGTTAAAGGAGAACTAAGCTTTAAACAGTAAATGGCTAGAAATGCCATAATTCATATACCGAGCTTGAACCAGCCTAAAGGTGCGGCATCTCTATAGTAGTAATGATGCAGGCCTTCAAATTGTCACCGGAGTTTCCATGTTGGATTTTGTTAGGAGTGTCTGTGACACGCACATGCTCAGTGGGCTTTGAGCAGCTGATGAGAAGCCAAGCTTAGGTGTTGTAGCAAATCATCAAGCAGAAAATAAGGTTTGCATGACATATATGCAGCAATATGCTGATGATACAGGTCTAATTATTACATTCTGATTCTAATTGTACTGCTATCTGGACTGCCATGTACCAATAATATAAATTATTTACTTATTGACCTTATATTGTGACATTTATATTCTATATATTCAGTATATTGTGTGTCAGGCCCTAAGCTCAGTAAGTGTGACAGCAGCACAGAGCATGTGAATCAGTGAATCAGCAGAAAAGAAGATGGGGAGCTACTGGGGCATCTACTGGGGAGACACAGATCTTTACTGCTAAAGGGCTGTGGTTGCCGGGGGCTGGTACACAAGCACAAAACATCATGTACAACTATTCTGAACTATTTCTTAATTAAGCTTTAGTTTGCCTTTAATGTTATGACATTAAATGTTTTACCATTATTGATAATGTGACGTCAAAAACGACGCGACGCGCGTCAAAAACGACGCGCGACTCGTTTCGCCAAATGGCGAAAAATTCGCGAATTTCTCTGGAAATTCGCGAATTTTTCGGCGAAGCGAAACGCGGCCGTTTCGCCCATCACTAGTCTTCTTTCTTTTCCTTCCTTTTAGATAGGAGGTATTTGTCTCTCGTGTATGTGTTGTGTAAAGGGATTCTAGGTATTATTATCACATATTTATTCAGAGATGGGAGGTATGTGTCTCTGCTATATGTGTTTTGTAAAGAGATGGGAGGTATTATTATTATCATCACATATTTATTCAGAGATGGGAGGTATGTGTCTCTGCTATATGTGTTGTGTAAAGAGATGGGAGGTATTATTATTATCATCACCTATTTATTCAGAGATGGGAAGTATGTATCTCTGCTATATGTGTTGTGTAAAGAGATGGGAGGTATTATTATTATCATCACATATTTATTCAGAGATGGGAGGTATGTATCTCTGCTATATGTGTTGTGTAAAGAGATGGGAGGTATTATTATTATCATCACATATTTATCCAGAGATGGGAGGTATGCGTCTCTGGCAGATGGGTATTATTAAAGGGGTGGTTCACCTTCAAATTAACTTTTAGTATATTGTAGAAGGGCCAATTCTAAGAAACTTTTCAATTGGTCTTCATTATTTATTTTTCATAGTTTTTTAATGATTTGCAATTTTCTTCTGTTTATTTGCAGCTTTCAAATGGGGGTCACTGACACCATCTAAAAACAAATGCTCTGTAAAGCTTCAAATGTATTGTTATTGTTACTTTTTATTACTTATTCTATTAGTCCATCTCCTATTCATATTCCAGTCTCTTATTCAAATCATTGCAGGGTTGCTAGGGTAATTTGTACCCTAGAAACCAAATTGCTGACACTGCAAACTAAAGAGGTGATGAATAAAAAGCTAAATAACTATAAAACCACAAACAATAAAAAATGAAAACCAATTGCAAATTGTCTCAGAATATCACTCTCTACATTATACTGAAAGTTAACTCAAAGGTGAACAACCCCTTTAAGAGATGTAAGGCTTGTGATGGGAGCATTTGTATTATTATAAGATATGTGACTATGTAAGAGACAATATTAGAGATATTTGCCAGATATGTGTGTTATGAAGAGAAAGTTGGTATGTGACTCTGGTGTATGTGTTGGATAAAGAGATGGGAGGTATGCCACTCTGGTATATGTGTATTACTAATAGAAAAAGTGGTATGTGTTTTAGAAAGAGATGGGAGGTATGTGGCTCTGGCTTATGTTTATTTGAAGGAGATGTGTTAGCCAGTGAGGCTCTGGGTTTCTGTGTAAGTAGTTGGGTTGCACAGCAATTAAGAGTCCAATTTCATTGCTCCTGTCTGTGTAAATAACATTAAAAGCTTGGATTAAAGCCTGCTCATGTGTGCTTCTTGGCCGGACTCCTTGTTCTCTATTTCTTCATTGTGCTCCAACTATCTTGCCTCAACTATCTCTCACTTTCCTTTTCTCCCTGATTTCCTTCTCTGTGCTTTTCCATTCCCTTCTCAGTCATTTAATGACAAAACAAGGGGAAGGTTAGAGAGAATGAAGGAAACACAGAAATGATTTGTATGTTCCTATTTATAACAGAATATCTGTTATACATCTTCTATTTGCACTTGAGCCTTTTTATTGGAAGTGAAAAGGAAGGCTTAGATTTTTAGACGTTGAAAGAAACAAAAACCAGCTGATCACACCCCTGTTTGTAAATAACTCCCAAAGTGACTTTACTCATATAGTTTTATTAGCAAGAGAAAATAAAACAAAGAAGATATGACATTACTTAATAGGAATTATCCTGTTATTTTTAACTAAACCATCACGGGGAATTGTTCTATTTTATGGATTGTTTATGAATTTATAGTTAGTGTATTTCTGATGTATAATGATAGTATTGGGACTAAAGATACTTTGTTATTTATTTGACTTGCTATATATATATTGTGACTAGGTTAACTATAATACATTGTTTCCAATTAACACATACCTTATTCAATGTTATCTAGGATCTAACCCGTGGTATAATATGCAATGTTTAATGTATATAAGGGTTGGGCTATAAGGGTATTTAAATCTAAGATGTGCAGGAGGATCATGTGATTGCTTCTGAAGAAGTGCTGAGACGCCACGAAATGCGTAAAGCGTATGATCCTTGATTATATAGGCTGTAATGCTTAAATTATTTTTTGGATGGACTATTAAAAGTTTCATATTCTTTTCATACTACTCCTGTTACTCCGTCATTTGTTTTTCTAATATACTGTATATAATGTGAGTCTGTTTATGTTTCCTGCTTAATGGTTCTTAATAACACTATATAAACGTTCCGCAAAGTCCAAATCTCGTAACATTTAGAGCTGCAGTAGGAAATGCTGCTGCGTCTCTTCATCTCCACAACCCCAGGGACACTCCCTATCAACAACACATAAGTGCCCTGTAGCGATAACCATGTTCTGTGCCAAAACTTTCTCAGCAATCTCCTGTTAGTAAGGAAGTGGATACTCTCCTCCATCACTTCCCGGGATAATCTGCAACACTTATACGAGAAACAAAATGCAGATCTAAAACGCTCCAATAAATTACCTTCCTCTGCACCAATCTTCTACACTAATGCTCCACTTCTTCAGAAACTGTATAGTCTGCAGCAGGTGGGTAAAAAGATTCCTCTTATCTGGACCTCTTTCACCACGCCGCCAAGTAACAAATCTCTAATGAAAGCTGATGCCAGTCTCTAACGCTGATTACCCACAAAAATTCTTTACGCCCGTCCAAAGTTAAACTTCAGAAAGATGGTAGAGAAGAAAACCCTCACCTTTTCCTCTGCAGGAATGGGATCTATGTTGAGCCTTTTCCCCCAAAGCATTTGGAATAACAGGCTCTGAATCATAAACAGGTATGGGGCCTGTTATCTGGATAACAGATCTTTCAGCAATGTGGATCTTAATACTGTAACATAAAGGGCAACTGAAGGCTAAAATAGAATAATGTTAGAAATGCTGTATTTTGTATACTAAATATAAACATGGACTTACTGCACCAGAAGCCCAATTAAACAAATGATTTATAAATTCAAAGTTGGCCACAGGGGGCTGTCATCTTGTAGCTTTGTTAGACATCTCTGAAATATCAAGACTCACACATGCACAGTGTGGTCTGAGCTTCAGTTGGGAGGTTAAGCTTAGGGATCGTCATAAATGATCAAAACAGCACAAATCAAATAATATCTGCCATAGAAGCTGATACAGCAAGACTGATTAATAATCAAAATATACAGACTGCACTCTGTGGATACAAATCTCTACACTGTCTCTGGCTGTTTTATAGGGGAAAAGGCTTTATACAGAAAGCTCCAAATTATGGAAAGGCCATCTCCCACAGAATCCATTATAATCAAATGATCCAAATGATCCCAATTTTTTAAAATTATTTCCTTCATCTCTGTAACAATAAAACAGTACCTTGTACTCAGGTCTGGATTGGGAATCAAAATAGGCCCTATCATTTCAGGTACCCAGAGGCCCCAACAGGCCACAAAGAGGCCCAAACAGCCTCCCATCAGCCCACTAAATAGTGAGTTTCTATGGCATCTTACAGCAGCCCCTCTGTCATTTGCCAGAACCCACAGATTGCCAGTCCGGGCCTGCGTACTTGATCCAAACTAAGATATAATTAATCCTTATTGGGAGCAAATTGGGTTTATTTAATGTTTACATGATTTTTTAGTATACTTAAGATATGAAGATCCAAATTACGGAAAGATCCAGAAAACTCCAGGTTCTGAGCATTCTGGATAACAGGTTCCATCTGGCCCAGACTGGCAATCGGTGAGTTGTGGCAAATGCCAGAGGGGCTGCTGTAAGATGCAACAGACAGTCACTGTGGAGTAGGATGATGGGAGGTTGGGACTCTGTGTACTTGAAATGCCAAGGCCTATTTTGAGTCCCAGTCCAGACTTGGGTCCCATACCTGTATTACAGAGAAAAAAGAATTAGCATTATCTGGATAAAATGGAGTCTATGGAAGACATCCTTTGCGTAAGTCAAAGCTTTCTTAATCATGGGTTTCCGGATAATAGATCCCATACCTGTATGACTAAATAAAACACGTAAAGAAAGAACATAATTCACTTGTTTGGCATGTGGATAATAATAACCTCAAAAGAGAAGTGATTTGCTCTCTACTACAAAAAAATTTATTATCTTGCCCCCCATAAAAATATTCACAATGGTTTGTGGTGTCAGAATTAAAAAGACATGTATTATTATATATATAAAAAGAGGCTATGAATGTTCTAAGCACTTTACTGACTATTTTATTGAGTGAAATAGAACAGAGGTTTCCAATTCTTTCATCTAGTTATTCAATAGATTTGAGGCAATAACTCTTCCTGGGTATGCATATTATTAATGGATGAAAGGTATGGAAGGGTTACTTTTGGGTTCTGGGATAAAGGGGCATAACAACAGGGGGGATGCAGAGACCATCTACTGAACCCTGAAATCTTTAATCACAGAAACAAATGAGTTCCCCCATAGAAATGATTGGTGGACCATTGAGTCCCTAGATTTCTCACTACTTGGGCAGATATTGCTTGATGTCTTAGTTGCACCATAGGAAAATCTGGCACTTGCACTAGGCATTTCAAGGAATGCACCTCCCCAGAGTTTCTTGGAAAAGCTTTATTATCTTTCTGTATTAACAGTTCCTCCAACTTTATGACATTTACAATCTGTGTCTCTAGCAGGGGATTATTCTACTTTCATGCTTCCCCTTTTATCAGCATCTCATTGAATTCAGTTGGCTACTCGCCTGTTAAACAAACCCGTTTTTTCGGTTTCCTGAACTTTCAGCTTCCACTGCAGGGGCCTGTGACAATGCAAGAATGCCATAGGAAGTTATGTATATATATATATATATATATATATATATATATATATCTAATGTTATACAACACGATATATACTTTGCACATGTATCCCCAATATCTCTGAGCCCAGATCAGATGCCCTGTTTGCCTTTATCTCTAAAACTGGTCCAATAAAAGAAAACCTTCTTAAAAAATATATTTTTTTGTTCTCCGCTACTTTAATCAAATCCCATCAAATGAGATTGCTATGTTGACCACCAGGGGTCAGAATGTCAGACACTAGAGTATACAATCCAGGAAGCACTTGAACAGGAGAGCTAAAGCTCAGCTAAATAAGTAGCTAGAGATGTTGTACATTATGGGGCAAATTTACTATTATTCCCTGAAAAAAGCTCGACCAAATTCGAAATTCGTTAATAATTCGACCATCGAATGCTTATAGAATAGTTTTGGGCTAGCATTTCGCTCGATATTTGATTTCTCGATGAATTCGTACAATCGGATACCGATTTCATGAAAAAATTGTGAAATTTCATTCGCGCATCCGAAAAATTTGTACGATTCGAACGATCGAACGCTTCGATCGTACGAATGGTATTCGAGCAGGACTTAGTCTCTGAAGCCTATGGGGAGCTTCCCATAGGCTTCTATTGCAATTCGGTAGGTTCAATCTACTGAAGTAGGCTTTCGAATAACTTTAAAATTTTTATTCCTTCGATTATCGAATGGACAACATAGCCATCTACTAAGGACAGTTCGTGTCTAATCCTGTAGTAAGGTTGAAGATCAGGACTGAGTTTCTTCTCAGCATTTGGCCATTTGTTTTGTAAGATGTCCCGTAGTTTTACTTGAATTGGACAAGTGAGGCAAGCTTGCTTAAAATCAGCAGCTGTAACTGTAGAAGATAATATATCAGTCAGTGCTACAATTTCCATGTCCTCATCCAGCGTATCGGAAGCTGGAGGTAAAGGTAAACGTGACAAACAATCAGCAGTAACATTTTTCAAACCTGGTTTGTATTGCATTTTGTAGTTGAAATTCAGTAGCTTTGCTGACCATCTAGCTATACGCATTCCAGCTCTTCCTAGTCCCTTTGTTGTAAGTAGTGTAGTGTATGGTAGGCTCACCAGGGTTTGGAAGAAAAGGTGCCGGCTGCTGCAGAGGTAGAAGAGACATCTTGTCGCCAATTTGTTGTGTTTTGGTAGCCGAGGATGAGGAGGGTATAACAGTGCTTTATTAGCAGGTCATGCAGCCCTTACACAACAGCAGTAACTTGAGCTCTATTGCTTTTAAACAATATAGAAAGTAAAGTTTATGCACAGTAATAATAAGTAATAAGTAATAAGTGCACAGTGACCTCTACAGGCCATTTGTATAAACACCACACACCTGTGACAAGTTTGAACTCCTGGATCATTGCTGCTATTGAGCAAGGAGGGAAATTAATTTCAACACTTTAGGGTAAATTGAAAAGTAAGTCTGTATCCCCTAATCCTTGTTGAATTGGTGAAAACGATATGTTGGGAAATTTCCACAAATTCAAGAATGTGTACCAGCTATCAAACTGAGGGACTTTGTAATGATTACCTGCTCAGTTAGCAATTTTAAGAATCGCCTTTAAATATTTTTGTTATTTTATCCTGTTGTGCCATCTCAGTGTGAAATGTTTTTAAAACAAGGGCAATGTACAAGCTGGTGTTGGCAGCCATTTCCTTGTTATATTACATTATAACTGAGCTCCATTTGCTAACAAGTCATTTTGGTCATACCGGCCTGGCACTCAAGGTAGGAGCAGCAGCTGCCTTTGGCTGTTACTGGGGTTGTAATTCAGCAACAGCTGGAGTTCTACATGCTGGACATTATTTATATGCTGTACAACAGGGGTGCCTTTGTTACACTGTGATCTACTCTCGACGTCTGGCCCCAATCAGGAGATCTACCTTGATAATGTGCAGCGAATGTTTTAGACTATGACCATTTCTGTGGCCACACCCCCTTATTACCATGTTCCTTTTACAAAATTTGGCAGGTTAGAAGTAGTGATGGGCGAATCTGGGGCGTTTCGCTTTGCCGAATTTTTCGCAAAGTTCCCGAGAAATTCGCGAAATGGCGTAAAATTAGCGACAATGTCAAAATTCGTGAATTTCAAGCAATTTCGCTAGAAATTCGTGAATTTTGAACTATTTCACAAAATTCATGAAATTCAAACGTTTTCACTATAAATTTGTGAATTTTGAACATTTTCACAATAAATTCGTGAATTTAGAACGTTTAAACTATAAATTTATAGTCGAAATGTTTTCATGAAAAATTTGTGAATTTCGAACATTTTCACGAAAAATTTGTGAAAATCTGAAATTGATGCCGGCAAATTTTCTCTGACGAATTTCCACGGCCATTTTGCGAATATATTCGCCGGCGGCGAATCGCAGAAATTAGATGCAAATTCGAGCTAGACGAATAAATTCGCCAATCACTAGTTATGAGAGCTTGCTACTCTCAGCTTCCCTCCTCATCCTTCCCCTCTGTGTCTGCAGCCTCCCTTCCCACGTCCTTCCCCTCCCGTGTCCTTCTGCACCATGCCTGCTGCCTTCCCTCCTGTGTCTTTCCCCTCTATTTCTGCAGCCTTCACTCCAGCAGCCATCCCTCCAGCATCCTTCCCCTCCAGCATCCTTCCCCTCCAGCTTCCTTCCCCTCCAGCTTCCTTCTCCAATAGGATCCTTCCCTTCCAGCATCCTTCCCCTCCAGCAGCCTTCCTTCCAACAGCCTTCCCCTCCAGCAACCTTCCCTCCCGTGTCCTTCCCCTCCCGTGTCTACAGCCCAACCTATCACCCTCCCTTCATTCATACTGCTTTGCCTCCACGCCTTCCCTCTGTGCTGCGCTTGCCTTCGTGCCGCTCTTATCTCCCCACCTCTTCTTGCCGCTCTTGTCTCCCCGCCCTTCCTCCCTCCCCTTCCTGCAGCTCTTCTGTTCAGCCCAGTGCAGGCAAGCCTCAGATAGCGGTCTACTAGATACATTACTGCGTGGTACTGATAGACCGCGATCGACGTTGTGGGCACCCCTGCTGTTCGATATCTGCATTGCCCTGAATGAGGAGGCCAGCCAACCACAAAAATATTTTGCGGTCCCACAATACCTGTAAAGGTTTACAGATTGATTGAGAGATATATAGATTCACTCTGTCTGTGAATTTGTCCCATTTCACTTTGCCGCAAACTTCCTGAGAAATTGGTCAGAAATTCACAAAACACAGATTTTTGCCCTCCGGCCAGTGATAACTTGGCTCTACACTATTTGCATCATTACCCTGCCCTTTACATAATAGAACCACATAGCCAGTATTGTTAGTTGCAAAAGGTGGGGATCCTATGCACAACTTAACTGTGTTTGTGCAAATTAGTCCATCTAACTAAAGATGAGAGACTGGGGGGGCAGGCCCGGATTTGAGGCGAGGCCACAAAGGTCACGGCCTAGGGCGGCAAAATTATAGGGGCGGCATGCCGCCTTGACGCTTCTATGGACCACTCAGTGCTCCGGTATTTAAAAGCACACTCATGTGCGCACAGTGGCTGTAGAAAGGGGCGTGTGCACCCCCTGTATTTGAGTGCACTTGCGTGCGCACAGGGCCTTGCACTAGTACCGCACGACCACAGGAGGGGGAGCGCACGTGAAGTATCCGGCACTGGCCTTGCGGCGCCACTTGAAGAAATCCGGCCCTGTTGGGGAGCCCCTAGACTTTCCACTGAGAGTCTAAATAGTACACTATATACTGTACATGTATGTGACCGCATTCCCCATTCAGTGTTCACAACAGTGTATCACAAAGAGATGCATCTATATAACCCTGTGTTCCTACTCATATGTTTATATAAATAGTTAAATTAACAACAGGCTGGGCAAAAAGTACAAAGTGCTCATTCAGCAAGTACTTCTTCCCCTGGTCTGGCTGAGGTCTGCACCAAAGCATCAAGGGGCACAGCCCTGTCAAATTTTGTAAAATGGGTGTGGTATTTAGGAGGCCTTCCTCGTCGCCATTTGTTGTGTTTTGGTAGCCGAGGATAAGGAGAGTATAACAGTGCTTTATTAGCAGGTTCATGCAGCCATTACACAACTGCAGTAACTTCTTACTTTCACTTTCAAGCTGTACAGAAAGTCTTGTGTATGCACAACGACACCCGAATCCCATTTGTACAAACACTACAGCGGTGTGGCCATAAAATGGGCATGGTCAAAAAATGTCTCGCAGCAAATCTTTTTGTCCCCACTTTTTTCCATGGTTTGCATTAGGTAGATTCAGCATTCAGACCCTGTAATGCTCATTTGTGAACGTAACGTAAGTTTAAAATACAAAACTGAGTTCTGTTCATGAAATTAAACTCTGTTAACAAAGAGAGTTGTGTCTACACACACTTCCTATAACCTGCCAGTAGTGGTAGTGGGACTGTTCAGCTCAGATGCAAGGTATCCCTGGGAATAACGTCTTGAAGGGTGTTGCCATTCCATACATCCATCTACTGAATCACACACATGGCAATGCAGAAGTGATGCTATTTCCTTCCCAAATATTTGCACCACACGTGAGCTTGTATTTAGTGTCTACACACATATGTACACACATGTACGGTGAAGTTGTGGGGAAAAAACTACTATATTGTATGTTAACAGCACGGCCAGTCAGTGTTGGACTGGCCCACAGGGATACCAGGAAAACTCCGGGTGGGCCCAGGTGTCAGTGGGCCTCTTGCTTCTAACAATTTGGCCTATTTCATGTTCATTCCCTATTTCTTTATGTGCAAAAAGAGGCTTAATAATGGAAGAATAGAGTATAGTAAGTAGATCTAAAAGAATAGGAGAATAAAGAGGTGAGAAGGAATAATAGTTTGTAAAGGTAAGGTTTTCTGGTGGGCCCCTGGCATCCCAGTCCGACACTGCGGCCAGTTATATCTACTTTGCACATTACCAGAGGCAAACCTGGCCCCTCGGCCGCCTGAGGCAGCTTGCTCTTGCTGCACCAGAGGGGGGGTCCACAAGGGAGTGGAGAGGGCCAGGACGCTAGGTTTGAAAACTGGAAATTCGGCTCTTAAATTACCAGGAGTGGCATTTTTGCTGCCCCTGGAACCCAGTGGAGCGCTGCCACCTGAGGCCAGATTCTCAATTTGCCTACTTGGTGGAGCTCCCCTGCAAATTACACTTACATTTGTAAAAGCTTTAGCCAGTTAACAGGAAAGAATTCTGTGAAAAATTAAAGGGAAAACAGAAAAAGCAAAATAAAAATGGAGCCATAAAATTAGCACCATGGACAGCATTCGAAGGTTTTTCCATGCATACTGATGTTTCTATACAGGGAACAGCTGCTGACACTCCTAAAAATCAGCCACCACCCTATGTTAACTAGAATAGATTTAGTCAGATGGGAAACTAAAAAATTACAGGTGGATTGTCCCCCAATTACTCATTAGGAATGTCAGATATCTACAATTCCTTTTGATATAATGAATATATATATATATATATATATCAATATATATATATATATATTGATATTAGGTTGAGTGTAGACGGCCTCTTGTATTTGTCTATATGTATTTTGTGGTCACAGCCTCATTGCACCCCCGCCTAATGTTTTAAAAAATTAGTGATGAGCACAACGTTCCCTTATCTGTTATAGTTCATATAGGAGCAGTGACCAGCTCCCTGTTGTAGCTCCCACCCCTTCCCAGCTATAGTCAGGTTATCCCACTGGTGTCTAAAAAAAGGGCAACCAAGTTTGGCAGTTTTACTTTGAAAGCAGCGAGTAAGTTGCAGGTAAAACGTCCCTTTGTAAAATGTATAATGAAGCCATAGAATTCTTAAAGGAACAGTAACACCAAAAAACGTAAGGGTTTTAAAGTAATGAAAATATCGTGTACTGTTGCCCTGTGCTGGTAAAACGGATCTGTTTGCTTCAGAAACACTACTATAGTTCATATAAACAAGCTGCTGTAGAGCAATGGTGGAAATTGAAAAACGGCTACATGGCACAGCTTAAGTTATGGATAACAGATAACACCATTAGGCAGACAGAGCTTATCTGCTATCTGCTGTGTAACTTGAGCCTTTTCTCCTTTGGATGGCTGCCCCCATTGCTACACAGCAGCTTATTTATATAAACAATAGTAGTGTTTCTGAAGCAAACACAGCAGTTTCACCAGAGCAGGGCAACACTACATTATATGGTCATTACTTTAAAACACTTTTTATTTTTTGATGTTACTGTTCCTTTAATGAATCAGATGCAATTTGACAGTAGGACTGGCCAGATATGGGATGACTTTGATGTAGTTTTACCAGCTTAAATATATTGCAATATATGGACAAACAATCCCTGTTTTGATTAAAGGGTAAGGCATTTTTAGTAGCTGTATGTACAAAATGTCTTAAATATATTGATAATGGGTTGAGTGCAGTGGACCTCTTGTATTTCACACACACACACACACACACACACACACACACATATATATATATATATATATATATATATATATATATATACACAATACCACCATGGTATTTGCAGCACTCCACCATGTCTCGCTAATGGGTATGTGGTATCAAACCTTTGACAGTGGGAACTCTACGCCACACAAAACTCACCAGGACTCATGTCCCGTGTGTATATCATGGCAAATTGTCATAATATTTCTTATTTCTTGTGCTTTGTGATTTTCTCCCCCTTTCCATTCTGCCCAAATGTTTAAATGCCATAACTGACCCTATCAGCCAGATTGATTTTTCAGCTAGATTTTTATAGTTATTATTTTTTGTGACTTTACTTCTATTCGTGCTCTCTCATTTACAATTTTCCAGTCTGTCAGACTAATGTCTAGTTGTTAGGGTCAGCGACCCCATCAATCATATTGCACATTAAATTCCAGATGGAACAGAGAACAGAAAGTGATTCAGGAGCCAAAAAAAATAAAATAAAAATAGAAGACCATTTGCAGAATCTTTTACAATAAATGTAATATTAAGGTAAATTTACCTGCAGTCTGAGGCTACTATAACACATTAGCAAAATTGTCAGACTCATCCTCTCTTTGTATTACTTTGCCATGAATAAGGCTAGGGGTCACTTGTTTTCTAATTAACTCTTCTCTCTCTTTAATCATCACCAAACCTTGCGCTTTAGTTCTCATTTTCTAAACATTTTGAAGTTAATACTTTGGTTGTCTAGTAACGCTTTAACAAGATTTCCGCTACTGATAAATTTATTTGCCTTCTTACTAAGCCAGCTGTGCTTACATATGTTTCATCATAACATTAAATTCCATCCCTAGATTATTGGTCTTAAAAGGGACTAAATGGTGTAGCAAAGTGTGGCAGTAGAACTTGCTATTAATTGTGAAGAGTATCATTGATAGATATGGCTTTTCAGGAAATCCTTGAGTCTATAGGAGGGATGGGACGTTACCAGGTAATTCATGTGGTTCTGCTTTCCCTTCCTGTGTTCATGTTGGCCAGTCACAACCTCATGCAGAACTTCACGGCTGCCATCCCAAGGCACCACTGTCGAATCAATGGATCATTCCAGGAGACTAACTTCACCGGACCATGGCTTCGGGCCTTGCTTCCCATGAAACCTACAGGAGAATTTTCAAGGTGTCTCAGATATACCACACCCCAATATCAACTGCTTGAGCGCAACCTTACCCAGAGTGAGGATGACTTGGAGACAGAACCTTGTGTAGATGGCTGGATCTATGATCATAGCGAGTTTGCTTCTACTATTATAACCCAGGTTAGAAACTTTGGAAACTGGTTTCCATTTCTTGACCAACATTTCTGTCTGCACCCTAAATATCAAATATCATCCCTGTTTTCTACCTAGCCTATAGAAATATATAGGACATGGGCATACCCATCCTCCCAGCAAAGCAAAACTACTTCTCTGAAATATCCATAATTATTATCCCTCTGTACAGTATAAATATTATAGTTTATGCTGTGGTAGCAGTTTTATTAATACAGATTTCACTCAGTATAAAAGATATTTAGAAATAGTGTTTATGCAAGTATAATTGGTTAATAAATCTCAAATTCTGAGAATGCCAAGTTTGCAAAATTTGGGTGCACCCAGGCCCCTTCAACAGGCTAATTTTGCCTGACAAAGGGGCCTGGGTGCTCTGAAAACTTGCAATCTTTACTTATTCAGTTATCCAAAGGTATCACCAACCTTTACATTTTCTGCATTGTTTCAATGGCCAACATCTTAAAAGTATGCAAACACAGCCCAGAAGAAATCCATTTACATTTTTAGTTTAGGACAATGTACACAAACCCTTAAAAGGGTTGTTCATCTTTAAATTAACTTTTAGTATGATGTAGAGAGTGATATTCTGAGACAATTTGCATATGGTTTTCATTTTTTATTATTTGTGGCTTTTGGAGTTATTTAGCTTTTTATTCAGCAGCTCTCCAGTCCAATTTACCCTAGCAACCATGCATTGATTTGAATAAGAGACTGTAATAGGAATCGGAGATGCCTCAATAGAAAGACGAGTAATCGAAATCAGCAATAACAAAAAATGTTTAGCCTTACAGAGCATTTGTTTTGTGTTTTAGATGGGGTCAGCAATCCCCATTTTAAAGCTACAAAGAGTCAGTAGATGGCGGCAAATAATTTAAAGAAACTATAAAAAAAAATATAATGAAGACCAATTGAAAAATTGCTTAGAATACTAAAAGTTAACTCAAAGGTGAACCACCCCTTTACATTTATATGAAAATTGGTCTGTTCGGAATATAAATGTTATAGTTAACTAATATAACCTTTTTTTTTAACTACCTCTTTACCCAAGATACCCTCACATTACTGTGTCGTCCTCCTTTTTGCAGTGGGACCTGGTCTGCAACCACCGCAGAATGAGACAGGTGGCTCAGTCCATTTACATGGCAGGGGTGCTGGTTGGTTCCATTGTGTTTGGTGGTCTATCAGATAAGTAAGGTTTTACCTTATAAAAGAAGGTATTTCATTTGTCACCTCATGACGAGAATTATACTGCAACTTGTCTGGGTGATTCAATTCAAACTAAGTTCTACAAAACCTCAACAAACGTTCTCCTACAGTCTTCAGACTATCTTCATTCTGAAATTATAACTGGGTCTATCCATTCTGTAAACTCTACATTGTGTAATATTGGCTTAAAGCCACCCACTGTGTTTTATAGATGGTTTTTCAATAGTGAGCACAAAGGACTATTCATTTTCACCTAACCTGCATAACAACCTTTGCTACATGAGTGACTTATGCTGCACAGGGATATCATTTGAAAGTGTATAAATCTGTAGCTAAAATTAGATATATTTTAAGAAGATTGCATTCAGATTGTAGTCATTCTGCCTTTATATTCTGCGTATTGATTGCATTGCATTACATTGATGCTTAGAGAACCCTGTTGGACAGGTCTCTCTAAGCTTATCAAAAGGAAAACTAATCTAATCAAGGCATATCTTTCTGTGCAATTAAAGAACTCCAAATCACCCAAAAACTATTTGGCCAAATATTGAACCAAATATGATTTCTCATTTGCCTCAAATATTATACATACAAGGATTTAAGACTCTAGAATAGTGTAAACCTTTAAAAATTTCTAAAAATATGGAAATTGCCTCAAAATAACTTAATATTTGAATGCTTCCGAGGTTTGGACGCAGGCCACTGAATATCTGGTCAAACCTACAGATGTCTGTGACTGGGATTTGTGCAGCCTTTTCTCCAAACTACATCTGGTATTGCATCTTTCGTTTCCTAACAGGAACGGCACTCTCTGGGATTGTGCTGAACTCCTACTCTTTGAGTAAGTGGTGCCCTCAAATGGGTCTTGGGCAGCAGCTCACAAAATATGAACATTCACAATATACGTTAAACTTGTCTGAAGGAAGTACAATTCAAAACAGAGTCTTGGGTGGCTACATCTTCAGTTATCCTTAGCTAAGCCAGACAGGTGGGAGTAGAGCTACAGGCTACTTCTGTGCCTACGATTAGTTCCTACATGGCACAAATTGGGTGCAGGAAAAAACACAACAATAAAATATGGCAACGATTTTGGGAAGTGGTTTGACAAATTTGGGTTGCTGAAATATCATAAAATGTCACTATATAAATGAATGCCATAAAGACAGTGTTCTTCTTTCTAGTTGTAGAGTGGATCCCCACAGGTAACCGTGCTTTCACTAGCATTGCCACTGGGTTCTGTTATACCACCGGACAGCTGGTCTTGGTCGGACTAGCATTCATGATTAGAGATTGGCAATGGCTGCAACTGGCGGCTTCCCTTCCTTTCTTCTTCTACTTTTTGTATTCATGGTAAGATATATTTTAGTCTTCTAACCTTTATCTTTATTTATTTATTTATAGTTCTACATACATTGATATATTATTATATATATATTTGTTTGTTTTGTTGCTAAGACCTGTGAGTGTGGCATTCATTGTGAAATTGTATCATTCTTAACCAGCACCCAGGCATTTTATTTCTATAGGCGTGCTCTCCTTTGTCTTTTTTTCTATATAAACATATTTATTCTCATTTAAGGATTGCTAAGGGTTACTTGCAATTAACCCAGACACAAGTGCAAGAGGAGTAAGAGGAGCTAAATAGTGGTACTTAGGTTTATACACTTACCTACTGTGGCTGGGGTGATGCCTTTGCAGTTCTGAATCTTTTGACCAATTTAAAATCCACTGTAAGTCAGCCATCTACTTAATACCTGCCCTGAATAAGAGTTGGGTACAGGGCTCTGTTGCAACTTGAATAATGCAAAAAGTAGAGGGTGTCCAAAGGGATCCCCATGTACTACACCCTGTTTGTCCCTCATGAATACAGAGCTCTGTTCTGGAATGCAATGGCCTATGTCAATGAGTTCTGTGCTTGTTTTTGGCACTCTTCCCAATGCTTTATGAATGAGTCATGGTGTCATTCTTAAAAAGGCAATGTTATGATTAAACTGTTCTTCCGTCTTCTTTTCAATAGGTGGATCCCAGAATCTGGCCGTTGGCTTGTTCTCTCTGGAAAGCCTGAAGTAGCCTGTAGAGCCCTGAAGAAAGTTGCTAGGATTAATGGAAAGAGAGATACAGATGGAAAGCTCACGGTCGAGGTATATGGAGATATATACTGATATATGATATTGTTAGTATGTTTTGATCTGACAATTATTATCATTTCTGTAAATGGTCTTCTCGTAGCAAAACCAAGAGATTTAAAGTATGGAGCATTGATTTGAGTGTTGGCTATATATATGTACTGTATGTATGTATGTATACAGTGGCGTAACTACTCCCTGGTGGGCCCCGGTACAGGATAGGCACCTGGGCCCCCCCTCGTCGGGGCCTTACCTCTATAAATCACATGCTGGAGTGTTGATTACATACAGTATGTGCTGTAAAATCTCCCCCTAGATAACCGGCTGCCATAACTACTTTCGTGGTTCTGATGGGCCCCAAGTGGGTGGGGGTCCTGGTGCAATTGCACCCCCTGCACCCTTGGTAGTGACTCCACTGTATGTATACATATATATATATATATATATATATATTAATGGAAGGACCAGCACTCCATGTCTGGTGACTCCTGTGCGGAGTTGAAACGTTGGTCTTCAAATAAACCTTAATGATCTGACTTCTTTTGTGGACATTTGATTGATTATGGAGTGCTTTCATCGACGGAATTGTTTGGATACTTAAACAGACTGGCACCCTGCTTCAAGAATTTCTCATGGTGTGCGTTCCTTTGCTGCTCTTTATATATACATATATATATATATATATACTGTAAAATAGTTTATATTGAATTATGGGAGACTTTTGGTTGCTCTAACACAGAGATCCTCAAGCAGTGGCAACATGTTGCTCGCCAACCCATTGGATGCTGCTCTCAGTTTACTCAAAGCAGGTGCTTATTTATTAATTCCTGGCTTGGAGGCAATTTTTTATTGCATAAAAAAACAGATGTTCTGCAACACAGAGCCTCCTATAGGCTGCCAGTCCACATAAGGGCTACCATTAGCCAATCACAGCCCTTATTTGGCACCCCACATAACTTTTCACATTCTTGTATTGCTCTCCAACTTTTTTACATTTGAATGTGGCTCAAGGGTAAACAACGTTGGGGACCCGTGACATAGGAAGATAAAGAAGTCATTATATGCCAGAACATAACTGGAAGTGGGGAGAAAGAGTAAGCAAATGTATGCCTCTCTATAGCTCAGGGGCATGTATCCTCATCACCGATAGATCTTCCCAATGTACAGCGCCAGAAAATATTCATACTGCTCATAACTGTCTATAATAGTGACTAAAGGGCCTATTTATCAAAATTCACATTTGTGAAATGTTCACATTTTTTTAATAAACTAGACATTTTACAAAATTCAAATGCTTTCCTTTATTATTTAAAAAACTTATTGTAATGTAAAAAAGTTAAATAAATTGAACTGTGAAAACTTGAATAAATTGAATTCATAGTCGAGACATCCATTTCAATGGGTCTACAAACATTCCGAACAATTTAGAAAATTTTTTAAAATCTCACTTTATCACCCACTGCATAATGATATTAACAATTTTAATAATTGTTATATGTTTTCCCATACATAGCAGTCTCCTCATTTAAACCTTATAACCCCTATTCTCTAGCCCCCACTGCACCCTACCCAAGTTTGATTGTATTTATTTTTGAAATAACAAAACTATTGAAATAATTTATACTAATATATTTAATGATCACAGACCTGAATGGAAAAACTGTATTTCATTGCTGTACCCAAAGTTAAATATAAAATATGTTTTGTATGTGGTTGCCATCTTATCAGCAGTAACTCCAACTATGGTCAGGCTATATATGTTTTTTTTTCTGATTCAGATGCTGAAGTCGAGCATGCAGAGAGAAATCAATGCTTCCCATAACTCTACTTATTCTGTGTTGGACTTGATTAGAACACCAGTAGTTCGGCGAATATCTTTTTGTATTTCATGCACTTGGTAGGTTCACACTGTGAATTGTGCAAGTGATACTCTATTGTGAAAAATAAGTAAGGAGTGTACATTTCAAGCATACATATATGAAGAAGCCCCATATTTATAGGCAGAAATCTTATTGGTCTTGCTTCATTCCCATCTCCTTTTAGGTTCTCAACCAGTTTTGCCTATTATGGGCTTGCACTGGACCTGCAGAGTTTTGGAGTCAGCATCTATATAATCCAGATCATTTTTGGAACTGTTGACATCCCAGCAAAATTTATTTCCTATTTTGTCATGACTTATGTTGGGAGACGTGTCCTGCAAGCTCTCACCCTAATCCTGGCTGGTATTGCCATCTTAGTAAACATATTTGTACCTCAAGGTAAGAATATGGCACGTACTGTACTTCGTACCAAATTCGACACATGTTAAAAAAAATATATGGTTGCAACTGGAATTTCTTCAGGAATGTCTAAATACAAAACCACTTATGGAAGTGATACATAATTAAAACCACAAAACTAGGATAAAATTCAAAATTCTAAAAAGTAAAGTCTAAAAAAGAATAAGAAATGCTGTATTTTGTATGCTAAACATAAACAAGAACCTGCTGCACCACAAGCCTAATCAGATAAAAGGCTGAAACATTAGTCTTCCATGTAACTAAATATTTTAAGACCTGAGAGTGCAGATCTTGTTTGTGGGATAGATATTCTAATTTATTGGACACTGCACCCAGGCATTTTTGAAACTGGTATGTGACTCCTCCATGGACTATTTTATACATATATATATATGTGTGTTTATAATTCACATGAAGGACTTGCACTCCATTAATGTGAATATATAGTGTATCTATTCCTTAATGCATATCCAAAGTTTCGGCCCAATATATATATTTATATATTTATATATATATATATATATGCCCCCATTTCCTTATATTAGAGACTATTTTTCCTTCATAGACTATCAAACAGTACGGACCACAATGGCTGTTTTCGGAAAAGGATGCCTAGCAGCTTCATTCAGCTGTCTGTTCCTATACACAGGAGAGTTATACCCAACTGTGATCAGGTACAAAAGCCTTCTGTTCATTAGCCCGAGGTTACAGGTGGTAAGTGAATGTTCCCAGCCACACTAGCATGCTGCTCGGGGATTTGGGGCTATGGCCTCTTGTGTAGTACAAGGCCAAACTGTCAATTCCCTTTCATCTGTATTAGTTATCAGAGGGAATGAAAAATCTGATATCCAGCAGTAACAGACAGGCAATCCTGTTTAAGCCTCAACACTGGGGCTCACTAACATAAATCAATATTATATAGAAACATTGTTTTGGACAATATATCTTACCTAAAAATCTGCTTTCCACAGTAAATTTGCAGCCATTATTTTCATCAAAGTGCAATCTAAGGACTCAATTATCCACCTATACATCTCTCTCTCTCTCTCTCTCTCTCTTTCTCTCTCTCTCTCTCTCTCTCTCTCTCTCTATA
>CM044437.1:20182903-20220207 GCA_024363595.1 Xenopus borealis | reverse complement strand
CCCCCCCCCCCCCCCCCCCCGTGCAAATGCCCCTGACTTTTTACTTACCCCTCTTTCCAGGTCTTGTTCGGCAACCCTAGTACTTTAGAAAATTCAGAAAGGATCCATAGGACCAAAATATTTTAGTTAAAAAATGTATACAGTATATCTTTATTAGTCAAAGTTAAAAAAGTATACTTGCATCTCCATTGGGCAGATGGAGATGCAAGTATACTTTTTTAACTTTGACTAATAAAGATAAATATATATATTTTTTTATATTTTCGGTCCTGTGGATCTGTTTGAGTGCCGGACAGGCCTGCTTCCTTTTCCGAATTTTCTAGTGAGCTGCTCCCTAAAGCTGGGGGGTCTGTTGCACCCGGACCACATCTACTACTTGGTGAGCTATCTACAGTTTATTCTGGGGCACCTTGTTTATTTTACCATTGCAACCCTAGTACTTTACCACAGAGCCAGGCCACACCGGCCAGGCACCCTAGGCAACCTGGCCGGCCACAGCACCAGCACGCTTGTGCAATGTGACGCCAGCGCTCAGGGTAAAGGGTCCGGTGAGGCCCAAAACGTTGCCACTTTTTTGTCTGCACATGTGTGTTGAGCCAATAACAATCACTTGCTAAAAAGTACTCCACTCCAGCGTGCTGCAGTAAATTGGACTGTTTCATAGATTCATATGACCCGGGGCAGGTCGGATTTATTACTGCCCAGCACCTGATCAGAAAGGGATTTACGCATGTGGTTTTGAGCACTCCATTCTTGTGTGGAAGTACTCATGCATAAAGTGATGCCAGCACTCATGTGTGAGGTGTGCATTCCCATGCGCATGCATGTAGGTGCAGGAAGAAGACGGGGAGTAGGGAACCAGGCATGGGATTAGCACCCCCCCCCCAGCTTTGCGCCCTAGGCACGTGTCTACCCCTTGGCCCGGCCCTGCTTTACCAATTCACTATCAAGGCACATTGCTACTTCCTTCAGTGAGTCTTAATCCTTTTCTTAGAGTATGAAACTTGGAAGCTAATTAAATAGATTCTCTTAACCTTGATTCCTTCCATCTGCACTGCGCTACATCAATTGAAAAGAACTTACATGATTATTATATAATAGCAGAATAGGTAAATAACATATAATAGTTGTTATGGGCTACTGCCCAGGTGCAATTTTGCTCAGTGTTTATAAATGACAAGTACTGTCATCCCTTTCAGCAAACTCCTCAGGTTGAACAAATCAGATTTGTTTTATTTTATTCATAATGCCATTTAATCTGTCCTGTGTTGTCTGGGGCCCTCAGTGTTGTTTGGGCTCAAAAAACACTCAATAACTTCACCACTAAATTAAGTCAAATAGGAGGTAGAATAAGAAACAGCAGGTTCTTCAGCTGGAATCGGAAGTTACCAAGACAGGTGCGAGTATCATTATTGCTGTGGACCCTGTTATACATTCATTGTGCCGTTATTATAATTCATTTGTTATTGGCAATGGGAGGCGTTTAAATGCATATGTTTACACTGTATGAGATGTATAAAAAGCTCTGGTATCGTAAATGGTAAGTTGTAACACGTGGATTCATTTTCGTAATGAAAACTATTGAGCAAAGCATGGAAAATCAATACAGATAAAATAAATATTTCATTCAGCCACATAAATCTTAAACATTGCAGTTCAGAACAAACCCTGGAATAACCAGCCCCAAACCAAGTGCAGAGGAAGATTGAGATAATTACTGGGTTTCCTTGGGGATACAGAATGCTCTGGATCTGGGGTTTTCCAGACATAGGTTCTTTCTGTAATTTTGATTTCCATGTCTAATAAAAAAAAATATTTAAACATTTAATTAAAAACAATAGGTTTGTTTTGCATCCAATAACAATTAATTATACATCGGTTTGGATCAAGTGCAAGCTCTGCCATAGACTCCATTAAAAACAAATAATTTATATATTAAAAAATGATTTCCATTTTCCTAGTAGTAACAAAACAGTATTGTGCACTTGATCCATATAGTTACATAGCTAACTAACTTATCAATAAATACGTATCAATATCAATAACTATGCTAATAATAATTAATAATTATAATAATACTATTAACAATACATAATAATTATCAATAACTAACTATCCTAATCAAACAAATAAATACAATGTATTATAATGTATAATGACCTGGTGGGCCAGTCTGACAGTTATATACATATGCTTAATATTTCCATAAGCTGAAATCAAAACATAATAAAATACATAATACAGGTATGGAATCCATTATCCACAAACCCTTTATTTAGAAAGCTCCGAATTACAGGAAGACCATCTTCCATAGACTCAATTTTAATCAAATAATTTAAAATTTTGAAGTACAGTTGCTTGTACTTGATCCTAACTAAGATATAATTAATCATTATGTGAGGCAAAACAATCCTTTTGGGTTTAATTAATTTTTACATGATTTTATAATACACTTAAGGTATGGAAAGATCCCTTATACGGAAAACCACAGCTGGATAACAGGTCCCTTACCTGTGTATTGTCCCTTTAAAATTAATTCCATATTAGTTTTTGCACTAGTCTTACTGCCGCTTTATTAAGCATTTATTAAGCATTAAGCAAATTTTTCAGATTGGACTTTTTGACGCCAAAAATCCTAAAAAGTAAGAAAAAAAATGTGCCAATTTTCAGGACTCATTATGAAACAAAACAATCAATAATTACAAATACAGAAATGCTCCGGCTAAAACCTGTTGAGGTCATGTAGAAGTCGATTGAGTGTTTTTTGGTGGTTTGCGCTTGAAAACTTGATCAATTTAGGGTATTTAGGGTAGTTTTTTTCTGGGTTTTTTCATAAATAAGCAAACATTAAGATGTGAGTATATACAAGGTAGAAAAAAATCTTAAAAGAAATTTAAAAGGCAGCAAAAACAGTCCAGATTCAGACCTCAAAATCCAGGGCAGGCGGCAGACAAACAGATGAGGGACAGGCTAACTGGAGTTCTTACAAGGTCAAAAACAGATCAATACCGGGAGACAGGTAGGGTTGCCACCTTTTAAAAAAGTCCTTACCGGCCGGCAGGGGGCGGGGCCAAAAGGGGGCAGGACGTGACGTCAAAGGAGCGGGACGTGACGTCAATGGGGGCAGAGCCACGCGTGCGATCGGGCTGAAGAGCGAGAAAGATAAGTTTTTCATTTGATTTCAGGCAAGGCAAGGGCCATTTTAAGGGGTATTACAAATTTACCGGCAGCTACATTGCCGGTAAATTTGTAATACCGGCCCCGGCCTTGGCTGGTGTTTTACCGGCTATGCAGGTAAAATACCGGCCGGGTGGCAACCCTAGAGACAGGTCTGGACTAAGAATCAAAATAGGCCCTGATATTTCAGGTACACAGAGGCCCAATCAGCCCACATAGAGGCCCAAACAGTCCCCACCAGCCCACTAAATACTGACTTTCTATGGCACCTTATAGCAGCCCATCTGGCATTTGCCAGAACCCACCCAGTCCAGGCCTGCCGAGAGATCCAAAGACAGGGAGCAGATAAGAACCAGAGCAAGGAAAACAAGGCAAGAACAAGACAAGATTTTCCAGAACAGGATAACAGGATCAAGAACAGAGGCTTGGAGTCAGCAGTTGGGCTAATAATCCAGCATGGAGTGTTGGGGAATAAGGCTTAAATAGCCCTCAAATGAGCAATTACTCTACACTGGATAGAGGGCATGTACTTGCAGAAACTGACACGGAGGCTTCAAAACAAAAATTATCCTGTCAACGTTAAGGTGCCACCACACTGCCTCCTGCCGCTCAAGCAGAAGGATGAGTGCCTGGAACATAGGGAGTCCCTCACAAAACTAGACCTTTGATAAACAACCCCTTAATAGTTCTGCCTAATTCTTGTATCTTTCTCATGTGCATAGGGTTGTGTCCTATACCTCGGTGAAGGTGTTTCCTAATGATCTCGCCAACGCCCTTGTCAAAGTTTTCAATCAGAGAAGCTTTTTGGCGAGATTAGTCACCCGGAGAAGAGACCATTTGTCGCTGGGCGACTAATCTCCCTGGAATATTAGTGTGTGTCCCCACCCTAAAATTGAACTCTGCTAGGGACAAACTTTCTGTCCAGATACAAAAGTTATCCTTAGCTTCATTACACAGATTCCATTTCTTAATAACCACAGTTTTATGTCTTAATAAACATTGCTCTAAATCTCCTTTCTAGCTAGGCATTGCTTATCAGGTTCCTCAATTTAGTTGTTCCTTTTGCATGTAGCTGCATCTTGTAAAAAATATTGCTTTATGTGAGAATATAAATACTTTATCAGTAGAGGTTTGAATAGTTCACTGGCACTGAATTGTTGTTTTGAACAAATGGACTTTAAAGGACAAGGAAAGTATAAAATAGAATAAGGCTGTAACTGCTGTATTTTGTATATTAAACATAAACATGAACTTACTGCACCACAAGCCTAATCAAACAAATGATTTATGCTTTCAAAGTTGGCCACAGGGGGCTGTCATCTTGTAACTTTGTTATACATCTTTGCAAGACCAAGACTACACACATGCTCAGTGTGATCTGGGCTGCTTAGGGATTGTCCTAAATTATCAAAACAGAAAGAAGTTGATACAGCAAGACTCCCTCCTCACCCCAGCCTACCTCCCCCCCCCCCGTGCAAATGCCCCTGACTTGTTACTTACCCCTCTTTCCAGGTCTTGTTCAGCGAAGTTCACAGCAGCCATCTTCTCCCGAGTGGTCTTCTTCCTGGAATCATCGGCTTCTTCTGTGCATGCACAGTAGGGGGCATTTGCTGTTTTGGATCTACTGCGCATGAGCTGAAAAGTCACAAAGTTTGCGAAAAAAGAAATAGGTAACTTTATTACTTTCGGGTGCATGCGCAGTAGCAGTACCGGCGCCCAAAAGTCATGGGCCTTCCAATCTTTTTTTTTCTGAAAGTTTGTGGCTTTCGGGCACATGCGCAGTAGATTCGAACTGGCAAATGCCTCCTACTGCACATGGTTCAGAAGATGCCGCTGAATACAGGAAGAAGACCGCTCAGGAGAAGATGGCTGCCGTGAACTATGCTGGAGAGGATCTAGAAGGAGGGGTAAGTAGCAAGTTAGGGGCAATTGCCTGGGGAAGGTGATAGGCCGGGGGGGAGGAGGGCCTACACAGGGGAGGGATTTTTGCACCTAGGGGGTTGAATTCTCCTTTAATGAAGAATAATGCATACACATGAAGGCAGAGAATGTTGCCTTATATGATGGAGAACAGAAGCAGGTTAAATCATGTAATGTTTAATATGCCCCAGCGCTACTGCAGCCAAACTTTCCATTTCCGTGTAGAAACAGTGATACTTTCAGCACACATCATTGAACACTGCCAACAATGTTTATATGCTCAGCCAGAAAAAACAATTAGGATCCCTGCAAAACAGGAATAGTGTCAACTTATCAGCAAAGATTTCCTGTAAAAAAAGTAAAAGGAGGGGCAGGAGAGTGTGGGAGAAATACATAAATCATGTCCAGTTGAAGACCCTCCGTCTGTTCACTGAACTACAACTCTTAGCATCCCCCCAAACCAGCTATATTGAATTTTTTCTACAACTGGAGGTTGAATATCCTACTTTATATATGGACAATAACAGTTACAATATATCATTTTATATCATTCATCTCACCCCCTGCCAACTGAGTTTATGCTGTAAAACACTGTATGCTAATCCAGAGGAAAGACAAGCACAATTGCACTATGGCTGCCAACTTTCCCCTTCCAAAATCTACAATGTGTTAACCCTTTTACCAATGGAATGCTTTGCCACTTGCTAACAGTAAGTAAACAGGGTGGCATAGACAAATGAAGAATCTGCAAATTGAGAGGGATTTCATGGAAAAATAAGTCAATAATCTACTCTAACTGTAATATTCAATAGATCGATATATAGATAGATGATAGATAGATAGATAGATAGATAGATAGATAGATGATAGATAGATAGATGATAGATATATAGATAGATAGATAGATAGATAGATAGATAGATAGATAGATAGATAGATAGATAGATAGATAGATAGATAGATAAATGACAGATAGATCGATGTAGATAGATAGATAGATAGATAGATAGATAGATAGATAGATAGATAGATAGATAGATAGATAGATAGCGGGGAAAATAGTTGCTAGAGAGAACTAATGCTATATAAAGAGAGGGAGCGATTGATAGATAAGAAACCGATAGAGAGAGAAAGAGGGAGGGAGAGAGATAGATAGATGATTGATAGATAGATAGATAGATAGATAAATAGATAGAGAGAGAGAGAAAGAAAGAAAGAAAGAAAGGAAGAAAGAAAGAAAGAAAGAAAGAAAGAAAGAAAGAAAGAAAGAAACTGCAGGTATATACAGAGACAATAGATAACATAATTAAGAACTAGAATGTACACATCACATTTCTATAATTTCTTTTGTGTTGGATCTGGTCTATTTTTGGGGTGCCAGGCTAATGACTTGAGTCAGACTGATCTTTAAATAAGTGGTATTTATTTACAAAGGAATTTAAAGGTATAACATGAAAAGGGAGGAAGGAGGAAAGGGGTAGGGAAAGGTGCAATGGAGTGGAGTAGAAAGTGTCTAACTAATAACGTATATACAATGCTCTTTATATACACATATGGAAGACCATTCAAACAAGAAAACTACCCTTTTCGCAGGACAGTCCCACCCAAAAAGACAGTCCCAGCCAATCAAGTTGATGTCATATGATGAGCCATGGAAACCTCCAAGTTAGTAGTGTCCTGTAGATGGCAGTGTAGTCCAACTAATGGTGTTTAAGACGTCCTGTAGGTGGCAGTGTTGCACACACAGGGACTTTATTCCCAGGGTCTGAAACCTGTTCTGACACCCGGAGGGTGTAAACAACATATCCTTTCATCCTTTGTTGTTGGGATCCTCCCATGCCATTAATTGCCTGGACATTGTTTTTTTTGTCTCTTCACCCGGTGTTGGTCTGGGGACTCCTCTGTTGTCCATGAAAGGTGTTTCTCATTTACAGAACAGGGTTCGTAGATAAGACATGAAAGAATTTGCATTTTACTACAGGATAGCCTTTTTCTGTTCAGTTTGTGAGTGTATACTGCCCTGAGCCCAGAGTCACTTTAACTCCCTCAGTTATGGGATATGAGATATAACATTTTTGAGATTGGTGACACACTGGGCGATTTGGGGAGACTTTGCGGTGACCAATCTCCCCGAACTCCTTCCCTCACTCTGTGCCTGGTTTAAATGAAAAATCGCCGGCACTAATCACACACAGCGATTCGTTTTCCGAAGTCGCCCGAAGTTGCCTCGACACAGAGTGAGGGAAGGCGTTCAGGGACTTTGGACGCCGCAGAGTCGAGGCAATTAGTCGCCAGGCGACCCAATCTCCCCAAATCGCCCAGTGTGCCACCAGCCTAAAAGGAACATCCAGCGGTGCTGCCACAATGAATTCAAAGATCCTAATCAGTAGCAGATCATGGCATATGAGGGGTGACTCAGGAACACAATAAGTGAGATATTTCCTCATGGGGGCAATGAGCATTATGAAAGGATGTATAATAGATATAAGAGAACAGAGGTGTGATATTAAGGAAGTTTTGGGGGGGTCTGGCTGTTAAAATGGCAAGGAAAGGAGGTCAGGTCCTATGAACCTCTATTACAGAGATCCCCAACCAGTAGCTCAAGAGCAACATGTTGCTCTCCAACCCCTTGGATGGTTCTCTCAGTGGCCTCAAATCAGGTTCTGATTTTTTAATTCCAGGCAAGTTTTAGTTGCATAAAAACTAAGTATAGTGCCAAGCAGAGCCTCCTGTAGAATGTCAGTCCATATAGGGGCTACCAAATAGCCAATCACAGCACTTATTTGGCACCCCAAGAGACTTTTTCATGCTTGTGTTGCTCCCCAACTCTTTTTACATTGGAATCTGGCTCACGGGTAAAAAAGGTTGGGGATCCCTGCACTAGTAAAACCATTGGCTGCAGCTAGTTCATATGGTGAGTATGCATGCATGGCTTTCCTGAGAGGCAGCTATACACATACCTAAGGCTTCTATTGATATCCATACATTCAAGATATAGCAGCTCTTCTGGTATCCTTCCTCTTCATTCAGTGTCTGTTATGGAATCTGTAGCACTATAGGGGTGTTAACAAATTCTATTCATTGAATTTAGCAAAGATCATTGGAATTATTCCCTTACCCATTTTCCTTCTGGCAGCTGGGTAATGGGCAGCATTGGTCCGGAAAGGAGGGGAATAGGAAAGAAAGAAAATCAACAAACCTACACTCGACGATGACAACTGTAATGGCAGCTAGAGTGGCAACCCCAGTCATGGAAGTGATTTAATCAGTTCTTATATCCTCCCGGAACTCAAAGGAAATGAGAAGACATCTGTTATAGCTGTCAGGCCTGTAGGGTCTGTTCTACTGTTGCTCCCATAGGATAACATGCATTGGAAGTTTTTATTTCTGGGATAGTATTAGGGAATTAGAAAACTGTACAGTTTCTTTTAATTTGAATTAAGTATTATCATACCTCCCATACTTTCCAAAAATGGGCTAAATTCGGCCATACCCTGTCCTGTCTCCAACATGCCCAAATACTACAGGCACAGCCCTTATCCACCTTCCTTAAACTATTTTCACCAAGCTGCACCATTTCCAGGTCTCCTGCAAAGTAACATTTGGATATAAAAAATACACAATGAAGATAAAAAACAGAGACAGCATATACACACAAATACACAATAGTAACAGGAACAGGAACATCAAAAAAAAATAAAAGTTTTTTAAAGTAATGACAATATAATGTAGTGTTGCCGCGCTCTGGTAAAACTACTGTGTTTGCTTCAGAAACACTACTATTGTTTATATAAATAAGCTGCTGTGTCGCAATGAGGGCAGCCATTTAATGGAGAAAAAGCTCAAGTTACACAGCAGATAGCAGATAAGCTCTGTCTGTCTAATGGTGTTATCTGTTATCCATTAGTTAACCTGTGCCATAGAGCCGTTTTTCAATCTCCGCCATTGCTCTACAGCAGCTTGTTTATATGAACTATAGTAGTGTTTCTGAAGCAAACTGATCAGTTTTACCAGCGCAGGGCAACACTACCTGATATTTTCCTTACTTTAAAACCCTTACATTTTTTCGTGTTACTGTTACCCATTTACTTCAATGCATTTGGACATGTCGCAGAGAAAAAATGGTCATTGTCTTTAATGGGCGTAAAAAAATTGTGTGTAGTGCGTAATCGTAAACAGAAAATTTTTACGCCTATTGACCAATCCATTTTGCATATTTTTCTCATTTTTTGCTAATTTTGCTCATCACAAGTCATCTCCCATAGACTGCATTTTAGCTACATAATCCAAATTTTTTTAAAATTGTTACTTTTTTCTGTATAGTAATATAACAGTAGCTTGTACTTGATCCCAACCAAGATATAATTAATCCTTATTGGAAGCAAAACCAGCCTATTGGGTTTATTTAATGTTTTAATTTTATCTTAGTAGGCAAAGTAAGGAGATCCAAATTCCAGAAAGACCCCTTATCAAAAAAAAACCCATGTCCTGAGCATTCTGGGTAACAGGTCCCATACATGTAGCAGTCTTTTTAGATGCATACTGTATTCTGCATTGGAGTAAACTAGAAATGTGACCCAATAGTAAGTCAAAGAAGACCTCAGAGGCTCCAGTGAAAAAATAACAGTGAGAAGTGAGCGCACCTGGTCTTCATAAACCTTATTCTGAGCCTCAGGTTTTCTGCTGCAAGAATGTACAAGAAGAGTCTAGAACAAGTCAGAGTAGATGGCAAGACAACATGATCAGTCTGTACTTCAACCCGGTCAAGTGTTAGGGGAAGTTCAAAATATGGACATCATCAATAAGTAGCTTAGGTTTAACCACCACAGACGTTACATTATGATATAAGTGGGTAGTTAAGAGTTTGCATCTTTGAAGGCTTGGCTCCATTGTGTGTCTTCTATGTACAATGGGCTTTAATGGCCTACAATGAGGCTTCTTTTCACTTGAAATATTCATTTCTTTTGGTGGCTCTATGCAATCATGCTGGCTGCACTGCCAGGGTGCAGCACCTAGTTGTTGTGTTGTTGGGCAAAGCAAGGTGCTGCATACTGGTATTATTGTCAATGCATAGGTTTTGTTGTGGATGCACCCCTGGTCTTTCACATAAGACCATCAAGGCATTAAAGGGCAAGCAAAGTCTAAAATAGAATAAGGCTAGAAATGCTGTATTTTGTATACTAAACATAAACATGAACTTACTGCACCACAAGCCTAATCAAACAAATGATATATGCTTTCAAAGTTGGCCACAGGGGGCTGTCATCTTGTAACTTTGTTAGACATCTTTGCAATATCAAGACTCGCTCATGCTCAGTGTGGTCTGGGCTTCTTAGGGGTCGTCATAAATTATCAAAAAACAAAACTGCTTGAGTTCTGCATGGCTGGTAAGTAAGGCAGGGGCTCCCCCTGCTGTTCATAAGTATGATTGTTTCCCTGCCAGAAGTTAGGGACTGTCTGACAATTCCTATCCACAGCAGTAAATGAAGGGAGAATTTCACTGCATACAGTGAGGTTTCTTATTAAAACAGTACACATTTTTTAATAAAAGTATATTGGAGATAGATTTCTTTTTCATTAAAGAAAGTAAAAATGGGATTTTATTTCTTTGCCTTTCCTTGCCCTTTAAGCAATAGCTGAAGTTAAATTATATCATCTTTATGCAGATGTCCCCAACCTTTTTTTACCCATGAGCCACATTCAAATGTAAAAAGAGTTGGGGAGCAAGACAAGCATAAAAAAGTCCATTGAGGAGCCAAAAAAAGTCTGTGATTGAATATTTGGTAGCCCCTATGTGGAATGGCAGCCTACAGGAGGCTCTACTTGGCACTTTACTTAGTTTTTATGCAATCAAAACTTTCTTCCAAGCCTGGAATTCAAAAATAAGCACCTGCTTTGAGGACACTGGGCAACATCCAAGGGGTTGGAGAGCAACATGTTGCTCACGAGCTACTGGTTGGGGATCACTGTCTTTATGGCTACTGGTGTAGGGAAACACAAGCCTGCAGCAGGGTTGTGTTATCGTTATTTAAAGCAATTGCACTAAAGTTAGTTTCATTGTGTCTTAAATTTTATGACTGATAAAGTAACACATTTAAATCACAAACCCTACAATGTGTTATGTAGACAATATAAGAATGGATTAAAAAGACAGCAATACACAAGCATCACCTTTCCTCTACTATACCCCCGCATTGTAATTGATTATGCCCAATTTTAACACCGTCACGGTAATACTTTTGACCCCGTTGCTCAAGTGCTGATTCACCATGACTTCTTCAAGGCTGGTTAATTGTTGAGGAGTTAACTGCAGCAAGAAGAGAGACAGGAGAAAATGCTGAGTGTGGGATCTTGAGAACCTTGGCACAGTGCAGGCAACCCTTTTAGAATGTGAGGTTGATGATAGATGAGCAATGAATAATCCACTGCAGAATCAATGAAAAATAAAATCATAGATGTGTTTGAGGCTTATGTTGCAAGGCTTTGTCCTGTTAAAGCTCCATAATTATGTTGATAATATTGCTGATGCACACAATGAGTTCACTCCGGATTCTCTCCATGTTTGGACTTTGTAGATTTTGTATTATTGTTCTATACTTTCTTGTCCAGGGGCCGAAATTAATCAGCTCTGTGACCTTTCAACCAGTTTGTTTTGTGCCTTGTTTTATTACAGGTATAGTATCTGTTATCCGGAAACCCAATTTCCAGAAAGCTACGATTTATGGAAAAGACGTCTCCTATAGTCTTCATTTTATCCAAATAAGCAAAATTTTCTAAAATTATTTCCTTTTTCTCTGTAATAATAAAACAGTACCTTGTACTTGAACTAAGATGTAGTTAATCCTTATTGGAAGTCTATAGGTTTTATTTAGGGTGTTATTTATTAAAGGCATCCTGTCATGGGAAAAAAAATTCAGTTAATAGTGCTGTTCCAGAAGAATTCTGCACTGAAATCCATTTCTCAAAAGAGAAAACAGATTTTTTTATTCAAATTTCATTTTGAAATCTGACATGGTGCTAGACATATTGCCAATTTCCCAGCTGCCCCAAGTCATGTGACTTGTGCTCTGATAAACTTCAATCATTCTTTACTGCTGTACTGCAAGTTGGAGTGATATCACCCCCTCCCTCCCCCCCAGCAGCCTAACAACAGAACAATGGGAAGGTAACCAGATAACTGCTCCCTAACACAAGATAACAGCTGCCTGGTAGATCTAAGAACAACACTCAATAGTAAAAACCCATGTCCCACTGCGTATTATTCAGTTACATTGAGAAGGAAAAACAACAGCCTGCCAGAAAGCAGTTCCCTCCTAAAATGCTGGCACAAGTCACATGACCAGGGGCAGCTGGGAAATAGACAAAATGTCTAGCCCCATGTCAGATTTAAAAACTGAATATAAAAAAATCTGTTTGCTCTTTTGAGAAATGGATTTCAGTGCAGAAGTCTACTGGAGCAGCACTATTAACTGATGCGTTTTGAAAAAAACATGTTTTCCCATGACAGTATCCCTTTAAAGCTTATTAAAAAAATCCCACAACCCAAAAACAAACAGACAGGTTAATTAGCTCCTGACAAGACTGACCATAGTCAATGTTTCTGGAATTGTAAGCTCTACTGGAGCAGGGTGTGACGTGAATGCGAATACATAGTAAAATACAAGTATAACAATAATAATAACAACAATACATTGTCATTTGGGGACACGCAAGAATAAACAAAGATGCACTACCTGTCTTATCAACACATGGGGACAATGCAGTTAGTCTAGTAGTCCTTAGCAACCAATTAGATGTTGATGCAACCAAATAAAAGCCCAATAAATTCTCTCTCCTTATTGGTTGCTGTGGGTAGCAGGATAAGGAAGCAAACTTGTGTGTTACATAAACTTTCCTCAGGTCCTAAGAAGGATGAAATTGAATTCATTAGATATAAAGTAAAATATACCATAAAGATGCCCTTAAAGGAGTAACTAAGAAAGTGACAGCTGTAATTTGATGGACACCAGTCATATTTAAGGAGCCAATTTACTAAAGTCACGTGAATTGATCGAAGTTCGATTGAATTCGATCGAATTCCGATCATAGGATTAATTCGATTGGTCCAATATGCAAATTAGGCTTATTCGATCATCAAATAGTGAACGATCGAATATATTCGAATGATTGAATATTCGATCATTCGATCAGTGAAGAACTTCAAATTTTAAAATTATTCGATTGCCTACTTCTCCAGATTGGACCTACCGAATTGTAATAGAAGCCTATGGGAGCCCTCCCATAGGCTTCTGAGGCTTAGGGGTAGATTCATCAAGGAGTGAAGTTTCGCCACTAGAGGGAAATTCCACAGCTCTCAATTCATTTCTATGGGATTTTGCAAGGCGTATTCATCAATGGGTGAAGTGAAAGTTCACCCTTTGATGAATATGCCTTTAAAAATCCCATAGAAATTAATTGAGAGCTGTGGAATTTCCCTCTAGTGGCGGAACTTCACTCTTAACTTCACTCTTTGATGAATGTACCCCTAAGTCCTGATCGAATAGGATTCATACGATCGAAGTCTTGGATCGTTAGAATAGAACGAATTATTCAAATGATCGAATGATCGTTATTCGATCGTTATTCGATCGTCTAATGATCGAAGATCGAATAAAAGGGTAGCCTAAAACTATTCGATTAGCATTCGAAAATCAAAAGCTAATCGAATATCGAGGATAATCAAATTTTTTTGGGGGAATAATAGTAAATCTGCCCCTAAGTGTAAGAGTATAAGTGCAATTTTTTAAAGCGGTACCCCATCTTTTATTTTAGCCCATATTAACCCCATTAAAGAGTACCTTAGCTATCATTGCTAACACCTAAAAGTGATTGTAGGAAATCTTTGTTGAGTGGCTGGTGCATCATATAAGTATTGCTACACGTGGTCACAGTTTTCTGAGCCCAATATTGCGGTTGAATAATTTAAAGAAGAGCTATCTAACTCTATGTAGAGAGCCAATTCATTGACATATTTTGCTGTGTTGCATCAAATTAATAATGTTGTATACACCAGTCTATGGAACTCATCGGCAGACACAGGACCATAAAAATACTACAAAGGGATGTGCTGCAGACTCCCAGCTGGACAGCCCTAGTTTAGCACTTTCTGTAACTGCTGTAACATTTCTTATACACAGGCCCGGACTGGCAATCTGTGTGTTCGGGCAAATACCCGATGGGCCGTTTGCTTTAAAATGTAAATGGACTGCTCACCAAAAAAATGAAATTAGGTCTGTTTTTAATATGTAAATGAGCCAATCACTTTAGAAATGTAAACGAGCTGTCCATAATATCCAGCCACATCTAAGCCGATGCCTGCATTTGTTAGTGCTCATGTCAGTACTGGCATATGGGAGGAACCAGGAATTCTGACCAACTTCAGTTAGTAATATTAGAGTTGTTTCCTATACAACCATTCCCTTATGATTATGATAGGTATGTTGGCAACAGGAGGATCCATGCTTAGAACAATCACTTCAGTCTGTATATGTTACACTGTGATATGTAGCATTAATTGCATGAGACAGACTAGTCTATACAAGTATGTCACACTTTGGCCCTGTGATACACATGGTAATTATAGTCCTCTTATCCGCCAGGGTACATGGTCTAGCTGGGGGCACACAAATGTAAGTATAGGGTCACTAATCCAACTGATAGAAAAGCTGTGATAGAAACTAGGGTGAGCTATTAGTTGCAAGGACCAGTTCCAGCACATAGGGTGTATAATATTACTTGGGATTATATGGTAATGAACTCTTAAAATATCTATTAATAAACACTAGTTCTAGTTAACCTTGGGGTTGGAAATATATATCATTCTTTGCATGTGCATGAATACATGGGCTTCTTTGACACTTTGGCCAGGGCTGCTTTTGTCTCCCAGTCCGGCCCTGCTTATATGTTAGCACCATCTCTAACACATAGGTATAATTTAGCAATGTTTGCTTCTTATTTAATAAAAAAAACACCTTCCGGATGTCAGCTGCCTTGACAAGACCCTTGATGAATTTTTAGTTTAAACACTGGAATTTTGACTTTTAGTTAGTTTTTAAGTTACATGGGATGTCTTTATGTTGTCCACTGTCCTATCTCTAGTCTTGCTCACTCATTGCCCCTTGCTCTCATGTGATACTACTCAACTTCCTATTGGGCAGAGCCTCAAGTGGCTTGCTAGCACCCGTTCTCCTGACTCCCATTCCTGGGAGTCTAAATTGCAGCTTTATAACCATCAATTGGTTGTACATTAATATTTGTGTATGACCTCCTTCAGGCAACCAGATTTGCAGAGAGAACTGGACATCAGATCGTGAGTCCTTGTGAGCTGCTTCTGTATGACATCCAGGTCTTTTTCTTGATGACTTCACTGCCCACCACCACCAGAACTTTGCCTTCAGTCATGTCCTCTGTACTCCTACCACGGCCATTAATTTCTTCTTTTCCAGATACAGCAGAGCACACCAGATAATTAGAACTTAGGTGGGTTGAACTTAGGTGCTGAGTTGGTGATTCACAAGGGGTTGCCACAGCTGGATTGCTACCCATATACTGTCTCAATAAAACTGGTACCAGAGATTGCTACGTTGAGGCTGCTACAGTATCACTGTCACAGAGATAGAGCAGAGTATGGAATTCCCCAGATGTACATTTTGGTTAAATTGTGGGTGCTCTCCTGTTTAGTTCTCTAGTACTTGAACCCCCAGGAAATGCAAGTTCAGCCCACCAAAGACATGAAATTAGAACCTTAGTGTTGCAGCCCCTGAACTACCTTGGTGTGGCTGGAAGGAATTTCCATGAGACTCCCGTAGTCCATGCATATGTACATGTAGGTTAGTCCCAGTCAGAGGAACAAGTCAATGGTGCTAATGGGCCTCTACATTCTAAGCAAACATACTGATTGCATATACACACGCTGAAAGCAATGTTATGTTCCGATGGCTTTTTATCTGTTCACGTATATACACTGTACATGATATATATAATTTATTGTGTTTTTGGAAGTGATAATCGTTCCTTGGCTGTGTGACAGATTCTCCCCCCGAGACATGCTTTAATGGTTGCACTTTCACTTCCGAACAAATGACTACAAATGATCTATAACGGGGCTGCTCCATTAGATGTCCCTTAATGCCTGGGACTATAAAACCCACACATAAAACACTTCTACATATTAAATCGTTCTAATTTTTTAGCTGATGCCAGTGGAATTTGTGCCAGGAAAGTTCAGTTTATGGTGCAGAAATCAGCCCCAACATGAGACTGGCAGCCCGATTAAATTATAAGCAGCATGTTCTATAGTTAACGAACACACACAAGCAATTTATTTATATTGGGCAGTTCTAACTTGGAAGCATGGGGTGTGGATCCTAGCTGTCGATAAAGTATGACTTATCCAGCCTGTTGTCCTCCAGCTGCAACTGAAATCTAAGATTCCCAGCATTGTATCAAAAGCTGCTGGGAGTTTTATCTCAATATCAGCCGGAGGTGAAACCTAGATACACACATAGCCCTTCCCATGAGCCATTCTGAGGACTTCTTTACTTCCTTTCAGTATACAACTACTATTGTGTGGCCCGTGCACAGACGTATACCCAAGGTAATTGCCCCTCCTTGCACTAAGTAGGGCAGCACCATCATGAAAATACCTCAGGGATCCACAGGCAGAGCTTACGACCAACTCCCATAGAAAAGTTGCCAGCAAATGTTTCTTGACATTATTAAAACACAGTTTGCATCTAAATAGAAAGTTGAAAAATTTAATGCGTTCTGAATTTTTTTTTGTTTAGTTAAAAAAAATTGTGTTCTTGAAATAAAACAAAAAGCAAAACATATGTTCAAGCCCAATTCATTGAGGTGCATTAATATAATTCACCGCTCCTTGGTATTTGACGCCTCTGATGAAGCTTGACTGGTGAAACGCGTAAGGCGGGACATCATCACCTTGCACCTGGGAATGATCTTGCGGTAGAGGGGATGGCTACATTTAATCTTTACCCTCACTGCTAGAGGATCCAAACCAGTGGACTTAAGTGATTAACCGAATGCCTATATTGACAAGAAGTGTTGATAAGTGCAATACAATTTTAAGATGTATAATAAAGAAGTAGGAGCTCCCCCCACTTTTATGTTTTTAGTGAGTTTCTCATAGAAGAGATCAGCCGAGTATTTTGGGATGAAAGTGGGATTCTGATAAGCTAATACCCAAGTGGGTGGGTCTGTGAGTATCAGTCTAAATAAGTTTAATGGATTTGAGTTGTGGTTTACACCATCTAAGTTTTTTTAACCCTTGCAGTCCCCTGGGACAACTGGGAATCATTTCCATGCACCTGTTTTTTTTCCAACTCTCACACATACATGGTGTTTAATACTACTCTTCTGTTGCTCTATTGCAGCTAAGAGCCCTGAGGATTTTGAGGATATTGAGAGATCCACTTCCTGGCAAAGATACAGAAGGAGTCATTTATCTTTTATTTTGGTCTTTATAGCCTTTGTATTTGGAATTTAGTATGATAAATGCTTGCCTGACACACCCTGATACAATATGACTACTGCCATTCAACAAGAGGATGGAAGAGATTTAGGGAATATCAGCACTGATGAGAGGGTGGTGAGTTCTTCAAGCAAGGAATGATTATTGTCACAAACAGAATAGGCAGGAATAGGAATCAGGGAAGGTAGGACAAGAAAAGAGCAGGACTCAGTGGGCATAGAGACAGGACAAGGCAGATGATTGATAGAGCTGGTGTAGAGACAGGAGAAGGCAGGAATGGAATGGAGAAGGCATAGAAATAAGGCAGGACAGGACTGGAGCAGGAACAGGACTGGAACAGGATTTAGCCATTGTAAAAATGATATGTGAGATGGGTTTATACAAGCAGCGTTGGACTGGGACAACAGGAAAAAACCTGGTGGGACCCTCTGACCCAGACAAGCTCACCACAACTGGCAGCTCCTGAACTCCAGTCCTTTCTAACCCCCACACTTGATCACATGAAACAAAACGCAAGAAAAGGTACTTGGTGGTGGGGTGTTGGGGTAGGCAGGACAGAGGGAGATTCTCCACTGGGTTGGGGGGGCCATGAGGATTTGCATCTGGGGCTCCTGGTCAGGGTCAGACTAGGCCGGGGGGTCACTGGGAAAAACACCAGCCTAGACCCAGTCCCTGCCCCAATCTGTCTCTGCTGCCCAACCTCCTTCTCCTGCCCTGGTAACCACATAAGAAAGGTACATGGACTGGGCTGGAGTAGGGTTCTGACGGGGCCTGTAGGGGGTTCTGCAGCTGAGGGCCCTGAGACAGCAACTCCAGTGGGCCCTGGACCCCTAGTACAACCCACCCTGCTCCTGAAGGTAACGGGGGCCCTGATGTGGCACACACTATACAGGGCACAGTTGGATCTGATTGGCTGACCAAAAAGGCTGCTGGGTTGCGATGGGAAAGTAAGGTGAAACCGTGAGACTGAAAAAAGAGGACATGCCTCCTTCTCTCCATTCCCAGTGGTTAAGACAGTCAGCAACCAGGGGGATTCCTTTCAGTGGATGCTGTGGTTCTTATCCTTTAATTATTGGTACAACATATCCCACAGAGTTTTACAGGGAATGCTAAATCATTGATATCAAGAGAAGCTTAAAATCTAATTCAATAACCACAGACACACAACCACACAAGCTACAGAGACAGCGGCACCTCAAGTCACGGGGGGGGGGGGTTGCGTTAGCCAACAAATAGCACATTGATTGTAAAATAAAATAAAGGCTTGTTAAACAGACTGTATTTTCCTTTCAGATCAGCTACCCTGGAATTGGATTCAGTTTTATAATACCAACTAATACTGGTACATGAAACATTTAATTCAGGTTAATGTGGACATGTTTTTACAGGCTTTGTCCTTTGAGGGCTTTGCTAGACCTTGTCCCTTTGGTGCTTTTTCAAAAGCAACCTTTCCTGGGAATATCTGCAGTTTTCAAGACTCTCAATTAAATAAGATCACACTGCTTATGATCTGCCACTTGCCAGTTAATCAAAGAATTGTCAAGCTGTCATGTCTGATATTCTGCCAGTTACTGACAAGTGCTTTGGGAACACAGGGTCGCACATAGTCAGGCCCACAGCATGGCTTCATTCAAGTGTAATTGAATGAAATGGCACAAAAGATTGGGCCTATACTGTGATTGACCCTTGTCATAAAAGGGCTAAAAGGTGTCAGCAGGTGATGTTCCTGAGCAGATTCTAAAACTCCTGGCAAAGGATAGCGATGGAGCCAACTTTACTGAATCATGTGGCAAATACTGCCTGTGGGACATAGGAGTCAGTATTGTGTAGGTCTGCCAGTTATATTGGCCAGTCCTTAATTGGTAGCCAGGGTTGTGCTGCTATAACTGGGTCTCCTAGTCTGGTGAAGACCCATAAAAAGCCTGAGCTGAACATTGTGCCATTTGCCTCTCTATGTCAAGGGGTTCAAGTGGCTTGATTTTAGTTTCAGTTGCTTATAAATCTAGATGTAGGCAGAAAACAGGCACCTGCCCAGCGCCCTCACGGCTTTGCGCCCTGGGCAGGTGCCTCTTCTGCCTACCCCTAGTGACACCAAGTGGGAGTTCACAGTGAATTTCACGAGGGGGGGGTCAGGGGAGGTTGGGAGGGGTGTTGGGAGGGGTCAGCGTCCAATTCTGGTGCACCGGCATCCAATTCGTCGTGCCAGCATCTAATTTGATGCGCCTCGCTAATTTGGCTCTAGGCTCACGGCCCAGTTCAGGACTGACTGCAGCCCGGTGGTTGGGGACCCCTGGGTTAAAGCACATATGTACAAGCTGGGTAAGTGTAAAAAAAATTATTTGTTGCAAATAGCAAAAATAAATCCCTTTTGGCTTTTATATATCAGCAGCTTGATGGGAGGGGAAGTTGCAATTACTAGAACTTTAACCCAATGCCCCAGAGCTCTTTAACTGCTTGAAATAGAAATATCATTTTTTTATTAATCTCTTGTGGCATTTACAGTGATTTTCCTGCCAGTGTGCAGCCATGATCTGTGGGTTACAAAAGACTGGCGTCTATTATAATGCATAGCCCTAGCTGGACAGGGTCTTTTGAGACAATAGCAATACCCCTGGTAGCTGAAATGAAAACTAAAACGCTTCTCATTCCATTTACCCTGAGGAAGGAACACAATGACCCAATAACACAATTCCAATTACACAGCTAACCAGCTGAGCCTACATTTATACCAACGTTACAGCAACTGATTAGTCGTTATGGTCTAGTTCATAAGTACATTGCTGCAGATATTGAAAGAACATTTGTTTATATCCGCAGCATGCATTAATACCTGTTTCATGGGTGGCATCTTGCTTGGCTTAGGCTGTTACATACAAGTGTTTACTCTACTGGTGGCTTCTGAGAAATCTTCCTGTGTGCCATGAATAGTAGTATTGGGGCACAGCAGGTTTGCATTATGCCCCATATTTCTACCAGAAGAGAAGCCTTTGAATCTGTGCTAATTCACTTGCAGCACTTCGATTTCCGAAGTCGCCCGAAGTTGCCTCATGAGAAAACTTCGGGCGACTCCAGAAATCAAAGGGCTGCTAGTGAATTAGAGCAGGCGATTCCTCATTGAAGAGCACAGAAGGCAGAAAGAAGGCGGTTTGGGGAGATTGTCGCCGGGCGGAAGAGGCTTGGAAGGAGATTGGGGGTGAATGAGTATTTGATGTCCTAGCTATTCTTGGAATGATAGGTTAATGGCGGATACGCATTTTCCTATTTCTTTACTCATTTATGAGCATAGGGGGGCCCTGACCAAAGGCTGGGCCTTTAAATAAGGTTTGACCATATAAACAACAACTGTGTAGCGAAAATTGAAAAAAGGGCTATACGGCACAGGTTAAATAGTAGATAACAGATAACACCATTATGTTCTACAGAGCTTACCTGAGCCTTTTATCCTTTGAATAGCTGCCCCATTGCTACACAGCAGCTTATTTATATAAACAATAGTGTTTCTGAAGCAAACAGCAGATTTACCAGTGCAGGGCAACACTACATTATATTTTTATTACTTTAAAAGAATTTCATTTTTTGATGTTACTGTTACTTTAAATGGGGTGTGAGTGCTTAGGTAAGCTAACACCCCCTTCAATCGTTAATCGTCTGCGCAAATTGAAGATTGCGGAAATGATCTGGACATTTCTTTTGTACACTGGAACATTCTAGTGCAGACAAATATTTAAAGGAGAACTATTCAGATTCATGTCATGAAAACATTAAACTTTTTATAAATAATAATCAATTAAAGGGAGGTTCACCTTTAAGTTAACTGTTACAGAATGTCAATTCTAAGCAACTTTTCAACTGGTCTTCATTATTTATGAACTATTTCTAGTTTTTGAATAATTTGCTTTCTTCTTCTGGCTCTTTCCAGCTTTAAAATGGGGGTCACGGACCCCACCTATAAAACAAATCCTCTGTCATGCTACACATTTATTGTTATTGATTTTTTTTATTACTCGTATTACTATTTATACGCTCCACTAATTATATTCCAGTTTATTGTAGGGACCCATAAGAACCATGGCCCTTATGGCTTCTTCCCTTGCCCTTTCACTAGCTGCTTTCTATTGGACTAGAGTCCAGGTAGCTATAATGTAGCTTTAATGTGACAGGTTGTGACCCACCCCCTGCAGTGCTGTATTAAAAGTACTTGCAGGGAGGGGCACTCTCTCTCTGGCCTGCAGCAGCTACCATCTCACAAGATCCATTGAGCCTGGAGTTAAGGCCCCAGAAGTTTTGTTGTAAAGGTACTGTACAAGTATCAAGTCGGGGAACAGGGCCCCGTGAATGAGGACTAGTCAGAGATAGGCTAGTCCTGTCATAGCACTCTCTAGGAGAGGTGAGAAAGAGAGGGAAGTGAGAAAGGGCAGCTCAAGCCCCATCAAGGAGGATAGTAGGGAGTAGCTCTCCCCCAGGCTCTACCTTGCCTGAAGTGAAGGGACCTCAGACATAGGGACTGCAGGAAAGTATTTAACCCTGAGTCACCTGAACCGCTGGTGGGATCCGGACCACATGGGCATTGATAACCTGGCTGGTGCAACTATAACTCCCATCCTGGTATCCTACCTGAGGGCACAATCTATGCTGTACCTGTGCTAAGTATTTGCTGATCTAATACCACTGTCTGTGAGTATATACTACCCTGGCTGCTATTGTAAATAAACTGTTCATATTTGTTTGCACAAAGAACCCCTGGCGTCCAACAACCTTTATTACACACCATATGCAGTATCGAGTTGTAGTTCTACTACCTCACACGTGATTTTCCACTTAGCGAAAGCCCTACCTGAGAGTGAAAGAGTCGCGTGTAACCAATGCTCTACCTATGCTAGTTGGTTTGGTCAATATTGGCCAAGAAAGGGTTACATTATTTTTCAAATCAATGCATAGTTGCTAGGGTAAATAGCAACCAGATTGCTGAAATTGCAAGCTGGAGAGCTGATGAATAAAAAGCTAAATAGCTCAAAAACCACAAATAATACAAAATTAAAACCGATTGCAAATTGTCTCAGAATATCACTGTTTACATTATACTAACAGGTAAATGACCTCTTTAAATATTCTGTACAATTTCTGAACTATTCAAGCAGCTTTTCATCTTTCTCTCTTCATGCAGCTTTGTGTCAGAGGCAACTATTTTTAAAGACAGTTGGTGCTAATTCATTGACCAGCCCAAAGGGAGGACACCCCATTGTATTTGCTATTACTGTCAGTTGCAATCTGACTCCGACTCGGACATGAAGAGAGACAGATTGGAGGTGAAGGGGATAGAGAAGATTAATTAGCTTGATTATTTACTTTCCTTGAGGATAATTTATTTATCACAATATGGAAATACCCCGTTACAGAAAAAGGCATGGTCTTCTACATTCCCCACTACTGTGTCTCCAAGAGACTTGCCTTGGGGTTATGTGCAGATTCTAAGAACATTACTGGTTTGTTCCAAAGTTAAAAGTGATTTATATTTGTCAGAAGCTGCAAGTCATGTCAGAAATGCGGCCCCTATTTGCAGTACTGGGAAAGACTGTATATGTATAATATTGACACTTCAGTTTATTCTCATTCTTCCTTGTTTTCACAGAATAAATAGGAACACTGGGGGACAGTAACCGAGTTCAAACGGTAAGGGCTACTCACTGGGCAAACATACCTGTGCATTTGTTTACTCTTGCCTCTAACCTGAATAGCAATACTGCACAATGTATATCAGGCGCTGGCTCGTTTGAATATAGCCTTTGTATTATGCCTGGTATTGTCAGTGAGCGTGCTTGTACCTGTCGTTCCCCTTTATGGCTGTATTCTATGAATTCCTTATCTCTACATGTAAATAGGAAAAATGTTGTGGCTATTTGGTCACTTTTCTTAGCTGCCCAGTAATACTTTCTCTATTTAAATCTGTAACTGGTATGTTGCTGTCTACAGTTTAACATTTCACCCGCTGTGTGACTCTATGGACCAGATTTGTTTCTAAACTACAGCTGACAGTTAAAGGGGACTGGCCCGGCGGGACATCGGGGAAAAAACCGGTGGGCCCCAACCCTCGTGTGTGCCCCAGCCAGGCCAGATCCCCCCTCTCCCAATCTAATTTCAAATAAAAAAATGGCTGACGCGAGGCGCCGGGCTCCTAGCACGCATGCGCAGTGGTGTGCGGCGGCTGGCACGCATGTGCAGTGATGCACAGGGCCCAATGATCGGATCGTAACGGAGCAGATACGGGCAGTCGGATCACAGAACTGCATTCACGAACAGATGCGGCGGCGATCTGACAGGATTTTTAGTCCTGTCCAATCAACATCTGGATGACTTTTAGCCAGATATTGATCAGGGAAGTCCTTCAGAAAGCCCCAAACAAGGGCCAATAAGCTGCCAACTCGGTCTGTCGGCAACTTTTATCTACCCATGTATGGCCACCTTTAGAGTATGAAGATCCAAATTATGGAAAGGTCCATTACCCAGAAAACCCCAGGTCCCAAGCATTCTGGATAACAGGTCCCATAACTATACAAACAAAATCTAACAAAATAACTGCCTTGTGCACAAATCCTGCATGTAGAGAGACAGGATGTCTGTTGATTTTATATATAGAAAAGTCATCTTTTAATCAAAAGGAGCCCCCCTATAAGATATATTGCATCTAACTGTCAATGAATATCTGACACCCAGCTGCTGCATAAAAAGAAAACGAAGCGATACAGATGCTGAGAGAGGGATAGTGAAGATAAACTCGATTATTTCAGAAATGATGCAGAATGTTTAATTGTTTTTTAGAAAGTTTCTTATTTCAGTATGAGGAAGCTTTAGGGGCAGATTCACTATTGATCGAATTTCGAATTTTTTCCAATCCATGGGAATAGTTAGAGTATTAAACTCCTTTGAATAAGAATTAGAAGGATTTTACCGCAATTCGATTGGTCGAACGATTGAATTATAAAAATTCGATCGAACTATCAAATCGTTCGAATCAAACTATTTCCAACGATTTTAGCCATTCGATCGAATTTTTTAAATTTTATCAAAATTTGCCAAAGCCACTTTGGCAGATTGAAACTGGCAAACTAGGCAGTCAAATAAAAATTTAAAGGGGAAGTAATTTGATAGACGAATAGATTTTTATTTGAATTATTCGAATCGTTCGATTGAATTCATCAGTCAAATTTACCTAATTTGCATATTCAAAATTCTAATCTTTTTGAAAATTTGATTGAAATTCGAATCATTCATGTGAATATATGTGAATTTAGTAAATTTGCCCCTTAAAGGGGTTGTTCACCTTTGAGTTAACTTTTAGTATAATGTAGAGAGTGATATTCTGAGACAATTTGCAATTGGTTTTCATTTTTTATTGTTTGTGGTTTTATAGTTATTTAGCTTTTTTATTCAGCAGCTCTCTAGTTTGCAGTGTCAGCAATTTGGTTTCTAGGGTACAAATTACCCTAGCAACCCTGCATTGATTTGAATAAGAGACTGGAATATGAATAGGAGAGGGACTGAATAGAATGATAAGTAATAAAAAGTAGCAATAACAATACATTTATAGCCTTACAGAGCATTTGTTTTTAGATGGTGTCAGTGACCCCCATTTGAAAGCTGCAAAGAAACAGAAGAAAATTGCAAATCATTAAAAAACTATGAAAAATAAATAACGAAGACCAATTGAAAAGTTTCTTAGAATTGGCCCTTCTACAATATACTAAAAGTTAACTTGAAGGTGAACCACCCCTTTAATGTGAGGATACTAGGAGAGATAGTTCAAGTATTTGTCTTTATTGCAGCATTTTGGATCCTGCAATCAAAGATTCCCATACAATATTGAATGGAACTGGAAACCAACTGCAAACAGGTGTTACTTTTCTAGCCAGGGGCCCTATTTATCCAAGGACCACAGTTGATGTATTATTATGACCGCCTCGAAAGTTTGTTAATTTTACTTATCCACTACATGGCTGAACTGGCCCAGATGTGTCTACCCTCCACAGTGAGGTTGAAGGAGTAGTTTGCCTTTAAATTAACTTTTGGATTTAGGTTACAATAACATTGTAGCCTCACAGAGCAATCGTTTTTTGACTGCCAGGGTCAGTGACCCCATTTCGAAAGCTGAAAAGAGCCAGATGTGTTTGTTTGTCCAGCTGACACAATAAAACACAGGGTTTTCCCCATGTTGAAATGCATCCATGTGCCAGGTTGCTTTATCTTGTACCACTTATCAATGGCTGAACAGACCACACTGAGCATGTGCAGTGTCACTGACACTGCAAAGATGATCACAAGATTGTGTGCTGCTGGGAACAACTTTAAAGTCATGATTCATTACTGTTACAGGGCTGCTGAAACTGTGGCAGCTGCTAAAATAATTTCAGTATGTAAAAAAAAAAACAGGATTTCTAGCTGTATTTGTCCTTTAAAGCGGTTGTTCGCCTTTGAATGAACTTTAAGTATGATGTAGAGAGTGATATTCTGAGACAAATTGTAATTGGTTTTAATTTTTTATTATTTGTAAATTTTCTTAGTTATTTAGCTTTTTATTCAGCAGCTCCCTAGTCTGCAATTTCAGAAATCTGGTTGCTAGGGTCCAAATTACCCTAGCAACCATGATTTGAATAAGAGATTGGAATATAAATGGAGAGGGCCTGAATAGAAATATGAGTAATAAAAAGTAGCATCAACAATACAGTTGTAACCTTACAGAGCCTTTGTTTTATAGATGGGGTCAGCGACCCCCATTTGAAAGCTGGATAGAGCCAGAAGAGAAAGACAAATAATTAAAAAAAACTGTAAAAAAAAAAAAAAAGAAAAAATTATGAAGGCCAATTGAAAGGATGCTTAGTGTTGTGTTTATACAAATGATCTGTGGGTGTCACTGTGCAAACACAGGACGTTCTGTACAGCTTGAAAGTGAAAGTAAGAAGTTACTGTTGTTGTGTGCGGCCTGTATGAGCCTGTTAATAAAGCACTGTTATAGTCTCATCATCCTCAGCTACCAAACATAACACTTAGCATTAGCCATTCTATAACATACTAAAATTAATTTAAAGTTGAACCATTCTTTTAATGTAACCCAGCTCATCTACATATTCGACCCATGCATACAAAAGCTGGGCAACACTGACTGAGATATTTGGCTGTCAATGATGGGCTGTTAAATGATAATATTAGATTATATAAATTACTATTTTACAAATGGGGCTCCCAATAAAGGAAGCCCTTCAATTCTTCATGGTTTTTTTTTTTTCCTGAATCAGCCGCAGTCTCTGTGGAAGGAAAATGACAGGTTTTGCCAGAATTAAATTTAGAAAATTGTAAGGTGTAGTCACGTGGCACTTTGCAAACCCCTTTACTAATCAGGTATTTTAAAATTGTTTTTCAACCACTGATATTTGACTTTCTTTTGTAAATAGTAACTGGTTCCAAAGGGCCCAGCCTCAAAAGTTATTTAGCATTAAAGTGTGTCTACAGATGAGACACGTAGTAGTTTGAATTTACGGCCACATTTGGCTAGTATACCAGCACTTCAGGATGTACTGTATAGATGGCCACAGGGCCATGAAGGAACCGTTTGCATATCTACACCTGTGTTTATGTGAGCTCTAGAATTTCTCAGCTTTCACAATGTGTGTTGTTTTGCGAAAGTCTGTGTTGTATTGATGTTATAGTGGGTATGCCACATTCAAACATGTCAACTCACCCACTGTTTTTTGGAGTCACTTTGATTTATGAACCCCTCCTCACTCAGTCACCCCTGCCAGCAATTTGCACCCAAATCTCAATAAACCTTATCCTCAATGGAATGGATAACAAAAGTTGCCTGATGGAAGGTCTTCCTCATGAGGCAACTTCGGTCGATTTCAGAAAACGAAGCGCCACGTGTGAATTACCGCAGGCGATTTTCATTTTGGCTGCCGCAAGACAGGGGGAAGCAGTTTGGGGAGATTAATCGCACAAAAGAATAGGCGATTCGTCTCTGAGGTGACTAATTTCCATAAAACTCCTTGTGTAGACCTAGCCTGAATCTTCAGAAGCTGTCAGACCATGGAGCACAGTGAAGGGCATAACCTGGGCTGAACAGTGTATGTTGCTGGTTTGAGAGGGTTGTGGGTAGATCAGGTGCTGCCAAGATGCTCTTGAATGAGAATGGTTAAAAAGGAGGGCGGAAAAGGAGTCCTTCCTTTGGCCAACTGTGGTCAGTAGCACTATATACAAGATGGGTAGGCTTGCAGAGGTAGAGTCCTGCAACAAGTCTTGGTACCCGCGGAATACCCGCAAATCAGTTGGGAATCGTCAGAAGAATAAACTTCATGTCCCAGTTGTACGGGGGGCCCTTTAGATGTAGATGGTTACATTGGAAATGGCCATTGGAGACAAAAAATAAAATCTCTGGGCAGAAAGGTTCTGTAGCGTGATGTCACTTCCAAGTTCAGTGGTATCACTTCTGGGTTCCACACCGCATACATCAGGGACGGGTTTAACTTGGTCGGGGATAGATGAGGGTAAGCGGGTTTGGGTTGGGATACAAGCAAGCTGGTACAGGTTCAGCATGGGTCTGCAAAAACAGACCCATGCAGGTCTCTAGGAGGAGACACTTAGGTGCCACCCTTCTACTCTTACCTGTTCTCTAACTGTTTAATAAAAGTGTTTTTTACTTTTGGGCAATTGTCCATAGCAACCAGGCAATGCTTAGCTCTGATTGGTCAGCTGCAGAAAGACCAATGATAGCAAATTAATGACTGGAGTAAAATTTACATCTATTTTCCACATTTTCAATTTTAAATATTGGTGTTTGTTGTTGTTTCTACACTAGTGATGGGCAAATATATCTGAGGCCATAGATTTGCAGGGGGATTTTGAATTTTTCCACAAGCAAAATTGCTGAGATATATGCCCATAATGAAAAAATACCCATTGACTTTAATGCATTTGGAGCATAAAAGCTGTCACGTGTAAAAACGCACACTGACTTCTAAGTTTCATGAATTTTCCTGTAAATTGAAACAATAGTCTATTTAAGACTACATAAATTGTTTAAAACCTGAAATTGTGTTCATTTTAAAGTTAAAATATACTCTTCTTTAAAGAAAGTCTCTTAAGTCTTTGTACTACTGCCCATGTCTCTATAGCCTGTGCAGCTGCCAAATACCCATTTGCTGCCTCTCTGATCTGGCATCTGTGCTTTGCTTATGGCCCATCACTTTATAATCCATAAATAAAGGATACACAACCTGTATTTGAACTATACCCAGGGACTCATGGGGATTGCTGGTGTAGTTCTAAAATAAATTGCAGGTGTTTGTAGTTCTACAAGAGATAGCACCCTAGCGTCTGAAACATTGATATTACCAGCCATTGCCTCTCCATTTGTTTCTAAACTACAGCTCCCAGCATCCTCAGGCTGCAGTTAAACAGCTGTAGAATCAAAGGACTCTAGGATATGAGCCAATGCGAATATTGATTGCTACCAGGAATAACTAAAGAATTTTAGAGCATGAATTTGAAATAACCAACCATTTCTCAGGAATCCAATGAGCATCCATTCCTTCTGCCAGATCAGCCAAGAGAAGTCAAATCAGCAGCCAACATCTCTATGATATGAAACTCATGATAATGAAACTATTTCTGACAGTTTTAAAGTTTTATTCTATGTTACACTTGTAATTAAGTTATGGAATCTCATGACCTCTACAATAAATAAAGGGAAAATATTCTGTCATTGGTGCATAGTTATCCTCCTTCATCCTAATACCATGTGCTCTGGGGGGGGGGGCTGACAGATAATTCCCAGTGCCCTTGTGCCAGTGACATAAAGGTGACCTTTACACTCCCCTAACCTCCATCCTTAGGCTCTCAATAATAATAATTAATAGCAAACATCCTCAGGGACTTCTGTATAAATGCAAAACTAAATTGGCTCTGAGTATGCAAATACTGTGTTGTCTTCTGTGTACTGAGCTTATAGTCTTGGGGTATTTCCTGAGGGGGGCTGCCATTCTCACCCTCTAAATGATACCCCAAAAATCATGCAACTGTTAGCTAGTTCGACTGAGCGCTGGCATTTCCTGCATAAATTCCTGCAGGAAAAGTCATGAAAAGGAAAAAAATCTGTTTCTCCTCAATCTGCCTTCATTCAGGAGTTAGGTGTCAGATGAATGATCCAATATATCATATAAGGGGCTCCTTTTGCCTAGAAGATATATTAGAGCTCACCCTATTACAATCACCAGACACACGTCTCTCTACATGCAGGGTGTGTCCTTTTACCTAGAAGATATATTAGAGGTCACGATTTAAAATCACTAGACATCATGTCTCTCTACATGCAGGATGTGTCCTTTTTCCTACAAGATGTATAAGAGCTCACTCTATTAAAATCACCAGACGTCATGTCTCTCTACATGCAGGATTTGTCCTTTTTCCTAGAAGATGTATTAGAGCTCACTCTATTAAAATCACTAGACGTCATGTCTCTCTACATTCAGGATTTGTCCTTTTTCCTAGAAGATGTATTACAGCTCACTCTATTAAAATCACTAGACATCATGTCTCTCTACATGCAGGATTTGTCCTTTTACCTAGAAGATGTATTACAGCTCACTCTATTAAAATCACCAGACATCATGTCTCTCTACATGCAGAATTTGTACAAAAGACAGTTATTTTGTTAGATTTTGTTTATACTGGAATCAGTTATTTGAGTGAGCTCTAATATATCTGCTAGGAAAGGAGCTGCCCTATAAGATATATTGGATCATTCATCTGACACCTGACTGCTGCATGAAGAGAGAATGAAGAGAAACAGCTGCTGAAAGAGGAATAGTGAGGATAAACTTGATTATTTCCTAAACAATACAGAATATTTAATTGGTTGTATTTAGAAAGTTTCTTATTTCAGTAGCATTCACTAGCATTTTATATTTATATTTATAATTGCCATCTAGTGTGCATCAAAACATAATTTATTAGTGCATGGAGTATCCTTGCACTAATAAATTATGTTTTGATTCAGGTTAGATGGCAATCGCTGTGAGTGCTTTAATGGTTAGCACCCAGCAACTGACTATGTGAATGGGGAGTGCCGATATTTTCTACATATATTTATAATTGAATATATACAAAAAAAACCTTTATACGGTTTATCTACCTTTATATTTATATTTATTCTTACTTTGATACAAATGTTTATATTTCTTATATCATATTTTATGTATTATGCACTTTGGGTGTATAAATATGGCACCATATCACTTCCTAACTAACAAAGGTGTACCAATATGGCACCCAAAAAAAAAGAAAAATGGTGAATCTGTTAACCAACCCCGTGTATAAAAAAAAAAAAACCCTGGATACTGATAGGTGCATTCTTCACTAATTGATGTGTCACAATTGGTTTATTTGATAATTGAAGTTGTTTTTTTGATTGGTCGACGTTTGTTCAAATACCTTGGAAAATCTCTGTATAGTTAATCTATGATTAATGGGATCCTGTCATGGGAAATTCAAAATGCATCAGTTAATAGTGCTGTTCCAGAAGAATTCTGCATTGCAATCCATTTCTCAAAAGAGCAAACAGATTTTTTAATATTTCATTTTGAAATCTGACATGGGACTAGACATTTTGTCAATTTCCCAGCTGCCTCAAGTCATGTGACTTGTGCTCTGATAAACTTCAATCACTCTTTACTGCTGTACTGCAAGTTGGAGTGATATCACCCCCTCCCTTTCCCCCACCCAGCAGCCTAACAACAGAACCATGGGAAGGTAACCAGATAACAGCTCCCTAACAAAAGATAACAGCTGCCTGGAAGATCTAAGAACAGCACTCAATAGTAAAACCCATGTCCCACTGTGTACTATTCAGTTACATCGAGAAGGAAAAACAACAGGCTGCAAGAAAGCAGTTCCCTCCTAAAGTGCTGGCACAAGTCACATGACCAGGGGCAGCTGGGAAATTGACAAAATGGTTAGCCCCATGTCAGATTTCAAAACTGAATATAAAAATATCTGTTTGCTCTTTTGAGAAATGGATTTCAGTGCAGAAGTCTACTGGAGCAGCACTATTAACTGATGTGTTAACTGACAGTTTCCCTTTAAGTGTGTGGTAACACGAAACGCGTAAGGCCATGGGTACAATAAACTATTTTTCACTTTTGCTTGGTGGAAGTCTGCCTTTTTGACTGCCTGCAGAATTTGTACAAAAGGCAGTTATTTGGTTTATACTGGAATCAGTCATTTGAATGAGCTCTAATACATCTGCTAGGAAAGGAGCCCCCATATAAGATATATTGGATCATTCATCTGACACCCAACTGCTGCATGAAGAGAGAATGAAGAGAAACAGCTGCTGAAAGAGGAATAGGTAGTATAAACTTGATTATTTCCTAAACAATACAGAATATTTTATTGATTGTATTTAGAAAGTTTCTTATGTCAGTATGAGGAAGCTTCTATTAAAGGGAAACTGTCATGGGAAACGCATCAGTTAATTGTGTTGCTCCAGTAGACTTCTGCACTGAAATCAATTTTTTTTTGTATTCAGTTTTGAAATCTGACATGGGGCTAGACTTTTTGTCAATTTCCCAGCTGCCCCTGGTCATGTGACTTGTGCCAGCACTTTAGGATGGAACTGCTTTCTGGCAGGCTGTTGTTTTTCCTTCTCAATGTAACTGAGGGAGTCAGTTCTGTTGTTAGGCTGCTGGGAGGGGAAGGGAGGGGGTGATATCACTCCAACTTGCAGTAAAGAGGGATTGAATTAATCAGAGCTCAAGTCACATGACTTGGGGCAGCTGGGAAATTGACAACATGTCTAGCCCCATGTCAGATTTCAAAATTAAATATTAAAAAATCTGTTTGCTCTTTTGAGAAATGGATTTCAATGCAGGACTATTAACTGATGCATTTTGAAAAAACATTTTTTCCCATGACAGTATCCCTTTAAATGTAATCATTTTCAATAGTTCCCCTTTTAATATACAGTATATATATATATATATATCTGTAACACCTCATCCTCCCCAAAACTTCAGACTTTTTTCGTTGATTTTTCTTTGGCATTGCGTAACTTTTATTTGCAACCACGAGGCATAGACTACTTTTAGCACTATTTAGACCTATACCTATAATCAAATGGGTAATTAATATAATAAAATCCCTTTTCCAAAGCATGCAAAGTAGGACACAGTGGCGAGATATGTTTAATAACCATAGCTAATGCAATGGAGGAGCTAAGCCTAAAGTGCAGTTTTCCAATGTATCTTCCTCCTGCTGATCAATATGTATAGCGCGTGTGTAAGGCTGAACTTGTTAGATGAATGTCTTTCTCCATCCTTGGCTGCCAGCTGCCCAGAGCAGAGGAGAAGTGCCCAGTCACAACATTACTCAGTCACAATACATTGTATTGCTTCTCTCATCAAAAGCAACTTTCATCTCCACGCTGAGCCTTTTATGTGTCAGCCATGAAATCGATTGGATCCAGTCCCAGGCTTCCTGGTAAATTCTACATTAGAGTGTAATAGTGATAAGTCCCACAAGGCCAATGTTATCATCATTATTATTCTTATTGCCAATGAATATCAGCCTTCTATAGTAATGAATAAAACAGAGGCAAGCACAATGGATACGTATCAGGAAAAGCAGTATTTTAATCGAATAATTCTAATAGTTTTCCTTTTTCTCAAAGGGTGTTGTTCGCCTTTAAATTAACTTTTAGTATGATGTAGAGAGGGATATTCTGACATCATTTGCAATTGGTTTTCATTTTTTAGTATTTGGGGGTTTTGAGTTATTTCACTTTTTATTCAGCAGCTCTCCTATCTGCAGTCTGTTTGCTAGGGTCCAAATTACCCTAGCAACCATTCATTGATTTGAATAAGAGGCTGGAGTATGAATAGGAGAGGGACTGAATAAATAAGTAGCTTCATCAATACGTTTGGAGCCTTACATAGCATTTACATTTTAGATGGGGTCAGTGACCCTCCGCCCATTTGAAAGCTGGAAAGAGTCAGAAGAAAAAGGCAAATAATTAAAAAACTATAGAACATAAATAATGAAGACCAATAGAAAAATTGCTTTGTAACATACTGAGGGGCAGATTTACTATTGGTCGAATTTCGAATTGAAAAAAATTTGACCATGTGAATATCAAATTTGAAGGATTTTACCGCTATTCAAATATTCGAATTTGAAAAAAATTTGATCGATTAAATAATTCGATCGATCGATTAAATAATTCGATCGATCGATTAAAGCATTTTCGATTAAAACAATTCGAACGATTTCAATTTTTCGATCTAATTTTTCTAATTCAATCACAAAAAACTTTAAAACACCTATGGGAGCTTCCCATAGGGTTTTAAAGCAATTCGGTAGGTTCAATCTGGTGAACTGGAAGGGGAAGTACCACGACCATCGAATATTCAAATACAATTAAATTCGAATTATTCAAATTGGTCGAATATTGAAAATTCACATTCTTTCAAACAGGGGTCACTGACCCCATCTAAAAAAAAACGTTCTTTTAGGCTACATATTTATTGTTATTTTTGCTTTTTATTTCCCATCTTTCTTTTCTAGCCGTCTCCTATTCACATCCCAGTCTCTTTTTCAAAGCAGTGCATGGTTGCTAGGGCAATATAGACCCCAGCAACCAGATTGCTGAGAATGCAAACCTGGAAGCTGCTGAATAAAAATCTAAACAACTCAAAAAATACAAATAATGAGAAATGAGAACCAATTGCAAATTGTCTCAGAATATCACTCTCTATGTCATACAAAAAGTCAATTTATAGGGCTCTTACACACAAGTGTTATACACGAGCATTATTGACGCACTCAATGCTTTTCAATGGGGCTGTACTCACAAGCATATGTAGGCGCCGAACGCAGGAAAAATGCAGCATGTTGCAACTGAACCTGCGTTTGGCACCTACATGCGTTTGTGTGAGTACAGCCCCATTGAAAAGCATTGAGTGTGTCTATAACCGCGCTCCCCTGCAGCTGCACGCAGCAAAACGAAACACAGGGGAGTGCAGGTTAAAAAAAAGTTGGCTTAAAGGAGAATTCAACCTGTTAGTAAAAAAACCGGAAACCCCCCCCCCCACGTAGACCCTCCCCCCAGTCTAATTGCTCCCCCTGGGAAATGCCCCAAACTTTTTACTTACCCCTCAGTGCATTTTCTGTCCTCGGGGGTTCATGGGCACCATCTTCTTTCTTCATCAATCTTCAGGAGCCAAATAGAGATTTGGCACATGCACAGTCGGATAATTTTTCCAGACGCATGCGGCGAATTCTCGACTTTCAGCACATGCACAGTTTCCTTCCGAAGATTGAGGGAGATAGGAGGCCATCTCGTGAACCCCGGGGACAGAATATGCAACGAGGGGTAAGTAAAAAGTTTGGGCATTTCCCCAGGAGGGCCCCCAGTCCAACCCTATACGTGGGGTGGGAGTAGGGTTACCACCTTATTTGGAAAAAAATACCGTCCTTCCAATATATTAAGATTTTTCTCTATTAATAACATTGGGAGTCACAGATTATTTTTACTGGTCAGGCCAGGTGGCAACCCTAGAAGGTACAGGTTTTTTTCCTAACTGATTGAATTCTCCTTTAAAGGTGAACAACTGCTTTTACTGCAGGAGACGGAATCTCACTTGATATTGTCTGAATAGTGCCTAAAGGCAGGAAAATGTTGGTCTCACAGACTTTCTTTAGTTCAAAATAACATGGAAAAGTTGTTTTGCTTCTAAAAATTTCTCTTTCAACAACTTCGAGGTGTAGTTTCCATTTTCGGCCACTAGAGGGCAGATGCGCAACAGCGTCCCTCCTCGTGCTCCAGCAGCAGAAGCAGCAGTGTATGAAAGCGTAGAAGGAGAGTCGCTCAGTGTATAGAGAGCAGGCAGCGGAGAACAGTGCGATCTCTTTATCTCCAAGAACAGGGAGAAGCCACTAGCCACGGGCACATAGCCACACATACACACAGCACTATGGGAGCTCTGGCAGCTGCCTTGGAATTTTAAGTCTGGGAGGCAGCACTTGTTACAGGTAAAGGTAAGTCCCTGGGGCATTGGATTCCAGTGATCAGGGGAGCGATTTCTTGGCTTCTTTATCAGTGGTTTGTGTTCTGTTTCTCGGGTGCATGTGAGCTGTTGGGGGCACCCAGGTCTCAACCTCATTAGGTCCCTTCTTGGGATGTAGTGAATATAGGTGGGAGCTAAAGTGATGCTTTATTGTGATGCCATTGGTGTAGACAGTGCCTTAGTACTTCTCATAGATAGGACAATGATATAATTAGGTGGGGTAGGTATCATCCATGAAAGGCAAGTTGCTGATGATGATAGTGCCTTAAATAAGTGCAATATCCTCCCAGGTTCCCCTGTTGACCCCCCCCCCCCAACAAGCAGCTGATGGAATTTAGAGGAACGTTTACTTTTATGGTTACAAGTCTATCAGTCTTGGCACTGGAAAGTCTTCTGAAGTTGTGCTGTGCCACTTAGTCACCCATTGGGATCAGACTGATGTTGGTCCTACACAGGACTGGAGTTAGTGCTTTTTGATCTTGACAATGGGGGAATGGACAAATAAGTTAATATCGTATAGGTTAGCATCCCACTGAAGATGAACTTATTCATGACAATGCAGAAGATAAGCTTAATTAAGACTAACCTTGTGGGTGGGAAGTATAAAAAAAATAAACATTTTTTGTTGTTGGGAATTAAATTTACAAACAATTTCTTGGAACTAGCTGGAGAAGTCCCTCTTCTGTGAAAACCCATGCTTTTGACCCCCAGTTTCATAAGGGTCCCCTGGAAGGCTGTGCCTAGACGTAAGAAGACTATTTTATACTGTGGAACCGTTAAATATTTTAGATTATGTATCAGGGATGTTCAGTGTGCAGCCCTGACAATCTGCACCCTCATCTATGTCTATAAAATTCAAAGTGCCCTCTAGGAAGGCTGTATTACCCTAAGATAACCCAACGGTGCTGTGCCTGCAGCATGAAGGGCTGTCCACTCTAGGGGAGAGGAAGATCAATGTGTACCAGAGGCTTCTCCCTGGTAACGTGGGTTCTATTAGATACTAATTACCAGTGTGAGTGCTGCAAGGCAGGGCTGAGGAGCAGAGACACCTGGGTGTGGTGGGTCAGAGGGAGATGCAGAGGGAGATGCAGAGACAGATGCGCCTGGCAGGGGGTATGAGACCGAAACTGCCGAGAGACGAGTACTGGCTGAATCTCACTGATTTTAATGAGAAGTTCCAAGTCCGAGTCCTGCTGGCTCCTTCTGATCTTGTTCAGCAATTCAAAGAACCTTATTAAAAGACTTAACTAAAACACCAATACACATTTCAGTTTAAATTCGCATAGTCTTTCTTAAGAAATAACTTACCGATACTCTGCTTCCGAAAAGGCGATCCGGCGACGATCCATTGTGCGGCGCTCAATTTCTCCTACCTGCCTTCTATAGGAGATAGGCAGGGAGGAGAAATCGAGGGCCGCGCGATGGATCGTCGCCAGAGCCTTTTCTGATGAGGAGTGGAAGCTGAGTATCGGTAAGTTATTTCTAAATAAAGACTATGCAAATTTAAATTGAAATGTGTATTGGTGTTTTTTTTTTCTCGTTAGGGACAAACACATTTTTTTTTTTTTTTA
>CM044437.1:20135874-20181295 GCA_024363595.1 Xenopus borealis | reverse complement strand
ATATAAGGGACTGTGTTATATTACATTAATGGACCAAAAGGAAAGAAACAGATATAAAATAGGGATACAAGAATAGAAGGAAATGAAGGCATATAGGTTAGGAGAGTAGTAGCAAAACAGAAAGAGAGCAAAAAAAGAGGGACACATTTTTGCAAAATTTATTTTTTGATCACGCCCATTTTTGTGGCCACACCTCCTAATTACCATGTCCATTTTACAAAATTTGCCAGGTTATAAAAGTCTGAACAAATTTCTGTGGTTTTTATGTGTTATTACAGTTTTATTAATGAAGGTAAATTGCTCTTTAAGCTGCAAGTTTCATTTCTCCCAAGAGACCTGCTTATCTTAAATTGTTACAAAAGTAAGTATCTATTCTGGGCTCTCTGCCAAAAGCCAATTAAGTAAAAACTTTGTATCTTTTTCTGGCTGTTCAGATCAAAGAGAAAGTCAGGACATTTCAGTAACATACCTGGGACTGTGGGTTGAGCTGTCAAAATAGGGACTTCCCCGCTCAAAGTGGGACAGTTGGGAGATATGTAGTAGTTGTAGAAAGAGCGATGCCGAGGGAGGGAATTATATCAAGAATTAGTGCAGAATGCTCCCGTGAAGGTATCTGACCCATCTCACATAAATATGTTTTACACAAATCACTGGCACAGGTAGTGTTAAAGGGGCAACTCTAATAAAGAAGCAGCTTGCACCAAATCCAGTAGAACATAGCATCCAATCAGGTGATTGCTTTCTAACTGGCGAGCAGTAAATACCACCTTCTGATTGCTTGCTGTGGGGCAATAGCTGATGCTATGACTTTTATGGCATTGCTGTTAAACAACTCAGCCATGACCTTACCATTAGTGATGGTCGAATTTATTCGCCTGGGGGGAATTCCCACGATTCGCCATAGACAAAAATTCGCTGGTGTCTAGTTTTCGCAGGCGTCCATTTTTTCGATGTCGGCAACGGGCGCCTGCTTCCAAAAATGGGTGCCGTGTCCAAAAACGGACGCCCGCATCCGAATTGAGACACGGCGTTGTTTTGCTAATTTTTTGTGAATTTCTACTAGAAATTTGCAACATTTCTGCAAAACGCCCCAGATTCACACATCACTTGTTTTACACCCACACCCTTTTGAAAGTCCCGTGAGAAACAAGGACTTGGGTGATTGTACATGCCCAGATTAGACCACGAATTTTGACATAAATCAGACATAAATCCGTACATAGGGAATTGTTAGAAAAAAAAACTAATGTTTATTGGTCTAATTGCGGCTGAATGAATTGAGTAGAGCAGTTAAAATTCTGCTAAATATTTCCCATCCAGAATATATTGGAAATCCAGATCCAGTAGGCCAAGGTCACAGATATCCTCTCCTAACCTCACTGATACAATGCATGCTAGCATTTTCCTATTGGCTGAGTAAACAGGATTACCTTTGCTGGCAGAAATATAAATGTATGAAATATATGAGTGTAGAGGTTATGAGCAAATGTAAAGGCTGTTGTTATGGAAGCGGATAAGAAGGGCACAAGACAGACAGCTCAACAATGGAGACCGTAGATAAACAGAAACTGCATCTTTGGCTAGCAGCTTCATCATAGAGAAAATCAAGGGGAAATTATTTATATCTTAATTGTCCATTGGACTGAGTCAGAGAAAATATTAATGAGTAGTTTGTTGGCACTTTCATGTATGGAAGCTCCCCCATTTAATTGTGTGTATCTATTATCCACAGCTTTCTAAATGCATGAATTGTTCTTATCATATATTTATCTTCCATGTATATATGAAAGTACATTTTTGACACATTTTCATTATTGCCAATTGCCCCCCCCCCCCCTTCATCTTTGAAACCTTATTAATAGTGATGGGAATCTGGGGAGTTTTGCTTTGCTTATTTTTTTGCGCATTTCCTGAAAAATTCACGGAACGCCACCAGTGTCTCATTTTGGAATTTTCACCCGGTGGAATTCTCCATGCGTTTCACGAATTTATTCGCCGGCGGTGAATCATGGGAATTCACCGTGAATTCGCACCAGGTGAATAAATTTGCTCATCACTACTTATTACTCTTATGGACAGGGCCCTTAGAAATAATTGCAGAACTCATTGTCTCACCAGAGCTACTATCTTTGTATTCCACCATGTCTAGATCCCGATTCACTGGTCTGTTATTGCTGGTCTTTCAGTCTATGTTCTACATTTGATTTGTTTTGCTATATATGCATTGTTTTAGACCCCACTCCCTCCCAGTACTTTATTGTAAGCCTGACTTATCTCACCTTTGATATCACAAGTGATTAAATGAAGAAGTTATCGCCCCAAAACTGGAATACAGAGGCTTGCCGTGTGTATAAATCTTTAATTTAGGTAAGAGGTTCCCCAACTGTCAGGTTGTCCTTCCTGGTAGTGTAAAGCCTAAAACACCATTAGGGTGGAACTTGAATTAATGTCCTAGATATTCTTATTGGAGTCTCATAGTACTCAAGACTTGGAGAATTCCCTTGGCCCCTATTATTGCCCTCCAATTCCCAGTTATCTGAATAATCTTTCTTCAGGGAGAAGTTTACTTAAATGGATTCTGTCATGATTTTATGATTTTGATGTATTTTTTAGTTCTAAATTACACTGTTTAGACAGGTCATTTTTCCTGGTTAATTGGAAAGAGCCAGTACTTTAGGATGGAACTGCTTTCTGGCAGGCTGTAATTTTTCCTGCTCAATGTAACTGAATGTGCCGCAGTGGGACCTGGATTTTACTATTGAGTGTTGTTATTAGATCTACCAGGCAGCTGTTATCTTGTGTTAGGGAGCTGCTATCTGGTTACCTTCCCCTTGTTCTGTTGTTAGGCTGCTGGGGTGGAAAGGGAGGGGGATGATAACTTGCAGTACACCCCATACACGGGCCGATAAAAGCCCAACTGAGTCGGCAGCTTATTGGCCCGTGTGTGGGGCCATCCGATGGGCTTCCCCGATCGATATCTATTTCAGTGGATCCGACGCTGGGTGACAAACGGGTGCGTCAAGTGGGATGTGACGGAAATAAGGTAAGTAATGAAAAGTCAGATGGTGTCACAGCGTTGATCCGACACGACTGGGGAATGTAGACCCAGTTGCAGTGTTTACATCTGACAGTCGTGTCGCTTCGGATCAACGCTGCAACACCATCTGACAATCTATTACTTACCTTATTTCTGTCGCATCGACTTGATACGGCCGTTTTGTCTTCCCCAGTGTCGGATCCAGCGACATCGTTTCAAAATCTGCCATGTAGTTCTACCTTAAATTTTAAATTAAATATAAAAAAAATCTGTTTCTTCTTTTTCTGCTGGAGCAGCACTATTAACTGATGAGTTTTGAAGAAAAAAATTTTTTTTCCCATGACAGTTACCCTTTAATGACCAACCGTTTGCTTTTATATCACTGGGGTCTTTTATCATTCCATTGTAGCAAGTGTAATTGTTGTGCCATCAGAACTTAAGTGAACTTACCCTGCTCACCTTCCATAGTAAGAAAATAGAAATAGAAATTGGAAGAACAGAATAGATGTTGTTCACTGGAATGAGCTTAATAACATAAGGCTTGTAATCACTAATTTATTGTAGTTAACTATAGTCTTGGCTGTTGTTACTTTGGAGTTATTGAGCTAGGAGGGGAAAGACATTCCTGGATAAGTCATGGAGTTAGTGGGAGTAGTAGGGTAGTAGTAGGTAATATGTAACTGAGGACAGGTGCAGCAAGAACATAGATCATCCATCCAACCTAAAGAAGTAACTCAAGCTTTGGCCTGGTCCACCTAGTGAAGGCACTGTCTGGATTTAGGTGGCATTCCCAGAGACTTTACTACATCCAAAGTTAGCCTTGCTTTAGGATCCTGAAAAATGTAAGCAGGATTCAAACATCCAGTGGGGATGTACCATACAGATGGAGATGATAGGACCAAAGGCCTCTGGTATGAGTAGTTATTGGATACCACTACGGCATAGGTAAGGAGGCAAGCATTGGATGAATAGTGGGATTTGTGGCAGTTCTGTAATGATAGTTGCCCGCCACACTGACACCACTAGAGAAGTTGCCTTTAGAAGAGAAAACCTATTGTAACAAACGCAGGTATGTGTAAACATCACCACGCCTCTGCAGAACTCTGATGCATGTGCAGCGGAGTTATGTGTTGTTTTACATTTTAGCAGCCTGGGGAAAGTAAATTTACTTTGTGCTGCCAACATCCTGGTCAGGAGTCAGTGAACTGCAACCAGAAGCGTCAGGAAAAGAGGAAACTAGGGGGAAAGCTATTTCTCCAATTGTGGAAATGCAGCCCGTTTGCATTGTTGGAATGGATTGTCTTAATTTGTGTAATGCTTTTAAGGGAATGTCCCATTTGTATATGAGATCATTTCATTTAGCCTTCCATTAACAGTAACTTATTTAGAGCAGAGCGGCAGGAATGGGCAGGGAAATGTAGGATGGTGGATTATTGGTAAATCCAAGAGAAAACCATTCTGTTTTATTCAACAAAAACAAACCTGACTGCTCGTACTCTACCCACCAGTTGTACATTACAGTTGTGCTAAGTACAGGGAAAAAATATAATTATATAATACGTAAGAGCAATGAATATCCTTTAAATGATATCCTTATACTGTAAACGGTGCTTAATGATGTCATCGGTTATAATCGGAGCTTAGTGATTTCTGTCACATGACTCACTGAAACTTGTTTATTATAATAAATAAAGTACCCCCTGTTGCAAAATATGAGACGTCACCTCGGAGTTCTGTGACCTGTATTAAAACACTCTATGGGACATGGAACTGCTCTGTACTTTATTCACTATATAATACACAAAAACCATGAATATCTTGTAAATGATATGCTTATAAACGGTGACTAGTGATGTCATCAGTTATCAACGGTGAGTAGTGATGTCATTTGTGTCACACGACTCACTGAAACTTGTGTATGCTAATAAATAAAGTGGTAAAAATGAGGATATTAGAAGTAACCATTCCATGACCTGTATGAAATCAGGATTACCTTTGCCGGCAAAAATGTATGATATATAAATGTATGAGGCTATGAGCAAATGTAATGGCTGTTATGGAAGGGGATAAGAATGTCTCAAGACCGACAACTGCTTGGAGTTCCATGAAGGGGATAAGAAGGTGCTTAAGACAACTGCTTGGATTTCCATGACCTGTATAAAAACACTAGTCATGCATATGCAAATGGTCATGGAATTCCTCTGTGACTTAGAATTTGCAACAGGGGGTACTTTATTCACAATATAATGTTTTGGTCAGGGTCGGACTGTGCCAGCGGGACACCGGGAAAAAACCTGGTAGGCTCCTGTGGTCCCCGCTGACCCAGATCTGCACTCTTTGCATGTGGGTCGTGGCAATAAAAATGCTTTAGAGCATGCACACGTTGTATGGCGCGCATGCGCAGTGACTGCACATCAAGCAGGCATCTCCGCAGCCTGGTGCCCCCGGCGTGCAGGGAAGGGGGGTCCGGAGGGGAGCCCTGGGAAAGCATCCCCAGTGGGCCCTGTGCCCCCCAGTCAGACCTTGGTTTTGGTCATGTACAGGCAGGTACATGTGCTTAAAAAACTGAGGGACAATAGCAGCCTCCCCAAGGGTACGTTAGAATCTAATGGGTACAACAAGCAAAAATTAAATGTAATGAATTTGCTGCTCAGTATTTCAGCTGAAAAAAAGAAAAATAACTGTTTAGTTGCCATTTAAAACCATGTTAATGAGTAGGTATCTTGGCATTAATAAAGCTTGACGGGCTTCCATTGATATAAAAAATACCCCCAGTGAGGAAATGTAGGAAGAATGGAAATTGTACAAAAGGCCTCGCAGTTAATCCTGTGTATGCCGCCAACCAGGAAGACCGTACGGTGTTGCATGGACATCGGCTCCTTATGCAGGGTCTGCAGATTAAAAATGATTCCCTAGATGCCCTATAAAGAACATTTCTGTGCATAGGAGTATTTGTATTTGTCGATGTTTCTCTGTTTGTGTGCACATGAAACAGTTAGGTGTGTTGCGGGGCTTTCCATAGGTTGGTTCCACCACGTCTTTGCCATTGTGTAAAGGGAAAACAAGATAGGTTCTAGAGTTGGGTCACTGACTGTAGGTACAGCCAGTGCCTTAACTAGATATTACTGGGCCTCCTAAATGTCTAGTGTTTCACCTGTTTAACCAATATTTATTGAAATTGTAGATGAATTAGGGCTATAGTTGCCACCTTTCCTCAAGACTAACTCCATGATGTAGCGGGATGGGGGCTGTGATACAACATGGTGGGATGTGATGTAGCAGGGGGGAATATGACATCAGGGATGAGGCTATGAGATGGCGATTGGCCGATCGACGCGTCAATCTCAGGGAATCCTGCCCGGTTTTCCTAATTTGGAACACCGGGCAGGTAGTTTTGACCAAGGCAGCCCTTCAAAAACCCAGACTGTCTGGGTCAAAGCCATGCAAGTGGCAACCTCAATTAGGACCTTATGGGGCCCCTATACCACCTGGGCCCCCACTTCAGCCACAGGGTCTGTTTCTCCTGTAGTTACATCTATGGATACAGCTAGGTTCTTGTATACAAGGAAGGTAGTGGGACTTAGAGGTATTTTGAGCTTCATTAACACTTAGTGGTGGATTTACTATTGGTTGAATACGAGAGTGAATTTACCCTCGAATTCGACCAATCAAATTGTGGTCGAATTTAAAACCATCAAATTCGAATATTGAATTTGAATGGTATTACCGCAATTCAATCAATCGAACAAAAAAAAATTGATTGGAACAATTCGAACGATTCAAACGATTTTAACCTTTCGATCTAATTTTTTTTATTCGATCTAAAAAAGTTTTAAAAAACGCTATGGGAGCTTTCCACAGGGTTTAATAGAAATTCGGTGAACTAGGCAGTCGAATTTAAATTTTAAGGGCAAGTAATTCGACTGTCAAATATTCAAATAGAATTTTATTCTAATCATTTCATTCGATCGAATTTTCAAAATTCGATGGTCAAAGTGGCCACAAAAAATATTCGAAAAGCTCGAATCATTTTGAAAATGCGATCGAATTTCGAATCATTCATGTGAATTTAGTAAATCTGCCCCATAATGTTAAGTGTGAGTTAATCAGAGGTCCAGGCACTGTAGTTGGTTGTGGTTTGTAACATGTGTAGCGGTACTGGGGGTCCATTAACCCCCCCCAATTATTGTGTTACTGTGTTATTTTCCTCTTCCATCTTTTCAGTGCAAACAGGAATCACAAAGGCAAAGTTGCTCTATCGATTTATTGACGTGTGCATGAATTTTGGTGTGTGCTGTTGGGTTCAGCCACAGGATTAGTAGTAGTGTGTGTTTGTAGTAGTGCTGCTCTCTGCGGTGTGATTAATGCAGGAATATTAGTGTGGTCGGAGTGATAGCACAGTGGTTGGAGCTGCAATGGTTCCTGCTGCATTGGAGACGTGTAATGGCGGATGGATTTACATTGGCTTGAATACAATCTGTCACAGCAGGATTTTATTCCATAAACAAAGTTCAACACTAAACATACTTGACCCTATTTGCTGAGAAGGTGCATGAGCCCTGCCAGTACAGCAGGGGATTGTGGGTCACCGACACACCCAGGATGTATATGGGGATGCTGACAGACAAGGATGCAGGGCTACAGACTGGGGCTGACATTAGAGGAGTAAGATGTGTGTTAACATTAGGATTAACTTCCACCCTATCCTTGTTTTCACTGCCTCTTCCATGCTTTGTGTATGCTTGACTGTGTATATATCTGGGAACCCCCGCCTGCTTCGAGTAAATGTTAGGCAGCTGCTGAGAATGTTCCCTGTGGCCGTTGGGAGATGTAGTTCAGCAAAAGCCTAGTGACCCTTACAAAATCATCATAGCAGCTGGGTTTTGTTCGCATGTTGTGATCATTGGCCAGATTGTGTAGATCCAGTTATCGCTGCAACTGTTTCTGTTTATCTCCCATTATGGTAGATGCCATGATGATGATAAGTGCAACTACAGCAATGGATCACGTTCATACCTCCCAAATGTTACCAGGGCCGGATTTATATCGTGGGCACCATTCCCTTCATTCATGCACATAAATAAATTTTAATCATTGGGTTCGGAGCACACTGAGGATTGGCACATGCCGGGACTTTTTATCTCCTGTGCATCCCCAGTGCTTCCGAATAGATTTGGAAGTGGTTGGGCATCATGGCCTTTCCACAAATCCGGGCCTGAGTTTTACAATACAAAGGGAAGCTAATTTGTATTATAACTTATTTATATAAATAACTTATTTTACGCAGCGCTGCGTTTTCCGAAGTTGCTCGAAGTTGCCTCCTTAGGCAATTTCGATTGATTTCGGGAAAGTGCAACGCTGCGTGTGAATAGGGGCAGACGATTATTCATTAAGCCGCTGGAAGGCAGGTGGAAGCGGTTTGGGGAGATTAGCCGCCAGGCGATTAGTCGCCAGGTGGCGAATCTTCCCATCTGGCCTTACCCTTAGGGCTCCTACACACGGGCGTTTTTACCTGCGCTCCCCTGCGTTGCGTTTTGCTGCGTTCAAACGCAGGGGAGCGCAGGTATAGACGCACTCAATTATTTTCAATGGGGCTGTACTCATACGAACGCATGTGAGCGCCGAACGCAGGAAAAATGCAGCATGTTGCGTCTGAATCTGCGTTCGGCGCTTACACACGTCTCATGGGTACAACCTCATTGAACAAAATGAGGTGCGTTTAGACCTGCGCTCCCCTGCGGCTGAACGCAGCCAAACGCAACGCAGGGGAGCGCAGGTCAAAAACGCCCGTGTGTAGGAGCTCTTACAGAGCATTTGTTTTTTAAGAAGGGGTTAGTGACCCCCATTGTAAAGCTGTAAAAAGTCAGAAGAAGGCAAATAATTAAAAAAAGCAAAGGCAAATTGAAAAGTTGCTTAGAATTAGTCATTCTATAACATACTAAGCATTAACTGAAAGGAGTTGATCACCTTTAAGTAAAATTGTAGTATGATGTATTGTAGAGAGTGATATTCTGAGACATGGCAGCACCTGTAGAGTGGTTCTATATTCTATAATGACTATATGGTTAGTGTTACACAGTTCCTTGTGACTATGGGAATGCTGAGCTTTTTTCCCATTAATGACAGCTTGTTCTCACCAAAGACTAAAATTACACGTATTTCTTTCCATTCCCATTCATATATTTTCTCCTGGCCAAAAATAATCCTGGTTGCATAATGAGCCTTTGTGCATCATTCCCATGTTGAGCCTTTATACGGCAGTTTTTTTTCTGTCTTCACTTGCAGAAGCCACTTTCCAAATTTGGGATGCCGGGATTAGGTCGCATTTATCCTAAAATGATGTGGATTTTGGTTCAGTCTCTGTTACAGCTCAGTCTGTGATAAAACAACTTTTTAATCTGGATGAAAAAAATCTGTAATATTATGTCAATGCTTAAAGGTGTGGTTCACCTTTAAATTAACTTTTAGTATGTTATAGAATGATCAGTCCTCTGCACAAATAATATATGTAGGATCTGAAAGTTTTTCACCCTGTTTGCACATAAAATTGCGTTCCCACCCAGTGCCTTTGGCAATCTGTTGTCGGGGCTTGTAGTCAGAAAACCATAAATAAGACATTCTTACTGTAATCCCAATGCCTCTAGTAAAAACGTTCCAATTCACGCCCAGTTCTGCTTCAAATCCATTCAATAGTAATACTGGATATATCCCTCCTTCCCCTTGTTTTTGCTGCGGAGTGTTATTTATAGATGGATTGTGCACTCGCCTGATGAAGATTATATTGTGTATATATCACTTTTGGGACTGGAATTCTGTTCAAAGCTCAGGGACATCAGAAATATGTTCTATTTATACAATTATTCCTTTAAGGGCTTCTGAAAGCGCTGAAAGACTCAGCTCTTAAGGTTTTAGTAATGCAACAGAATAAGTAAAAGCAATGCAAAGTGCTTGCCTTTATCACTGCACTCGTACAGCTTTCTTTGCATTTATTGATCTGAAGACATATTATTCTAACTATATATATATATAGGGGGAGTAACCAATCAGTGTTAAGCATTTTTCAACCAGCTGCAGGTAAAATGATAAAAGAAAAAAATGTGATTGGTTGCCATGGGTTACTGCCTAGGTGCAAATTTAGCCAGTTTTGATGAGCCCTAGTTTTTGCCCTAGGGATACAGCAGATACATCAGGAAGTGATAAGTGCAAGTTAAATGGTAACCCTTCTCCTGCCTGGAAGAATTCTTGATAATGGTAATTTCTAGACAGATTTCAGCTTTTACTTTGCTAATATTTCTCATTTTAATATATATTTTGAATGTTGACTATCTCTTAGCATAAAACAAGTGTATCGGCGTCAGTGTTAGCTAAACTGTTTATTACCTACACTTACTGTTCTCTTTTAAACTGGTGTTTTCTAACATTTAAAACAGTGTAGCTGAGGAAGAGACTGTGACTGAGCATGGAAGGCTGACTTTTGCTGGATGGTTTCAAGAGAACCAGCAGTGCAGACAATGACAGACAATTAATGAATGTACAGTAGAAAGTTGCTTAGAGTTGCATTAGTTTGGGGTGTTTACATTTCATTTAAGGCAATTTGCAAGGTGATCAATATTTCCCCCCTTTTATATTTTCCCCCAAGAATACAGTGATGAAACTGTTCTTCAAAAGAGAAGGGGGACTGTTGAGTAATGAATAATCCTTAGCAGTGATTCACATGGGAGCTGATTGTGTGGCATAATGCTGATTGTGGTAGTGGAAGAATTATCTGGGAGGACTCGGGGTGGCTGACAACCTGATCCATCCTCCAGGAGACTGGTCTGTGCAGATGGTAATCAACGTCCCCCGCAAGCAGAGCCGTATTTGCTTTAATTATAGTGGGAGCAAAAGTCAGAGGAGAGAGAAAGAGAGAGCGTCTGTGTGCACCTGCATGGAAATATATGTACAGACAGACAGACAGTGCGCAAAGAGACAGCCTGGCAGACAATATCTGCAGACAGATAAGGATAGAGATAGATAAATATATCAAGAAGGAGATTAGATAGAAACATAGATATAGATAGATAGATAGATAGATAGATAGATAGATAGATAGATAGATGATAGGCAGAAATACAGATAGATAGATAGATAGATAGATAGATAGATAGATAGATAGATAGATGATAGGCAGAAATACAGATAGATAGAGATATAGATAGATAGATAGATAGATAGATAGATAGATAGATAGATAGATAGATACAAATGATAGGCAGAAATACAGATAGATAGAGATATAGATAGATAGATAGATAGATAGATAGATAGATAGATAGATAGATAGATAGTTGCCTGATTGATTGCTCGATACATATGATATACAGATAGATATAGATAGAGAGATTGTTTGATAGATAGATAGATAGATAGGTAGATAGATAGAAAGAAAGATACATGATAGATAGTAGATAGTAATAGATAGATAGATAGATAGATAGATAGATAGAGATATAGATAACAAGATAGATAATTGATTGATTGATTTATATGATAGATAAGTAATACATAGCTATACCTGATGATAGATATATTATCAATAGCTTACAGATAGATAAATAGAGAGATAGATAGACAGACAGATAGATAGATAGATAGATAGATAGATAGACAGACAGACAGTGTGACAGATAGATAGAGAGACAGACAGACAGACAGACAGAAAGATAGATAGATAGATGATAGATAGATAGATAGATAGATAGATAGATAGATAGATAGAAAGATACATGATAGATAGTAGATAGATAGATAGATAGATAGATAGATAGATAGATAGATAGATAGATAGACAGAAATATATACATAGATGACACCGTTCAAGAAGTATTTTCAGCTTGCCAGTAATTGATTTAAAGATAAATGGATTCCTGGCTTGTGACTCAGGGGCCGTACTGACTATAGTAATATAGTAATGATATAGTAATGTAGTTTCTACTCGGAAGTATATAATACATTTCATTTTGTACTGACGACAGGGGATTATCCTATGCAAAGGTCATTCATGATGATGGCTACTCGTGTAGCGGCAACTCAGTTGCAGAGTAAGTCTGGGATCTTTGTGCAACTAAGGGGCAAACTTGACAAAATTTTGCCTAGATTGAAAATGTTCTGAACAAACATGTCTTCCATTCCTGCTTGTTTTAGTTTGAAAACTCAACATTTAAACGGAACATACGTGTCTTTCAGCAGGAATTCTTATGCCACTACATCAGCACCTCATTATTTATGTTATACAGTGGCGTAACTGCCAGGCGAGTAGGGGGTGCAAGTGGACATTGCACCTCGATGTACTGTAGCTGGAGGCACTAAAAAAATCGGCATGGAGGGGGGTCTGGCTGCACGGCCCGCACCTACTGACGTTACTGATGTTATATCCTCCTCCAAGCTGATATCCCTTATATCAGGAAAATCCTGTTGAGCCCCCACCCTAGTCATCCCTGCTGCCCCAGATCCCACCACAGAAGTCAGCGTGTAGCCCTGCTATTACGCTATTTTGAAAATAAAGTGACTTCTAGTAGCATCCACAGCAGACACGTAGCAACTTCCTTCCTGTCAAAAGAATTTAGTATTCCGTTAAGTAACAGAAAAGGGGAAAACTAAACCACGATCCTGTAAAAAAAAATATAATTTTATAAAAGGAGCATTGTGACCATTTTGTGTCCATTTTGTGTCCCTCAAAAAAGAACTTCTGCAGGCAAAATGCAAGGGAATTATTTTGGTCCATATATATATATAAACTAGTGCCATTCAATTTGCATGGAAAATTCTATTTGCTTCCTTTCAGCAAAAGGCTCATTATCTTTATGACAGAGCAGAGAAGTCATGGATACTCTATCTGAGTTTCTGTTTACATCCCTGCAGTCAGGAGAGAATCATTAAGTAGCATTAATAAGGAAGCTAAATAAAGGTAGGGTAAACTAAACTGTGGCCCTTGTAAAACATGTAAATTAATGAAAATTGGAAATATTGTGCTACGCCTAGGAATAAATGTGCCAAGGGGGTAGGCTAAGTCTGGTGTCTAGGGCAGCACCTAAATACACAGCTGGCTGTTGTGAACTCAGCAGAGGACGTTGGGATCTGTAGTCAGGAAGTATCAGGACAGGAGTGCTGCAATTCTAAGCACCACGTTGACCCACCTGGTCTGCAGTGTTGGGAAGGTCTGATGTAATGAACAGTGAAAGCTGAAGCTGCGGAGGTTGCGGTGGAGGCTGGCACTACATCTATACTACAGGGCATAGATGCGTGCTTATGTGTGTACTAGGTTAACAGGAAATGTGCCTTTCCATTGGATTTCCGTTCATGTTCTCTCTGCTATTCCTGCGCTCATCCCCAGGGGATATGGCAGAGGAAGGTCTGACCTTATGTGTACACAAAGATAGCCAGGGTGGGGGGCTATCGTGTTTTCCTGGCACCTATCATTTCCTGGCACATGACGAAAGCCAGGTTGTCCAATTACCAATAGGAATGCAGCCCGAGGCACTGAGCTTACAGTCAAGTTCCCAGACACCTGACTGTGGATTCTTTAGCCTCCTTAGATCCTTACATTATTATTATTTGTTTATTTCATGCACTGCAAAGCTTCCAGTGAGTAACAAAATGTCTGTAACAATAGGGGGGTGCATGCAGGACAGCTATTCTGTGTCTTTTAAGGGTGGTCTTATATCAACCATGGTGCCCAGCAGGCCCGGACTGGCAATCTGTGGGTTCTGGCAAATGCCAGATGGGCTGCTATAAGGTGCCATAGAAAGTCAGTATTTAGTGGGCTGGTGGGGCCTCTGTGGGCTGATTGGGCCTCTGTGTACCTGAAATGCCAGGGCCTATTTTGATTATCAGTCCAGTCCTGGTGCCCAGTACAAAAACCACAAAGGGGAAACATAAAGCTGGAGAGGAGGGACTGACTCAACTCAAACAAATTGATTCCTTTATTAGATCTATAGAAGTCACCCCATTCCTTAGTCTTCCGTCAGTCTACACAAAGGGGCAGATCTACTAAGGGTCTAATTGTCGAGGACTGGAATTCGCCAATATCCAAAAAAATATTTGCAGGTTTTGAGCGCTTTTTGAATATTCGCAAAAATCGTACGATTTGATGCAAAATTTGTACAAATCGAATATTCGTAGCGTTCGATCGTACGAATACTATTCGATATGAAAACTTTAAAAAAAATCCCATGAGGAGCTTCCCATAGGCTTCTAATCCAATTTGGTAGGTTCAATCTGGCGAAGTAGGCAGTCGAACAAAATTTTAAAGGGCAAGTTCTTCAACCGGCAAATAGTTGAGTGATCGAATATATGTTTATTCGATCTACTCGATCTATTCGATGCGACCGAAAATTTCATATTTGAAGGTCAAAAATACTTAATTTGTGGGTGGCCCCTCATGGTTTTGAATATTGGCTCCTCCTGACAGTCTCCCCAACTTATATCTGGGCCAAATATGGCTACATAGCCAGTAACAAGGCTTGCCAATTGCGTACCCATTGGCCCACTCATGTGCTGGCATATAGGTAGAAAGCATCTGATTGGAAGAAAGGAATGTCTTGATTCTCTCCTATACTCCAACTACTGATCAACAGGGACCCAACAAGTTTACTTTCTTGGAATATTTGCAGAATTACTCTGTGGGCTCATTTGCAAACAACAGAGCAAAGTCCCCCCAGCATAGTACCTGTTATCCAGAATACTAGTGACCTGGGATTTTCTGGATAAGGGGTCTTTCCATAAATTGGATCTACTTAAGTCTACTAAAAAATTATTTCAGTATTAATTAAACCAACTGGATTATTTCGCCTCCAATAAAGATTTTTTATATTTTCGTTCAAGCAGACAGTACTGTTTTATTGTGATAGAGAAAAAGGGAACTCCTTTTTAAAAATCTGAATTATTTGATTAAAAAGGAGTCTGTTGGAGATTTAATCCCGTAATTTGGAGTTTTTTGGATTATACGCTTCCAGATAAAGGATCTCATACCTGTATAACATTGCAACCAATCAGATATTTGCTTTTATTGTGTTGCAACCAGTATAGAGATAACATTTAAGTTCTGATTCGGTTTCTATGTGTTATTGCACTGAAGAAAGGTTGCAGCCTTCCAAAGCTTACAACATAATAAGGAATGATAAACTACCTCCCTGGGCTGAGAGAACACTCTCCTGACACTGCCCTGACTCTTACAGTAAGTAACTAAACAATGGCATCTTTGTCTTTCTAGATAAATATAAACACTTCTCCTAGCTCTTGTTATGAATAACACCACTAATTACACTCCTATTATTAACAGTATCAGGAGGGAGGAGCAGCTATTTTCTGTCGTTATACTTAGAACTTTCATTATGTACTGGCATTTGTGTATGGATATATATTTATATTAATATATAAATATCTGTTTGTGTTGCTTTTCTCCAACATGCCAACTTTATGGCTGGTATCCAACGTAAAGAAGGAAGATATTAAACTTAGGTAAGGGCCTAGGCCAGTTTTTTTTATCTTCTTCCAGTTCCACTTTTAACTGCATTTTGAACCAGGCCCTTTTTTGTTTGTGTATTAGCTGGATCAGTGAATGCAGACCCCTGATAGGCTTGGGCTGTAGAGTAGTGATGGGTAGCATCCAGCTACTGTTCTAGTGTTTAAAGGAACAGTATCATCAGAAAATAAAAGTGCTTTAACGTAATACAAATATAATGCAGTGTTACCCTGCACTGGTAAAACAGTTACACTACTATTGTTTATATAAATAAGCGGATGTGTAGCAATGGGGGCAGCCATTCATTTATATTATTTATATTACTCACGGTGTAGTTCATAGGCTCCTGTAGGCTACTAACATTTGTCATTACTGAGCATTATGAAATGTCACAATAACGCTAATAGCTACAATAATCCAGTCTCCTAATAAGTAATACCATTAAATCAAAGCAGTACCTACCCTTCTGACAAGGCAGAGAAACCTTCAGAGAAATCAGAGAACATTACAGAGTCAAATAGCTGCTAAGTGCAAATCCTTCAGCATAAACACGTATGTGTCTTTTGATCTGAGTATGTCATGTTGTTTAGATAATTTGGGACCTGTCACCACATGTTAAGCCTCAAAAGGATCAATAATCTTCTCCATCAAACAGCAGAGCAATATGTTTCCCTTTAGGATTACACGTTTATACTAATTTGGGCTGGAAAAGGCTTCATCAAGCTCAAGCTTTTATTGTAACCATATTATCTAGAGCAGTGATCCCCAACCTTTTTTTTACCTGTGAGCCACATTCAAAAATAAAAAGAGTTGGGGAGCAACACGGGCATGCAAAATGTTCCTGGGTTGTGCCAAATAAGGGCTGTGATTGGCTATTTGGTGGCCCTATGTGGACTGGTAGACTACAGTGCACCTGCTTTTTATACGACCAAAATGTTTTTTCCAAGACTGGAATTGAAAAATAAGCACTTGCTTTGAGGCCACTGGGAGCAACATTCAAGGGGTTGGAGAGAAACAGGTTGCTCAAGAGCTACTGGTTGGGGATCACTGATTTAGAGCATGCCCATTGATTGAATTTGGCTCCACAAGGGATGATATCCTTGTTCTAAATATAAACAGCCTTTAATCATGTACATTGGTTAATTAGGGAAAGAGGGTGACATTTATTCCTGGGGAGGCAAAAAAAACGAAATACTTTCCATTGGAGAACTCTCTTTTTGGGGAGGTTAGACCTCCTTAAATATTTTATTGTTTTTCACCAATGGAAGACAATGTAGATAGATGCACAGAACTAAAGAAAAAAAATCAATACTGGATTAAAGAAAGGGAAAAAATATTCCCACCAGACTTAACAAGGTGTTGCCCCTCTGGAGAGAGCATTGCTGACACCCAGATTAGGGTCAAGACGTGATATATATATATATATATATACAGTATATATATATATATATAGGATCAAATGAGAATCAATGAAAAATAAAATCATAGATTTGTTTGAGGCTTATGTTGAAAGTCTTTGTCCTGTTATAGCTCCGTAATTATGCTGATACACACAGGGATTTCACTCTGGATTCTTTCCAGGCTTGGACTTTGTAGATTTTGTATTATTGTTCTCTACTTTCTTGTCCAGAGGCCGAAATGAATCAGCTCTGTGACCCAAAGATTGTCTTTCTGTTTTGTGCCTTGTTTTATTACAGGTATGGGGTCCATTATCCAGAAACCCATCTCCCATAGACACCATTTTTCCAAATAATCCAAATTTTTAAAAATGATTTCCTTTTTCTCTGTAATAATAAAACAGTAGCTTGTACTTGATCCAAACGAAGATATAATTAATCCTTATTGGAAGCACATCTATCCTATTGGGCTTATTTAATGTTTACATGATTTTGTAGTAGACAAGGTATGAAGATCCAAATTATGGAAAGATCCATTATTCAGGGAAAACCCCAGGTCTCGAGCATTCTGGATTACAGGTCCCATATATTCTACATTTATCATTGGGAGAATCACAGGTGAGAAATATGAAGATATTCACATGCTCCACAATTGATTCAGGGTTTCAAGAGACTCAATGAATCGCTACAGCCTCATGCATTTTCATCCATCTCTTCTCTGCACCAGGAATGATCCAGGTTAAAGCTGTCACACAGTTACAGTTAAAGAAACAGTAACACCAAAAAAAAAAAAATGGTGTTTTATAGTAATGAAAATACCATGTACGGTTGCCCTGCATTTGTAAAACTCATGTGTTTGCTTCAGAAACACTACTATAGTTCATATAAACAAGTTGCAATGGCAGTAATTGAAAAAAAGGATATATGGCACAGGTTAAAAAGTAGATAACAGATAACACCATTATGTTCTACAGAGCTTATCTGTTATCTGCTGTGTAACTTGAGCCTTTTCTACTTTGAATGGCTGCCCCCATTGCTACACAACAGCTTATTTATATAAACAATAGAAATGTTTTACCAGTGTAGGGTAACACTGCATTATATTGTATTACTTTAAAATACTTTTATTTTCTGATGATACTGTTCCTTTAAACACTAGAACGGATTGTATTAGAACGACAAAACGCCAGTGACAAAACAGATGTAGTGGCACGCTACTGAACTAAAAATCACAGGAATAAACTATATTCCATACGACTCTACTGTCGGACGTAAACGCAGCAAGCTGTTTATAGTTTATATCGGCGATTTTTATTCAGTCCTATTATGTTTTGTAGCGTCACTACATCCGATTTGTCACCATTTATAGAGTTCAGCCCTTAATCAAGAAATATCTTCTTAAGGAGAAAATGGGGAAAGCAGGAAAGTTGAAAAATGCTAGAAAAATGGAATGCGAAATGAAAGTGAAGACAAGTGAGGATTACACAGAAGAGGAAATTGAAATTAATGGAGAGAGAGAGAGAGGGTCCTGGCTTTATTATGAATTAGATATAGGGTTGCCACCTGGCCGGTATTTTTGATGGTTGATCCCAATGTTATTAATAGGGAAAACTCTTAAATATATAGGATTTTTTTCTAGAAAAGGTGGCAACCCTAATTAGATAGGGACCAGTAACAGCAGATAATACAACTGGAGAAGCAGGGTGTGTTTTGTTGAGTGGACTCTGGTCTTAAATGGACATCTTTTTGGACATCATAGATTCCTGGAAATTATAGTTCAATCCTCTTTCACTGAATCTTGAGCAACTTCTATGTCTCTGCCATGAGCCATGAGGTTCCTGGACTCTCCCTATATCTTCATTCTTTTCCTTCTGATGCTTTCATTGTGGATCTGATTTTCTGAGCCATGTGACTGTTTCTCTGTCTCCCAGTGCTTTCCCTGTGATCTTCTTCTTACATTCTTTCCATTCTGTGCATGTTGTTCCTGCACAAGCACATTGTCCTGCGGCTGTCTCTGTGATTTATCCCAATGTCTGCTCTATATATCCCACTCAGTTCTCTGTTCTGTGTGTTAGCCTGGTTCAACACATGCCTCCCTTTTTTTTGTGCTTATGGAGCACCCCAATTCCACATGAAACCCATTCGGGTGTGCAATTTGTTATCTGGAAACCTGTTACCGGATTACATAAGGGTCGCCATTTTATCCAACTAATCCAATTTTTTAAAAGATTATTTAAACGGTATCTTATACTTGATCCAAACTAAAGTATAATTAATCCTTATTGGAAGCAAACCCCGCCTATTTATTTAATTTTGACATGATTTTCTGCTAGACATAAGGTGTAAAGATAGGAAAAATCCGTTATCTGAATAGCCAGTCCCATACCTGCATTTTTCATGGGATCCCCCTATTTGCTTTATTGTAAGGTGGCCTTTTCCAGTCTTTAGGCTGACTGTAGCACAAGGCAAAGGCATATAAAACCACTTGTGGGTACAGAGCTTGAAACATCAAGATGAAGCAGGACACTTGCCCTTAATCCTCATTGACATGCAGTTAAATGTCCAGATTTTCCTTGGGCACAAACAGTTTAGCGGCTATTAAATAGCAAATTAGTTCTGCTTGATTCTGGAAAATATGAAATAGTGTTATAAGAGGTTGGTGGAATCTCTTCAAATCCATTAGTTCTTATGTGATTGGTTCCCTTTGAAGTCTCGGGCTTAGTTAAAGGGATACTGTCATGGGAAAACATTGCTGCTCCAGACTTCTGCACTGAAATCCATTTCTCAAAAGAGCAAACAGATTTTTTTATATTCAGTTTTGAAATCTGACATGGGGCTAGACATATTGTCAATTTCCCAGCTGTCCCTGGTCATGTGACTTGTGCCAGCACTTTAAGAGGGAACAGCTTTCTGGCAGCCTGTTGTTTTTCCTTCTCAATGTAACTGAATGGAACGCAGTAGGACTGGGGTTTTTGCTATTGAGTGCTGTTCTTAGATGTACCAGGCAGCTGTTATCTTGTGTTAGGGAGCTGTTATCTGGTTACCTGTTTTGTTGTTAGACTGCTTGGGAGGGGGTGATATTACTCCACCTTGCAGTACAGCAGTAAAGAGTGACTGAAGTTTATCAGAGCACATGACTTGGGTCAGATGGAAAATTGACAATATGTCTAGCCCCATGTCAGATTTCAAAATTGCTCTTTTGAGAAATGGATTTCAGTGCAGAATTCTGCTGGAGCAGCACTATTAATTGATGCATTTTCCCATGACAGTATCCCTTTAATATAACTTTGAATTTATCAACGAGGCCCCCTGCTAGATCTTTATATGTTCTGAAGGGCTGATGTAGGGAAATTTATATTTGTTATAATAAGTTGTTTTACCCCCCACCTCATTCTCTTTATTAGTTCATAGTACAAAGTGCATTTATACTGACCCATTGTATTGTATAGAACAATGCCTAAAAAAACTTCCCCCCTGGTGGATTTTGCAGAACTTTTACTCCCAGTATCCCTCTATCATTCCAGCTGTAGTGGAAAATGTAGCCCCACATTCTCTGGATTGCAGAATGCTGCCTCTATTTGCTCAGTTTTGATAAGCACCCTGTTGTAGCCTTTGGCTGTCCATGTGTACGCCCATTAAGAAATGATGCAACCGTATTCACTGTCCTATCCTTGCACCAAGGTGGGGCACTGGCAGTTGAAATAATGACAATTAAAAAAATTGTCCCCCTTCAGTGCTGTTTGTACTCAGAAAGTCACAATCTGTACAACTGCAACCACCATAAGACCACGTGACAGCAATCTTATATAATAAATAACATCTTACACACCCCCCAATCAATTGCTTGATGGTCCATCAAGGAGGATTATGCTGCCCCTGGTCTAATCCTTTCTGTTTCCTAGGAAATAGAACTGCATATCTTTATGCATAAGGCTGTCGTATGCCCTTTTATAGAAAAATAGATGGAAAGTATACCCTACTTATCATCAGGGCCTAATGTCCCTTTAAGATGCAGGGAGTTGGGTGTAAGTTCTAATGAGCAGGGCTGTTCATTCTTTACCTCCTGTATCAGTCAGTATTTATTTGCAATCTGTATTTTTGATTTATACACCCTCCCTTGTACAGCACTGTGAAATCAGTAAGTTGGCACTTGATACATGTGCGTTAATACAGAGAACATCCCACGCCTACTTTAGTTAATAGCCCCCATGGTGTATTAGTATTTCACTAGAGAGATGCATTGCTCTGCTGAGCACAACCCAATTGGATTGGATAGAGCTTATTAAGCCTGAGCATAATGTTCTAGGGAAATGTTTGTTTGTTTGTTTTTTTAAAAAGGGATTTAAAATTGAGTTGTATTGTGTTTTTCTTTGTGCCTCTGTTAACATGTGGAGCTACTAATTACATGCAACACATGTTTCAAACCTCCCCCATAGAGTTTCAATCCCAGTCACTAAAGCACAGGGAGCTTAAGTGTCATAGACGCCATTGTAAGAAGTGAACCAAGGAATCCTTTGGCATAATAAGTAAGCCATTTATTCAAGTGGAAAATATACCTGGCGTATGAAAAAAAATGCTTGGTCTTCCTTTCCCTGCTCAGTGGGTAGGAATTTTGTTTATCGATAAAATACTATAACAAACATATAAACTAGAAGTAACAAATCAATGCATAATAAACAGTGCGCAGAATACAGAATGATCAAAACTGAGAAATAACAACAAAACAGATGAAATTAAATAATTAATTTGTAACCTTCACTATTATCATACCCCTCATTTCATTTAGGGTTTTAGAAATTTAGCTGCTGATGTTTTCTCTTCTCCTGATCTTTCCCCCTGAACCCCACTTATACCTGGGGAACCCTCATCCTCTTCTAAGAAGATACTTTGCCCCTTGCTTAAAACTCCAACTTTCCCTTCCTTTTCTTCCCAGAATACTCTTCCAATCTCTTACAGTCACCTGAGACCTGTTCTTTTACAGTGAAGTCTAGAGCACCCCCCACCTCCCTTTCTTTCTTTCTTTCTTTCTCAGTAGTCCCCACCTCTTTCTCTATTCTTTCCTTTCTCCCCAACCTGTTGAGTTCCTCTTCCTCCTGTTTCACCATCTCCCCCAAGCTTTCCTGCTCATTGCTTGCTAAGTGATCCAGGTGCAGATTGTGAACTATTACAATTTGCTACATTAGTTGAGCAGCAGTATCTTTGGAATATTAATAACTATTGTATCAGTTCTAACAGCTGCCTCTAATGAAACTCAGGGATTCTTCTCAGCAGGGACAAAGATAAGAAATGTATCGAATAATTGTATCAATTTAGAAAAGTTACAGTATCGGTGACCCTTCCCCCCCACCCAGAGTTGCTTCAGAAAGACATTAGAAAAACTTCAATATTAGAAAAACAGAAAATACAAAGTAACTGGGAAAAAGTCTTTATTGCTGGTGACCAGTCTAAAACCAACTGAACTGAAAAAAAGTGTTTGAGTGTTAATATTTGGGAACTGTTTTTTTTTGGTAAATGTTTAAGAGTCAGTCCACACGAGCAGATTCGGGGAGATTTAAGGTGACCATAGACGCACAGATAATATCGTACGAAACTAATTTTCGTACAATATTCGGTGCGTGTATGGTGGGAAATGAGTGGATTCGGTGCATCCCTAGTTTCTACCTGTATATCTGATGATTCAGCTCTATAGGTGTGTGTTGAAATGAACAATCTTTCTTGGAAATATCTTTTCCGAGAAAGATGATAATTGTTACGTCTATGGCCAGCATTAGTCACCTGTTGACTAATCGCTTCTTCTTTGGGTGGCAACTGCCTTTTGCGTGTCTTCCCATCCACTATAATGAAAAGTCGCCACTATAATCGAAAGTGTGTGCTTTAACGCAGACGACTTTTCATTATAGCAGATGGGAAGACACGCAAAAGGCAGTTCGGGGAGATTGCCGCCCGGAAGAATAGGTGTTTCCCCAAATCTGCTGGTGTGGACTAACCCTAACAGTTACTAAAGGTCATTTATTTTGACCCCAGACACAAATACAAGAGACACCAAAGCGTGCCCTTTACTGCCTATTTACAAAGCATTTCTATCCAAGTTGCAGAGCACAGCACCTAAACTTGCCATGGGCAGGCGCAGGCTGGGGGAGCTGTTAGAGGGGCTGAACCCCTCAAGTTTTTTTTTGATAGTGGAGGCATTTTCAAGTTATGCCATTGGACAAAGGTACAGAAGATACAGAGATTTGTTGTGCCTGCTATTGCTTCTTAACTTGTGCATCTGAAACACCTACTTACCTCCCTCTCTGCAAGCTTTCCATTATGGGAACATGGAGACCTGTTGCCATCCTTCAAAGTGCTGTGCAGTTTGCAGTTTGTAAAATAAAATGCAGTTTGTGCTTGTTTCTTGCACTTTGCACACTACCCTCCACTTAGTAAATGGTCCCCCCACTTTCTTTTCTGTGACTCTTGAGACAATCAGCATGGGTTGTACCTACACGTGTAGTTGACCTGCACCTGGCACTCTTGAAATCACACGTTAACAATATTTCTGGGGGAACCACTTCAGAGCATACTGTAAATATTTTGCAGGAGTCTTCTACCATGTTGGAATTCAAAAAACAATTTAAAAAATGAAGTTATAGCGTTTGCTTGCATTTCTGTGTTTAGTGCATTTCACTTGTGTTCAGAAATAATATTTCCACAATTATAAATAATAAAGATATTGGATGTTATCAAGGAGTACCTGCCCATATACAGTAATAGCGCAAGGCGGCAGACTCCATGCTTTTATACAGCCTGTGGAGCTGCAAGGTGACTTCTAAGTGGCATGCTTATACTTTACATGATGCATGAGATGCAAGTGACATCACTAAGTACAGAACATATATAAATAAATGATTACAGGGATGATACAAAGCCCTGCGTAACTTGCTAGGGCTGGCCAGATAATTGTGATGCGTAACTTGCTGCCATTATATGAATGAATGCTGGCGGTGATGTAAAGCGATGCATAACTTGCTGGATCTATATAAAGAAATGATGAAGTGCTGCGCGCTTACTGGGATAATGCATGAAAATAATAATGGTGATGTGGTTCTTCGGGAACTTGTTGAATGACGAATAGAACATTTGGAGCTTGAGGAATTCCACTGCACCTATTACTAATTAGGCACAAGGGGTGACGTTTTGTGCCGCCCACCAAGATCCAGCAACACCACCCAACACCTTGTTTAAGGGGGGGGGCACAGACCCCCTGTGGGTGAGCAGAGACAAGATCTAATAATGAGCCTCTTAGATAGTGTGTGACTGTGCATGCTGTCATAAATATATTTGTTGGAATTATGCCCCTTTGCCAAAATGGTGTTGTGTTGGCTTCCCCTCGTTCCATTCTTCCAACTCACAATCTGTTCTTTCTGTCAGAGCTGCTGTTTTCACTTGTTGTCACAAGATCCCCTTGTGCTAGAGCTGGGGATCCCACGGAGATAGGGTTGCCACCTGGCCAGTATTTTATCAGCCTGGCCAGTATTTTTAAAGGTTGATCCCAATGTTATTAATAGGATAAAAAAGATAAATACATAGGAAAGCAGGTAATTTTTTCAGGAAAAGGTGGCAACCCTACACAGAGAATAAGGAAAGATGGGGTGCTCTGATAGAAAGGACACCAAGCCGGTGCAGGAGACTAGTTTTAAGCAATTTTATTGATTTGGTTTTTCTTGTCCTTTAAACCAGTCTCTTTTTTTTGTCAGCAAGTCATTTATTATTTCTTAAATCCATAACTGTTTAAACTCAATTGAACACAATCTGAAAGCAGCATTTATACAGCAAATAAAGGTTTGTGATATGGCTCCCCAGCTGGTGTAGTGCCTGGGGTTCCTGGGAGACTCACTGTTCCAAAGTTATTTCCTTCCCAGCATCAATGACGTTTGGGAGAAGTAGTCCTGCAGCTAATCATCTATTAACCTACTTCCCTTTCATCTTCTATAATGAAGATTAACAGAGCATCTCCCAGCAATGGCCGACTCCTCCTATTCAGCAAATGAGAGCGCTCCGCAACATAGGCATTCTTATGGGGAGAGATTTTAGGTTTTCAGAGAAGGCAATAAAACCCCTTTAAAGGTATTTAAAGAAAATGTTCTCTTTAAGGCACTGTTCACCTTTAAATTTACTTTAAGTATGATGTAATGAGTGGTACTCTGAGAATATTTTCAATTGGATTTTATTTTTTTATTATTTGCGTTTGAGTTATATAGCTTTTTATTCAGCATGACCCTAGCAACCATGCATTGATTTAAAGAAGAGACTGGAATATGAATAGGAGAAAGATGAGTCATAAAAAAGTAGCTATAACAATACATTTGTAGCCTTACAGGGCATTTGCTTTTAGATGGGTACAGTGGCCCCCACTTGAACAGTGTCAGAAGTTAGAAGAAGACCAATAATTCAAAAACTATAGAAGAGCCGAATTTCCATTTTAAAAAAACGAAATTCGGCTTTTAAAGTTACCTGAGGCGGCTTTTTGCTGCCCCTGGTAACAGGCCGCTCCGTGCCGCCTGAGGCAAGGGTCTCACCTTGCCTCATGGCCGGAGCGGCCCTGTTCACATCAGTTAATAGTGCTGCTCCAGCAGAATTCTGCACTGAAATCCATTTCTCAAAAGAGCAAACAGATTTTTTTATATTCAGTTTTGAAATCTGACATGGGGCTAGACATTTTGTCAATTTCCCAGCTGCCCCTGGTCATGCGATTTCTGCTCTGATAAACTTCAATCACTCTTTACTGCTGTACTGCAAGTTGGAGTGATATCACCCCCTCCCTTTCTCCCACCCAGCAGCCTAACAACAGAACAATGGGAAGGTAACATGATAACTGGTCCCTAAAACAAGGTAACAGCATCTAGAACAGCACTCAAAAGTAAAAACCCATGTCCCACTGCTAGGGTTGCCACCTTTTAAAAAGAAAAAAATACCGGCTAGTGCTGGGGGTGTGGAAAAAAAGGGTCGGGGAGCGACGTAAAAGGGGCAGAGTCATGGAAACTGACATGCAAAAGGGGTGGGGCTGTGACGCTTAAGGGGCTGAACCACCGCAGCGACGAGGAACAAATACGTTTAAAGTAAAGGGCCGAGGGCTTTTTGTAAGGGTATTACAAATTGCCAGCAACTACATTGCCGGTAAATTTGTACACCGGCCCCAGCCCTTGCAGGTATTTTACTGGCTAAGCCAGTAAAATACCGGCTGAGTGGCAACCCTACCCACTGCGTACTATTCAGTTACATTGAGAAGGAAAAACAACAGCCTGCCAGAAAGCAGTTCCCTCCTAAAGTGCTGGCACAAGTCACATGACCAGGGGCAGCTGGGAAATTGACAAAATGGCTAGCCCCCTGTCAGATTTCAAAACTGAATATAAAAAAATCTGTTGGCTCTTTTGAGAAATGGATTTCTGTGCAGAAGTCTGCTGGAGCAGCACTATTAACTGATGCGTTTTGAAAATGCCATGACAGGATCTCTTTAAATAAAGGGTAACTATGAAAAGTAATAAAGCACAAAGCAATTGAATTTTGTAGTGAAACAATGGAATCCCCATCTGAAAATCCTTTACTTGCCCTTAATGTTTCCTCCTGCCTCCCACTACCATGGTTTAGCCATTGCTCTTTCTTGTTGCCTGTTTTATTTTGCTTTGACATAAAGAGACATAAATGTTAGCATTTTATTTCACCAGAGCAGATCTCCCCAGTGGAATAATTTTTTTTTTCCATAGTTTGCTTTAATAAGAAGTAAAACAAATGCCAGGCGACAGACATAGATGTCCCAGTCTTTCACATGGAACAGGACTATGTAGATTGGATTTAGTAGATTGTCTGCCTTTTCCTTTCATTGAGGCTCCATTGTACTGTGTATCCTCAAAATATTCTTAGACTTTTGCTGTGCCAAGGTACGAAAACCTAATGGGGCCCAGTTCAATGTGTCACATGGGTCTCCTAATGTAACACTAGAATAAAACCAGTGGCGTAACTAGAGTGCGTCGGGCCGGCATCCCTTAAAGGCTCACTGCAACTCCGGACATCCCTTAAAGGCACACTGCAACTCCGGAAATCCCTTAAAGGCTCACTGAAACTCCTTAAAATCCCTTAAGAGAAGACTCTGGGAGTTGCAGAGCAGAGGCGTGCAGGTATTCCAGCTCAAAGGTTGGGTAAGAGGACAGAATGACTATGAAGATTTTACTTCAAGGACAGAATGTTTTACATTATAGAGTGTTGAAGGTAGGGTTGCCATCTGGCCGGTATTTTATTGGCCTGGCCGGTAAAAATGATGGTTGATCCCAGTGTTATTAATAGGAAAAAAACTAAATGTATAGTAAGTAGGTATGCACCGGATTCGTCCGAACCCACAAAATCCTTTGCAAAAGATTCGGCTGAATACCAATCCGAATCCTAATTTGCATATGCAAATTAGGCGTGGGAAGGGGAAAACTTTTTTTACTTCCTTGTTTTGTAACAAAAAGTCATGCAATTTTGCATATGCAAATTAGGATTCGGATTCGGTACATCCCCAATAGGATGGCCGGTATTTTTTTCCAGAAAAGGTGGCAACCATGATCGGGCCCCCCTGCAAAAAAATCTTCAGAGGGGCCCAGTGCTCTTCGATCCCCATCCTCCCACCCATTTCCTGCCCTCACCTTCCCATTCCACCTCCACCCACTTCCCATCATGCCTACGCCAACCGACACCCCTCCCTCCCTCCGACTCCCCTCCCCAACTCCAGCCACTCCCAACCAACTTGCACTCCGCTTCCTTGCCGCAGGTAAGAGAGCAGCTGGGGAGGAGGGTTTTTTATTAACTGTAGAGGGGATTGACCCCACAGTCTGGGCCCCTGTTCCCCAGGCCTCCCTGCAACTGCAGGGTCTGCTTCCTCTATAGTTAAGCCCAGGACTGGACTGAGAATCAAAATAGGCCCTGGCATTTCAGGTACACAGAGGCCCAATCAGCCCACATAGAGGCCCAAACAGTCCCCAACAGCCCACTAAATACTGACTTTCTATGGCACCTTATAGCAGCCCATCTGGCATTTGCCCTAACCCACAGATTGCCAGTCCGGGCCTGGTTAAGCCACTGAATAGGACCGAGGGTTCCTCAAACTGATTGTGTCCTGTTCAATTGTTAGCTCTTTAAGTTCCATTAGAAGCTTACAAATTTTGAAAAATGGTGGTGGATTCCATCTTTTCTAGCTAAGGATCTACTACCCCCCATTCCTGTGGCTATTTCTCCGTCTAAGTAAAGACCTAAGTCCTAAGTAATTACTAAATGCTTTAATAAAAATATGGGAAAGAAATCTAGAAACTGTGGCAAAAAGGTTCAAATCGGTTCCTGAAATAACTCCAGCCCTTGTGCTAGTTACTGGTGAACCAAATCCAAATAAATCCTGTAAAACATTTTTAACATTTTTCTAATGTTATTACAGGATCAGTGTCACAATAATTCTAATTCATGTCAATGGACAGAACCAGTCTTATTCTATTCATTCCCTTGTTTAGCTTGCATGAAGGAACTTTTATCTTATGAGACTAGTGTCTCTGATGTAACTTGAATTCCAGCTATTTGATTGGCTGTAGACTGGGTGCAGATAATGGAATGGCAAATGAGTGGCTGTTGCTGTTCATGTCCAACTGTCTCATTTCAACACACACACATTTAGGAATAACTATTCACACATGTGAATATACACTGTTTGACCAAAGAATTTCAACATCTCGTCTGGATGATTCTATGTTCCCTTGAGTTTAGGGCAGGCTCCTTCAGCAGGATAATACCCCCATGCACAATGGAAGGTTCCATACAGAATTAGTTTGCAGATATGGGAGTGGAAGAACATTGATTGGTTTTATTATTACAGAGAAAAAGAAAATCATGTTTAAAAATTTGATTTTTTTTTTTGTCTATAGGAGATGGTCCAAAGCTTTCTGGATAACAGATCCCATACCCTTATAGTGTAGGTTTTGACATCTCCTGCAGATGTGAAGGTATGCTAACCTGAAGAAGATGTTAGTTCTTCATTAACTATGATATTCGTGATCATATTACAGACTAAAAGGCAAATGATCATGAGTTGCAATCTCCTAATCTACAACTAACCATTCAGATTAAATAAACTAGTAAAACAAACAGTCTCCCAATCTTCTAAGGGTTAGGCCAGAAGGGAAGATTCGAGGAGATTCGAGGAGATTTGTTGCCTGGCGACTAATCTCCCTGTCTGACCTGAGCCTAACCTGTCCAATCAGCTTAATGACAAATCGCCATGGTACGAAAAATGTTTGGACGATCAACATATGGACCGAAAATTGTTCAAAACAACGTCTTATGACGTCATCTTATGACGTCATCTATGACCAGCTTCACTGTTGAGTGCACCAGATGACATTCACTTGAGTACCTTGACTTATAACCATAATCAAGTGACCTATAGCCACATCCCTATCTTGAAAAAACATACAGTATCTCCTTTTTTTAATGACAAAGATGCCTGGGGCTAATCTATGGATTTCTATAGGAAAGAGGCAGGTTTCCGTGTTTGCACTCGGGCATGAGATAAGGCATTTATTTGAGCAATTTAGCTGAGTGGAAGAAATGAGCAGGGTAAACAGACTCAAATCAATCAAAAGAACATCTTTGGAAAACATTGCGAAAAGTGGAACAGTTATGAAACTGAAGACTATGCTAGATATGGTCATTTTCAAAAGAAACTTAAAAAAAAAAAAATCTATAAAAGAATGTGCCGAAAAAAGCAAAGAGCAGAAGAGGAGCAGTATGACAAGTGATCTGCATATCCCCGCCCACAATTCCTAGTGTAAAGGTCAAGCTGTCACTTCTAGTTTAGCATGACAATGCTGTGGGTATAGCAGGGAGCATGTGAATACCTAGGGGCAATGGACATGTAAAGTGCACATGCTGAAAGCATCCAAAATGCACCTTGAGGTGCTCATCTGCTCATAAGCAACTCTAAATGAATTCGGTTTTTGTAATGTGACAATGAAATTTAGTAAATATATGTATGGATGTATATTCCATTTCCATGCAGTGCTGTGCATTCAAACAATACGTTCCGTAGAACAGAGGGAGAACAGTACAATAATGGAGTATAAATGACTTGCAGTCAAGATATACTGTATGTGCTAAGGACTAGGAGATACAAGAGGAAGGAGGTCCCTGGCTCACAGAGATTATAATCTAAATATGTCACAGATGTAGTACAGGTATAACCTGTTATCCAGAATGCTGGGGACCTGGGATATTCCGGATAACAGATCTTTCCATAATTTGGATCTTTGTACCTTATGTCTACTAGAAAACCATGTAAACATTAAATAAACCCAACAGGCAGGTCTTCTAATAAATAATTAATTACTTCTCAGTTTGAATCAAGTACAAGCTACTGTTTTATTGTTACAGAAAAACTTGGATTATTTGGATAAAATGGAGTATACGGGAGATGGGCTTTCCATAATTCAGAGCTTTCTGGATCACAGATTTCCAGATAACGGATCCCATATTTGTATACTGTGTAGCCGGTATCTGCAGGGATGTCCAACCTACAGTCATCCGGTCAGCCACATTGCGGGTGCTTGTGGGGTAGAGTCAGGCTGGGGTCCATGTACAAAAGGCAATCATCCAACTGTGGGTTATTGGATCATTCTGCAGATCTGGATCTCAGGAGAGATGGGTGCTTGTGCTACATGCTCAGCCGGGTGCTCCGTAACAACCCATTATTACAGTAGTTACGGTATGTTACCAGAGCATTCTTCTCTGCGGTTGTTTAATGTAATTATACCAATGTTTGTGTACATCATTTGTTAATAAAAGTTGTGGTTGTTTTTATCTCCGACTTAAGGGATTCTTGTGTCCCTAGGGGAATTAAAGGGCTAAATAAAGGGACCCCAGTATTGAAATTGCTGCTGAAAATTTAATGCCCATATATGTTGCACCTGTATCATTTCCAGTGGAAAGATACACACTCCTGTGGTATATAACAAACCAGGGTATAGTAGACTCCATGATGAATGCTCCATGTTAACATATTAGTTTGTTTATATTTTGGGCCTCTACAATCCCTCAGTATTATAAAATCCCCCTTAGGGCTCTTACACATGGGCGTTTTTGGAGTAGACGCACTGAATGATTGTGAAGGGGGCTGAACTCACACAGACACATGTATGCGCCAAATGCAGGTGGAAATGCAACATGCTGCGTCCCACCTGCGTTTGGCGTTTACATGTGTCTGTGTGAGTTCAGCCCCCTTCACAATCATTCAGTGCGTCTACTCCTGCGCTCCTCTGCAGCTGAACAGAAGAAAGCGCAACGCAGGGAAGCGCAGCCAAAAACGCCTGTGTGTAAGAGCCCTTACTTGTGTGGCCATACTCAGCTAACCCTGTCACTATAGACCTTTTCAAAATGTCAACATGCAATGTGAGTTTAACTGGGATACTTGTAATTTTCTTTATTTTTTACTTGTCATATATTACATTGTACAGCGCATATATTTTGACAGTTTTACCAACTGGCAATTAATGCAAAGCTCTATGTAATTTCCAGGCACTGTATATATAAATGATGATGCTGTTGCCCTTTACAGATACATTAATTAAGGCAGGAACAATGTAACCCACCAGGGCACCCGTATATTCTGAAACAACGCTCTCACTTACACACACACTAGGGCAGTGTTGGACTGGGATGCCAGGGGCCCACCAGGAAACTTTAGGCCAGGGGCCCAACTTTCCACACTATTATTCCTTCTATCCTCACTTAACCTCTTTATTCTCCTATTCTTTTAGATCTACATACTATACTCTATTCTTCCATCATTAAGCCTTTTTTTCCAGATAAAGAAACAGGGAATTAACATGAAATAGGCCAAATTGTTAGAAGCAAGAGGGCCCACTGACACCTGGGCCCACCAGGAGTTTTCCTGGTATCCCTGTGGGCCAGTCCAACACCGCACTAGGGTTATATTCAACTGCCTATTTACTTAGTTTATTGTTTGTAACTACATTATTACAAAATAATAAAGATACCTTAAACAATACCTTGGTTAGTGATACTTTGAGCAGAAGGTTACACAGATTGCAGAGATGCATTAATTTTCTACACTTTTCTGATCATAATTATGGAAAATATAGAGTCCAACTGGGGGTCCAGACCCACAGGGTTGCCACATACCCCCTCCCTGGGTCCCACAGAAACAGGGCTATATATTCCATCTTAAAGGAATCCTGTCATGAGAAAACATGTTTATTTCAAAACACATCAGTTAATAATGCTGCTCCAGCAGAATTCTGCACTGAAATCCATTTCTCAAAAGAGCAAACAGATTTTCTATATTCAATTTGAAATCTGACATGGGGCTAGACATGTTGTCAGTTTCCCAGCTGCCCCCAGTCATGTGACTTGTGCTCTGATAAACTTCAGTCACTCTTTACTGTTGTACTACAAGTTGGAGTGATACACCCCACCCCACCCCCAGCAGCCTAACAAAAGAACAATGGGAAGGTAACCAGATAGCATCTCCCTAACACAGGTGTCCCCAACCTTTTTACCCGTGAGCCACATTCAAATATAAAAAGAGTTTGAGAGCAACACAAGCATGATAAAGTCCCCTGTAGTGGCAAATAACGGCTGTGATTTGCCATTTTGTAGCCCCTATCTGGACTGGCAGCCTACAGGAGGCTCTACTTGGCAGTGCAATTAAAACTTGCTTTCAAGCCAGGAATTAAAAAAACAGTACCTGATTTGAGGCCACTAAGATCAACACCCAAGTGGTTAGTGAGCAACATGTTGCTCACGAGCTACTGGTTGCAGATCACTGCCCTAACACAAGAGAACACCTGCCTTGTAGATCTAACAACAACACTCAATAGTAAAAGCCAAGTCTCACTGAGACTGATTCAGTTACATTAAGTAGGAGAAATCATACCTCCCAACATTTTAGACATAAAAAGAGGGACAAAAACTATTTTTGCATATAGGGAAGCAAAATTTCGTTGACCGTGCCCCTTTTTGTGGCCACACCTCCTAATTACCATGTTCATTTTACAAAATTTGGCAGGTTATTAAAGTATGAATATATTTCTCCTTATCTAAACTGTTACAATTACTTATTTTCTTATCTTAAAATTGTTACAAAGTATCTTATTTGCACCTTTTTTGGCTGTTCTGGATTCTCTGCCAAAACCCAATTAAGTTAGAAACCTTGTTTCTTTTTCTGGATGTTCAGTGCAGAAAAAAAGGGACTTTCCAGTACAAATGAGGGACTGCAAGTTTAGCTGTCAAAAGAGGGACTGTCCCTCTGAAAAGGGACAGTTGGGAGGTATGGGAGAAATAACAGCCTGCCAGAAAGCAGTTCCCTCCTAAAGTGCTGGCACAAGTCACATGACCAGGGGCAGCTGGAAAATTGACAAAATGTCTAGCCCCATGTCAGATTCAAAACTGAATATAAAAAAATCTGTTTGCTCTTTTGAGAAATGGATTTCAGTGCAGAATTCTGCTGGAGCAGCACTATTAACTGATGCGTTTTGGAAAAAAAACATGTTTTCCCGTGACAGTTTCCCTTTAATATACAAAGCCCCTAAGGTTTCCTTCATAATTCCTTCATTCATCAACTCTCTGTAAATCGCATTCTAATCCGTCATTCTTGCACACACTGTCTAACTGTCTCAAGTTGTAGCATACTGAACAAAACCCAGAAATCCTCAACTGTTTTAAATGCAGTTCTGATGCGAAGGTGCCCATTTGTCTTCTTCATGTGGGGTATAGGCTCGGAGGCCTAAAAAAATTGTCTATTTCAAGGGGAAACTAAAGCGAATTTTAAAAAAAATTATCTGCAGTAGATTTTCGACCACATTTGCTCAAGATAAGTTATTGTTATATATTTCTTTTTTTCTTTTTTTTTACATATTTACGGTTTTTTTGTACCTGGCATTTTTCCTGCTGCAAATATCTCACCCAGGCTGTGAGTCCTAGGCTGACAGTTGGTTGAACCAGGACTGCTATATTCAGGGCAAAGGCAAAACATACGGAACGCATATTAGGACATCCTTGCAAAAAAGCGCTGTCCTATATGCGCACTCGTAAGGCTGTTGAATGCGGCGTCCCATGTTTTTATACTCAACCGTCCTAAGAATCTTTAGTAAGGGATCGGTCCTCGCTCCTCCGTCTTGCGTCGTCAGCCCTCCCTCCTCGTAACTCAGCCTTCCCTCCTCCCAACTCAGCCCTCCCACCTGAATAGTCAGCCATCCGAACTCAGCCCTCCCTCCTCCTAACTCAGCCCTCCCTCCTCCCAACTCAGCCCTCCCTCCTCCTAACTCAGCCCTCGTTTTTCAGTTATCTGCGGCTTATGAATGAGAGCAGAGGTTAACTTATTTACAAGGACCTAAGGCAGAGAACTGAAAAACGAGGGCTGTTAGGAGGAGGGAGGGCTGAGTATAAAAACATAGGACGCCGCATTCAACAGCCTTATGAGTGCACATATAGGACAGCGCTTTTTCGCAAGGATGTCCTAATATGCGTTCCGTAAAAACACCTGTATTTGCCCTATGAGAACCTAAACAAGCAAATGATTTCCCTCTAGTGACATACTGAGGCTCATTTATAAAAACTGGGCAGATTTGCACCTGGGCAGTAACCCATAGCAACCAATCAGTGATTAGCTGTTTTCATCCAGCTGTAGGTAGAACAATGAAAGAAAACATCTGACTGGGTAACTGCCCAGGTGCACATTTGCCCATGGCCCCCACTTATTCTAGCAGACATGATCTATTTAGAATGCTCATCTACTAATTGTATTTAAGAAACAGAATTATTAAATATGCACTTGTGTTTGGGGGCATTTTATATTCGTGACGGATTCACTTTTAATATCTGTTTTATTTTTTAACCGTGACCTGGATTAGACACCAGCAGCATTGTATGTACAAACTCTACTTAATCTGTTGCTCTGTAAATGCCAACTGTAACTCAATATGTTGTAACTCACAATAGATTCTTCGAAGTATGAATTAATGAAGCACTAGAAGAAATCCTCATGTCTGGGTGGCATATGTAGTGATCTCAAGATTTCTTAGAAGGAGGAGGATAACCCTATGGTTCAACTGCTTTCCCTAAGGCTTTGGGGTATAAGGCAAACTTTAAAGCAGAAAGCGAGGAACAAGCTGAACCTTTTATTCCAATAAGAAGAGGTTGCTCTAGGCATTAGCATGTAACAGTGCTGATTATGAATTATATCCATGGTACGGAACAGCTGGTTTCTTTGCAGGCATGCACTGAGCGTTTGAACTAATTACTAACTAGCCCTGCAGCATGTATAATTGTTCTGTATTTTCGTTTTAAAGGGCTAGAGATGCCAGGCAGCTTTCTAGGAAATACATACTGTATGCTGTAGCCCAGAGATCCCCAACCAGTATCTTGTGAGCAACATGTTGCTCCCCAACCCCTTGGATGTCAAAGTGTCCTAAAGTAGGCGCTTGTTTTTGAGTTTCAAACCTGGACGCAAATTTTTAATTGCATAAAAAGTAGGGATGCACCTAATCCAGGATTTGGTTCGGGATTCGGCTTTTTTCAGCAGGATTCAGATTCAGCCGAATCCTTCTTCTCAGCCGAACTGAATCCGAAATCCTAATTTGCATATGCAAATTAAGGACGGGGAGGGAAATCGCATGAGTTTTTGTTACAAAACAGGGAAGTAAAAAATGTTTTCCCCTTCCCACGCCTAATTTGCATATGCATATTAGGATTCGTATTCGGTTTGGTATTCTTTTGCAAAGGATTTAGGGATTTGGCTGAATCCAAAATTTTGAAAATTCAATTCGAACTTCAAATCCTTCATGTGAATTTGATAAATCTGCCCCTCTAGACCCCAGACTATAACTTTCTGCAAGACCCTGGGATTAGATTTAGATTTGTGTTCTGTTTTCCGTATGTGATACAGGAGCAGATATCCCATGCTGCGTACGTTTTCCCCCCATGCCCTAAATTCCGGTCTGTCCTGTACAGTCTCAAGTCACTGTGCTCACTACTACAAGCTATCCTGTCTCTGCATTTCACTGGGGCCTCCAGCATTCAGGAATCTTTCTTTTCTAGCCCTCTCCAAAGCCCTCATTATTCAGCAGGTAAGTTCCACACTCCAGGAATTAAAGGAGAATTAAACGCCTTGCTAATAAAAACCCCTACTCCCCAGTGGCGTAACTACTGCCTGGTGGGCCCCGGTACAGGATGGGCACCTGGGCCCCCCTGTCAGGCCCATACCTCTATAAATCCCATACTGGACTGGACTGGGAATCAAAATAGGCCCTGGCATTTCTGGTACACAGAGGCCCAATCAGCCCACATAGAGGCCCAAACAGTCCCCACCAGCCCACTAAATACTGACTTTCTATGGCACCTTATAGCAGCCCATCTGGCATTTGCCCTAACCCACAGATTGCCAGTCCGGGCCTGCTGGAGTGTTGATGGCATGTGTGCTGTAAAATCTCCCTCTAGATAACCACCTGCCATAACCATTTTCATGGCTCTGATGGGCCCCCAGGGGGTGGGGCCCTGGTGCAATTGCACCCTCTGCACCCCTGGTAGTTACGCCACTGCTACTCCCCCCCATACAGATGTTTTCACAAATAAATGCCCCTAAGCCAGAAATTACCCCTCATTGCAGAGTCAGTGCAGTCACGGATGCCATCTTCTGGTGCTTCGGTAATCTTCGGGAACCCTTCGGCAATTTCCATGGCTTTCGGCACATGCACAGTTGTAGCAATGTTCTGTTTCCGAACAACTGCACATGTGCCGAATACTGCGATTACTGAAGATGAAGATGGCCCCTGTGAGCTGACTCTGCATCGAGGGTTAATTAGAGACTTAGGGGCATTTACAGGTATTAACACCTGTGCAGGGGGAACAGGGAGGAGGCACTATGGAGGGTAGGGGGTTTTTATTAACAAGGGGGTTTAGTTCTCCTTTAAATTAGCTTATATCGCAGCAAATACAAAGTCACAGGTGACTTTCCTTAGGGGCATTCTAAACAGCAAACATGAAATCAACCCCTTCCTCACCTTGTTCTATTGTAGGTATGGGACCAGTAACCCAGCATGCTCGGGAGCTGGGGATTTTCCAGGTTTTTTGTCATTTGTATCTTCACACCTTAAGTCTACTAGCAAATCATGTAAACATTAAATAAACCCAATATATATCTTAGTTTGGATCAAGTACAAGCTAATGTTTTATTATTACAGAGAAAAAGGAAAGGAAAAAAACTGGATTATTTGGATAAAATGCAATCTACGGGAAACAGCTTTCTGTAATTCAGAGCTTTCTGGATAATGGGTTTCCAGATAACGGATCCCATACCTGTAGAGTGATAGGTTGTGGGACTCAAAGTCCCACGATAGAAAACTGAGGGACTTCAGTATATCAAATAATACGTTATAGATGGACCTATTCTAAGCAAGTTTCACCAGTCTTTGGCTTTGGACATTGCATCAGATGACTACCTAATCTGCACACATACACCTAGAGTATTTGCACTATAAAAACATTTGTTATGTATTGCAGCCATGTATACCTCATCAACCAGGTACATTATATCATCACAAAAATATAATTTTGTACTTGCTCTGTTTTGTCTGCACAATAAAATAGCACAATCACTCCCAGCTAGAGTCCTGTGCGGGTCCATTTTTTGGGACCCGTACCCGCAACCCGGACCCGCGACCCGTGGGTACCCGACCCGCTGCAGGACTCTACTCCCAGCACCGTAGGATATAGCATAGTGACATTGTTAATAAATATGGTTGTTGTATTTCCATTACATTAGAAGCACGGTAGGACAGGTAGCAAGTGAGCAATGTTTCCTCCAACATATGTGTATTTTGCACGCACACATAGATCTTGAGGCCATTCCATGTAGGCTCATACTTCCAAGGGAGGCCCAACACACTAGAAAGGGGGGGGGGGTAGAGACACAGGATAATTTAACTTTGTTTAAAAAACTATAATTTAGTATTTATTCTGAGCAACCCACCTGTGTACACACAATTTTTTAAAGAATACTCGCAAGATGAGAGTGCTTTGCTGCATGGAAAATATCCTAGAGTGTGCACACATAATGGAAAGTAAGCTCTTCAGGGCAGGGTGAAACTACGTTTCTTATAGTTAATATACGGTAAACTCTGCAGGGCAGGGAGTTACTGATCACTGTATATACACGCATTATATCCATGGCAGGGCTGTGACTCACATTCTCTATATAATAAGCTGGAAACTCTGCAGGGCAGGGAGTCAAACTGCATTATGTTCTTATCTGCATGAACAAAAAAAAATATAAAAGCAGCATCTTTTTGGAATCCCATGCGGCAGCTCCACATGGAAAACCACGTGAATGTTCAGAAATAAGTGGTCATGTCTCATAGCAGGCTGGGCCTCGAGTTAAATGTAGGTGCAACAGCCTAAATCAGAAGCAACAGCAACGTTAAGTTAATAACTAAACTTAGAGATAGACTTCCATGAATGCAAGAGGTTCTGAGGCTACGCTAAGAATCAGTTCTAACTTATGAAATGAATAAACAATTGTATTAGGAGATGTTATTCGTAGCATTTAAGCTGTGAAACAGAGCACAGAGAAGGCTATGGCAACTCATTTAGCATACAAAACAGGGTACAAATACAAACAACATGGCAGATTATGCCCCTGTTGTTAAATATAAGGATATCAGTCATATCAGAGTTCCAATAACTTGTACATAAGTACACAGAAAGTGTAAGATCAATTGCAATCCACCTCCCTCCCTTTCTTGGTCCTATTCCACATTTAGATGTGAATCTGCTGTACGCTAACAGTCCTGATGAAGAAACATTCTCTCTTTTTTTTCTGATGGTGCTCCATTACTCTGATAGGCCAAATTACTGATTATCTCTCCAGCTATCAAATCATTGTGCCTACCCCCCTACTTGTACAGCAGGCATCAGGATAATTACTTGAGGCACCAGAATGAGGCCCTGAACCCGGCAACCCCGTGTCATTGTGGGACCAGAAGGTGGCTAGAGGTGCAGCCTTTACTCACGAGAAATGTGTCTTTTTTTCCCAACATTTGGCACAAATCTATTTTCTTTAAAAAAAAATAAAAAAAAAGATTTAAGGAAAGAAAATCAGTACAAATAGGAGTTAAGCCCAAATATTTGAATGGCTACATTTTAAACATCAAACAGAAAAAAGTCCCACCAATGATGTGCTCTAAACTGTAATTATTACGGCTCGCTTGTAGAAACAAGTGCCGGTTGTGTGCGTTAACTGGCAACTACTAATACCTAATGACCTTAGCGCAGAAAAAGATGACCAAGCTGCTTAAATGGGGCACAGGTTCTTTCATGTTCTGTTCTTCTAATTAGCTGTGCAGCCATTGTGTCTATGCAGCAACTGCCTGTAAGACAAGTAAGACAATATTCACCTCTTTATGGTGAGCCGCGTATTACCTGTGTCTGGGTAACCTTGTGGGGACACAGACCAGTTGACATTGGAAGGGTGAGGAGAGACAAGGAGCTGGTATAATGATGAGTCTCTCAAATAGTCTGCTGCTGTGCTCACTGCAATAAACATATTTTATAGAATAATGTCCACCCCTCCAAATCTGATTGTGCCTCAGGCTGCTTTTATATTTCTATGCCTTCTATGCCTACCTCCAAAACACTAAAATGGTGCAATCCCAATCATGATATATTAGTGTATAAGCAGAGATAATGCTCAGTATTGTCTATGGCAGGGTACGTCTGGTGTTTTGTAGTCGATAGAGAAGGTAGGCAACATATAGATCCATTGAACATTGGGCTAAACTCCATAGGAGATTTTTTATGACCCACAAAAGCTTGCTATGCAACAGCACAAAGTGTTGTGCAATGCTACTCCTACATTTCACAGATAAAAAGAATTCTAACACAATTAAATATTTTTCACTATGGGGCATAGTGGTGTAACTACCAGGGGAGCAGGGGGTGCAATTGCACCAGAGCCCGTTCCCTCTCCGAGCCCGCCGGAGAGGCTAGGAAAAACTCCAATGTGCAATTCATAGGGGGAGAGCCCGATAGGGGGGCCTGGGTGCCAATCCTGCACCAGGGCCCACCAGTAGGGTTGCCACCCGGCCGGTATTTTACCGGCCTAGCCGGTAAAACACCAGCCAAGGCCGGGGCTGGTATTACAAATTTACCGGCAATGTAGCTGCCGGTAAATTTGTAATACCCCTTTAAAAAGGCCCTTGCCTTGCCTTGAATACAATAAAAACTTACCTTTCTCGCGTCTTCAGCCGAGCGATCGTGTGGCTCCGCCCCCTTTGACGTCACATCCCGCCCCCTTTGACGTCACATCCCGCCCCCTTTTGGCCCCACCCCCTGCTGGCCGGTAATACGTTTTTCAAAAGGTGGCAACCCTACCCACCAGTGAGTAGTTACACCACTGCTCCTGAGATGCCAAGAACCCTGAGCAAATACCCCTCTGCCCCTACCTTAAAACACTGATACAAACTTCTGGCATTTTAATTTAACAGTGTCATTACATGAGTGTGTCTATTTAATAAGGGGATAAGGCACTGTGGTTTGTGCTATAATCTGGAGATTATCTATCATGTAGGTGAATATCTTCTCAGGTTGCTTTACAGCAGATAAACCTTTAAGAACCATGGCTTGTAATCATAGCTAGAATGTGACGTTTTGAGATAAAAAGATAAAGATTTAGACTAAATCCTTAGCCTTACTATAATTTGCCCCTGTAACAGTAAGTCAGCTGTTTGACACATGCAACTACATCTAACTTGTTGGGTGCTATTTGTCGATACAACATCATCCTACCAAACCTCCCACTAGTTGAAGGCTCACTTACCCTTTGATTTACTCCTAACATCAGAATAACTCATCGCACATTTCCAGCAGACAGCAGTGGACAGTTGCAAAAGACCAGTAAAATATAAAACAATACATTCAACATCACAATGAAAAAGAGCAAAATTTTAATTTGGACCCAATCCCACCCCAGCATGTAATTAGGCATCTCTATAAGGGCCCTTATATACGGGCGTTTTTGACCTGCGTTCGGTTTGGCTGCGTTCAGCCGCAGGGGAGCGCAGGTCTAGAAGCTCTCCATTAGTTACAACTGCGTCTGAACCTGCGTTCGGCGCTTACACGCATCTCGTGGGTACAACGCCATTGAAACTAATGGAGTGCGTCTAGACCTGCAGGTTGAAAACGCCCGCATGTAAGGGCCCTTAAGGGCAACAATTAATGGCTCACTAAGCAATAAAAGTAATCCAGAGAAGGAAGCCACATTATGCTCCATGTTTTTCCATAATCAAATAAACCCTGTGTGTTTTCCTTGAATACTGTCTTGGTAGTGCAAAACTTTTTGCTATCCCAGCACATAGTGGTATCGCAGGACATTATACAGTTGGTAATTGCACCTCTAGCATGTTATACAGTGAGAGCAATGGGTAATAAACCTCTCGAGCATGTTATACAGTGAGAGCAATGGGTAATAAACCTCTCGAGCATATTGTGCAGTGAGAGCAGTGGGTAATGATATCTCCAGCATGGTATATATTACAAGAAATGGGTAATGGCATCTTTAGCATATTACAAAGTGACAGCCATAATTAATCGCATCTGCATTACAGTCAGGGCACAAAGGTTGGCTTATCTGCACTACAAACCAAACTTAAACTCCAAACAGGACAAAGTATTTAACCTTTCATAATGTTGCACGGTCCATAAAAATGTAGGCACAGCCACTCTGTGGCAATTTATTGGGATTTGTATGGAACCAAAATGTCCCTTCACTAACCCATATCTGATTAATGCTCATGCAGGTACTGGGGGAATACCTAATTGAACAAAAACTGCATCAAGCAGTGTGGTCTGTGGTTTGCAGGGATCCCTTACATGATCAGCCCATTGGTTGAGGTTCAGTTGAGAGGCCAAACTCTTTCTGTTTATGTTGAAAAAATTAGTACTGTGAATATGAATGCAGTGTTCAAATGATGCACCTGGAATCAGACGGAGCAAATCCAAGGATGAATATTTGGCAAACATGGGTGAAAATGAGTTAGCTTTTACACCATTTAGTGTTTTTAGCTTTAGCTAGCAAGCAAATGTACATTAACACTTACTTGGGTTAGAGTTAGAGATCAGTAGTCATGTATAGAAGGCCCCCAAATACATTCAGCCTGTGTCCCTCCAGCTGAGAAGCTAAGGACCCAGAACAAATGCCTTATCTGCCCTAAGGGCCCTTACACACGGGCATTTTTGTCCTGCGCAGGTCTAGACGCACCTCATTTTTTTCAATGAGGTTGTACCCACGCATGTAAGCGTCGAACGCAGGTTCAGACGCAGTATGTTGCGTCTGAACCTGCGCAGGTCAAAACCGTCCGTGTGTAAGGGCCCTAAAGCTGGTCATAGATGCAAAGCTTTGATTGCACAAATCTCAGTTTCTTACGATTTTCGGAACATGTGTGGAGGGTTTCGACATTTTACATGCGATGGCAATCAGTCGTTCAGTTGATCAGACGGGAGAGAAAATTTGGCTTCCGATATCTCTTCATGTATTGCCAATCTGGCGATATCAGTGGGAGATTTTGTAGGACATAACTTTAGTACGATTGCTGTCAGGGGCAGAACATCGCCCGATCTGTTCCTTTGCTACTTTATTTGATCTGAATGGTCAGCGGCAGGTCGGGAGATTGCACCGCACGATCGTTCGTCCTACATTGAAGGTAAATCTACACGTCTATGGACTAATTGTCTAATATTGCCAGTGCCATTACACAAGAAAAGGTGTGTAAATACCATAACCTGGGTAATATCCATCACCGATATGCAGTTGAAAATCTTTTCAGGTTGCTTTCCCTTTGCTAAACCTTTAAGCCCCATGACTTTTAATTATAGCCAGAACATGTGTTTTTGAGATAAAACCCTGCCATTTCCCATCAACTCCCTTTCATTTGCACCTGAATAGTCGTTAACCTTCTCTAATGGAAAGTGTTGAAATGCCCCTTAATAAATCCCATTACAGGCACAGCTCTACATATGATTAGAGGCACAGCAACAGGTGGATCAGGGAGTGGTATGAGTGGAATCGTGTCTTGCCATAGCACACAAGTCAAAGGCATAGAAAAGTTACTCTGTCTCTTCATTTCTCTCTCTGTAGTATAACCTACAGTAATTCTTGTAGCGGATGTCAGAACTTCTTGCTGAGACTTCTCTGCTCTCTTTCCCCTCTTTCCCAGACTGCATTGCGGCTTATTGTGGCTCAAACAGCACCCGTATGCCAGTATCCTCTTGGGCGCTTCTTATTTCTTGACTTTAAGGGCTCTTACACACAAGCATTTTTACCTGCGCTCCCGTGTTCCGTTATGCTGCGTTCAGCCGCAGGAGAGCGCAGGTATAGACACACTCAATTATTTTCAATGGGGCTGTACTCACATGAACACATGTAGGCGCCAAACGCAGGTTCAGACGCAACATGCTGCATTTTTCCTGCGTTCGGCGCCTACATATGCATGTGGGAGTACAGCCCATTGAAAAGCATTGAGTGCATCTACACCTGCGCTCCCCTGCGGCTGAACGCAGCAAAACGGAACGCAGGGGAGCGCAGGTAAAAACACTTGTGTGTAAGAGCTCGTAAGGCCCTTACACAGACAGACGCATGTAAGCGCCAAACACAGGTGGGACGCAGCATGTTGCATGATTCCACCTGCATACGGCACTTCCATGCGTCTGTGTGAGTACAGCAATGGAAAAAAAGCACAACGCAGGGGTGCGCACAAAAAATGCTGTGTCGATTGTGTAAGAGCCCTAAGCTTGTTTTTTAAGACTGTCCTCACATGATGAGTAGGTGTTTGCTGCTTCTACTGCACAGCAGGCAGGGTCTCGCTATTTGTCTGTGTGAACTATTGTTAGCCTTTCCAGAGGTGGAACAGGTTTATTGAAAAAATAGAATACATTTAAAAAAAATAGAATAAAATGCTGTTGGTTCTGTCATTGATAATGTTTTATGGAGCAACCTCAGTTTTGGAAACCAAGTTATTCACCCTTCCGTAACACTGGCCTTTGTCATTCCAAATTTTTCCAGGATTTTAGGATCATAAACATACAGTTAATTGTGTTTTTGCTGTACCCAACACAGCACTTGGCAGGTCAGATTTCCAGCCCATTAACCCCTATCATTGCGCAGGCAGGAGGCCGGGCTTCACAATCACTCTTCACTTGGATGAAGAAAAGAATTTTTTTTTCTTTATTTTTTCAGCCATGCATAAGACATTCAATGAACCATGACTTCAGGCTGTGCCGAGTTCCCTATTTAATAACTACCTTTAGACCATTCTCTTTTAAAGGGACACACCATTTTCTTTTATTCATCTCCATGGGTATTTGTTTAGGATAGATATTAAGAGGTGAATTCATCAGTATTGGTTTTTATTTCGTCCAGCTTCTATAAATCTGAAATCACCGTTTCACTCCTGCACAAGTTGTCATTGTCTCAGACTGGATAACCCCATCCTTAGCCCCATTGCATTGCACTCACATCTAATACCTGGTGCGATGTGATGCCGCTAGTTAAAGGGATCCTGTCATGGGAAAAAAAACATTTTCAAAATGCATGAGTTAATAGTGCTGTTCCAGAAGAATTCTGCACTGAAATCCATATCTCAAAAGAGCAAACAGATTTTTTTATATTTCAATTTGAAATCTGACATGGGGCTAGACATATTGTCATTTTCCCAGCTGCCCCAAGTCATGTGACTTGTGCTCTAATAAACTTCAATCACTCTTTACTGCTGTACTGCAAGTTAGAGTGATATCACCCCCTCCCTTTCCCCCAGCAGCCTAACAACAGAACAATGAGAAGATAACCAGATAACAGCTCCCTAACACAAGATAACAGCTGCCTGGTAGATCTAAGAACAGCACTCAATAGTAAAAACACATGTCCCACTACGTACTATTCACTTACATTGAGAAGGAAAAACAACAGCCTGCCAGAAAGCAGTTCCCTCCTAAAGTGCTGACACAAGTCACATGACCAGGGGCAGCTGGGGAATTGACAAAATGGCTAGCCCCATGTTAGACTTAAAAAATGAAACATAAATAAATCTGTTTGCTCTTCTGAGATTTCAGTGCAGAATTCTACTGGAGGACCACTATTAACTGATGTGTTGTTTTTTTTAAAAAAAAAAAACATGTTTTCCCATGGCAGTTTCCCTTTAATACACTTTTGCAGCAGAGGTGGAGGCCTGTAGACCAGATACAGAGTCAAATGGATTAGGTAGGAGGCAGTGACATAGCAAGGTGTTATTGGGCACAATTAAATCAATTTTAGGGCCCCCAACATATTCACAGGTTGTCCTTTTTTTACCAATATATGTTGAAATTGTTAATTTATTGGGGCCTTATGCAGCCCCCCTTTACCTCCTTCCCTCCCCCCCCCCCCCC
>CM044437.1:20074860-20133719 GCA_024363595.1 Xenopus borealis | reverse complement strand
GGGCCCATGAGGGTCGGGCCCACCGGGTTTTTTCCCGGTGTCCCGCCGGGCCAGTCCGACGCTGAGGCCCCCTCCTATTCATATTCCAATCTCTTATTCAAATCACTGCATGGCTGCTAGGGGAATTTCAAACCTAGCAACCAGACTGCTGAAATGACAAACTGGAGAGCTGCTGAATACAAAGCTCAATAACTCAAAAACCACAAATAATGAAAAATGAAATCACACTCTACATCATACTTAAAGTTAACTCAAAGGTGAACAAATCCTTTAAAGCAGCAAGTATACAGCTTGACTCAGTCCAGCAGGTTTAACATCCCTATAAACATCCCTATAAACACCCAACCATTTATGGAAGCATTCTCTTTCTGCAGCATATCACTAGCACCCGAGAGCATTGGGGTGGAACATGATGCAGGTGGTACTGTGGGTCAGGTGCTCTAATGCCAGGGCTCCCTATTTAAGGGTGCATTGCAAAGAATTAGGAGGAAAGAATAAACTCAGGCACTGGTTTCTCTTGCCAGCTGGGCTGACATTTTCTCAGCTACCTATTGAACGTTGGTGGGCTAAATCCGTGGAGCCTCCAAAAATATCAAGTGGCTCCAGCTAAATCCTTTCTTTCTCTTTTGGGTGTTATACCCTCAGCGCCACTCTTTTTCTTTTTCTCTCACTCACACTGTTATTTTCAGCAGGCTCTGTGCCCAGCAAGACAAGGGCTGATATTTCTTCCTTGTGTATATATATATGTATATATACGCTGATAAATGAGCACTGTGGCTTCTGTTTATTCTCAGTTCCCCGGGGCCTTTGGAGATTTGGCAATCAGATGCACCGAGGATCTTAACCCTTTCCTGCTGCTACATGGGGCTACAGCCTTTTCCTTCTCTCCTGCTGCCTCTGACATGTATTGTTCCCTCTGCCACTGTAAAATAATATAAATCTTACTAAAGGGGGTCTAGTTATACCCAGGCTTGCCACAAACTGGGCACATACTAAATCTACGTCTTGTATGACTTATTAGCAATATAAATACATGGTCACACAAAATAGAATTTAAAAAAAACACAGTAATGTTTGCTTTTTTTTTTAATATATATATATATATCCTTGTAGTATTTAGAGTTGTTTATAATTATCTATATTTTTAAGAAACTCCTAAAAACATGTATTAATAGATTCTGTATGATGCCACTAGGTGGAGCATGCAGCAAAAATTAAGAGCAGTGTAAAATCCTTTGAATATGGCATTGCTGCAAAAACATCCCAACTGTTTCTTTTATTACCAGAGATAAATTTGTGTTTATGGCAAATTGGATACAATTAACAGCATTTAAATGAACAGTATACATCACCCATTTTCAAAGAAAGCTAAATTTATAGAACACTAGAACTACTACTGCTTTAAATTGTTTTAATTCCACCCTTCCAAAGTTTTTTGTAAGTAACTAAATTAGTTAACGAGAAATATGGGTATAGCTTCAGAATCTGCCTGCATACAGGTCCTAAAAAATCTAAAGTAAACTTCCACTTGCCATTAGGGACCTGCTATATTCACTCTCCAGAGAGAACACAGAGTGACTTCTGGATTTCAGAGCATTAATCTCACCCTTTTTCTCACTGCACCTCTTCGATATTGCTTTGGGTTCTGTGTTCCGCCGTTAGATTGGAAAATGAAACATAAACAGGAATTAAGGAAAAACATGGCTTTAATAAGTGCCAGTCTTACGGTGAGAGGCAGTTCCTAGTACCGTACATGGCACCGGTGCAGTTAGTTTATGATCCTACATAAATTATTCTTCATCACAACTGTGCCTCGGTCATGCTGATAAAAAGAGGTGGGTGTGGGGGTTGCATCTGGCTTTAATAACAGAAGGTATGTAATAGTAGGGTCCGGAACATGCAGGATATTCCAGTTCCATACCTCCCAACATTTTGGAAATGGAAAGAGGGGCAAAAAGATTTGCAGCACGGAGAGCGGCAACATTTTTTGCCACGCCCATTTTTCAACCACACCCCCTAATTACCGTACCCATTTTACAAAATGTGCCATGTTATGAAAGTTTAAACACATTTCTGTAGTTTTTATGTTTTATTACAGTTTTACTAATGAAGGTGAATTGCCCTTTAAGCTGTGAGTCTAACTTCTTCCAAGAGACAAAACTGTTACAAATGTATCTTAAGTATCTATTCTGGGCTCTCTGCCAAGAGCAGGGGTGTCCAACCTGCGGCCCAGAATGGATATGAATGCGGCCCAGCTTGAAACGCTTGTTTCCCAAGGTAACTTCATGTCACAAAGGATATAGGAGTAGGCAGGAGGGGGGACTCTGCCCATTGCCCAGTTAGTAGTAATAATAATACAGTAGAACCCCCAATTTACACCTGAAGAAAATGGTGTCAAATCCAGGAAAATGTAAAGTCAGGGAAATGTATTATACATAATAAATAGATGGGACCACAAAACAACAATGTAAAATGAGAAAAAACTTAAAGGGGTAGCTCAACTTAGGTAACTTTTATTATGTTATAGAACATAATCATGAATTATTTTTTATAGTTATTTGCATTTTTCTTCTGACTCAAATGGGCGTTCGCTGACCCCTTCTAAAAAACAAATGCTCCGTAAGGCTACAAATGTATTGTTATTGCTACTTTTTGTTACTCAGTTTTCAGTTCAGACCTCTCCTATTCATATTCCAGTCTCTTATTCAAAGCAATGCATGGTTGCTAGGGTAATTTGGATCCTAGCAACCAGATTGCTTGAAATGCAAATTGATGAGCTGCTCAATGGAAAGCTAAATAACTCAAAAATCACATATAATAAAAAATGAAAACCAATTGCAATTTGTCTCAGAATATTGCTGTCTACGTCATACTAAAAGTTATCTCAAAGGTGAACAACCCCTTTAAAATCAGGGGATGTAAAATGGAGGTTCCACTGTATAATAATAAGTCTATTTAATATCCAGGTGCCCTTATTACAGTGTATAGCTCCATCTGATTATACAACTGGTATTGTAGTTCTTTTCTGTGCATTTTCTGTACTTTTACAAATCAAAAGTGTTTTTCATGTGTGGCACCAGACATTTTTTCTTTTACCAATGTGGCCCAAGGAAACCAAAAGGTTGGACACCCCTGGCCAAGATCTTGTATCTTTTTGGCTTTTCAGTGCAGAGAACTAGGGACTTTCCAGTTCAGTGCAGGGAAATAGTGATACTTGAGTACAGTGCAGAGAAATTAGGACTTTACAGTACAAACACGGGACTGGGGGATGAGCTGTCGAAAGCAGGACTGTCCCACTCAAAACGGGACAGTTGGGAGGTATGCAGTTCCCTTGAGGTGGCACTAAAACCCAGCAAGCCCTGGGCAGACACGGTTTCAACCCATGACCTCTAGGGGTACAGATGCATTGGTTTCTGGGGATAATATATGTGCTATTATATCAAGTATAATACACAAAAGCTGTGAATATCTTGTAAATTATATCCTTATAAACGGTGAGTTCTGATGTCATTTCTGTCACATGACTCACTGAAACTTGTGTATTATAATAAATAAAGTACCCCCAGTTGCAAAATATGAGGATATTAGAAGTTAACTCGGAGTTCCATGACCTGTATAATAAATATGGTCATGTAACTCCTCGGTAACTTATAATATACTTATATTTTACAATAGGGGGTACTTTATTCACTATATATATTATTTTGTATATAGCTCAAAGAGTGATGTATAAAAACTGTTACATAGACATAATATAATCACCTCTACAGATGTTGCCTTTCTTGTTGTATTATAATGAAATGTTGAAATGCCAATGTTGAACTGAAGGTAGGGTTTCCATCCGGCTTAGCTGGCAAAACACCTGCCAGGGCTGGGGCCGGTATTACAGATTTACCAGCAATGTAGCTGCCGGTATTTTGTAAAACCCTAAACAAAAGACCTTGGCCCTCCGGCAGAAATGTACCTTTTCTTAGTCTTCTCCCACGCCCCCTTTTGCATCACGTCCCCTGCGGCTCCACCCCTTTTATGACACAGCCCTCTCATTTAGTTACCACCCCCATCACTGACAGGTACATTTTTTTAAAAAAGGTGGCAACCCTATGCCAGGGGCCCACCAGAGGACCTTAGACGATAGACCTTATCTCCAAATAATTTTTCCTGCTCTCCTCACTTAATCTCTTTATTGTCCCTGTCTCTTTTCTTTACATGTAATCTGTTCTTCCAACTATTTGTTCCCATATTAAAAATAGGGAATGACCGTGAGATTTTTCTGGTGTATCACCAGTGGGCCATTCTGACAGTGCTTACACCTCCTGCTTGTCCAAAGAAGGAAATCTGATTGATCTCAGGAGCAGAAAGGCAAATCCATCACATGAGAAGGTTTGTTGAGGACACAAGGCTTGATCTGGAAGCCACTTTAAATCCATAAAGCCAACTCCAAACTCCAGGATAATGCTTCTGTCCCCTAAGTAATGTTCATAGTGATCGACCACAATAACAGACTTTTAAACATTGGCTGCCATACTGTGTAGGGCCCAATATAAGTCTTCTTATGAATAAGAGGGTACTGACATTACATGTCCAAGTCTAAAGCTAGCTTTACACCATTAAACCACTATGCATGATTTCTGGTACTATAAACTGGTTGACAATCCCCACAGACATATACGTATATTAGTAGTCAATCAAGAAGGCTTGTATTCTGCATGTGTAGCATTGAGCCAGGTGATGGTGCCCAGCAGGTTAGAGTGAAGAGGAGCTGTCTGTCCTTCTAAACACTATCAGTTGTACTTGATTGCTGCTTATGGGTGTGCACTGGGTGTTACCTTGCTAAATATATACAATAACAATAGCGTAGGCAGTAACATATGCCATTTACAGAAAAGAGTAGCATTGTAACTCCCTTGTTTTCACAAGGACTTTATGAATCACAGACTCAAAAAGGGGTGGGGCTTTTTAATGCATGGGTGTGGCCTAGGTGGATCAGGGACATGACCTAACAAATGCCAATTTCTAAATTAGGGAGAACATATCACATAACACACATAAGACAAGCTTTCCATTGTTCAGTGACCTTTGGACTCCTACTTCCCCTTCATTTCATTTTCCCCACAATGGACAAGAGTAAATTCCCCTGATTAAGTTGATACAACCAAGTGTTGGCAGTAGGCAGATGCTGGGAGTTGTTGAAGGGAAGTCAATTATGTACAAATTAAGAGGGCTGCAGGTTGGAAATCCTTAACGTGCATACTGAAAATATCTACCATTTGTTAGGACTGATTTACAAGTGCTGAGTGTAAAGGGCAATCTTGGATGCAATTCGCCATGTATTACACCCACAATCTTTCCCATAATTCCAGCAGGCGTGCAGGGAGTTGTTCCTGAATCCTGATGTGTCAAAATGAATTCAGTTGCATGTGTGATTTTATGTGATGATTTTATGTGATGAATTGACACAAGTTACCGCCAAAATTGCCAGGATTGAGACTTCTCCATTTCCGTGTGATTTTTTAGGGCTACATCACACGGGAAGATTTCAGGGAGATAAATCGCCTGGCGACTAATCCCCGCTTGTATGGGGTGACTAATCTCCCTGAATTGCTTGCCCATGTTTCGCACCCGCTAAACAGTAAGTCACCTGCACTTATTCACACGCGATGATGCGTTTTTGTAAGTCGCTCGAAATTGCCTCACGAAATCTTCCCGTGTGGTCTAGCCCTTTGGTGCAACAATCCTTCTGATGCAGCCTGAGCCCACGGTGGCTACCCTGGAATTGATATAACATTCACGGGGGCAATAACTTTAGATTAGGATTCTCCTGATTAGTGAAGGGCGAATCTGGGGCATTTTGCGAAACGCCGCTGGCGTCTAGTTTGTGGACGAGGGTGTCCATTTTTGGACGCCGGTACACATTCGCCATTCGTCAAAAAAAGGACACTGGCATCTGAAAACGGATGCCCGCGAATTTTCGCCAGGCAGATTTTTCCAAGAGTTTAGCAAATTTATTAATAATAATAATAAATTCGCCCATCACTACTCCTGATTCATCAGAACTGATTGGATGGACACAAGGCAACCAAAGTGCATGGAGCATCCTGATATTTCAGATATATTATGTTTGGCTGTTACCTTTAAACAAAAGGCAAGTCGATTCTTTAGCCGAATTCTTGTTAACACTTCTGCCGTGGATGCAGCAGTATTATCCAAGAAGATTATAGTAACAAAGAACCTCACAGGGCTCAACACATGTAGTGCTGAGAATAAAACACAAAAGTTTGAGCTGTAAATCCTGCATTTTTGCCTGTTCTTGTTATCCATAATCTTCTTGGAGCATCCTGGTATATAAGTATAGTGTTACAGTATTTGGATCATATTCCTTTTAGTTAGTACGTACAGGTAAGAAGAAGGCCCTCATCCCTGTAGATCTGTAGTAATCCTGCTGTATTGTAGTTATTCATCTGATTTCCAGACATTTGGGAATAATATTAAAGTTAAGCGATGCACAGAATCAGGATTTGACCAGGATTCAACCTTTTCAGCAATATTTGTATTCAACCAAATCCAAGTGCCTTGCCAAAGCAAATCCTTAAACTCACCTAGGACAAATATCTTCCTGCATTTCCCTAAAAATTTTAGGCTTTAATGAGCCCCATCTTAACACCCATGTGCAGTATTTGTTTTACATAGACCTTGCTGTAAACGGGCTAAGTATGTACAATGAGGTTCAATTTTGGCTATGGCAGGCAATACGGTAGATCTTTGCACATTTATGCCAATCAGGGGTGTAAATACAGAGGAATCAGACCCTGGGAGCCCATGAATGCAGGGGCCCAAAAAGGTCCTAATTAATACATCTTGGTAAAATAGGTCAACTTAGCAGTGTTTTGGGGCCCTATATTGAATTTGCTGGGGAGCCCAGTAACACCAAGTTACACCACTGATGCCAAAGTACAAATAGGGCAGCAGTGATTTAATAGGGGGGATGTACTTTTTCCTTTAAAGAGCAAAACTCTGCTTATGACGAGGCACGTGGCAGGTAGAATCGCTTACGTGACACTTTCAAACAGGTGCAATAAAAGTGTTATTTATTTTGCATTTAACCTGCTGCAGAGTTCTGAAAGACTCCAGTATTTCCTATTCACTAGGAGCAAGGAAAACACATTCTATTGGCTTGTGTTGTTAGCTCACGCTGTTTAGTGAGAGACAATATGAACTCTGGTGTCACCTTAATCCGGAGCCTTTTGTGGCCTCATTTTGAATTTCCTTTCAACCACTTTCACTTGTATTGAAAACGGAAGGAACGGCTTACATTATCAATTCTATGGACTCCCCAGTTGCTAGGAGGCGGCAATGCCGTATACTATCCTTTGTGCTTTTGTGTCAAAATGGCCACTATAACATTCCGCTTATTAAAGCAACAGTGGAAAGGGGGGGATATTAAAAGAAATGGATGCTGTAAATTCATGTAGATGTTCTAGCCCAGTGGTCCCCAACCAGTAACTCGTGAGCAACATTTTGCTCTCCAATCCCTTGGATGTTGCTCCCAGTGGCCTCAAAGCAGTAGCTTATTGTTGTGTTTGGTAGCCGAGGATGAGGAGGGTATAACAGTGCTTTATTAGCAGGTTCATGCAGCCATTACATAACAGCAGTAAGTCTTACTTTCACTTTCAAGTTGTACAGAAAGTCCTATGTATGCACAGTGCCACCTGCAGGCCATTTGTATAAACACCACACTTATTATTGAATTCTAGGCTTAGAGGCAAGTTCTGGTGCATAAAAACCAGGTGCACTGCCAAACAGAACCTCAATGTATGTTGGCAATCCACATAGGGGCTACCAAATCGCCAATCACAGCACTTATTTGGCAACCCCAGGGACTTTTTCATGCTTGCGTTGCTCCCCAACTCCTTTTACTTCTGAATGTTGCTCACGGTTTTCGAAAGGTTGGGGATGGTTGTTCTTACCTATTGCAAGATAAAGGCGCATAACTGCAAACAGTAAGATATATTCTGAATGCTTATTCTTTATGGCTACACCATTGCTTTAGGGCACAAATAAAAAGGGGCAGTTAAAAACAGGTATGAGATCTATTATTCATAATGCTTGGGATTTTTTCATAATCAAACCTTAAGTTTGCAAAAAAATATTTACACATTAAATAAACCATATCGGATGGATTTGCCACCAATATGGATCAAGTGCAAGGTAATGCTTTATTATTACAGGTTTGGGACCAGTTATCCAGAGACCTGGGGTTTTTCGGAAAAGGGATCTTTCCATTAGTGATGGGCGAATTTATTCGCCAGGCGCGAATTCCCACGATTCGCAGCCGGCGAATAAATGCGTGAAACAGCAGCAAAAATTAGCCAGTGAAAAAACGAGTTGCGTTGTGCATCAAAAACGTGCCGCGCCTCGTTTTGTGAATTTTTCGCCAATTTCGCTGGAAATTCGCAAATTTTTCGGCAAAACGGGATAGATTCGCCCATCACTACTTTCCATTATTTGGATCTCCATACCTTAAGTCTACTAAAAAATTCATATAAATATTAAATGTGCCCATAGGCTGATTTTGCCTCCAATACTGATTAATTATATTTTAGTTGGGATTATATCCAAGGTACTGCTGTGTTATTATAGAGAAATAGCAAATCGTTATTAAAAATTAGAATTATTTGATTAAAATGGAGTCTATAGGAGATGATCTTTACGTAATTCGGAGCTGTCTGAATAATGAGTTTCCGGATCAGGGATCCCATACCTGTACAGAGAAAAAGGAAATACATTTTTAAAATGATTTGGTTATAATGGATTCTATAAGACAGGGGTCCCCAACCTTTTTGACCCGTGAGCCGCATTCAAATGTAAAAAAGAGTTGGGGAGCAACACAAGCATGAAAAAGTCCCTGGGGTTGCCAAATAAGTGCTGTGATTGGCTATTTGGTAGCCCCTTTGGGACTGGCAGCCTACAGGAGGCTCTGCTTGGTGCTATACTTAGTTTTTATACAATTAAAACTTGCCTCCAAGCCTGGAATTCAAAAATAAGCGCCTGCTTTGAGGACAATGAGAGCAACATCCAAGGGGTTGGAGAGCAACATGTTGTTCACGAGCTACTGGTTGGGGATCACTGCTATAAGAGATGACCTTTCCATAATTCTGAGGTTTCCAGATAAGGGATCCTATACTTATACAGTATATGCAAAGACACATCTAAGTTTCAGAGTCAGTTAGAAGGGAACCTATGGAATGTGGTTTAAAAGTGAGCGCAACTTTAGCATGGGGCGCCTCTGGGCGATTGGGAGTTAATCTGGAAATTGAATTTGAAAAACAGTAATTTAATAGTGTAAAAGGATTTTTGGAAAAGGCTGCGGATATGTTTGATAGGGGAAATTCTCAGGGAAGATAAAAGAAAATGGCTGGAGGGGAACAAAAGGAGATTTGAAAAACTCAATATCTTTCCAGGGCAGACGGAATGAGCCACTAATACAGTTTTAGCCATGGGTCTCAGCTGTTTTTAGGAATTGTAATAAGATGAAGTAATGCCAGATAGGAATCTAAATATACTGTACGGTACTAGCGTGGAGCAGAATTTTCTTATGATGACTTCCATTCGATGTAAACTAGTTTCAGCTCCCCCCATCTCCCCATCACTAGGGGTTCAAGACAAATAGCCTCTGTTCCTTGGCCATCAAGCTAGCCAGATCTTCAGAGTTTGGTGAAACTGCAACAAAGTCCATCTGTTGTAAGTAAACACTTAAACAGTTAAATCAGATTATGCCAATGCCAGAACTTCAGGGCACAAGTGTGACCAGCCACACCCTCATTGGTTCAGAAATTTTAATTTCCCATGTGCCAATTCCCATTGCTCTGAACCGACGATGAAAATTTAAGCAAGGGCCAACAAAAGACAGCGGGACTAGGGGCATCCACTATGTAAATCCGGCCCTGACAATCACAATCCAAATACAGGACTGGAACAAAATCTGGACTTTGCTCCAAAATGTGATGCAAAAAAAAAAAAAGTTTTATTCCGCAAGGAGGACTTTTAAAAAATTGGTTGTCGTACACTTTCCTGATTGGTATATAGTTATTTAAATATTTCCTGTTGTAAAGCTCATTTTCAGACTATGATTAAGTGCCCACAAGGCATGAAACGCGTAAGGCCAGCTTTTGAGGTGTCCCTCCTTGCAGAATGAAACCTTTTATTCACATTTTGGAGTGAAGTCCAGTTTTTGTGCCAGTCCTGTATTTGGATGGTGATTGTACTTCATACTAATGGCCTGATGGTACAGGGAGTACAATGAATTCAACCAGCACACGGATCAATTGCAAGCAGGGATATTTGGTTTATTTGCAAGGGTTATCCCTGCTTGTAATTGATCCGTGTGCCGGTTGAATTCATTGTACTCACGAAGTTTGGAGGTTTCCGAAAGCCTATTCAGCCGGGCACCGGTCGATCACAACACGCAGAGCCAGGGTGTGCAGGCCGGTAATATTGTTTGTATCTGATGGTACAGGGAGGCAGGGTTGTTGGAGTTCAACAGAAGCGCCCCTAGTATAGGGCAAGACTTCTATCCTCCAGTTACATTAACAAAAGCTGCACTATCCATCAGGACAGGAGCTGGAGTCACAGTTATACCTTCCCATAACTGTCTAGGGGCACCATGGATCTACTTAATGCAGCCTCAAAAAAATGTGTTCATTTTGCACATACTTATAGCAGATCAGCTTTATTTCTTTCCAGAGGACAATATTATGCCTTAGCTCTCTCACAAGATGATGCCAAGGAAAGTTACTTTCCCACTGCCTTAAGGTGACAGCATGGAACAGTAAAGATGACAGCTGGAGACAGTTCCATGCAGTGACAGATAGTTGGATGGCCACTAAAGTGACAGGGCACGGAGGCCAGATTTCAATTTTAAATACAGCTAAAGGCATGTAAGATCAAACTTAACCATCTGAGCACCAGATTCATCCCCAAAATGACACTTTAAACCTGGCAGAAAAACAATGCCAAGGACTTGGGCAGAAGACAACACTGATGTCAGTACAATAGGGCCTTGCTAACTTTGTTGCATTAAAACTTAAAGTTAAATGAACTTTTACTATAATGTAGTATCCTGAGACAATTTGCACTTGGATTTCATTTTTAACTATTTGTGTTTTTTTGAGGTATTTAGCTTTTTACTCAGCAGCTCTCTAGTTTTTTTCTCCAATTTGCAATGTCAGCAAAGCAAAGGGTTCAAATGACCCCAGCACCCATGCATTTATTTCAATAAGAGACTGGAACATGAATAGGTCCTGAATAGAAAGTCGATTAATAAAAATTACCAGTGACAATACATTTGTAGCCTTACAGAGCATTTTATTTTTACATAGGGTCAGTGACCCCCATTTGAAAGCTGGAAAGACTAAGAAGAAGAAGAAGGCAAAACTTGCTTAGATTTAGCCATTGTAGAACATACTAAAAGTTAACTTATAGAGATGCCGACACCATTAAAAAAAACTTTTTTACATTTATCATAATATTGCCTTTGAAAGCTACTTCTGACTTTGCCATAAAGTATTTGCACAATGCTTTTACATTACCTGTCTGATGCCCCATGTTCCTGTATGAGGGGGCTGCCATATTTGTGCAGCAGGAGTCCGTTACCATTAGAAACTAACAATAACTTACAAAAACAAACCTCACTTTAAAGGTGAACCACTTTTTTTTAAAACAAATGCATAGTTGGGCCAAATAAAGTTACTGTGCATATTTTATCAACATTTGTATTTGTTTTGAAATGACCTGTATCCAATATTTTATTATCAGATGAAGCCCAAGACTTTCCCATGCTGGAGGGTGGACTACAAACTGTAACCATGGCTCGCAGTTGTTTGTCCCCCTTTGGAAGGACAGTGTGCTATGTACTGTTAATATAATTCAGTTTACACTTGTACATGTCATTTTCAATTTTCAGTGTGCAAGACTCCTGTGCTTTTCCCTGTGTAAATACATACACCATATATGCACACATTCGCCCCAGACTGGACAAATATCCGCCCTACCGCCTGGGGGAGGGGGAAGAAATCTATGTCACGCAATGTTTCATCCCACTGATGAAAAAAAAAAAAGATGTTGTGGAGGTGATGGAAATTACAAGAAAAGTAACCTAACCTTACGATTTAGGGATGAACTCCACAATGCGGCTTGAGTCGATACAGTCAGATAAATGTAGTTTTTACCTGCGATCGTTCCTTCACTTCCCGTTGTCTTCAGAATACCTGGCGCGACGCATGCGTTTCGTCGCATGGCGACGCGCCGGCTCGAGCCGCATCGTGGAGTTCCTCCCTTAAGGCAGGGGTCGCCAACCTTTTATACCTGTGAGCCATATTCAGATGTAAAGTATAAGGGAGCGGCACAAGCATGATATATGTGTCTGTGTGATACCAAATAAGGCCTGTGATTGGGTATTGTAGCCCCTATGTGAACTGGCAACCTACAGGAGACTCTGTTTGGCAGTACACCTGGTTTTATGCAACCAAGCCTGGAATTCAAAAAGAAGCACCGGCTGTGAGGCCATTGGGAGCTCATGGGTTTGTGAACAACTTGTTGCTCATGAGCCACTGGTTGGCATCACTGATTTACGGCATTACTACTTGTACCATAAAAAGTATGTATTGGTGTGGCATCTCCATCCTATCTTTTAGTTTATCCCATCTTCACTTTGTCCATGGGTTTTACTCAATCTCTGTAAGAGTCCGTATGCTCATCTGTCAACTGGTGTATAATGGCTTATGGCATGTGTAGGATCTACAGAAATGCCAGGCCATACAAGGAATGCCTGAAGGTCTATCTTTGTTGCTTTTCCCAACATTCCCTAAAACCAATCCCAAAATGTCAGTGAAACATATTGTAAACCACCAGTAAAGGTCCCTAGGACAAACCCTAGCACAGATGGCTGCTTGACAGTCAGAAAAAATACCATAGAGATTTCATTCATTAGGGCTTTAATTGTTGGACTATTTCAGTTCAAGGCCACCTTTGGGTTCCTTCCTTTGTTCAGCCCCCCCCTTAGCTCATAACAAAGTTACACATATAAGCAGTGTCGGACTGGCCCACCAGGATACCAGGAAAAGTCCCGGAGGGCCCAGGTGTCTGTGGGCCCTCATGTTGCTAATTTGGCTAAGTTCATGGTCCCTATTTCTAGAGGCTAAATAAATGTAATAATAGATTACAGTATGTAAAGAAAGTACACTAGGAGAATAGAGGTTGAATGAGTAGAGGAAGAATAATAGTACTGAGAGTGGGCCCCTGATCTAAAAATTTTTTTTGGGCCCCTAGGGTAAGGTTTTTGGGTGGGCCCCTGATGTCCCAGTCCGACACTGGATATAAGAAAAGATTGAAATATCCAATAAAATTTCACCACCTGACCAGCTTTCAATCTGATCCTACCTAATGCTGCTCCAAGCCTCCATTTCCGTGGGAGTGTAATAACTAGTGTGGCAGGGTGGTTAGGCATTTTTGAGACTTATTTTATTACCCCTTGGTGGGAAGAAGAAAATGCAGGATTTTAGCATTGTCACTCCAATAATATGAGATTATTTGGCAAGAATATGTGAAATATAATATACATTATAGGATAAAACAACTTCAATTGGCAGCTATATCATACAGTAGGCAGTGGGACAATGGGAAACAAACATGGCAGCTATTGACATTGTAGTGTAGAACTTGGTTACCTGAAAGTATCAATCAACTTACGAGCTGAGATTGGGTTTGCATCAACCATGGAACATGGATGAGAACTCACCAAACAAAGGCACAGAATGTCTGGATGCAGGAAAAAAAGTGTACAAAGCAACAAAAAAGTACAGCATGCAAAAAAAAAAAAAAAATATATATATATATATATATAAAAGTGGAGTAGGTACTTTAAATAAAAATGCTAGTGATGTGAATGTTATCTCAGCCAATGTTACAACTTTATAAATAACCTGTAAAAGCTATTAAGTAGATGTGAGAGATGTCATTCATCATAACCTGTTCTTGTTGTCAAGTGATGTTCTGGTTGGGGATCACTTGTGTAGGGAGTATTTATTTTATTACATATACTTAGCATTCTTGCTTCAGATTAATGTGTCCTTTAATTTCATGGTGAGACGTCCCTGGTCCATTGCTAATCAGTTTGTGGTCATCCAACCCATGATTACAGAACTGAGAATACCTGTGACATGTTCCATGCCTATATAGCGTAGCTGTTCCTCTCAGTATTCACGTCCCAAGCAAGTGGTATATAAATTGCAAGATACTGGGAGTTGGAGTTCAGCAACAGCTAAATAGCCACAAGTTACAGATAATGATATCTGCCCCCAATGATACTCCCTTTCCTTTCTAGAGAGCAAGAACAACATGAGCAACATTACTAGTGCGACTCTGATAGAAGACTGCTCAGTAATGAATAGCAGCACATACAAAAGGAGATTTGAGCCCTGGGCACTTCTTTCAGCCACTACTCATCAGTGATTGCTATTACTGGACTGCACGGCAGCCTTGCGAGTCTTTATCTCAGTCCTTTCCATCTGTTGTGAATAATCTCTTTATTATTATTATCATTATCCAGCCGCTCTGCTACAAGATGACTTTTCTAAGATGGTTTTGCGTGTGTGACCGGGTCACAGCCAGTAGATAAAGGGAGCTTGGCACTTAATACAGCAGATATGCACCTGTGCAGAGCAGTCTCAGGCCTGTATATATATATATATAGTACGGGCAGCACCTGTGCATAAATATACAGAGGAGGCCATATGTGCATCCATGTCTAGAGAACACAGAACAGTACTTGGTATATATTTAGGGGGGGCATTTTTACTGTTTCAGTAGGGAAATGTATAAACATACACAGAACAAACAGCAGCTGTGTTTACCGAGATTATGATTTTTAATTTTAAGCTGCAAAAGTTCCAGCATTCCTCCGCACATTAAAGAAGTAGACAAAGTCACAAATGAAAAGGAAGCCCATAAGTGATGGATAAGCGGATGAGGAGCTGGTAATGGATATGGGAAAGATCAAGATATAAACCTATCCTGCCGGTACCATGGTGCCTGGAGAGAACAAGGTCTAGGGCCGAGTGCAGCTGGCTTTTAGGGTGATCCTAACATTTGAGAATAAAATAGGATGATTTAGGCCATGACCTTGATCCATCCGAGTACACAGAATTAAACCCTGAACTCATGGCTGGATTTACCTAGCAGGTGCCCCAAGGGTCGGACTAGGGGGCCCGAGGCCCACTGAGCCCGTGGCTCCCCCCTACGGCCACTCCTTTCCTCCCCTCTCCTCCGGCCTGGACTCAAGTGGCGCATTCACGCCTGGTGAAGCTCTTCACAGCCATTTTCTGTGGGCAGGGGTCCGCGAGGGTCATGTGCCCACTGGGTTTTTTCCTGGTGTCCCGTCGGGCCAGTCCAACCCTGGGTGCCCCTAGGCCCGCTGTCGTTTGTTACCCCTGTCCCCTCCCTTTTATTTACTCGAATTTTCATCATCAGGACAGAGCAATGGGAATTGGCACACAGGAAATTTTAATTTCTGAACCAATGTGGGTGTGGTTGGACAGCATGCTGCCCCCTAAAATCCTGCCGCCCTAGACCTGGGCCTCTCCACAAATCCGTCCTTGCCTGAACTGCCACTTTCTGATATAAGCCCTTTACTTATTATTGTCCCACCCAGGACAAATGAGACATCATGGTTCCCCTTCTGTGTCTGCAATGAGCTCCACATGATCAGGGCTGCTTTAAAGAAACCTGCTGGACTGAGGGTGAGGATCTAATTATACTTAGGCCTCCAACAAAACTAGAACTTTTTCTTCTAGAAAATCAAGGTATGGCACAATGGTTGGCATTACTAACCACTATCACTGGAATCTTGGATTTGATAGCGCTCTGAGTTCCATCTCTCTGGAGGTTGTATGTTCTACCCTAGGTTATGAGTAGGCCTGCTCTGGGTGCTCACATTTCCTTCAGTAGTTCAAAATTGGTAGTAGGTTCTTTGACTTTGGAAGACATCTAGTTTTAGAGTCATTAGTAACCTCATCCTCAGGCTTGCATGAAACTGTACCCTTCAGTGACCAAAGTATTATTATCTTGAAATTAGGTTGTACCAAGCATTAAACTAAACTTCTCATGAACACCGGAAAACCATGCAGAATAATTACAGATGATTTAATCTATGCCTGTCTTTCTAATGTCCCTTTTATGAAGGATGAAAAACCTTAAAGGTTGAGTTAAATTTTAATTTGGTGTTCAGTGATATTCTAATCTAAGACAATTTGCAATAGATTTTATTTTTTTATTACTTGTTGTTTTTGAATTATTTAGCAACTCTCCAGTTTGTAGTTTCTGTAATCTGATTGCCATGGCCCAAATTACCTTAGCAACCAGGCATTGATTTGAATGAGAGACAGGAATATGAATAGGAAAAGTACTGAATATAACAATGGGTAATAAAAAGTAGTAATTACAATACAATTGTAGGTATGACTATGAAGATTTTTTTCATTCATCCAGGTCATGGTATATCTAGTATAAGTAAATTATTAGAATTACTTATACTAGAATTACAATTGTAGCCTTACAGAGCATTTGTTTTTAATATGGGGGTCACCGACCCCCATCTGAAAGCTGGAAAAAGAAGAAGGCAAAGTATTGAAAAAGGAAAAATGAATTGAAAAGTTGCTTAGAATTGGCCATACCAAAAGTTACCTTAAAGGTGAACCACCCATTTAATTAAATGGTAGCTTTAAAGCAAGTTGCATTGAAAATCCACTCCCTGACAGCAGCACACAGCTACACGATGACTCAAAAACTAGTTTTCCAAAACCCTCTATTTCTACAGTGAACTTAAATGAACATTGTATTTCAGAACGAATAGGAACATTATTAATAAGCCATGGTCTGACATACAGGCACAAAAAAAGCAAACATGATTATCAGTGGTATTAGTTGCACTAATGGCCTTAGAGCTGATGCAGAACTAAACCCAACTTACAGCAAGGGAAATACACACTGTCCTTATCTAATAGATTCCGTAAGAACTTATCTTTTTTCAAAGCTTGGCAGTGTTTTAAATATTTGAACTGATGATGTGCCATTTGTCATCACTTATGGCAACAATTGTCCTATTCCTTAACGGGAAGATATAGATGGTTTGTAAGTCGTAAATAGCATCGATCTGAAATCTCTTTCCCCTTAAATAGTCAGGAAAGGGTAAGTGCTCAATTTACTGTGTGTGCAGAGCATTCCTTCTCAGCTGAGTTCTGAATCTAGAACAGGGGTTGATGTAATGTAAAAGGATGTCTTACACCTTAAGCTTATATATATATATATATATATATATATATATATAGCAGTCCACAAAAGCACTCATAGCAGTCGCCATCTAGCGTGCATCGAAAAATAATTTATTAGTGCATGGAATATCAACGCGTTTCGTCTCCATGTAGGGGGTTTGGGATCCGCAAAGCTTCTTTGTAGTGTAGTATTCCGCATATAACAATTCTCGAAATACCATGACAATGGACAGGATATATCATCTTTGCCATGTAAACATGTAGAAGCAATTCTTTACTTATTAATCATTTTAGACCAAAGTTGTCAACACACTGTGAGATCCGCTTGTGTGGCGATGTCATCAAACAAGCAGATCTCTCCCCGATATGTCCAGCTTGAGGTATTGGGCTGATCTAATCATGGGCCCTAGGGCCCAAAAATCGCATCACAACGGAGGTGGTACGGGCGGTTGGATCGCAGGAACGCATCAACGAACAGATGCTGCTGCGATTTTTAATCCCGTCCGATTGATATCTGCCCGACTTTCAGCCAGATGTCGATTGGGTAAGCCAGTCGGAGGCCCCACGCACGGCTGATAAGCTGCCGACTGTCTGCACCTTTTACCGTACTGTGTATGGCCACCTTTAGACAGGTTGCACAGTAAGTGATGTTTTTGGGGAAATATCGTCTTTTCAGTGCAACTGAAAAACTAAAATAAAAAAAATGGGTGCCCCACCCATCAGGCAACAAAATTCTTTGTGGACGTATAAACTATGCCAATAGGATGAAAACAATGTCACTGTCATCAGCATGTGAAGTAGATTGAGTTTGCCCGCCCTGAAGGAACAGTGATTAATCATACCCAACATTTGACACTATTGTGTACTGGACTGTGTCCTAGACTACGATTCTTCGAATTCTTTGTATCTTTATTTAGTCCTTATTTTACCTCTCCCACACTTCTCCAGGGTGACAAATCCCTTTTGTTCCTCCTAGGTTGATGGTTATCCTGTTAATCCATTATCTGGTGGCAGATTCCTCCTGCAGCACTTGCAACCCTGGTTTATAAAACATTTTGAAGTTCCCATCATTCTGAGGCACTCCTGATGCAATCTACCCTGCTGGAGAAAGCTGTGATAGAAAAGTAAGCATGAGCAAATTGTTGTTGACTACAACAGGTTTCAGAGTGAAATCACAAAAGATGCAGGGATTGGTTACTAAAATGCATAAGGTGAAGTTATCTATTTATGCACAGACTTCCAATCCTGGGTTAAACAGCCTGCTGCTAGTGGACATAATAAAATGATATGGATCAATTTAAAAGGGTCATTAAGACCTGGGGCATATTGCTTGCACTCAGAGCATATACTGTAGGTGAGGTATAGGTGTACACCTCTTCCAGATCTTCAGTATCATCTCTTATTATGAGAAGAACTTGCTTTTACAGTTCCGTTGAATTATTGATGAGCATCAGATAGTGACAGAAAATAACAAATTATGTAAATAACTGGGAGGAGAAATAAAAACAAAGTAGGAGAAAATAGCACTGATGGGTACAAATGATTGACTGGCGTAATAATGAAAGGGGTAGGTGGTTGGAGTGTCAGCAATCATTTCAGAGGGAAATGAAAGGAACATTCCACCCTTCCTTTTTGTTATATGTAATAATTAATGTTGGGCTTGCTGGTGTCACAGTTCTGAGCTCATAATGTATCTGATGATGGGATCTCAGTGGGGAGACATAGGTAGTGGTATAACGTAGCTCTCTGAGCATAATTCAAAGATCAAGTGGTGAGGGGGGTGAATGCTGCTACACGCTCTCCATCCGGAAAGCAGAAACATCCTCTTAAATGGCCAGTCACCTACAGATGGAGGAACCTTTCTTAAGATCAGTGATCCTCAACCAGTGGCTCAAGACTAGGGCTGCCACCTGGCCGATATTTTACCGGCCTGGCCGGTATTTTTGATGGTTGATCCCAATGTTATTAATAGGAAAAAAAGATAAATATATAGGAAGGCCGGTATTTTTCTCCAGAAAAGGTGGCAACCCTACTCATGACCGACATGTTCACCAACACCTTGTATGTTGCTCCCAGTGGCCTCAAAGCCCTACTTATTTTTGAATGCCTGACTTGAAGCCAAGTTTTTGTTGCATAATAACAGGTGTTCTGCCAAACAGATCCTCCTGTAAGCTGCTAATCCACCAAATTAATCACAGCCCATAATTGCCACCACAGGAACTTTTTTTTCATGCTTGTGTTGCTTTCCAACTTTCTACATTTGAATGTGGCACACGTATAAAAAGGTTGGGGACCCCAGCTCTAGGTGTTTGGTTCAGATTGTCACTCCATTTAAACAGCTCATTATCACACTTTTACAACCTGGTGTGCAATTGTGTTTCAAACTAGTCAACAATGTTTGCTCTATCTGTGGTCCTAGGAGAAGAATGTTAAAAGGCTAAACTTTATATAAACTCACTAATTGTGGCAATTACTTAGAGACAGTACCTGAATAAACGTTTCCATTCTTTCTGTATATAGAAGCTATGAGCAGATTTAGGTGCATGAATCTTGCAATGTCTACTCCCAGCATTACTAGTTATGTACCAAAGTCATTGCCCTAAGCCTGATAGGCTTTGCTAGGTAATGTGCAGGAAGAAAAGACAGAATGGTGGCTGTTATAGACAAAGGAATATCTGCAGGAAGAATATAATCAACTCCAAAAGAAGCAGAGAAAAGCCTTGCACCCCAAATATCACTGTTACTGTCCTGCAACACAATGTAGTCTGGAGTTCAAGGATGGACAAATATGGCCTTTGTTTTTGGAGATGAAGGAGGTGAAGAAAAATGAATTTTGCAGACGTCAGTGTAGGTTGCATTTTGTACTGTAGTTGAGCCAAGGATTAGAATGCCACCATTACTCCAACAAATTATATACTACTATAATATTAAAGTTGGTACATGAGCCAAACACTAACACAATGGTTGTTGCTTAAAGGCCAGATAGCAGTTCAGCTCCTTGCGTATGAAAGTTCAACCCCTTGCATATCAGCACATCCCCTCCCATAGCACGAGGTTCCCTCTTTGGGCTCCAGCAGAATTCTGGAAGGGAAGTAGTTAAAAGAATACTTGGAGGGGAGTCCAATAAAAAATATAAAAAAATTAAATCAAGTATATTTAACTAACCCTGACATGTTCTGCGTGTGTATATAACAGTTTTTGAAAAGTCAAATAAATTTAGTAAAATAAACGCATTCAAGAAAAACCTGTCAAAATACAAGTGTGAGCAATGGCCAAAAGAATTTATGTGAGTGTAAATTGGTACATTCCAGCTCGACTGCCTTCGTAACTCTTCAAACGTTAACTCTCTGGCTCGCGCTGAGCTTTGCGCCATGGTGGTATTTTGGCAGATACCTACAATGTTTCCCTCCTATTCTAAACGACAAGGCCTCATGCAACAGATACTGCCAGCACTTACTTTATAAGGACGTCACTGTATTAAAAACAGAGCTAATAAACAGCCTTGCTTTAGGGTGGACCCTAAATGATAGTAATTCTCTTTACTTGTTAAAACAGCTGCCTTCCCCTTACTTTATTGCATCCCATAATCTCACCTATCTTTCCATTTGCTACTGTTTATTCTAGACCCAGTTTTTACTACTCTTTATCAATACTACTATCCTATAGCTCAGCGATCCCCAACCTTTCGAAAACCGTGAGCAACATTCAGAAGTAAAAGGAGTTGGGGAGCAACGCAAGCATGAAAATTGTTCGTTGGGGTACCAATTAAGGGCTGTGATTGGCCATTTGGTAGCCCTATGTGGATTGGCAACCTGCATTGAGGTTCTGTTTGGCAGTGCACCTGGTTTTTATGCACCAAAACTTGCCTCTGAGCCTAGAATTCAATAATAAGCAGCTGCTTTGAGGCCACTGGGAGCAACATCCAAGGGATTGGAGAGCAACATGTTGCTCACTAGCTACTGGTTGGGGATCACTGCTATAGCTCAATACATCTTCTTCTTGCCAAACACTGCTATTTACAGATCACCAATGACTGGTTGGCCCTATATTTCTATATATAGGGGGCCCTATGTTGATCATCAGCCCCTGCTATGAAGCGTAAAGTTCTGTTCCTCCATGGACAGTTCTGTTTCTTTGGCCTGACCGTGTTGCCGAATAAACAAATCTATAGACTGTGTAGACCATCACTTTGAACCCACTCCATTCAATCCAAGCTTTTGGCCATCAAGTTATCTATTATATCTCGCGGTTTAGAACTAATCCTGCTTTCATCGTACAAAACATTATATCGGGTTTAATAATCAAATGTACAGTAGTAGTGTATGCAGTAACGTTAGTCCTGCAGTAATTAATTACTGTCCCTTTGTACCATCCCCTGGGCCGTTAGCCCTGTCTTAGTGCTGAATCATAAGACTAAAGAAGATGCGTGGGAGGTGATAAAGAAAGCTGTTGGCATAATGCTTGACAGCCAGTGTTCTTGAGTGTGCGCACACCATTACAATTGTTGATAAATGCATACACATCAGATTTTGTAAGCACACACACATATATATATATATATATATATATATATATATATATATATATACAGCTTGTCCAGTATTAGCCTGGCTCCACCAACTGCTCTGCTCATACAGGTCACATAAATCTCACATAGCATGCTAGAAATTTGAGTAAATGTGAAAAACATTGAAGTCTAAGGCAAGTTGTAGAAATGTTGCCTTCATCTCTTAAGGTTCTAGTAGAGTAGCTCTTGGAGCAGGGGTGTCCAAACTGCGGCCCGAGGGCCAAATGTGGCCCAGGATGGACATGAATGTGGCCCAGCTTGAAAGTTCTCAAGAAAATGTGATGTTGCAAAGGAAATAGGAGGAGGGGGGCCCATTGCCCAGTTAGTAATAATAATATAATAATGTCCAGGTGTCCCTTATTCCAGTGTATAGCTCATCTGGTTCTCCAACTGGTATTGTAGTTCTTTTTTTGTGTATTTTCTTTACAAATCAAAAGTATTTGTGTATGTCATGTGTGGCCCCCAGACAATTTTTCTTCTTCCAATGTGGCCCTCAAAGCCAAAAGTTTGGACACCCTTGTCTTGGAGGCATAGTGCCTGCTGGGCTTTGGGAGGTCCTCTGCTCTGCTCTGCTGAGAGGAGTAGGACACGGTGGAGGTCAAGTTAAGTTCTCAGTTTAATTCATTCAACAAATACAAGGCAAAATAATAAAATAATGACCATATAGTGGTCCAGGCCAGCACCTGACTATTTATTGGGTTTAGTTATATCTTGCTTGCTCTCCTAAAAACACCCTTAAATGATGCCTACATAATTACTGACTATAGAGCCTTTTAATGCTCCTTAGAGACTCCCAACTTTCCACCCTGTACAATCCTTTATCAATGAGAAGATTTTTTCTCACTCCTTGTGACACTGATATTCTTCGTTCTCATAACATTGCATTCCAGCTCCAGTTTCAGTACCCATGAGTTATGTTTTCCTTTTCTGTTTGTTTAAAGAAAGTGAATGCTTCCATCCTATGCGCAAAACCTTCCTCCTGGCCAGGCTTTTAAAGAGTGTGTAAATGAGTCTGACACTGGATTTATGATTCCAAGTATTACAGGGGGGGCGGCAGCCTCTTGCATTGCATTTATTTGTAGAGACATTCAGATCGTCTTACTTTTGCTGTTAAATTCATGTTGTCTTCCATCAGTCCTATTGTTTCCAAGTTCTTCAGGGAAATCCCATTCAAGTTATTATTATTATTTATTAACATGTATTTCTATAGCGCCAACATATTGCGTATCGCTTGTTCTTCAGGGAAATCCAAGTTAGACCCAAATCCATCACAAAGGAAAAGCTATGGGTCCCCCCCACCCAACAACTTATATTTATACTACAGCATTATACATGTGTTCTTTACACACACTCATTATTGCCCCACAGCTATTCACTATATACTTCTCCCTAACACCAGTGGTATGAGCAGTGAAACCATGTTTGATAAAGATATATTGAACTACTTATCAATCAGTGCCCACTCCACTGGGCCTCACTACTGGGTATCACAACAGTCGTAGGGTCTGCGCCTCTATGATCATGTCCCTGCCCTATACTTTGAACGATTGCCCCTTATAAATTTCCCCTTTACATTGTGCCATACAGTAATACCCTACACTGTATATTATTTCCCTATGCAAGTGATGACACTTTATTTTATAGTAACACACAACTGTTCCCATCACTAATCTTCAAATTTATAGCAAATAAAAGTGCAATAAAGGCATGTGGCACTGATGGTTTTCTAAATGCAGCCAATGCTAGTAAAGCACCAGACAAACCCTTTACACTGCTGGGTGCTCCATACACAATGTGATCTAAGCTCCAACCTAATACAAAGACCGGGGGTTGGAGATCCACACTATATGGCTGTTTAATAGACACACTCATACTTCCAAATTCATCATGTTAGTTCTGAGAGGTGCAAACATAATGCCAGGACATTTTAGCTCAGGTTTGTCTGCTCTCTAAGTGCTCGTAACACAATTACACATAGATACAGATGAAATTTGTACGGGCCTCTTCCTCACCCTGCGGGAGATCTGTTAAGGCCAATTAACATCTAACAGATATCACCCACAGTTGTTATTAACTCAGTCAGTGGATCCTACATTAAACACAGCTATTGCACTTTAGAAATAAAGGAACAATATTTTTAAACAAGTTGCTTTTGAAATAAAGAAGAAACCACCAATATTTTGACACTGTATATATATATATATATATATATATATATATATATATATATATATATATATATATATATATAGTGAAGAAAGGACCACCTTAAAATATATGGATATTATTAGTCTCCAAGGAGTTCCATTGTGATATATAAGCACAGGGCTGAAGGTGACTTCTAATAACCTCAAATTTCCAAAAGCAAGTACTCAATTTATTATAATACACAAGTTTAACAAGTCTTATAACCTGATGATATTACTAAGCACTGTTTAAAAGGGTTTAATTTTCTGCATATTCATATATATGAATATATATATATATGTTCATTATATAATGAATAAAGTACCCACTATTGGAAAATGTAAGATATTATTAGTCCTCAAAGGGTTCCATGGCCAAATAAAAGAACAGATGCAGTAGTGATGTGTTTGTATGGGAGGTTTAGGTCCCTTTAAAATCCAGGTACTGTTAATATATAGATGTAGACAAATACAAGAGATCCTCTGCACTCAACCCATTATTATTAAGGACATTTTGTGGCTTAAGCAAATATAGATGTCCCAGTGAATGGCTGTAAAGCTGGAATCTCTGTAGTAGGACCCATTGGTATAGGGCAGGTCTGCATATAAAGAGCCAGGGAAATGGTTCAGCATGAACAAGCTGTATAGAGTGAGGAGACCCTCTTCTAATTTCTACGTAAAATAGCAGGGACATAGCATGTGAGGCATGTTACCTATAGCCATGGGAGAAGACAAGCCATGGGGTGTAGTCCATCTCACCAAAGCAATCAAATGCTGTTATTAAAGTGCAGCTCCCAAGTACAGCTCCATTATAGAGTGGATACAGTCATAATTATATACCGTACTCTATGCCTGGGGTCTCTTTTTTTTTTACCTGTGAGCAATATTTAGATGTAAAAGGAGCTGGGGAGCAACCCAAGCATGAAAAAAGTTCTTGGGGGTGCTGTGTAAGGGTTGTGATTGGCTATTGGGTAGTCCCAATGTGGACTGGCATCCTACAGGAAGCTCTGTTTGGCAGCATACATGGTTTTTATGAAACAAGGAAGCCAGAAATTCAAAAATGAGTACATGCTTTGAGGTCACTGGGAGCAATATCCAAGGGGTTGGAGAGCAACATGATGCTGATGAGCCACTGGTTGGGGATCACTGGTCTATGCAGTTCAGCTATGTGTCTCCATTTATTTAAGGTGCAACTGCTCTTTTGCCTAGGTCTCCCACACCCTGTGCTAAACTGATGTATTGGATAAGTCCTGAGATAACTATACTGCACAGGGAGTGGTCGCTGTGTTCAGCTAATAGGCATGAATAGTTGTCTTAGTATTTGCTGCTATTGATTTCCCTTCAGTCTGAAATGCATGTTAAACCCAACCCCAACAGGGGTTGTTTTGGCCACAGACATGATCATCACAAATTCCTGTTTTCCCACTTTACAATTTTAGGTCAATGGGTTGAGGTGGAAAATCATATCTTCCTGCCAGAACTAATTACTCTGAAATTCAGCTTATCCTTTTTTATCCCCTAAGCTTTGGTCTTTTTTTCTGTACAGTATTGGATAAAAGAATCCAGGAAAAGAAAAGGGCACAACGGGAAGACAGTGTTGTAAGTGCTGTGGTTCCATTGGCTGCTCACTATTGATTGTTTGTATTCACCAGATTCACAAGGGGGTGCAGCTGCAGATCAATAGCACCCCTGTTGTCAGTTTTGCTCTTATTATCCCAAAGAGGACAATGGGACTTGTTGGTCAAACACATTTTACAATATCTTCTATCCTTGTAGAGCATATAGATTCTATACAGCTTGTATAAATGTTGGTGGTGTCACTGTGGGTGTGGCATGGGGAATGTTCAGGGTCAGTAATGGAAAGAGAACCAAGGACGTTTATTATTTTGCTTACAGGGCCCCCAAGGCTGAATCCTAACATTGAAATGATTATTATTATTGTATAGCTTGGTGTTTTGTGTGAAGGAGGCTATATAAAAGCATCAATTTATGTTAAAGGTAACACGGTGTGAATATTAATCCCTCCTGGTCCCAAATGACAGCAGTAGGTATCACAGTCAAATGCAGACACACAGTTTATATGAGTGGCATAATTAAAAGTCGCTAATGTATCACTTTTTGTTACACTTTCCCTGCATATTTAACTTTTATACATAAGATTGGGAGCTGCCATTTTGCTTGACTCATCTGGATCAGTCTCCATAAGCCTCTACAAGAATAGGGCCATCTAGTTTCTCTTAGATGCTGGGAAGGAATGTTCTTTATGCGCAAAAGCTTGGAGTTTTTAGGGGTATGGAAGACTTTTTTGTTATTTTGTGGTTTGTTTTTCTTTGAGTTGATTTAATTCAGCAAAAAAACACACTTTCTCCACTTTATTTTTTACTTTTTGCATATTATATGACTCTTTATACCCTTTAAAGATGCCAAAGTTCCCACTTTAAAAAATGTATTGCAGCCTGCTATTTGCATTAATATTTCATAGCACACACCAACTAAGTGGGTCAGTTCTGCCGTTGCACATCGTATAGTATTTAAAGTCCCTCAATCTGTTTTATGTATATATTTATACTTATATTAACCGAGAATAATACCGCCACTTCCTTTCATTGACTAATCTACTGGGCAATTGGACTTAATTGGCCATTAGCAAAGCAGCGACAGTGTTAATTCTCTGCCGTCTGGGCTGCTGGGTCTTGAATAATAAAAGAGCCATTTGAGTTCTAGAGTGTATGTTGTACTGTATGGCCGAGTGCTCTCTGAGTGCACCATAAGTGTGTTAAGTCACTGCTTAACGACTAAGATCTGGGTTGTACAGACTTATTATACAGTCCAGTTGAGCGAAGGCTGATGAAAACTGAAATATTCATTAATAACTTATAAACAGCATATGTGTGGGACTTTAACCCATCTGGTTATGGAGAGGATGGAAGTATGGGTTAGATGCTGAGGTGTGATAATGATGTACATGGGTGTCTCCAATGGAGGAGTGACCACAGACTGAAAGTCCGTATGAGGTTGGAAAGATGACAGATGGCCAGGATGGTCTTTGTAACGTAACACATGGCACAGACAGGAGAAACTTCTAGTCCTTGGATGTAGCCTGTGGTCTTTTAATGATACTGAAACTGAGAATTCTAATTAAACCTCCAGACATGGTCTCCTTGTTCCTCGCCCCCAAGCTGGCATGGGTAATTGTTGTTTGATTGTCCATTTCGCCAGGAAGCCATAGAACAGCAGTTGACATATGTAAAAGATACTTAATGGAGAACGAAAGGTTAAAACTAATTAAGCTTTATCAGAAAGGTCTATATAAATGTACCAGTAAACCCTCAAATTAATGCAGCTCAGAGTCCTCTGTCAAAAGAAACACCACATTTTTTTCCTTCGATTGTGTGCACAAGGGCTTCTGTATCAGACTTCCTGTTTTCAGCAAAAACCTTCATGGCTAGGGCTTGAGCATGCTCAGTTTGCTCCTCTCCCCCTCCCACCTCCCCTCCCTGCTGTAATATGAGCACAGAGCTATGAGCGAGCAGGGAGAGACTCAGGAAGGAAGTGATGTCACACCAAGGTAATGTGGCCACTGCTATCCTAAACAACCAGAGAGCTTGTAGGTATGGAAAACCATTCTAAAGAATAAAAATGGTGTTCTAGCTTGAACTGCCGTGGCTAATCTATTGGCAATAAAGTACCTTGGTAGCTTTCCTTCTCCTTTAAGACTATTCCACCCAGGGTGACATTATGATGGTGCCTGTCCTGCTCTTATAGAAGCTGACAAGAGTAGAAATGTAAAGCAAGATGTGCTCTGGCAGAATTGTGTCATGGCATAAAGCTGAGCATCCTTTTATCCCTTCATGTAAAGAGATGGAACTATCAAATTCATCTGCCAACTCTGCTTCCTTTAACTTCACATTGTGGTTTAAGGTTTAGACTTTATAAAGTCTCACAAGTGTCTCCTAAATAGTATATTCCCCATTCCATTCTAACCTGGCCATATGCTTGGAGGGATAATATGCCAATCTAAGACATATTTGTTACCTCCAGCCTTTCCTTGGCATGACATCATCATTTCAAAATTGGTTCTGCTCAAGTAGGTGAGAATTCTAAGAGATACTACAGCAATACATGAAGAATGTTGGATATTATTGCTTTTGGGCATCCCATAATTGTGCTCTTAATGATAAACCTCAGAGCAATTCTATTGGTTACTTCCCTCAACAGCACCTAGAATAAAATGATAAAACATTGAACCACCAACTGTACTTACATTGAACCAACAACTGTGGCTAAATACAGGCTGCCCCCAGTGATCCTCTTTCTAGGAGGTCTGGATTAGGGATGGCGCGAACCGCGGAAAAAAAGTTAACGAACGTCCGGAAAATTGCGAACGGTTCGCGAACGGTTCGCGAACGGTTCGCGAACCCCATAGACTTCAATGGGAAGGCGAACTTTAACAGCTAAAAAAGACATTTCTGGCCAGAAAAATTATTCAGCAAAAATGTATCTGAAAAATCCATTGTTGACACAGCGCTGCGTTTTGTGCTGTAAAGGGAAAAAAGTCACTCAGGTGGTTGTGGACACTGTAATATTATTGATATTTAGACAGAATGTGAACAAGCTCACACAGCTAGATGGCAGTTGTTTGAAGAACACACTGGGCAAAAAATGCCTACAGGGCAAATAATGCCTACAAGGTCAATGTATACACTACTACAGCGGTGGATACGGATTACGTAAAATATATTATGGCTGCCTGAAAAAAGTCACTCAGGTGCTTTTTCTGGAGAGGGTAATATTATGGATATTTAGACAGAATGTGAACAAGCTCACACAGCTAGATGGCAGTTGTTTGAAGAACAGTAGATTACTAGCCAGAAAACTTACTATCCACTGTCCCTGAAATCACTAACAGGCAGCTCTCTCCCTACACTAGCTCTTCAGCACACACAGGCAGAGTGAAAAAACGCTGCAGGGCTTCGGTTTTTATAGGGAAGGGGAGTGGTCCAGGGGGTGTGGGGGTGGTCCAGGAGGGAGAGCTTACTGATTGGCTGCCATGTATCTGCTGGTCTGGGGGAGAAATGGCAAAAAAAAAGCGCCAACTAAGGCGAACCCAAATTGGCGAACGTCGCGCGACGTTCGCGAACTTCCAGCGAGCGCGAACAGCCGATGTTCGCGCGAACAAGTTCGCCGGCGAACAGTTCGCGCCATCCCTAGTCTGGATGGCCTACCTACCTCCTGAGCAAAAGGGCAACCACTGAGTAAGGTATTCTGTCATTACAGATCACCCTGATCAGTTGGAAAATAATGGCAGTCCCTGCTTACAGTTAGAATTTACAGGAATTGCTCTGCTTGTGGCAGACCTGGTGGTCATAGTCCCTGTCCTGCCCTTCTCTGGACTCAATAGTAGGTGGATGATGTATAGGAGATTATCTGATTTAAAAGATAAATAAGAGTTTGTTTGTAGGCTGGGTCACATTTGTTGCATGGTCAACTTTTTGTATAAACCTCAATGTGCTAATGCATGATCTACAAATAATTACACACATTTATAGAGGAATTATATGATAATGTGTAAACACAGTGCTATGGAGAGTTCAATGTATGAAGGTGAACATATATATATATATATATATATATATATAATATATATATATTTATTTATTTGTAAAGCACTGTGAAGGACCCACAGCACAGTACAGTGCATCAAATTACAATATATATAGATATATAAAAGTATACATGGGGAAGGCAAATTACATAATAAAGATATATAGAGTCAAATCAGGACAAAGAGCTTAAGTGCTATGTGGTAAAAGACATAGTGGGAAGGAGGTCCCTACCCCATAGAGCTTACAGTCAGTCAGTGGATGGGAGGCTAATATACAGGAAGAAATTGGAGATGAAAAGGTAAGACATAGTCAGTAGGCATAGGACTAGGCTAATCTTGTAGTGCTCCAAAAGGTATTCTCTTAGTTTTTTCTTGAAAAGAGAGGGTTCCTTACAGAGGAATTCAGGGATGGCATTCCAGAGGTAAGAGTAGCAAGATCGAAGGGTTTGAGATGAGAGGTGGCAGTGGATGTGGATGGTGTGAAGAGAAGGTGGCTCTGAGAAAAGCAGAGAAGACCACCAGGAACGTATAGTGAGACAAGAGAAGAAATGCAGTGAGGAGCAGAGGAGTAAAGGGCTTTGAATGTTAGTAGAAGGATTTTATATGATGAGCCACGCTAAGGATTTTAGTTGGGGTTGAGCAGGTTTCCTTTTAGGAGAGAGGAGAAGGATCCTGGTAGCAGAGTGATTGGAGGGGAGAGAGATGGTAGTCAGGAAGACTGGTTAGGAGGAGATTGCAATAGTCTAAACAGGGTAGGAAAAGGGCATTGATCAGTGTTTTGGCTGTTGTTTGTGAAAGAAATGGGCGTATCTTGGCTATATTGCAGAGGAAGAAACTACAAATTTTGGCTGTATTATTAATATGAAAAGAGATGTAAAGCAACTGGTCAAAGATGACCCCCAAGCAGTGTGCTGAGTCAATCGGGTTAATGGTCATGCCATCAATAGTAATGGTGAAAGGAAGAGAAGGACTCAGCTTGTGTGGAAAGACCATGAGCTCAGTCTTGGCCAAGTCGAGCTTGAGGTGGCGTGGTTCATCCAGGAAGAGAATGACTTAAAAGGAAATAATAGCAAACTTTTTCACATGACATAACTATTTGGAAAGGGTTTTTTTTTTACAGTGAGAGCTGTAACGATATGGAGATCTCTCTCTGAATCAGTGGTACTGGCTGATACATTAAATAGCTTTAAAAAGGGTTTGGATGGCTTTTTAGCAAGTGAGGGAATACAGGTTTATGGGAGATAGCTCATAGTACAAGTTGATCCAGGGACTGGTCCAATTGCTATTTTGGAGTTAAGAAGGATGCCCCCCCCCCCTTTGGAGAAGCTTCAAATTGGGTTTTTTGCCTTCCTCTGGATCAACTAGCATTTAGGCAGGTTAAAGTGGCTGTTCACCTTCCAAACACTTTTTTCGGTTGTTTTCAGATTGCTCCTAAGAAATAAAGACTTTTTCCAATTACTTTCCATTATTTCGTTTTTTCTGTTTTTCCAAAATCTAAGTTTAATGTCCCTTTCTCTGGTGTGAGTCTGACACCTCTGTAATTTAGTATTAGCAACTATTGTATCAATTCTAACAGCTGCCTGTAATGAAACTCAGGGATTCTGCCCAGCAGGGACAAAGATAAGAAATGTATCCACTAAATATATCCATTTAGAACAGTTCTGGAAACAACTAGTTGTTTGAAGGTAAACAATTTCTTTAAGTGCGAGAATCCATCACTTCACAATAGTACACGGGGATGGGTTGAATGATATTATTATGCTCTTTTAAGGGATCATGTATGTCTATGTAAAGAATTATATATATATTAGTGCTGCACTGGCTCAGAATCCAAAACCATGGTACCTTTAATGCTCTCAACGCTAGTGTCTGCCATGTTTTATTTCTATACGCAACCCTACTGATGATCAGTTATGCTCAGGTTGAGCATGGTTCTATAAATGATGATGGTACATCAGGTAGGTTTCAAGGGGTTTAGCTAACTATATTTTATTTTGCCAGTTGAGATGGTGTTTATGCACCTTTTTAACAGAAGTCCAACTGACTGTCAAAAAGAGTGGTCATTTTTCCTTTAATCAGGTGTCAGATAGTAAGTGGGTGAGTAATTCGGTACAGTGCATTGGAAAAGCAAAAGTCAAAGGCACGTTAGGAGGGGCAGAAGGGCTAAATTATACTGCACTGGACTATTAGGAAAAAGGTTACGTGATGCAATGCTCCGCAATGCTGAGTGTTGTAGTAACAGGCCGTGTGCGTGTCTGGACTGTGTACACCTGTCTTCTATCTCTGTTTGCCCCAAGATCACCTGTTTAACCACAGAGCAGGGGAGGGAGAGGAGGAAAGAATTCACCTGAGCCAGGCAAGTGCGATATGTAACCCATTCTCTGCCAGGAGTGATTTATTATTTATTTGCCATCAAGTTTCATTTAAGTGAAAACCTAGGGTAGAACTATTAGAAGGTGCTGTGTGAAGCAGTGCAGTAGAGCAGTAGTGACAGTTAGTAGTGTTAAATGGAATAATAAGAGGGGTTATATGTTGTGATAAATGGGAACTGTGGCCACAATTTATCTATAATGGAAAATACATAAAAGACGGGTTCAAAGTGGTTCCAGGGCAGCACCCTCAAAGGTTTCCTACATCAGCCAGAAGGTCTGATCACTCTAATAGGAAGGGCACATATTGACCTAGAATTATTTGGCCACTTACCATATAAGCCTATCTATGAGCAACAGACACCTGGAAGTAATATAAAAGGTCAGTACGGAAGATCTTTCATTGGAAGAGACTATGTGGAAGTCTCTACATGGTAACAGTATAAGATCTACTGAATTATATATCTATATATATATTGGAAAAGTGTTTGTTTGTCTCACATGGAACTGGTTATTATTGGTGGTGGGGCCCAGTATAGGACTCCATCATTTAGACAACAACCAGTAGCTCCCCATGGCTTATTGTTCTATTACTCGCAGTCAAGCATTTGTGAAACAATGGGAGTCCGAGATGAACAGCAGCTGAAGTCTGGACAGCACTAATATTTATATTACCTTTCCCAGTTTTACAGCCCTTCATGCAGTTTCATGGGGTTTGGTGAAGCCTAGAGCAGTTGCCCATGGCTGTTCCATCTTAAAGACCGCTCTTTATCAAACTGTTGCAAGTCATACAGGTATTGTGACCAAACGGCAAGTAGTGCAGTATTAGAAGGAATGACATGGTGAAGTAGGAGGTGTTAGTTTCATGCAAGCAGTTCTGTTTGACAGGGAGGAGCTATGGGAAGTTCTGGTGCCATATGTTACACTTTTTTTTTGGTTCCAAGCTCCCTTCTTATTTCCTTGACTTCCTTCTTGAGTTCTGCATTTTGCATGTGAGAATGGTAAACCCGTCCAACCACTTCTTTCTCTCCACTTTGCTTCCTGGGATGGGGTGGGGGTTCCCAACATAACTCCTTCCTCCAACAATCAAACAACAGAGATCATAAATCCAGCTTTGTTTAGTTACAGATTACGGAGACATACAGAGCTGAGAGAGAGAGTAGGGTGAGAAGCAGAGCGTGAAATGCAGAAAGAGCTGTTAATATTGGCCAAGACAGGGAGACAAAAACAATGTGGAAAAAAGGACTAATTTGATACAAAATAGAGTGTTGGGAAGTAGGGCAGAAGAGGCGCTCATGGGCCAAGGGCTAGATTATGAGATAAAAGATAGATGAGTATGATTTGAAAGGTAGAATGGTTTAAGAGCTGAAGTTGTGGGGATTCCAGGTGCTTTACTGTAAAATTTGTTATTTATATAGCGCCAACATATTCCACAGCACTTTATTTTTACAGAGTTTATTCATCATTCACATCAGCCCCTGCCCCAGTGGAGCTTACAGTCTAATGCTCCTATCACAATTACACAAAGTAGGATCAATTTTATCCAAAGCCCATTAACCAACTTTATGTTTTTGGAATGTGACACAGAACCATTATCAATGTGGTACAAAAGAGAGGTAAAACAAGCCTATGGAAGGAACCAATTTTATATTCTATATTGTAATCTTGGACACGTTTATACCTTATGCATATATATATTAACATTGCTGCTTTCTACACTGATGTTATGTTTTCTCTTTTCTTCTACAGAGTTTTATTGTGGAGGACAAAAACTTGGGCTGAGGGAGATCTTCCCCTTGTCTTCCAAAGGAAAGAAATTTATGTTGGCCCTGCATCAGAATGCTGGGCAAGAAATGGTGACTCAGTGGCCTCCAACCATGAACAGTACCACGGTTATTCCATTGACTCTGAATGCTACAGAAGTATACGATCCGTTAGGTGGACATGCAGTCTGGGAGGTGGTCCTCATTGTTATCACGACTGGCATCCTGTCTTTGGTTACAGTAATTGGGAATGTCCTTGTTCTGTTAGCGTTCAAGGTCAACAGTGATTTAAAAACAGTGAACAATTACTTCCTGCTCAGCTTGGCCTGTGCTGATATCATCATTGGTGCATTATCCATGAATCTGTATACCACATACATTATAATGGGGCGGTGGGCATTGGGTCCTGTTTGCTGCGACCTGTGGCTGGCACTGGATTATGTTGCAAGCAATGCGTCTGTCATGAACCTGCTCATCATCAGTTTTGACCGATACTTCTCTATAACCAGACCACTTACATACAGGGCTAAGAGGACACCAAGGAGAGCTGCCATTATGATTGGCATGGCATGGTTCATCTCGTTTGTACTATGGGCTCCTGCCATAATATTCTGGCAGTACATTGTGGGTGAACGCACAGTGGAACCCACTGATTGCTACATACAGTTCTTTAGCCAGCCTATTATCACCTTCGGCACTGCTATTGCTGCCTTTTACCTACCAGTTACCATCATGATTATACTGTACTGGAGGGTTTACAGAGAAACAGAGAACCGAAGCAGAGAATTGGCAGGGTTGCAGGGTTCAGGGACAGAACATACTTCACACCCACTGGCGTTGGGCAGCATCAGAAGTGGCAGTAGCAGTGGGGCTGGAGAATCTGAAAGATTATCAAAAGGGCAGAGGACAGTGCCAAGAGCTAAACAGGCATGTTGTTTCCCTCATAAGCTAAATTCTAACCCATCTCTCAGGAGCTACCCAGAACATAAAAGCAATGGGAGTTGTAATACCATGGAAGATGCTGCCTCTGCAGACTCTGTTTCTTCCTCTTCTGAAGGAGAAGATCGTCCATATGAAATGAAGAGCATCTGTTCAGCAGTCATAAGACTTCCCATGGTCAGCTCAGTCGTAGGGACACCCAAAGGCTCAAGGGGATCCAGTGACACTTTGGGGAGAGTTGATATCGAGGGAGAGACCAATGGTGGGAAAAACGAGGTTACAAGGAAAACATCCAAGGCACACGTAATTGCTCTGCCATCAACTGCCATCAAAGCCAAGTCCGAGAAAAGTCGTCATGGGAAGAGGAAAAGCAACTCTCTCATAAAGGAGAAGAAGGCAGCAAAGACATTAAGCGCCATCTTGCTGGCTTTTATTTTGACATGGACTCCATACAATATAATGGTGTTAGTATCCACATTTTGTCCAGATTGTGTTCCAAAGAAATTATGGGAGTTAGGTTATTGGCTGTGCTATGTCAACAGCACAGTCAACCCAATGTGTTATGCACTCTGCAACCGATCCTTCCGACGCACTTTTAAAATGCTGCTTCTTTGTCGGTGGGACAAGCGCAAGTGGAGAGCACACAAGCATCCAGCACCTTTCTTCAGGACCCCATCACACTGAGCGGTGGGTGGAATAAACTAAAGCTAATATGTGAATGTATCCAGTACTATCATTTTAAGATGTGTTTTTACCAAGTAAGGGGCATAAACTTGTATCTTAGCCATTTTGTTCATTACAAGAAATATTGCCTTTTTAATTACATTTTCAAAATTGCCCAGTCATTTCAAAGAGCTGCCATTTAGATTCCCCAGTTTGATCTGTAATAAAACTGCCCCTGTTCATTTAATTGAAAACATTTTTTTTAAAATATAAATAGGAGTGTTATGCAGCTTTAGTAATTGAACATCTCTTATTTTATCTCTGTAGTTTATTTTATTAGCAATTGATTGCTGTGGGTTCTAAACTGGGAGCAAACGTTGCAACTTTTTTAGGAAAACACTTAATCAGCAATTTGAGGATATGGCCAAATCCACCACAAATGATTCAGCCTATCCAAGTCCTAACCCACAATTGATTATGCAAATTAGCTATTTTTTTTACTTTTAATTGTGGAACATGTGCTTGCTCAGAAGTTGGTGCAAGTGTGTTGGTCAGGTTTGCGTGTGAGGGTGGTGGGATTATTGGTACAGCTGGGGGGTTAACATAAGTTATCTCTGGCTGAGGCTGGGCCAGTCAGTGGAGGGGGTACTCTGGATGACCCAAGGGTCCTTAGACCCACTGGAACCAAATTTATTGCATCCCTACTTTTTCTTAAATTAACCCCTAAATCAAGAATTCTAAACATGTTTAAGGGACCTACAATGAATCTTGGAATTGAATTAATGACCCATAAAAGGATTTATAATCCATTATGCGACTGCTGTTTTCTGTTGGAAGGTTTTCTGTTGAATTATCACAGCATTAAAAGGAATCACTGGGACCCACCAACCCTAAACACGATAGGTTAAGAAACCCACAAACAAGTCCCAAAACCCCAACATTCCAGGGCTAAAATCAGAACCATGATCATTTCTGTGAATACTGCAGAGAAATTGACTAGTATAAGCAGTTGTATGAAGAATAATAATGCTTTATAATGATATAATACACAAAAGCCATGAATATCCTGGAAATTATATCCTTATTAACGGCTCTTAGTGATGTCATCATTTATAAACGGAGCTTAGTGAGGTCACATGACTCACTAAAACTTGTGCATTATAATAAATAAAGTACTTCCTGTTTCAAAATATAAGGATATTAGAAGTCACCTTGGAGTTCCATGACCTGTATAAAAAAATATTTGACCTTCGACCTTGTGTTTTTATATGGTCAATGAACTCCTCAGGGTTTTTACAAGTACAAAATCAAGCAGCTAATGGCACACTGGAGATTTGTGTAAGAGTAATGTGTTAAAGTGATGGGTGCCATAAGCAACTTTTCTCACTGAGCAAAAGAGTAAGTGGGTCAGCATAAAAGAAATTTGGGATAATACGCTCCATAAAGAGACAGAGCTCTATAGTTTTGATTTTATAACAGTTATACTTCATTTTTCTTAGAATCAGACAATGACTCTCTTTGGAAATCATCCTATTGGTAAAACAGAGACAACTAACCATTATCTTCTTACATCTTCATAGGATCAATCACCTTAAAGGACACAAATAAAGTTCTGCATTGTTTGCATGGAACTGGATGCCAGATGGAGTCTCCATGCTTGTGTGACCCAAGATGATGGCAAGTAATGCTGATTCCCTGCAGGAAAAGGGGCAGAAGAAGGAGTACAGTGAAGTCTTCTTGTAGCTACCCTATGAACACTACTCTGACAATGTCTTTGAGGCAAGTTCTTGGTTTTACCAGGTCTTGTACGTTATACAGAACTCGCCAGAGGATCAGGGGTAGTTTGGTAGGTGGCCACACTCAATATTCAAAAGGTGATTTATTCATTTTTGGAAGAAAAAGGGATGCCTGATATGCCAAACCAAACAAAGACAGGCCAAAGAACATTATAAGGATTTTCTACTGTTTACAGAGCTAAGGGAGGGGTGGGCTGTGTATTTATTCTAAATTCAACAAAATAAAGACTCTTACCACAAAGTCATCAGAAGTAGTTCTTTATGCAAAGTCAACTTTTGCCCAACACTGCACTGCCATCTTGTTTGCTTCCCTCTGAATGACCACAAGCTGACAGGATTAAGTGGATCTCTGTGGCATATCTTCCTGCAGGTCTGTGATGAGTACTATTGTCCCCCTGCAACCACATCCCTCCTCCAGGGTCCCCTGTTCTACGGATGGTTGGTTCTTGTCTATTTCATCAATGAATCGCAGGCCAATGCCATTGTATAGTCGACAATGTGATTTGAACAATAAGGCCAGCACTGTTCCCGTATACATATGTGGCCATCGGTCTTTATGATCATTAAACATGCTTATTAGTATGACATCATTTACATCTTCGACCAAACCCATAAAGCTACGTCTCCGGCTTTGTTATGACACAATGTATACCCTTGTTTAAGTGGAGCCTGCTTTCTATCTATCTCCAGTTACATAGACTGTGTGAGTGTTGCAGTCAACTCAAAGAACCCCTTGAGTGCACCAGACAGAGATGGATTAAGATTTAGCTTGGGTCCCGGATGGTACTGAAGGCATGGGCTGCTTGGAAGCTGGCCTATTTTCCTTTAAGTGCACCATTCACCACAGTTTTTACTGTACTCCTTGATTGATCACCATTGCGTATATTCTTTTAGCCTCGAAATGAATCACTGAATACCATGCAGCATTTACAGTATATGACAAATACCATGAAAGCATAGTTTAATGTATGTACCAAGAAGTGCCACCCACAATGTATAAAAAAAGTAACCACAAGAACTTAGAGAATGATATCACATGCATTATTGCAAGAACAGAGATTATTAAAAATGACAGCAAATATAATCAATGAAATCAGAGAAGGAAATAAATAAGTTATCCTATAAGAATTTGGTTTTTTACTGCTTGTTCTGAATCCTCTCCTGAGAACATCTGAGAAGTATCTGAGATCCCTCGGGTGAACGTAGCATATTTTGTTGGGCACAGAGGTGAATTTGAGTTGTCCCATGTACATCGCTGTCCATACATGAACATACCGTTAGGTTGGAAAGCAGTAGTCATTTGCATATTAAAAGAGAAGTCTCATCATAGAAAAAACTAGAAGAAACATTTGAAGAAGGTAGAAATGTGTCATAACAATATACAGTATATGACATTATCGTGGTGTGTAGTTCAACCTTAGAGCATTGTTCATGAGTCCAATTAAAGTCAAAGAAAAAGCATTTCTCCGTTAAGTACAGAGTGATTTACAGTGGTCATGTCCCAGAAAACCCCCAGTCCAAGGGTTATGCATCATTTGGTAAAGCAAATCAAAAACAAAAAAATCAAGAATGAGCTACGGTTTAGGCTGTCAGCTATGAGTATGTGCTCACTTTGGCACAAAATGCGTTAGGCTAATGTATGTCCTAATAAAGATTTTTTACTTTTAAGAAAATGTTGGGCTACTTTTTAAACTACAGTAGGTCATTCTAGAAATGTGTCATATTGTTTAGGTTTGTCATGCAATTTAGATACACCAATCTCTTTGTTCTCAGGGGTAGACATTCTACCCCTACTAGTCTACGACAGTCCTGTGCTAACTTTCCCACTTGTATGTTATCTAGAATGACTTGCTATACACCATATAAGTCACTTATTTAAAGCACTGCAGTGTGCAATTGCCATGTTTTTTACCTATAATGCGGCTTCTTTCCCATATTTCCATTCATTGCTGTAGCCAGGGGGAGTGCCTGACACAACTGTGGTCAAAATTGACAATTGTGTTTTGTCGCAAATAAGATAAAAGTCAGTTTGGGTCACTTCTGTTGTGGCCAAACCTTTAGGTATTTTTCTGCTTTGTTTATTTATGCAGCCCATACTGGGAACCCCAAACCACCCTTGGTTGTGGCTGTATCTCCAGGGTTTTGTCAATAGATGCATTTGCACTATTCAGAACTGAAGGCAGCAACGCCAATCACAACTTCACAGAAGTGCAAGGAGTGCCTTTTGATGTAAAATGAGACAACTGCACTTGCCATCGTAAACGAACCCTCACTTTACCAACAATTCAGGCATCCAGGGCAGAAATAGTCGAAAGGCCAGTGAGGAGAGGGACATTGAGTGTGTGTCAGGGGTTCTATGATACAGACTATTTTATACATCTAACTTATCTTAGCCATGGTTGCCCTGCTAAGAAGGAAGCTGATGTCAATATGTCAATGAAGATCTTTCATTCATCCATCATTCAACTGGACTTGCTGAGTAATCATTGAAGACATTTCATTACTCGAAACAGTTTCTCCAGTTCAACTGACTGGTATGGGAAGTCCTCTGCATATAAACTCTTCTGATTATCCAATGACAATCGTGCAACGTAACTATCCAGAGAGGTGGCAATTGAAACTCACTGTGAATGCTTGTGAGGTTATTACGATAGAATAGAAGTTTGTCATGCAACTCAAAGAGATCATGATTACACAGCAAGTCCAGTTGCTCTAGATTGACTTCTACTAGGTAAAGCTGATGGATATTACCTCAACAGTCACATCCTTGGAGCACTAGTGTTAACAAAAACTGGACATTTCAGTAGTGTTGAGATGGGTTCCTAGCTAAGAAAGAGACAGCAAGGCTAGCTGGGTCTTATTTGGTTCAGGTGACTAATCAGCTTGGGTTGAGTCTTTTATGAGTTACCACACATACATTTTATCTTAGATTGGTCTAATACTGCCAGTACATTTCTGTATTCCCAGTAACATCCACAAATATCAGGCATATGAATCCTGCATCCCTCTAACACAGAGAGATATGTGTCACAATGATTTTATCAGACCGCTGGTCTATCCTGCCTCTGGGTTTCCTAGAAATATATGCACACCTTCAGCAAAAGACTCAGTGCTAATAAGGATGTTGGCTGCAGGCATGGCTCTAATCGAATTCCAACTAATGCTGGACCAAACATTAAAAGCTCTATTGATCCCTTTCAGAGAAATTCCCTTTAATAAACCCATAACTGTTTTAAAAATAGACACCAACTGTCATGGATGTCAGTGATCATTTTCTTTTGCTTTGAAGTCTGATGTTCTGTGAATGTCTGAACATATGCTGCTATGTGTGAGGTCTCTGCACATCCCTATGAAAAGCTCAGCTTCCCGTCTCTGGCCAATAATGTTCATTTTTGTATGTTCAGATGCTGAGGATTTCCCTAATGAAGTCTAAAAGCTGGATGAAAAGTGCAAGACTGGTGGGACTTCCGCAGCGGGATGGGAACTGGGAAGGCAGATATATTCACTAGGGTTATTTTGCTGCGCAGATCAAGCCTTCAGTTAATGAAACAAAACAAAAGAAAATAGCCCCGGCTGCTAGGTTGTTGGAGAGATCATCCTCTAGGTTTTATGGGTTTTTCTTTATGAGACAGTCATGGGTTTCCCATTGACCCTGCCACCAGCCAAGCTATAACATATGCTTCTGGTTTGTGAGTGAGCCCATGCACCAAGCACCAGTCTACACGTTGGCACCATATTGGTCATACCATCAATATTGGTCCTTTTTTTAACCCAAGTGTAGTTGCATAACGCAGTGTTTTCCCCCCAAGTGCCAGTGTAATTGTGGCAGCACTCTGAGTTTAATGAGTAGAGTGCACCTACCATTTATGTGGGTAAGGGTTATTATTATTATTATTATTATTAACATGTATTTTTTAGAGCACTACATATAGAGCAGCGCTAAGGGTTGAATCCTTGTGACATTTGAACAAACTCTATTCCTTTTCTAACTTTGCATACTCCTGAGCTCTTTTCAACAGTATTAGCTGATTTTTCTAAATGTCTCTAACATTACATACACTCTATATGGGGATAGGAAGTTCTATAGTATTTTTTTCATTCTAATTTTGGCAGGTTGAAGTGGCTACATGCTTGAAATGCACAGGGCTACTTACTTGTTGACCCCAATAAAACATTTAACCATTGCCTGACATGTTAGTTGTTTCCTCTCTTTTTTTGACAGTTTACTATCACCGGCTTTGTATGTCCTGATGCACAGGCTCTAATAGGGTGATATTGAACCTTACAGTGCCCCCAACCTATACACGTGACATCACTTCCAGCTATGATACTTCCAATCAATTCACAGAGGCCTGTACCCCCTTTTCTTTTCTTTCAAAAATGGATTCAATTATATAGTCACCCAAGGGCTGTCCCCCAAAAGCTGCTGCTCTAGGCACAGGCCCTTGGATGTTTTCGATATATAGGAATATCAGCAGAGGCATGATGGGGGTGGACTGATGATGTAAGATTGGTTGGGTGGTGATGTCCATGGATGGAGCAATGATGGTGGATTTTGAGGGATCAAAACAGAGAAGGTAACATTTTCGCAGGCATTGGGGAAGATCAAGGGCAGAACATTGGCCCCTGGCAGCTATTTTACCCGTTAGGCTCGTGAAATACTGGCTGGGTGGCAACCCTAGTGACCATGCTACTTACAATTAAATTGGGTTGTCAATAAAAATTAGATACAAATTATTGTATCGATACAAAAATTGTTATACCCATCTACCCATTCGTAGGGCACATCTTGTGAATTGTAAACGAAAACGAAAAATGGAAGGAGAACTCCAGCAGATCCCTGCAAAAATGGATTCCAGGTTGTGGTTAGCACAACATGTTTTGGGTCAAAACCCTTTATCAAGTTTTGACCCGAAACATATTGTGAACCACAACCTGGAATCAGTGACATAACTACCAGGGGTGCAGAGGGAGCAATTGCACCAGGGCCCCCACCCCCTTGGGGCCCATCAGAGCCACGATAATGGTTATGGCAGGCGGTTATCTAGGGGGAAATTTTACAGCACACATGCCATCAACACTCCAGCATGGGATTTATAGAGGTAAGGGCCCGACAGGGGGGCCCAGGTGCCTATCCTGTACCGGGGCCCACCAGGGAGTAGTTACGCCACTGCCTGAAATACATTTTTGGCAGTGATCTGCTGGAGTTCTCCTTCCATTTTTTGTTTAGTTTTCTGACACAGTGGAGTTACAAGCACAGAGCAACTATATGATAGCTGATCACAATATCTCATCTGAATTGTACAGACCACCACAAACCTGTTTGTCTTTGGACAACTGGTGAATTAATAGAAATATAAAACAGAAATAATACAAGAAATAAAAAAAGATACATTTTAAAATGGATTTCATTGTAGAATTCTTCTGGAACAGCAGTATTAACTGATGCATTTTGAAAAAAAATTTTTTCCCATGACAGGATCACTTATATTCCAGGGTGGGTGACAATTGTTTTCCCTATTGTAAGGGCTGCAGCCGCCTTTACTTCAGGTCCCAACTCAATAATGAGCACCAGAAGTCGCGTCGCCGCCTGCTTTCCCTATGGATGTGCAAAGGAACTTGAATTGGTTTCATGCCAAGACTTTCAGGATGCAGCAGTGCTGAAAATAGACCTTTTTTTCCAAAAAGAGAAAATTGTCATGCAATCGGCGCAGCCTTACTAGTTAGCCCTAATTTGACACATGATCTTATAACCTTATTCAAAGAATCGGCATAGAAAACTTCTCAAAAAGCAATAGAATGTATATGATATGTATGAAACCCACAAACCACTTATTTAATTGCATTAACATATGAATAGGGATGACAATGTACAGGGCAGTATTTTGTATATAACCAGTGCCATAGGGCTGGTACAGGTGTAGAAATGTTTTTCGCCTTTATTGTTTTTGCATGCAGAAGATGTCTATAGATACTTTCAGCAAAATCTAGCTGCAGAGCTGAGAAGGTGCCCAACTCCTACTGGCTTGGAACATGCACAATACAGCTTCTGTATGGTCAGCCTTAGTGCAGCAGAATAAAGTGGAGTTGTTAGGTTAGGGCAGCGGCATACACTAGTACAGGTGTGGGACCTGTTATCCAGAATGCTGGGGTTTTCTGGATAAGGCATCCTTCCAAAATGTGGCTCTCCATATATTAAGTCTACTGGAAAATCATGTAGACATTACATAAATTCAATAGGCTGGTTTTGCTTTGAATGAGGATTAATTATATCTTAGTTGGGATCAACTTGCACTTGATGCACAGTGAGCTTCTACAGAAATACCCCAGGCCAGGAGAACTAAAGTCCCAATCACTGGGCGTGCCAAATGTTAGTCACTCCCCCCAAGGTATAACTTACCTGTTCCAGCCGGGGTATTTCTGAAGAAGTTAATTTGCAATCTTCTCTTTGGCTTCTTCCTTCTTCTTTTCTTCTTCATTTCACTAGAGTAAAAAAGATGGCTTTTCGTTTCTTCGGATTTCACTCTACAGCACATGCACTAACCTAGACCAGGAACAAAAAGAAGGAAGAAGCCAAAGAAGATGACAATGAGGATCTTCTGCAGGAAAACCTTGGGCCTGTGCAGTTTTAAGCAAAACAGGAGCACAGGGTATCAGGTAAGTGACTATAAACCAATGGGAGTGTATACATTTCTGGCACCCCCAGTGATGACGAAGAGGAAGGTGTGATTCTATGAGTGTACATAAAGGGTTAACTCAAACTCTGCAGAAGGTCTGGTGTTATAGGCATAAGGCATGTAGGTAGTAAGTTTTGAATCCACAGTTGTATTGCTGAATAAAGTGATGCTGCTTTGAAGGAAACAAAATGTGGTCTATGGGGAGCACAAGTTGGGTGACATTTGAGGATTAGTAATTTTTTTTTGCCTGTCAATCCGCCATTGATTGAATATTTATTGCACTGTGTGATGAATAATTTGATTTTTAATTTACTTGGTATTAACTGATCAGTTTTTTTATTTAACTTGATCACTCAGTTCCCGGGCAGTTATGTCAGTTCTCTAGAGCAGTGTATCTGGGTCTGGTCTATCATTAGGTCTAACATATGCTCAAGTTCCATAAATGAATTGAAAGGGGTTAGAGCCTGGTCTGTTTTTTCACCTGTATTTGTTTTAATAAAGAGGTTAAACGTCTGAAGGCTGATTTCCAAACACAAGTACAATGTGCAAAGCCCCAGCATACAAATTGCCAATTTCTTTACACACAGTACATTGTTTTTCTTAAAATTCAGCATTTGTGCGGGAATCTGCAAAATGGCATCACAACTTGCGTGTAACTTACAATTGATTGATCAGTTTAGCCGTAAATATTTCAGTGCTTCATTTTTGCTTTGTGAATAGTAATCAAAAATTTAGAAGGTTTGGAAGGGTCTTAAGATGGCCATAGACGCACAGATCCAATCTGATTTTCGGATTGTGTGCAGAATGTACCGATATTTATCTTGCCGTGACGACCGGTCATTCAGTCGATTGGGCAAGGTTAAAAGATTTGCATGTATTGCCGATCGGACGATTTTCAGTGGGAGAACATTATGTGAATGATTAGTAGCAGGTCGGGAGATGGGGACGTCCGATCGTTCGTACAATATTGAAGGTAGATCTTTGGGTCTATGTCCAGCTGAAGCCACTACCCAAGTGTTGATGTGGATAGGACATTTTCCTCATTCCAGCCAGAGACGTCATCTCTTACCTAAACCAACTTAGTTGGCAAGGAGCCTTAAACGTTAAAACAAAAGGAAAAGTTACATAAAGTCGTTTAGATTTACACGTTCTTCTTAATTTGAGGTCTGCAACTCCACTACCAGAGTTCAAATTTCTTGGTTTCTTCAAATGTAAAATGAATGAATTATTGGGTAATCCAACTTTCCAGAAAACTATGGGCTTTTTCTTTCTTTTATTTTTGAATGTCTTTACATCCACTGGTCTAGTTAGTTTTTCTATGTTTTTTCTCTATTCAATGTTATTATTTTTTGAACATAACATGCCATTGTACCAACTACAGCACATCTTCTTGGCATGGTATTTGCGGTCATGTTAATTTCTCTTCGAAAATAAAATATTTTTAAAAAAAATCCTTGCAACCAAGAGTTGGACGTCACTAGTGATATGGTTGCCACCTTTGAGCTGGCATTTTACTGGCCAGGGTGGGTCTATGGGGATGGATCTGTGACATAAGGGGCGCGGTGAAAATGGGCCAGAGTCATATCTCATCTGCCAAATGAAAGGGAACTGAGTTGTGAAGGTGCCTGTGGACATCCAAGAGAGTTGATTTACAGGCAAGAACATTGTCAGTAAATTTTTAATATTAGCCCCTTGTCTCGTATTTTACTAGCTAGGCCTGTCAAATACCAGCTTGGAGACAACCTGAAACCTGGGCTGGAACTAGGGGTATTTAGAAGAGGCATGTGCCAAGGGAACAACGTCTGCTGGGTGCCACACCTTAGAAACATGCGTATGCTGCCTTCTATCCAGCACATTTGGTATCAGAGCAAGTAAACACTGCGAGGGGAGGTTTGGAGAGGCAAGTGGGTCATGTACAATGGGGGGGTTTGTTGGAAGTCATGAAGGAGTGTTGGTGGAGCACAGGTGGGTAAGCATGCCTTGGGCATCTGTATCTTCTGGCTCAGCTCTGGGGAGCACTCACTGAAACAGGGGGCAAACATTAAGTAAGTGTATGGGGGGCATTGATAAAACTCCAAGGAGCAGATTTGACATATATCATGATCACATTTTTAGCGCAATTCAAGTTTTCACTCAGTTGGAATTATAGTCAAATTCTAGAAAACAAGGATTCAATTAATTTATCATTCATGGGTTTGACGGAGTACTGAAGCCCCTGCAAATGTTTTGGCCTAAGGGTAAGGCCAGACGGGAAGTCGCCTGGCAACTAATATCCCCGAACTGCTTCCTCTTGCCTTCCAGCTGCTTAATGAATAATCGCCTGCGCCTATTCACACGCGGCAATGCGCTTTCCAGAAATCGCTCTAAATTGCCTAAGGAGACAACTTTGGAAAACGCAGCACTGCGTGGGAATAGGCGCCGGCGATTATTCATTAAGCAGCTGGGAGGCAGGGGGAAGCGGTTCGGGGAGTTGCCCCAAAGAAGAGGCGATTAGTCACCAGGTGGCGAATCTCCCCGAATCTTCCCGTCTGGCCTTACCCTAAGACTAAACTTAATCTGAATACTAATTTGCATATTTCAGTTTGGGCAAATTCAACAAAAAATGTGTGTATTCAGAGTTTTAAAGTCACATGATTTTAAAAGGTCTGAAGGGCAGGTCTAATCACTTTGAATTCCTGCCCAAATTCATGAGATGCTGCCAAATTCTACACCTTTATCCTAGATTTCATGTATACCTACAAAAAAAACTTTTTATTTTTTTTTATTTTTAAGTTTCTTCTGGACAAGAAAAGTTAGTAAAGAATACATATTTACTAAAGTTTACCTGAAATATTAGTATAGGTAAAGGACCTGTTATTCAGAGTAATTGGGACTTTGGGTTTCCGTAATTTGGATCTCCACCTTAAATCAATTAAAAATGATTTAACCCAATAGGATTGTTTTTTCTCCTATACGGTTTAATTGTTTAGTTGGGATCAAATACTGTACAAGTTTCTGTTTTATTATTACAGGGAAAAAGAAAATAATTTTTTAATTTTTGAATTATTTGATTAAAATCCAGAGTACAGAGATTTCTGTATTACAGTTTGGGAATAATTGTAGTGTTTGTATATGTTACAGCCCAATTAAAGATATATAAGTTCCCCCATATAAATTAAGTTTTCCAGCAAAAAAAGAAAAGTAATGTTAATAAAAATGTGACCTCCGCTGGCAGGATAAGTCTTTTGGGAAGAATCATTCCCATGATGATTTTTATGCATTAAGAAAGATCCTTTTTTTGCCACAACAATGCTTCAGAAATAAATGCTAGGCGAGAAGACAGATATATACGGCTATAGAGTGGAAGCAATTGGTGTTAATCTTCTGTAAGACGAGAATCCCTTTAGCTGCTATCCTAATATAAACTTTAGTAACACAAACATATATAAATCTGCCATACATTGGGTTGGCAGGGTTGACCCGACACCCAGCAGGTCAAAGCAATACGGACTAATTTATTCAGCGCTTAGAAGTATGCAATATATATAACATATAACATATCACCTATTTTTGGATGGTTTAAAGGGAAATTGTCATGGGAAAACATGTTTTTTGTTTTTTTAAACACATCAGTTAATAGTGCTGCTCCAGTAGACTTCTGCACAGAAATCAATCCATTCCTCAAAACAGCAAACAGATTTTTTTTATATTTCATTTTGAAATCTGACATGGGGCTAGACATTTTGTCAATTTCCCAGCTGCCCCTGGTCATGTGACTTGTGTCAGCACATTAGGAGGGAACTGCTTTCTGGCAGGCTATTGTTTTTCCTTCTCAATGTAACTGAATAGTACGCAGTGGGACATGGGTTTTTACTATTGAGTGCTGGTCTTAGATATACCAGGCAGCTGTTATCTTGTTAGGGAGCTGTTATCTGGTTGCCTTCCCACTGTTGTTAGGCTGCTGGGTGGGGGAAAGGGAGGGGGTGATTTCAATCCAACTTGCAGGACAGCAGTAAAGAGCGATTGAAGTTTATCAGAGCACAAGTCACATGACTTGGGGCAGCTGGGAAATTGACAATATGTCTAGCCCCATGTCAGATTTCAAATTGAAATATAAAAAAATCTGTTTGCTCTTTTGAGAAATGGATTTCATTGCAGAATTCTTCTGGAACAGCACTATTAACTGATGCATTTTGCACATTGCTAGATGTGTAATCTGCTGTATCATTTGTGTCTTCCATCTCTTTACTGGGACCTAGTTTGCTCTTGCCCTCAGAGGTCTCTCTCCCTGATTCTTCCAGACTAACTAAACTCAAGTGCAATTCACTTCTAGAGTCAAAGTCTGATTTATTTACATTCCTAAGAATGAAACAGACTTTTTTTTCCCGGTCATTGTTTCATGGGGTATTTATTGTCAACCATAGTGATGGGTGAATCAGTGGCGTTTCGCTTCGCTGAATTTGTTTTTTATTTCTAGAGAGATTTGCGAAATGGTGAAAAATTAGCAAAACGCTGACGCATCTACTTTTGGACGCGGGCGTCCACTGCCGGCATTGAATTCACAGAAGGTGAATAAATTCGCCCATCACTAGTCAACCATATTAAACCCCCAAATCAAACCCATCCAGATTACTAAACCTGCATTTTAGCACATTTCAGATGGAGAAATTATTATTTTGGATGATAGAGGCAGAAAAATAAATCAGGAATCAAGTAAAAATGATGCAATGTTGATTGTTTCAAAAATGAATAAATGATGCCTCTAACCTAGTATACTGATGATTTACCCACATGCCATATTCTGGAACATGGTGGACTGCCTGTATACCCCTTAATAAGCACAGAGTGACAGCAGGTACCCAAAAGCATACCTCCCAACTGTTCTATTTTTTGGGGGGACAATCCCAAACCCGGATTCCCAGATTGTTACTGAAATGTCCCATCTATCTTTTTGATTTCCTGCACTAAACAGCCATAAAAAGTATAACGTTTCTAAAATATAATGAAATAAGAGGTTTTTGGCAGAGAGCAGAGAATCCTTGGCAGCTGCACTTAGGTACATTTGTATCAATTTGAGATAAGCAAAGTGTGACTTGCATCTTAGAAGGCAATTCTCCTTCATTCGCAAAACTGTAATAACATATAAAACCTGGCCCTAAGGGTGGTGACACACACTAAAGGTGGCCATACACAGGCAGATAAAAGCTGCCGACAGACTGTCGGCAGCTTATCTGCCCGTGTGGGGGGCCCTCCGACAGGCTTTCCCGATCAATATCTGTCCGAAAGTCGGCCAGATGTCGATCGGGCAGGATTAAAAATCCCGTTGGATCGCGGCCGCATCTGTTTGTTGATGCGGTCCCGCGATCCAACCGCCCATACTGATCCGAACGTTGGGCCCTAGGGCCCACGATCGGATCAGCCCGATATCTCCCACCTCAAGGTGGGCATATCGGGGAGAGATCCGCTCGTTTGTCAACATCGCCAAACGAGCGGATCTCTACGTGTATGGCCACCTTAAGGGGCAGATTTACTATTGGTCGAATTCAAAGGATTTTACTGCTATTCGATTGGTCGAACGAACGAATAGCAAATATTTGATTGATAAAATTGTTAGAAACTAACGATTTTAACCATTCGATCGAATATTTGTATTCAATCAAAAATAACTAAACCCAATTCAGTAGCTTTGATCTGGTGAACTAGACAGTTGAATTAAAATTTAAAGGGGAAGTACTTTGACTGTTGAATATTCGAATAGATCGAATCAAAATTCGCCGGTCGAAGTGGTCTTCAAAAACAATCAAAAATTTGAATTTGAATCTTTTTGAAAACTCACTCGAACTTTGAATCCTTCATGTGAATTTAGTAAATGTGCCCCTAAGATTCAGGGAGACTTCGTTGCCCAGCAACAAATCGCTTCTTGTTCGGGCAATTAATCTCCCCAAATACCTTCCAGCTGGGAAGGCTTTGAATCGCCAGTGGGATGGTAAACATAGCCCTTCGTTGAGGAAAACTTTGAGCGACTTCAGGAAAACGAAGCGTTCCAAGCGCCATCCCACTGGTGATTTCGATTCTAGCCGGTGGGAAGGTTTTCAGGAAGATTAGTCGCCAGCAGAAGAAGCAATTTTTATCTTAGTGTGCGTCACCACCCTAAAACCCCCAAAAATTTGTTCAAACGTCAAATTTTGTAAAATGAATGTGGTATTTAGGGGGTGCGACCATAAAATTGCAGTGTTCAAAAAATGTTCTGCCTCGCTGTGCACTGTGGATCTTTTTGATCCTCTTTCTATTTTTCAAATGTTGGGAGGTATGCAGAAGCATTTGCTTGCACATACTCCAATACAAGGGGAACATAAAATGAGGGGAGCATACACTGATGTTCTTGAACATCTAGCTGGGATCCCCAACATTTTTACTCGTGATTAGGGTTGCCACGTGGCCGGTATTTTACCAGCCTGGCCGGTATTTTTGATGACTGATTCCAATGTTATTAATAGGAAAAAAAGATAAATATATAGGAAGGTATTTTTTTCAAGAAAGGGTGGCAACCCTACTTGTGAGCCACATTCAAACATCCAACATGTTCCTGGAGAGTACAAAATAGGGCTATGATTGGCTATTGGGTTACCCCTATATGGACTATAAGGCTAAGGCCAGACGGAGCGGCGTGATTTTAAAAGTCTCTCAAAATTGCCTGACGAGGCAATTTTGAGAGACTTTTAAAATGGCGCCGCTCCGTCTGAACAAGCGCAGGCGACTTTAAGCCTAGCAGGCGCGCATCGCTATCTAGCTATTCGGGGAGATTCAGGGAAGATTAGTCTCTGCGAGAAGTTGTCAGGCGACGGATCTCCCCCGAATCTCCCCGTCTGGCCTTAGCCTACAGGAGACTCTGTTTGGCAGTACACATGGTTTTTATGCAACCATTATATGCCTCCAAACCAGGAATTCAAAAATAAGCACCTGCTGTAAGGCCACTGGGAGCAACATCCAAGAGGTTGGTGAGCAACATGTTACCACTGGTTGGGGATCGCTGATCTAGGGTCTTTAATCATATAATCAACACCATGAAGGACAACACTGGGGGTGTCCAAGGTCAGACTGGGGGGGTCAGGGCCCACCAGATCTGACACATCAGGGCCCAGCCCCCCCAGCAGCAGGGCCCCCAGCTGCTCCCCCCTAGTAGCAGGGCCCCGCTGCCCCAGCCGCCAGACAGGGCTCCCTCTGTCCCTCTCGCACCCCTGTCAGCACGTACCTGCTACGTACATCTAAAGGTGGTCATACACGGGCAGATAAAAGCTGCCGACAGACTGTGTCGGCAGCTTATCTGCCCGTGTGGGGGGCCCTCCGACGGGCTTTCCCGATCGATATCTGGCCAAAAGTCGGCCAGATGTCGATCGGGCAGGATTAAAAATCCCGTCGGATCGCGGCCGCATCTGTTCGTTGATGCGGTCCCACGATCCGACCGCCCGTACTGATCCGAACGTTGGGCCCTAGGGCCCACGATCGGATCAGCCCGATATCGCCCACCTCAAGGTGGGCATATCGGGGAGAGATCCGCTCGTTTGGCAACATCGCCAAACGAGCGGATCTCTTCGTGTATGGCCACCTTAACGCGTATTTAATCCCTTAAAGAGAGAGAGGATAGCGCAGCTGGTTGCCGGAGGTAAAGCCTGAAATTATGCGATCGCACAAGGGGAGGGTAGTTCAGGAGCACTGTGTCTGGGCTGGCGGGGCCCCCGAGGGCTGGGGCCCACCGGGGTTTTTCCCAGTTTCCTGCCGGCCCAGTCTGACACTGGGGTGTCTTTTATGTGATCTCACCTAGGTTTACTTTCTAATTACAGTGAACAAATAGAAGAAAAGAGTTATTAGCAATAGACATTAGTTTTTTTTTTGTTTTTTTTTAAAGGATAAGTAAACCTTTAAAAATGATGAGCGTGCTATTCTAAACACTTTTGCAATTTACATTTATTTTTTATTTAATTTTTTTACCAAGATACTAAGGGAAATATATGCTGTTAATATGAATGAATTTTGTTACAGTAACGCCACCTGCTGGTCAGTTTCTGCCCGGTCTGGCTACCAAGTAGTCAAGGAAGTTGTCAGGAAAAAGAAAGGGGCTGGGCTGATGTTCATCTGCTTAGGAAAAATGTGAGAAAGGTGACAGGATTTTAGGGGGTGGCATGCTGCCCAGCCACAACCATAATGATTCAGAAACACTGGGGATTAATTGGAGATACAATAGTTTTTTTAATTTCCCATGCGCCAATCCCCATCCCCAATCCTGATGATGAAAATTTGTGAATAAAGGGCAACGAACGGCAGTTGGCCTCGGAGGTGCCCACTATTTAAATCCAGCCCTGAGTATAATATTACATTCAAATCGCAATCCGGAATTTGGAGCATTTCCTTTGATTCAAAATAGTCTGAACTAAAATATTTAGAAATTAAAAAATTTTTTTAGGAGGATTGGGATTTTAACATTTTGGACAGGCCCCTGAGTGTATAGGTCCCCATACACTGACCAATAAAAGCTGCCAACAGACCAAGTCAGCAGCTTATTGGCCCGTGTGTGGGACCATCCGACGGGCTTCTCAGATCAATATCTGGCCGAAAGACGGGCTTCTCCGATCAATATCTGGCCGAAAGACGGGCTTCTCCGATCAATATCTGGCCGAAAGACGGGCTTCTCCGATCAATATCTGGCCGAAAGACGGGCTTCTCCGATCAATATCTGGCCGAAAGACGGGCTTCTCCGATCAATATCTGGCCGAAAGACGGGCTTCTCCGATCAACATCTGGCCGATAGACGGGCTTCTCCGATCAATATCTGGCCGATAGACGGGCTTCTCCGATCAATATCTGGCCGATAGACGGGTTCCTCCGATCAATATCTGGCCAAAAGACGGGCTTCTCCGATCAATATCTGGCCAATAGACGGGCTTCTCCGATCAATATCTGGCCAATAGACGGGCTTCTCCGATCAATATCTGGCCGAAAGACGGGCTTCTCAGATCAATATCTGGCCGAAAGACGGGCTTCTCCGATCAATATCTGGCCGATAGACGGGCTTCTCCGATCAATATCTGGCCAAAAGACGGGCTTCTCCGATCAATATCTGGCCGATAGACGGGCTTCTCCGATCAATATCTGGCCGAAAGACGGGCAGATCTCGATCGGGCAGGTTAAAAAACCTAGTCGAATCACGGGTGCATCTCAGAATGTGGTCCTGTGATCCGACAGTCCTTATCGCCTCCATTCCTAGGGCCCACGATCAGATGAGCCCATTATCGCCCACCTCAATGTGGGCATATCGGGCAGGAGATCCGCTCGTTCTGTGATATTGCCAGATCATCTCCCTGTCTATGGTCCTCTTATTTCTGATTGGACTGAAAATCTGTGCACTTTTGACGAATTTTGTTTTTAACAATGATTTTCTCCATTATACTTCAGCTGGAATTCAGTAGAAACCAGAATAAAACTCAACACAAGGAATTCACTACTAAAAAAAAAATATCCTGATGCACCTACATGTTATGAGTATATATAAATCAGAAATGTATTTTTAAAAAAAGCTGTTCCTTTTTTTAAGTCCTTTAATCTTCCATAAATATTTTGACATGTAGAGGTTTCACTATTTTAAAAGCTACCTTTGGCAAAGCTTCAGATGCATGGCATTAGATTCACTTGACTTTCAGTTGTTAAAGGGACACTGTTAAGCGAGAGGCTTTTGTTTGTGAATGAGATGGTTTAAGGATAAGTAGCTCGGTTCTTAGAGCTAACTTTTTATAGATCGAGTTGGAGGTACACTACATGGCCGACATTATGAGGTCCCCCCTTCAATTACTGAAATTATCTATTTAAGCCGCACTAATAATTGCTATCAAGGGTGTTACTATTTAAAAAACGCACAAATATCTTTGAATTTTACAAGCTCAAAAAATCTCTGCCAAGGACAATCACTGATTTTAGATGAACTGGCAAGCTTTTTTTGTGCTTAATACATACCAAACCTTTATGTTTTTGCATTTGCTTTTTTTTTTGCTTTTGTGCAAAATAAAAAAAAATAAAAAAGAGTCATGGCAAAAATTCAAACCTTGTTAAAGGGTAAGTAAAGTGTAAAATAGAATAAGGCTTTAAATGCTGTATTTTGTATACTAAACATAAACATGAACTTACTGCACCACAAGCCTAATCAAACAAATGATTTATGCTTTCAAAGTTGGCCACAGGGGGCTGTCATCTTGTAACTTTGTTATACATCTTTGCAAGACCAAGACTGTGCACATGCTCAGTGTGGTCTGGGCTGCTTAGGGATCGTCATAAATTAAAAAAAAAAACACAAGTCAAATAATATCTGCCAGAAGCCTATACAGTAAGATTAATAATCAGAATATACAGACTGCACTGGGTCCTGTGTTGTCATGTGGATTTTATCATTTTTCTATTGTTTAATACAAACTTTCTCCAACTCTGCAGAACCAGTGGCTGTAGCAAAATAATCCTCCAATTAGAATCCCAGTTTATCTGTTTAAATCTGGCTCCATGATCTTTGTCCCTGCAGCTGGAAACAGGGGATATAAAGGCAAAAATAAAATCCAATACAAATCTCTCTACATCTCGCCAGGTGCTCTACAGGGAAACAAACAAAGTTCCCTCTGCTTTGCAGAGCAGTTAGAGGCCGTCTGACAATTCCTATCCACAGCAGTAAATGAAGGGGGAGTCTCTTATAAAAACAGTACACGTTTTAATTAAAGTATATTGGAGATCGGTTTCTTTTTCATTAAAGAAATTAAGAATGGGATTTTATTTTTTTGCCTTTACATGCCCTATAAGCCAACCTTTATATCATACACTGACATTGAAGCTTTGTGGCAACAGTTTGGGGAAGGCTCTTTCCGGTTTTAGCAGGATAATAACCCCCTGCACAAAGCAGAGATGGAAGGAGGCTGACTGACTGGCACAGAGCCCAATTAAACCCAACTAAACACTTGTATGATGTATTGGAATGCCTTTACAGGCTAGTCTATATTGCCCATAGGGTTGCCCCCTGATCAGTATAACCTACCTTGGGCAGGTGGGACAACAGGTACCACATACCTTTAACTAGTTCATAATGAAATGGTGCTGCACTTAGGTCCCCCCTCACTTCTATTTCTTAATACCTCTACTTGCTTCCATGGCTGCACTTGCTGCTGGACTCAGTCAAGTAGTAGTTGAAGGATATACCTGGCTGCAAACGGGAGGCTTTTGATTTTAGAAAAGGAGCAAAGACATTTTAATCAAACACCCTCCGTTTAGCTTTTTCATAAGCGTCCTACCCTGTGTGGGACAGAACCAAAGCATCTAACGTTTTCTTCACTTAGCAAACAAGACCTGGGAAGGTGATGTCAGGAACCAGAGATTTCACACGGGACAGTGGACTGAGTGTTTGCTGATGGATCTGTGTATGTTTGAGCACATGTTTGTGTGTGTGTGTAACCAAGGCCTTGGGTGGGGATCTTTTTGTGCAAAGGGAGGTTCTTAAAACCAAAATTCGCGTACAGAGCTGGGTTGCTTTGTTCAGTGGTTAAATTTATCCCCTGTGACCTGTGACAATATCACCTACACAGTGTAAGCTGCTGCACTATAACTACGTTACTTGATTCCTTCATGTCATGTGCTTCTTCCACACTCCTCACAGCCCCTCTCTCATCCTTTGTGCAACAAGCCATTGGTTACTTCCTATACCGGGGCTGTCACTCAGGGCCGGGCCAAGGTAGTTTGGCACCCTAGGCAAGGGGTTCAATAAGTGCCCCCCACCCCCCTTATGTATGACCATTCCCACCTATTCAATTTTTCTTAAATAAAGAAACCTTAGAACACATTAATGAATCAAACTGTACATGTGCCAGACAGCAGCACCCAAAAAATTGCCCTAATCTGTACCTGTGTCAGTCTGCAGCCCAAATATTGTCCCCAATCTGTATCTGTGCCAGCAAGCTGAAATATTGCCCCAAATCTCTACCTGTGCCACCAGCCATTGAACCACGTCTGTACCATCAGCCATGACCCCCAAGTCTGTTCCTGTGCCACCAACCATTGCCCCCTAAGTCTGTAACTGTGCCACCAGCATTGCCCCCCAAGTCTGTACCTGTGCCATCAGCCATTGCCCCCCAAGTCTGTGCCACCAGCCTTTGCCAGAGCAGCAGCAAAAATATTGCCCCAGATCTGTGCCAGGAAAAGGGCAAGTAAGAGGGAGGTGGGGACTGAAGTAGAGCAGAACACTGCTGCTGGATACAGAGGCGAAGTTTAAAACTTAAAGAAATAAAAAACACATTATTTCCCTTCTAAAGTGCGCCCCGCCCTCCCTATGACTGCGCCCTAGTTCCGGCCCTGCTGTCACTGCATGGAACCAATATTTGAAACCCGGACCAAAGCCCGACCTGCAACCCACTTTTCTATCTGCTTGGACCTGCTACCCCACCCGGAGTAAAACTTTTTATAGATAAGACCCATAACACACCAAGCCATCGACCTGCATCTAAACCAGCACCTGAAATCCTACCCACAACCTGTTTATTTGCGGGTAATGTTTTTTTTTCATCTTTAATTGTAAACAGGATGGGGTTTTTTTTGTTCACAATGAAATCAAATATCATTCTAAAAAACATTCCAATATATAAATTTTTTTTCATCGCTATAAATATGAGTGTAACTGAAAGCAGCATTTATTTATCCCTTTCTTTTCTCTGGGTCTGACTTAAAAAAGTGTAAGGCAGGTCAGGTCTCCTCCAGGTCCTGGACATCAGCTTTAATGCGCTGGCTTGCTTGGTGCAATGAGTGCAGAGGATATACAGTATACAGATAGAAGCTGATGTTAACAGCAAAAATATTTACAAATAACTAAAGTCACTGAAAAATTTGAATAAATGGATACTGGATGGTTGATTAGAATTATAGTTTCTTTCTATACAACATCTGGCATGTTTTTGTCAAATTCTTTGGAATAAGTAACAATCTTTTATTATTAACGGGAAACTGTCATGGGAAATGTTTTTTTTTTAAAACGCATGAGTTAATAGTGCTGCTCCAGTAGACTTCTGCACTGAAATCCATTTCTCAAAAGAGAAAACTGATTTTTTTATATTTCATTTTTGAAATCTGACATGGGGCTAGACATTTTGTCAATTTCCCAGCTGTCCCTGTCATGTGACTTGTGCCAGCACTTTAGGAGGGAACTGCTTTCTGGCAGGCTGTTGTTTTTCCTTCTCAATGTAACTGAATGGAACGCAGTGGGACATGGGTCTTACTATTGAGTGCTGTTCTTAGATCTACCAGGCAGCTGTTGTCTTGTGTTAGGGAGCTGTTATCTAGTTACCTTCCCATTGTTCTGTTGTTAGGCTGCTGGGGGGGAAGGGAGGGGTTATATCACTCCAACTTGCAGTACAGCAGTAAAGAGTGATTGAAGTTTATCAGAGCACAAGTCACATGACTTGGGGCAGCTGGGAAATTGGCAATATGTCTAGCCCAGTGATTTTCAACCTTGTGCCTCCAGCTGTTAAGGAACTACAAGTCCCACAATGCAATGAAGGAGTCTGACAGCCACAGTCAGGCAAATGCATTGGGGGACTTGTAGTTTCTTAACAGCTGGAGGCACAAGGTTGAAAATCACTGGTCTAGCCCCATGTCAGATTTCAAAATGAAATATAAAAAAAATCTGTTTGTTCTTTTAAGAAACGGATTTCAATGCAGAATTCTTCTGGAACAGCACTATTAACTGATGCATTTTGATTTTTTTTTTGCCATGACAGGATCCCTTTAAAGTAATTAGAACACTAAACTTTCCTTACATTTTATGAGTATTTGTTCATAAAGTCTTTCCGCCAGTGCAATTCTCTGGCATAGAATACCATGGGTCAGGGCGCGCATGCGCGAAGCTGAACAGGCAAGATGGGTCTGTGATTAGCTCCGCACCCGCACTGCATATTTTAAGCAACAATAAGCAGAAAAGCCGCTGCCTTGATTACTGGGAGTGAGGTGCTTTTTTGGGGAAGCCGAGCAGATTGAGAATATGGGTCCGCCGTCGACAAAGAAAAACCAGCAGACGCGTACACCGCCAATGTTCCAGCGCCGGTCAGTCGAAGGGGTGCAGCCGCCATCTTTGGATACACATGCCGAACGGGAACGAGAACAGGATCGGCACACACACTCCGAGGAGGTTCAAGCTGCTCTCCGTTCTGTCCAGGAACTATTTAAAACCGAGTTAACAGCGGCAGTGGCAGATTTTACGCGCCAGATTAAGGAGCTAGGGGAGAGAGTTGACTGCCTAGAGAAACGCTCTGACTCGTGTGCGGAAGCACTAAAGGACGACCAGAGACAACTTAACCACCATCATTTACAGATCCTCCAGCTTGAGAATAAACTGGAAGATCTGGAGAATAGAACAAGAAGGGGAAATCTGAGAGTTCGGGGTGTCCCCGAAACGGTAACGGACCTTATGGGGTTAATGAAAGGAGTGTTGTGTAAACTATTGCCAGAACTACCAGAGGAGCGGCTTCATATAGAGAGGATCCACAGAGCTCTGGGGCGCCCACGGGACCCTAATTTGGCCAGAGACATTGTACTAAAGCTGCACCATGTGGAGGTCAGAGACCTGGCCTTACAGGCCATGAGGCGGGTGAGTAAAGAGTTATTACCCCACCAGATGCAATTTTATGCGGACATAGCTCCAGCAACTCTACAAAAACGCAGGCTGATGAAACCAGTCACGGCTCTGTTGTTAAGCAGGAATGTCAGATATAAATGGGGGTTCCCCTTCTCCCTGCAGTTTGGCTGGGAAGGCCGACAGTATACCGTACAGACACCAGCGGAAAGGTTGGCACTCCTAGAAGGCACCCCAGAAACCCCAATACAGGCGAAAGAAGTACAAGCGGGCCTAACACGCCCAGATACAGAATGGACACAGGTAGCAGCAGCCAAACAGCAGAAGTGTCCACCTGGACACTCACCCCAACG
>CM044437.1:20040733-20074850 GCA_024363595.1 Xenopus borealis | reverse complement strand
ATTGGAAGAAACAAGGCTGTTTGATAACTATATAGGAGAGATTTATTGGATTGGTTGAAGCAGCTTTGATGTAAAATGAAAATGCTTTGGAAGGAGGAAAGAATATTTTTTTCTTTTTTTTTTTTCCTATCAGCGGCTTGAAGAAACAAAACTTTTCGATAACTATGCAGGAATCGGGACTTTGCTAACCCTATAAAGGTACCCCCGCTATGTCCCCCCTCGTTTGGGAGGTGATAGGGGAGAATTGCCAGCAAAGGGTACTTAGAGACGATGATTCATCGTTAGGGCTTTATGCCCAGTTGTGGTGTACTTGTCTATTGTGGGTTTTTTTGTTTTATCTGTGTAAGTTTTTTCTTTTATTTAGGCGGCTGGGAGGTCAGGGAAACGTGAATATCTCAATTGTCCAGGAAACGAGCAACATATGCGGTAAGAAAACCAATTTAAGATGTCCATTAAAATAATTTCTCATAATGTGCAGGGGCTGAATTCTCCGAATAAACGCAAGGCAGCATTTCAGATGTACCAACGTTTGTCTCCAGACATATTATGTTTGCAAGAGACACACTTTACTAAACGGTCATTCCCTAAATTCTTCCATAGAGATTTTGACACTCATTTTCTATCCTCAGATATTAGCAAACACAGAGGGGTGGCTGTCTTTTTTAATAGACGGTTCCCCTTTGTGGTTACTGAAGCCAGGATGGACGATGAGGGTCAATTTATTGTGATACAAGGGACACTGTACGATAAACCCTATATGATTTTAAATACTTATGCACCAGTTGAATCTCCTTTGACTTTTTTTGAAACCATGACAAAATATTTGCCACAGTCGACCCATGTTAGGGTAATCTGGGTTGGGGACTTTAACCTCCCCTTTAACTATATGTTGGACAGATCCTCCCCGACTTCATTGCCTAGGTATAAAAAGAACTCCCAGAGAATCAATAAGATTCTTCAAGATCATAGTTTACTGGATACATGGAGAGAGGCAAATGGGGATAGAAGGGACTACACGTTCTATTCGCACCCCCATAACAGCTACTCAAGCATAGATTATATTTTGATAAAGTCATTAGATGCAGGAGCCCTGTTGGAATCTAGGCTTTTACAGTGTGCTTGGTCAGATCATGAGGTAGTGTGGTCAGTTCTAGACTTGCAAGCTCCTGCTTTAAAAAGACCAACATGGAGACTGAATGAGGGATTATTAGCTAACCCTGATTGTGTTGCATTTCTCATACAAGAAACAGAGTTATTTTTTGGTGAGAACTGCAAGTCAGAATCATCACCAGCTTGGACCTGGGTAGCCTACAAAGCATTTATAAGGGGATCCTTGATAAAGTATGCAGCTAAGAAAAAGAAGGAAAGGTTACGAATACAACAAGAGCTGGAAGCGGAGCTTGCAAGACTAGAGCAGAATAATAGACAATTCTTTACAGTAAGTAGGAGGAGATTGATAGAGGAAACAAGACAGAAATTGAGAGCATGTCAGTTAGAAGAAGCAGAGAGAGCAATTAGGAGGACAAATTTTACATTTTACAAGTTTGCAAACAAACCAGGGAAAATGCTGGCAAACCTGTTGAGAGCAGGACAGCGTAGATCAATAACCAACAGGATTAGGCTAGCAAATGGTCAAATTTCATCTAATCCAGATAAAATAGCAGAGACCTTTGCAGCATACTATCAGCATTTATATGCTCAGGGAGAGACGAAGAAACAGACAATGATTGATGCCTTTCTAAAAAAATATGCCCCAAAACCATGTACCCAGGAAATGAGGAATATACTAGACTCCGAAGTGACACAATCAGAAATTAAGGAATCCATTAAGACCCTGAAAATAGGCAAAGCACCGGGGCCAGATGGGTTTCCTGCACTATTTTATAAAAAATTACAGGAACAGATGAATCCGCACCTATATGATCTATACCAGCATATAGTGAAGGGGAGATGGGTCCCCCCAGAGGTGAATGAAGCAAAGATATCGGTTATTCCGAAAGAGAATAAGGATATATTAACTCCAAAGAACTATAGGCCGATATCGCTGCTTAATGTGGACATTAAGATTTTAGCCTCGATTTTGGCAGCCAGGTTGAATAAAGTACTAGCAAATATTATACATAAAGACCAAATAGGTTTTATGCCAAGCAGGCAAGCACCAGATAACATCCGTAAGATCATGAATTTGGTGATGCAATCAGGTAGACTAAAAACACCTATGTGCCTTTTGGCACTAGATATTGAAAAAGCGTTTGATACATTAAGCTGGCAATATCTATTTAGGACTCTTGAAAAGATCGAGGTGGGACCCACGTTGATAAACACGCTTAAAGTATACTATAACTCTCCAACCGCAAAACTTAATTTACCGACTACGACCCTCCCTGTAGGAATTCAGATCCAACGTGGAACGAGGCAGGGATGCCCGTTATCACCAGCCTTATTTGCATTAGCAATAGAACCAATGGCTAGGGCAATTAGGGGAAATATAGATGTGGAGGGGGTGAAAGTAAGAGGAAAAGAATATAAACTGTCGTTATTTGCTGATGACCTATTAGTTCATTTGACCAACCCCTTGGTATCTCTACCAAATTTGATGGGGATATTGAGAACATTCGCGAAGATATCAGTATTAAATATGAACACGGAGAAATCTGAAATGCTGCCTTGCAACATCTCAAAGCATATGGTAAAATTAATAGAACTTAATTTTGGATTTAAAGTATCAAACTCCCTCCAATATCTAGGAGTGAAACTGGCTAATAATATACATTCTCTATATAGAGATAACTTTAACCCCATGTTAAAAAGGTTAAGGCAGAGTTTGCAACAATGGGATAAATATCACCTATCCTGGACAGGAAGGATCCATTGTATTAAGATGGTACTATTACCAAAAATTTTATATTTGTTTCGTACTCTGCCAATAAGAGTCCCAATGAAAGATCTCCAGAGATTTCAAACACAGATAAATAACTTTATATGGCAAAATAAACACCCACGTATAGCGAGACACATTTTATACCTACATCAAAAAGATGGTGGCCTATCAGTCCCAAATGTGGTGAAGTACTATCAAGCAGCCAGGATAGCCCAATGGGCTGCAGCCCACGCTGGGCCTCATGCCCCTTTATGGGTCCAGATAGAAAATGATTTAATTTACCCTTATACAATTCAACATATATTATGGATACCTAAAATATCTCTTAAAGGTTTTATGGAATTAGCACCGATCACGATAAGTATGCTTAAACTTTGGCAGTCACTAGTTAAAAAATACAAGATTGCTTCTTTTCCTTCACTGTTAAGTCCTTTAATGAATAACTGTAAATTTTCTCCGGGTCTATCTAGAAATCTATTTAGATGGTGGTTAGACAAGGGAATCACGACATTGATGTCACTAACACGAGATGGGAAACCACTAACGGTGTCACAACTGAAAGATATATATTTAGTTCCCCCACAATAAATTTTTAGAGCAACACAACTAGCACACTATGTTAGTAAACAAGCAATACTATGTGAGCACGGATTATTGATTACTTCATGTTTTGAAAAAGTTTGTGTTAAAACTCCACTAGCACCGGGAATTTTGAGTTTGGTATATAAAATGTTAAACCAATGGTTATTAGATAAAAAGAAACATCCGTATATGTTGAAGTGGGAAAGAGATTTTAATATAACATTGACATCACAACAATGGGCAAATTGTAGTGTAACAGCAAACCAAGGAAATATATGTGCAACAATTAAGGAAACATCAGTTAAAATATTACACAGATCGTATCTGGTACCTGCCAGACTACAAAAAATGTATTCTACTTGTGATCCTCTCTGTTTTAGGGGATGCAAAGAAAGGGGGACTATGGCCCATATATGGTGGGAATGTAGAACTGTGTCGAGATACTGGGAGGAAGTGGTTAAGCTTCTCTCAAAAATATTACACACGAAGTTTGAGAAAAACCCAATGGTTATACTTTTGGGAAACAAACCAAGACATCTCTCAAATATAGCACATAAATTGAGTCAATATATATTAATGGCAGCAAGATGGATAATTGCATGTAACTGGAAAAAGACAACACTATCCCTGATGTCCTTGAAAGCAAAAATAATCTATATAGCGACTAACGAGAAGCTTAACTACAAACTACAAGATGATATGGAAACCTATGACAGCATTTGGTCACCTTGGATGGCATATGAAAAAGATGCCTTTCTAATGTCATCATTATATGCTTGAAGAGAAGGGGGAATAAGGTGAAGGGACATAAATATTGAGATTGAGAGAAGTGTTTGGGGGAAACCCAGCCGCCTAATAGGGGAGTTTTTTTTTTTTTTTTTTTTTTCCTTTTGTTGTTTTGTTGTTTTGTGGGATTATATGTGTTATATGTATGTATAAAGACCAAAGTGTGGGAATGGAAATAAGCACCACGAAATGTATAATGTGACATGTGTGCTATCTCGAGAAATAATGTGGATATGCATGTTTGATGTAATTTGAAAATTAATAAAATGCTTTTAAAAAGAATACCATGGGTCAGTGGTATAGCCGGCATTCCAGCTGTAGTTCCTGGTTCAGTGCAGTTGGATGTCACACCTACTGCATTTAGTCTTGCAACTTTCTCTGAGGCATGACTAGATACACCCTACACTCATCACATCACCATGGTAACTTTTGACACCTACCTAAATATAAACTTTACAAAATGGCCAAAAGCATCCATACACTTGTCTTTCCTACATCTCATTCCAGTACCAGGGGTATAAAGCTCGGCTTCCCTTTACTCTAATGGGAAGGTGTTTTTGACTAGACGTTTGCAGTCTCCCTGGGATTTGCTTTCATTCAGCCACAAGGACATTAGCAATAGGTTGGGTCTTAAAGGGGGAACTAAAGTCTAAAATAGAATTATGTTAAAAATGCTGTATTTTGTATACTAAATATAAACATGAACTTACTGAAAACAAACCTAATCAAACAATTTATCTTTACTTTCAAAGTTGGCTGCAGGGGGCTGACCCTGCACATGCTCAGTGTGGTCTAGACTTCTGTTGGTAGGTTAAGCTTAGGGATCGTCATATTCGATCAAAACAGCACAAGTCAAATAATATCTGCCATAGAAGCCATTACAGCAAGACTGATTAATAATCAGAATATGCAGACTGCACTGGGTCTGCGGATGCGAATCTCCACACAGTCACCGGCTGCTCTACAGGGAAACAAACAAAGCTGCTTGAGTTCTGGGGAGTAAGGTGGGGGCTCCCTGCTGCTGTTTGAAAGTTTGATTGTTTCCCTGCAGAGCAGTTAGGGACTGTCTGAAGTTTCCTATCTGCAGCAGTCACAGCAAGTAAATGAAGGGGGAATTACACTGCATACAGTTTTTTTTAATTAAAATATATTGGCGATAGATTTCTTTAAGTAAAAGTGGATTTTTCAGTTTTTGCCTTTACATCCTCTTTAATGTTGACTTTTCAGTTCATCCCAGAGGTGTTCAGTTGGGCTCAGCCATGTTCTTTCACTCTAATCTCAGCAAACCCATTCTATATTAACCTTGCTTTGTGCATTGGGACATAATTGTGTTGAAATTATACCTCAACATTTTGGAAATAAAAAGAGGGACAAAAAAGCTGGCGCCTTAGTGCAGCAAAAGTATTTTGACCACTCCCGTTTTTGTGGCCACACCCCCTAATTACCATGTTCATTTACAAAATTTAACGTTATGAAAGTTTGAATGTATTTCTGTGTTTTTTTTTTCCAGTTATTACAGTTTTGCTAATGAAGATGAATTGCCCTTTAAGCCATGACTCCAACAAGGGACCTGTTATCTTATATTGTTACAATTATTTATTTGCTTATCTAGAAATTTTTACAAAAGTATCTTATCTTGTTCCGTGGCTGTTCTGGGCTCTCTGTCAAAAGCAATTAAGTTAGAAACTTTGTTTCTATTTCTGGCTTTTCAGTGCAGAGGAAAAACTGGACTTTTCAGTACAAATGAGAGACTGCGGGTTGAGCTGTCAAAAGATGGACTGTACCTCTAAAAATGGGACAGTTGGGAGGTATGCTGAAATAGGGAAAGTCCTCCCCAATCTGTTCCACAATGTAGGATACACAGAATATTCAATTATGTAATTGTATTGTGTTATGAAGCCAAACCAACAGATACATTTAAGTCTAAAATCATCAGGGCTCACTGTAGGGGGCTACCTGAAGGCCTCCATAGTAATTATAGATAGGTTTAAGAAACAGGGCACTCCCTGAAAAATGTATCAAAATTTACTAGTGGCACATACATAAAATCCCAACTTGTTTTGGCCTTCAAGACAATGGGCCTTTGTTGAGGTAAGATGCAAAAAAAAAAAAGTGCAGGCCTACACTTTGGTACATTTCTCAATGAGTGCCTTGTTTCTTGAACGTATCTATTGTATGTTTTTGAAACAGGGGCACCAGTCCAAATCTTGAAAAATAGCCTTGGAAAATGATTTCTCCTCTACAAACATTACATATTCAGACAGGTAGTGTCTGACATTTGTCTTGTCCATAGGGTTGCCACCTGGCTGGTATTTTACAGGCCTGGTCGGTAAAATCAATGGTTGATCCCAGTGTTATTAATAGAGAAAAAGAGATAAATATATAAGAAGGCCGGCATTTTTTTCCTAGAAAAGGTGGCAACCCTACTTGTCCATAACACTTCCAGATGGAGAAATGAGATTCATCATTCCAAAACTTTCACCTGAGCTGATGAATGGCATTGCATATGGTGACATTAGACTTGGTGTATCATATGGAGGCAGATTGGAACATCACCACAAGTTAATTTAGATTAAAATGCCTTTATTGTACACTTAGGGCATTACAGCAACGCTTCAGGCTGTGCGGCCTTTTATCAAGAAAGCTCGACAAAACCCTGCACAGCCTAAAACATTGCTGTAATGCCCTAAGTGTACAGATGATAAGTGGCCATTGGAGAACGTGCACCGCCAAGAAGATTGTCATTGACTACTTTCTTTCAAAAGTTGCTTTTCTAATGTTTATGGCAGCACTTTAGATACAATTCCTATACAATACAAGAATATTAACGGGGAGCGAAAATGATAATTTAATATAAGTTTCAGTATACTGAAATAAGAAATTTTCTAAATACAACCAACATAAACATTCGGTATTGTTTCTGAAAAAATCAAGTTTATCTTCACTATCCCTCTCTCAGCATCTGTTTCTCCACATTCTGTCTTCATGCAGCAGTTGGGTGTGAGATATTCATTGACCATTAGATCCAATATATCTTATAGGGGGGGGGGGGCTTCCTTTCCTAGCAGATATATTAGAGCTCACTCTAATAAAACCCCCAGAAATTCTGTCTCTCTACATGTAGGATTTGTGCAAAGGTCAGTTATTTTATTATGTTTTGTTTGTACTGGAATCAGTTATTTGAGTGAGCGCTTAGACATCTGCTAGGAAAGGGAGCCCCCCTCTATAAGATATATTGGATTTAACCGTCAATGACACCCAACTGCTGAAGACAGAATGAAGAGAACAGATGCTGAGGGAGGGATAGTGAAGATAAACTTGATTGGTACAGAATTTTTAACTGATTGGTACAGAAATTTTAATTGACTGTATTTACAAAGTTTCTTATTTCAGTTTGGGACAACCAAATTACTCTTTATGAACAAGGCCACACACTACGCCCCACCACTCTTTTCTATGAACACAATTTCTGAATAATAGGAACATGAGCTGTCAGTTCAGCACATAAACACAAGATTCAACACAAAGCTAACTCATTGAGCTGAAGTAAGTGGAAAATTGGAGGCGATGTGTGAAGCTTAAAGCATACAAAACCTGTAAAGGCATCCGATCAGCACAGTCATTCACCACCGACCCCACCAATGAGGGAAGTGCACATTCAGAGAACATTTAACGTGCTGAAATGTCTGAATCACATGATCTGCAGGAACTGCCCTGTCAATCTGCCCTTCTTTGTGGTAGATATAGGTCATTGATGCTAGCAGGCAGGAAGTGGATTTATGCTGATGACAGATCATTATTGATACTATGATTGCTTACACTTCTATTGAGTTCCACGGACTTGTTGGATCGGTGGGACCCTACACAAATGCCCATAAGGGTTGGCACAGAGATGTTTCAGCGAGGCTATTAACCATGTCTAAAATCCATTTAGAAAGGAGTCCCTTGTAATCAGTGTTCACCCTAATTCCTTCTCGGCTGTGTGTGCAAAAATAATTCTTTTGTGCCCACATTTTAAACTCGTGCACAGTTTTTAAAACTTTGTTCTCAGGTCTACCGATACAAAATTTAGCGTTTACACAAAAAATTCTTTGTGTGCACCACAATTTGTTGTGTGGTGGCCTCAAACTGTGTGTGCATGCACAAAAGCACGCCTTAGAGGGATCATTGCTGGTAATATAACTTTTCCATATCAAACTTCACTGCCTTGGTGGGGTCACTGGTCAGGGGTTATCAATAGTTTTAAGAACAGATTAATAATGCATCTGTGCAATTTCCCAATCATGATTCATTTTGGCCCAAATGAGCCAGTGGAAAGAGTGTCAATTAATATTAAAGGAAATGTTCAGTATAAAAATAAACACTGTGTAAATGGATATGTTTGTAATATACTGTAGTTAGCCAAAAATGTAATGGATAAAGGTTGGAGTGAGTGGATGTCTAACAGAACAGAAAACTACTTCCTGCTTTTCAGCTCTCTTGGTTTCCACTGATTGGTTACCAGGCAGTAACCACTCAGAGACTTGGGGGGGGAGGCACATGGGTCATAACTATTTGGTTTTGAATCTGAGCTGAATGTTAAGGATCAATTACAAACTCACTGAACATTTGTCCCAGGTGGCCCCCTTCAAGTCACTGACTAACTCAGAGTTAGAGAGCTGAAAGGCAGGAAGTAGTGTTCCATTATGTTAGACATCCAGTCACTCCAGCCTTTATACATTACATTTTTCCCTAACTACTGTATAATAGAAACATTTTTTATTTTGCACAGCTTATTTACCCAGTTTTTATTTTATACTGAACTGTTCCTTTAAAGGAGAATTCAACCCCCCCTTGAAGTTAAGTGCTCATCTGCCCCCCTCCGTTCATACCCCACCCTGCCTCCCCCCCTGCAAAGTCTTACCCCTGAATCCTTCTCCCCTAGCAACTGTAAAAGCAGAGTGAGCGCAGTGGAGCACACGGCCTCCATCTTCGGTATTTTTGTGAATGGACTCTGCATTTTGGGGTATGCGCAGTTGTATCAAAATTCTGGGTTTTGAGAACTGCGCAGAGTCCATTCATGAAGATTACGAAGATACCAAAGATGGCGGCGGTGTGTGTGCTCCACTGCACTAACTCTGCTTTTCTGGTCACTAGGGGAGAAGGATTCAGGGGTAAGACTTTGCAGGGTGGGGGGAGGCAGGGAGGAACGGAGGGGGCAGATGAGCACTTAACTTCAAGGTTGGGGTTGAATTCTCCTTTAAGGCCAATGTAAAATCTATCCATTAAATCTTGTGTCCAGGTCCAGACTGAGAATTAAAATAGGACCTGGCATTTCAGGTACACAGAGGCCCAAACTGCCCCACCAGCCCACTAAGTACTGACTTTCTATGGGACCTTATAGCAGCACCTCTGGCATTTGCCAGAACCCACAGATTGCCAGTCTGGGCCTGCTGGTGTCTTTCATAATTCCAGCAATGAATGGATGGCCATACAGATTGAGAATGGAAGCAGCACCCCACACCTTCCACATGGTAAAACACCTCCAGTTGGAAACCATAAATCACCCAGCAAGGTGGAACGATTTGGCCTGATTCTTACCGTCTCAACCTAAGAGGAGAAAGTTTTCCGATACTGCCATTTAAAAATACTGTATTGTTGGATAATAACGAATTCAATTGTAGTGATCTACCAGAATTCATGCAAGTTACTCAGGCCAAGGAAGTCTGGGTATTTATTCCTCCCACAAAAGTTCATTAGCCCTTTATTACAGGATAAAGGACAAGTCAAATGCAGTAACATTCAATACATCTTAATGCACAGAATAACAAAATATGTTGGTGCTTTACACATATTCACTAATATTTACATACCGGGTGTCGTGCCATTACAGTACTTAAGATTCTTGAAAATCCATATGATTTAACAGTTGCTCCCTTCAAGATCTCACAGTCATAACCTGCCGTACAATAGTGCTCCAGGAGCAGCATGATGCTCTTCTGAACCAGATGAATGATAAGCATGAAGCAAATTTACTTTCCTATGAACGCAAATTTCACATATTCGGAAGTATTCGTTAAGAAGGTATATATAATATATCCAATTGCGAATGGTACAAAATACTTTCATTTTTTTGCAGCTTGTAATATATATATATGAGTTACATTTAAATACCTGTCAGAGAAGAAAACGCATAGCATGATAATGCAGTATTTGTGGAGTATATGGTAAGCATCCATCTCCGACGTGAAAGCACAGGTATGGGACCTATTATCCAGAATGCTCGGGACCTGGGGTTTTTCCAGATAACAGATCTTTCCGTAATTTGGATCTCCATACCTTAAGTCTACTAGAAAATCATGTAAACATTAAATAAACCCAGTAGGCTGTTTATGCCTCCAACAAGGATTAATTATATCTGTTTGGATCAAATACAAGCTACAGTTTTATTATTACAGAGAAAAAGGAGATCATTTTAAAAAAATTTGGATTGTTTCATTATAATGTAGTCTATGGGAGCCATTCCATAATTCGGAGCTTTCTGGATAACGGGTTTACAGATGACGGGTCCCATACCTGTATACAGTCTACCAACAATAAATACAACTAGCTCCATAGGTACATAAAGGCAATATCAGTGTAGGGAGGTCAGAATTATTTGAAAGCTCTGCAAGCAACTAATGCCTTACGACTACATGTAAAAATACGGCTCTGTGATTAAACAAAATATCTGTACCTTTAAATTGAAAAAAAAAATCTGTATCAATTGACTCTGTATGGGCTTACAGCACTATAAATCTAAAATCTAAACAAAATGACTATTGGTTTACGTGTGTACAACCAAACAACAGGCCAGTTCAAATAAATACACTTTTATATATTTTTACCTGTCAATGGTTTGGATTTATAGGTGGGCAGTGTACAGTGTAAATGTGACAGATAAATAAACCCCCCCCCCCCCCCCCCCCCACCCCGTTTTTTTTTTTTTTAATTCAATCTATTTTGTACTTTTGTCTGCTACCACTTAAGCCCCCTCTTCCCTTTAGTTTTACTGGAGAGGGGGCTCCATAGTCAAAGGACACAGATATTTGCATAGCCATAACATTTCTATCTATTTTTAAAATTTCTTAAAACTTCCAGAGCAAATGCATGCTAAGAACACTTAATTGAGGAAATAGCGCCCTCTAGGGCTCAAGTTTGTTTACCGCAGTGTATGGGGATGAATTTAAAAGGCTCTTATAACAGTTTGTTGCTGGATATCATACACTGGCAACAGAAATGTGGATACCGTTAAAGGAGAAATAAAGCTTAAAGGAGAACCCCTTTGTGCAAAAAAAACCCTCCCACTCTCCCCTGTGTAGGTCCCCCTCCCTCCCCCCAGCCTACCTCCCTTTGGATAAATTCCCCTAACTTATTTAGGTCTTCTCCAGCGGAGTAGACGTCAGCCATCTTCTCCAGAGCGTTGTTCTTCCTGGTATTCTTCGGCGTTTGGTGGTGCATTTGCCGGTTTGGCTCTACAGTGCATGCACCGAAATTTCACAAAGCTGCCAAAAAAAGAAATCGGAAACTTTGTGACTTTCGGGTGCAATAGCTCCAAACCAGCAAATGCCTCCTACTGCGCATGCGCTGAAATTCACAAACTTTCAAAAAAAAAGATCGGAAAGTTTTTGAATTCGGCTTCCGAAAGTCACAAAGTTTCCGATTTCTTTGTTCGGAAACTTCATGAATTTCTGAGCATGCGCATCAGATCCGAACTGCCTCCTACTGCGCATGCACCACCAAATGCTGATGCATCCAGGAAGAAGAGAGCTTGGGAGACGATGCTGCCGTGAACTCCACTGAAGAGGACCTAGAAAGAGGGGTAAGTAACAAGTTAGGGGCATTTGTCTGGAGAGGGAGGTAGGCCGGGGGAAGGTTTTTGCCCAAAGAGGTTGAATTCTCCTTTAACTAAAGAAATAGGCTATAAATGTTGTACATTATGTTTTGTGCTTGTGTACCAGCCCAAGGCAACCACAGTCCTTTAGCAGTAAAGATCTGTGTCTCCAAAGATGCCCCAGTAGCTCCCCATCTTCTTTTCTGCTGATTCACATGCTCTGTGCTGCTGACAGTTACTGAGCTTAGGGACCCACTCACAATATACACTACACATAGAATAGAATTTAAGGCTGATTAGTCATTAATACAGATAATTACTACATGGCAGTTAAGAAACCAGTGCAAGTAGCATCAGAATTTAATAATCAGCCCTGTAGCATCATCTTATATTACAGACAAACCTAATTTTCTGCTGTATAATTAGTGACAACCCCTAAGCTTAGCTTCTCAACAGCTGCTCAGAGCCCACTGAGCATGTGAGTGTCACAGACACTTTCCAAGATGGTGACCCCCGGTGACAAGTTTGAAGTCCTGGATCATTGCTGCTATTGACAAGCTGAAACTTTAGGCTGGTGCAATAAATTCAGTATATAAAATATGGCATTTTTAGCCATACCCATTTTTAGGGTTTAGTTGTCCTTTAAGAACTTTCCACAGTGTCTATATCCGTAGATTGAACACTGTGGTTGCATCCAGTTACAGTACATAGCCTCTTCTGCTTGTTGAAAATTTTGTTTTTAAATTCTATAATATGGCATAATAACGGCACATGATGTGTTTCTCCGTAGGTAGATAAAATGCACATAAGGACCATTACTGTGATCAGTAACGGACATGAATGGCCTCCTCCTGTTACTGCACACATAGAGCACATATCAGCAAAAAATAATATGTGAGCATTTGATGATGTCATTTACCATACACATCGGGCAAACTTTAGCTAAATAGATCATTTCGACTGGAGGAGAAACACAATTTTCAAATTAGCCTAAGAGCTATAAGGGTAGAACAATTGCAGGCAATTTTGCCGCGATTCTGCCTGATCCGACGCCGGGCTACAAAACTCCTGCATCATATCGAATGTGACGGAAATAAGGTAAGTAATATAAAATTGTGTTTCCCACAATTCCCACATCCTGTCGGATGCAGACACAGCTTGCAGCGATTGTATCCAACAGTCGCGTCGTATGAACGCTGCAACAGCTTCCAACTTTTGTATTGCTTACCTTGTTTCCTGTCGCATCCGAGTTTTGTCGCCCAGCGTCGAATCGCTGCAAAATCGCCTGTGCAGTTCTACCCTTACTCACAAGGTGCTTTGATTGGTGCAACAAACTTCCTGGTGCAAGGTCGACAGCACCATAAAATTTGAGTCCAACAAAATCAGACTGATAAAAATTCTGCTGTAAGTAAACTTCTATTTCTAACATTGATAACCATTACCCATAGAAAATGTAAGACTTTCCTCTACAGGATGGTTGTACCTGTACTGTGTAAATAGGCACATCTGAGGTTGCAGGGATACTGAGGCTTAGATAATGTCAATACCAGCCTTTGAGATAAATCGACAGACTTTTTTCTGGTAGCCCAATATGCCTACTTCATTCCTAAGGTTCTATAATTTGCTGAGTGCTGGTGACATTGCCTGCCTCATTGCTGTCCAAAAGGGGGCTGCACTTAAAGGAATTGTTCAGTGTACAGGGGTGATCTTGAAGATATTGCCGCCTGAGGTGGCCTTCAAGATGCTGTCCTCCCCCCCCCTTCCCCACGGCGCTCAATTTTTGAGCGCCGTAGAGTGGTAAGGGGGGTCCACGGCGCGCTCTGCATTAGAAGAGCCGAATTTCCGGGTTGAAAACCAGAAATTCGGATCTTAGTTACCAGAGGTGTCTTTTTTGCCGCCCCTGGTAAGCAGGGGGAGATGCTGCCTGAGGCAAGTGCCTCAACTCACCGCACTGGTGGAGCACCCGTCAGTGTAAAAATACTGGATAAATAGATGGGCTGTTAAAATATATAATATAGTTAGTTAGCCAAAAAATTAATGTATAAAGGCTGGAGTGACTGGATGTGTAACCTAATAGCCAGAACACTATCATAGCTCTCATGGTTTCCACTGATTAGTTACCAGGCAGTAACCAATCAATGACTTGAGGGGGGGTACATGGTTCATAACTGTTGCTTTTGAATCTGAACTGCATGCAGATGATTAATTGCAAACTCACTAAACAGTTATGTCCCATGTGGCCCCCTTATAGTCACTGACTATATCAGAGTTAGAGAGCTGAAAAGCAGGAAGTAGAGTTCTGGCTATTATGTTAGACATCCAGTCACTCCAGCCTTTATACATTACATTTTTGGCTAATTAATCATATTAGAAACATTTTTCATTTTGCACAGTCTATTTACCGAGTTTTTATTTTTACACTGAACTGTTCCTTTAAGATCACACCACTAGCATTTGCCCTGAAAGTCGTGGGCAGGTAGCCCACTAAAGTGAGGTAAAATCGATCAAGTGAGGGAAGCGGTGAATTTTAGAACACGTTAATAAAATAGTCTCTAACACTCTGGCAAGGGAAAGGTACTTTGTGGTTATCAGACACATAGATACACTATTCATTTTATATACAAGAGCAGTTACTGCTAAGCATGCTCTGATCCAAGGACAACTAAAAAATAATGAGGTAAACATTTATCCTACACGCCCTTATAGTATCTGTAAAAGTTCTCTGTTCATAGTTCATAGTAAGCAAAATGTTCTCTTTTGAATAGTTTGCCTAAGGCCTCGGGAATCGACAAGCAAGAGGCAGTTTTACAGATGCTGTTGTAGGGGTACGATATGTAACAGTCCAGTAATGGTTAGGAGATCATTTTTACCTTAAGGCAATTGTTTACATTTTTGGTTGCATTCGATTGCATCTTCAACCATGTCATGCCCCTTGGCACAAACAACTGTGTCCTGAAGGCTTTTTTGGCCTCCAGATGGCAGGAGGTAGGAGTTATTTCATGGATTTTTAAAACGTTATGAATCCACAATGCCCAAAACGAAAGGGTCCTTTTGAGATTGGGATCTTAGGGGTCCATGTCCCCACAGGCATCGAAACAGTTACATTTTAAAATTGCAGAGTGCTCTCTTTTCGAAGCCAGCATAACATGTTTTGTTAAGTATTAAAGGACTTAAAATAGATTTGCTCATATTCCTGACTTCTACAAATAAGTTCCTGAGCAATGCCTTAAATCCAGAGATTTCCAACGCATTCTCTGCGGCCCACTTCCTTCCCATATTAAGTAAGATGGATAAATCTGATGCGATTAAATTTTCATTTTGAGATTTCTAACTGGGGGCCAAGGGGAAACAAAATATAGGAATATGGGGCACCACAGTTATTTCTTAATAAACGCAAGTTACTTTGATTAAAATCTAAACCTTGTCCCTGAAACATAATCATTTTGTGGGGTTACAAGATGTTTAGCAGGGCTATATGTTAATAAAAATAAACCTGCTATATCCATTCAGTGGTGCAGGACTGTCTGGCCTTTATTAAGCATGCTCTCTTGATCAGGGGTTTGCATGTCTCACCTCCGGTGACATTGCTTTTGGCAGTGTATTTGACAAGCAGGATTAGGCTGATTTCAAAGAGCAGTTGTCTTGATTACATGATGCCACCTCAGTCTCAAGATAATATAGCAGCAGGGTTTCATTGAGAGACTGAAGTATATTTTCTAGGTTTATGTTCTCTTATAGACATAATGCTAATAACCACAAAAAAGTGAAGTGCCCTACCAGCGACTCTGCAGCAGCAAAGCAACATATTGTTACATTGCCAATCGTGAGAGTTTTACCGACGATAAAATATGCTGCAATGTATATCTATAGTTGCTTTTACAGCAAGTTACTGAAAATATAAAAATACTGGAAAATTAACAACAGTGCACCGTTAACGTATAAAAGGAATTGTTCAACTTTAAGGTAACTTTTAGTATGATATAGAATGGCCAATTCTAAGCAACTTTTCAACTGGCCTTCGTTATTTTTTATAGCTTTATAGTTATTTGGCTTTTTCTTCTGACTCTCTGCAGTTTTCAAATGGAGGTCACGGACTCCATCTTAAAAGCAAATACTCTTTAAGGCAACAAATCTATTGCTACTTTTTATTCCTCATCTTTCTATTCAGACCCACTCCTATTCCAGTCTTTTATTCAAATCAATGCATGGTTGCTAGGGTAATTTGGACTCTATCAACCAGATTATTGAAACTGCAAACTAAGGAAGTGCTGAATAAAAAGCTAAATAACTCAAAACGTTAAACAATAAAAAAAAATGCAAACCAAGTGAAAATTGTCTCAAACTAGCCTTCTCTACTTCATGTTAAAAGTTAATTTAAAGGTGAACAACCCCTTTTACAATCTCTGGTCCTGGCCAACTAGAACAGGGATGGACAGCCTGCTGAATTATCCAGTATTACAATTTCCAGCAAGTAACACAAAGCTGCCAATCCTTGCCCTAGAGGGAATGATGGAAGAATATATTGGAAGTGTGCGGGAACAAAATTATTAGTGAACACTGGCTGAATCAGTATTGCTATTGCAGATAACCGCAAGATAAATATTGCCTCTGCCTGTTCCAGAATCAGAAAATAAAATGGTACCTGTTTGGCACCATCCCTAGTCTACACAGGGAATCAAACAGCACTCAGTCACAAAACAATGTTCAGATCACCATACCAGTGCACAGTGGTGACTACATTACTAGCTTGTGACAATCTTCCTCTATGATACAAGGCTACTGTAGGTATTAAAAAACAAAGGGAGAGCAGAGCTAAAGTGCGCATAAGAATTTGTGTATGCTCGTAGGAACATATACAAACCCAAACCTATACAAACACTTTATCTCTGGAGAGGTAAGTGCGGGACTGCGCCTCCTATTCCATTTCTTAAAGGATGGTTTTTCGGGGGCCAAGAGTGTCGTTCTCTCTCCCGCAACCTGTTTGCCTTCAAGGGCACCTGTCAGGATTGGTTCTGGTAAATTGACGCTTTGTCCTTTAAAAGATCCAGGCAGAGGTGACAACTCCAACTTCCTAAAAGTAAAATAAAAGCAGGAAAGCTTATGTAAAAAGTAGAAAAGGCACAAAATAAGAAGAAAGTGGAATACAAATAAATGAAAAACAGACCAGAGAAGATATACTTGCTTAAAGGGGAACTCCACACAAACTTTATTATTTGAAAAGTAAACAATTTCAAGCAACTTTGCAATATACATGAATTAAAAAATATGCAGACTTTTCATGATTTTGATGGTTTGGAACAGTTCCCTAAGCCTAGCCCCCTGCTGGTCTGACTACTTTGCTGATCTGACTACTGTTACTTTAAAGCCATCTCACTTTAGTCTGCATCCTCCCAACCCCACAAACAGAACATCACAGTGAAATACATTGTGGGTTATTTAGTTCCTGCACGCTGTCTGAAAGCAGAGGAGAAGTTGTTATAATTTGAAACATCAGTGTTTAGTCCCTGCCAGGATTTAAAATGGTGCAGAAAGAGAAGAATTGTTAAAAAGCTGGATTTCAGCATAGAAACAGGTAACTGTGATGGGTATATTAGGGAATACATACAAACGGGCATGCACACTCATAATCACCAAAAACAAATCCAAGGGTGTATGCAAAAAAATGTTTTACTGAATCTTTCACAAAAGCGAACATATATACACATGTGTACAATCAACAACAGTGTCAAGTAAAAATACATACCCCGAAGGAGAACAAAATGCAAGGAATAGCAAATGTTTGAACCCACAGACAGCAGATACGTAGGCCACAGATGAGAAACCCCAACGTTTCGGCAATAAGCCTTTGTCAAGGGGATTCTAATGTTATGCACTCATTTTGGAGGTATATATACCTATGGAGTTGTGCGCAAATGGCCCGATTTTCGCGCGCACCGATCGCGTCTATGCCAGTGACGTCACTTTACACTGACACTTTAGTGGCACCGATATGGTTACCTGAAATTGACACTAGTATAAGGTATAATAATCTATATATTAAATATTCTACACTAATATGTATATTTTTATGCTGAGAATAATATATAGAGACACATTGAGACACATTGATAATGATGATATTCATAAAAAGTATTTATTTATTTATTTGCACTGACACTTTAGTGGCATCGATATGGCTACCTGAAGTAGACACTAATATAAAGTATAATAATCTGCATAATAATCTGTATTACCTGGTATGTGGATTAACTATCTTAAAATATGAGGCTAAGGCTAGTATGACTATACAGGGCACGATGTATTAAGAAATACATGTTCTATTTTAAAGAAATGTTTTTTCTGGTATGAAATGTGAGTGATAATAATATCGATTAAGATTGGAGCATATAATATTGGCCAATAACAATACAATATGAGACTGTGATACGATCGCTGATTTGAATACTATAGCTGTGACAAGTACATTAGAACGGCGTGACAGTTGGCATGGACGCATAGTGAGGTTGCTAGGCACTGACATGCGATACTCCTTGTTAGACGCTACGTGATTGCGCAAATTTGAATGCCACGTCGGCTCTCTGGATACAACATCCGGTAGAGCGACGAAAGCGGAAGTGACGTCACTGGCATAGACGCGATCGGTGCGCGCGAAAATCGGGCCATTTGCGCACAACTCCATAGGTATATATACCTCCAAAATGAGTGCATAACATTAGAATCCCCTTGACAAAGGCTTATTGCCGAAACGTTGGGGTTTCTCATCTGTGGCCTACGTATCTGCTGTCTGTGGGTTCAAACATTTGCTATTCCTTGCATTTTGTTCTCCTTCGGGGTATGTATTTTTACTTGACACTGTTGTTGATTGTACACATGTGTATATATGTTCGCTTTTGTGAAAGATTCAGTAAAAAAAATTTTTGCATACACCCTTGGATTTGTTTTTGGTGATTATGTATGTTTGTATGTATTGTTGAATAGTAGGAGGGTCTATAGGTACTCTCCCGGGTATAGCACCTCAGACAAAATCTTATAAAAAAAATTTTTTGTTATGAATGATTTGGCTGTAAACTGAGCCATATTAAGGAGTGCCCTCCATTCTTGTGATTTATGGGTATATTAGGGGTTTCTGTGATATGTGGGCCTCTTTATCAAATTTTGGTTTGGAAGCCAGAGTTCACCTTTAAGATGAACACCAAAAAGAAGCAGGTACATAGTATGCCTTACCTTCGGGTGGTTCAGCCATAGGCGGCGAGAGGCAATACATATGATAACCACGGTCACAGTCATCACAGAACAGCAACTGATCCTACGGAAACAGGGAGCTCAGAACACTTCTAGGACAAGAGGAGAAACAGGGCTTGGAGTACCTAAGAACCCCCATTCTCAAATCCATTCTAACCTTAGCACCAATGGTCCAGATAAAGCTGCCCAGAATGCAGATACATTTAAAGGAACGGTATCATATTGAAAAGGCTAAGGCTTAGCCTGAAACCAACAATGTACTATACTAGTTTTGAAAAAGATGCCTCATCCTATCAAAAACTGCATAGTTGCTATTCTTTATAGCAAAGAAGGATCCTCATAAGTCACATGGTTCTGTTCTGGTTCTGTTTTCTTTTTTAACACTTTAAAGTGGTACAACCCCTGGGTCTAGAATTAGGCATCTAGTTGAGAGACTGAAAAAAACGCTTCTGAGCAGGGCTGTACTATTTTATATTCTATAATCATTGTTGTAAGCTATTGTAAAGCAATAAAATAAAGATGTGTAAAGTGAACATTATGGAATACAGCACAGTTTGTTCACTACTGGTATGCCATCACAATTATAATTTACTATATAAAAAATAAATAAAAGTCAAATGACAACATCCCTTTAAATGTGCAAATGGAATGCCACCAATGGCCAAGTAGGCATAGCATTAATCTGACCATTCCTGAACGAGGGGCATGAGAGAACTCAAATCTGTGCTGACAGGGAATAGAAGAGGCAAAAGTGAATTGTATTTCTACAATGCAAAGTAAGACTTTCTCTAGCAAAAACATAAAACAAAGGCCACTGTACAATACAGGCCACAGCACATTTTAGCAGAAAACAAGGCGCTTGCTGCACACCAGTATTTGGTGTTGGGCAAGGCTTAGAACATCATCTACAATACGCAGTTTCTAAAATGTCAATCTCTATGCAAACAAGGTAAAAGTCAAATATGTCCCTTGGCAATTAAAGGTTTCAAGCAGGCATAGGGTTACCCCCAACTACAAGGTATGCAAAATTAAGGAGCTTAGAGGGGTTGTTCACCTTCCAAACACTTTTTCCAGTTCAGTTGTTTTCAGATTATTCCATAGAAATAAAGACTTTTTTTCTTCAATGACTTTCCATTATTTATTTTTTTACAGTTTTTTTCAAACTTTTCAAGTTTAAAGTTGAATGTTCGTGTCTCTTGTGTTTCAGTCTGGCAGCTCAGTAATTCAGGTGCAGACTCTAAACGGTTACAATTTTGCAACATTTAGTTTATACATGGAGGATTAGCAACTATTGTATCAATTCTAACAGCTGCCTGCAATGAAACCCAGAGCTTCTCAGCAGGGACAAAATTAAGAAATGTATCAACTAAATGTATCCATTTAGAACAGAGTTTAAAGGGTCTTTGATTCCCACCCCTCCCTCTTCCCAGAGCTGTTTTAGGTGGTGAAATATTACACTTTGCACTTCAATATTAGAAAAACGGTGACATATAGAAAATAGAAAGTAACTGGAAAAAGTAATTATTGATCTATCTCAAAACAGCTAGCTTGAAGGTGAACAACCCCTTTAATACAGGTAAATTTATAAAGACTAAGGGGCGGAGTTATCAAGGTTTGAATTGAATATTTGAATTTTGAGATTTTTTATGATCAAAACTGAGATTTTTCAAAAATTAGAATTTGATTTTCGAGAATCATCATACTCTGGCCCTTCAAGAATACAAATTTGACTATTCAACCCCTAAAACCTGCAGAATTGCTGTTTAAGTCAATGGGAGAAGTCCAGGGATCAATTTGGAGAAGTTTGCAGCCTTACTAACATTTGAGTTTTTTTCTGGGTTTTAAAAAACGCACATGAATTCAAAATTCAATAAATGTGCCTCTTGGCAGCAAGCAATTACTCACGTCATTCTCAGAGGTTCCGCAGATATTACAACATTTGCACTCTATGCACTGCCAACGATAAGTCTTAACTGCTGCCATCATAACAGTTGTGAACTGCAAGCAGGAAGGATGCCCTGTGACCACAACATGGGAAGTGAATATCATCAATATATGCAACTGATAACTGTGCTGATCTATAAACAAAAAGTCACTCTACGGATTTACAAAAAGGTACAAGCAGAACATTAATGATGGTGCTTACTGAATAAAAAAAATTTGTTTTGCTTTTAAATCTTAAAGTTTCCAGTTAAAAGTGAAACTAGGTGCATTATGTAGTATTAAGTCCTCATTTAAAACTAGGTCTTCTTTTAACATACCAGAACGGCCACAGTCTGAGCAGGACACAAGTTCCTCAGGCTGGCTCGTTTTCTTGTTAGTTTTCGAGTCTCCAAGGCAGAAGTCACAATAATTGTTTGGCAACGCAAGGCCATCTGGGCCCCTTTTGGCTGGAAAAAGAGCAGACAAAAGCAGCAAAAGTTACAAATAATGAAAAAAAAAATTGGAAATACTATTTTATCCATTGTGCGGATAAATGACTTTTAATCAGTAATCAGAAGAAGATTTTCATAAGAAGAGAAGAAACAAACCAGACTTTGAAGCATAACTGCAAACCTCAAGCTGTATATATTTTTGTTAAGGGGGGTAGCGTACAACAAATTCAGCTCAGAGGTGTATACTACTGCCAGATGCTGTAACTCCTATGTTTATTGCCCGAAGAAGCAGGTCTGAGCCCGTGAAACGCGTTGTACTGATTGGAGTTCGTTAATAAATTTTGACTGCTTGATAACAGTCAAGTTTTGGCTTTTAAATTCGTTCATATCCTTTTATCCTTTTGGCGCCTCTGTTCTTTCTATTCAATTAGGAAGCAGATAAATTCCTCTGCACTCAGATCTGGCAACAGAAACTACACTACACAAGAAACGAAGAAGAGCACAAAAAACAGAGGTTGATCAGTCCGGCATTGCCCTAGAACTTTATGTCTGCTTCTTTCATAATGTCCTGACCTGAGAAGATACCTTAAAGGTTGAAAGGTTGTCCCAGATCCAGCGTAAGGCTGGCCATATATTAAAATATCTGCCCATTTAATGAGCCAAACAATATGTCCACCTTGACGTGTGTGATCACAACGAAAGAGATACAGAGGGTTAGAACGAGGACTGCTACAACATCAAGCTAATGCTCCTTGCTCTGATAGGACTATAAAACCTGTCCGATCGAGATATGCCAGATTTGTGGGCAAATATCTGTGGGGTAAGATCATTTGAAAGCCACATACACAAGCCAACAAGCTGCTGGATCAGTCTGTCAGCAGCTTTTATTGGCCCATGTATGGCCACCTTTAGACCCTGATTTTAACACAAAGACACAATACTGCCCAGAAATAAATGTTTGTATGAACCCTTTAAAGAGGAAGGAAAGGTTAAAACTAAGTAAGGACATCATCAGAAACGTCCACCTAAATATACCAGTAAACCTTCAAATTAGTGCTGCACTGAGTCAAAAGAAACACAGCATCTCTCCTTCTATTGTGTACACATGGGCTTCTGTATCAGACTTCCTGTTTTCAGCTTAAACCTCCATGGCTAGGCATTGAGCATGCTCAATTTGCTTCTCGCTCCCTCTCCCCTCTGTAATCTGAACCCAGAGCCATGAGTGAGTAGGAAGTGATGTCACACCAAGCTAATATGGCAGCTGCTATCCTAAACAAACAGAGAGAGCTTCTATATCTGTTTACTAAGGTATGGTAAAGCATTCTACAGAATAAATATAGTGTTCTAGCTTGAACTATTTTGGTTAATCTATTGGAATTAACCACTTCGGTAGTTTCTCTCCTTCTCCTTAAGAAGTAAAGCCAGACAAGATATCCCAAAAAAAGCAAGAAGAAAAAGTAAACAAGAGCAATGTTGCCTCAAATTTTTGCCAATAATGTACAAGAAAATTATTTTATGACTGTTTTAAAAACTGTGCTCATATTCAAGATTTCAAATCTTGAATGTGAGTACTGCTTTCAAAACAATCAAATCTTAGATGTGTCTATTTGTTGTGTGCTGATGGCAATACTTACATTTCTGCTCCTCCGGTCTATGCATGATAGGGGTGGGAGGCTGGGAATCCTCCTTATCTTCTGCTCCAGCACCTTCTTCATCCACAAGGTGTGAGTGGGCATAATGATAGCTCAAACCAGGTCGGTTTTTATAGCGTTTTCCACAGACTGAGGGGGAAAAACAGGACAGAAGAGGATGAAGAGTGGAATGAAGTAAAAAAAAAAGGCATTTGTTTAAAGATGAAAAAATGAAAGAGATAAAAAGTGAAAGTCACTAACCCACAAAAACAGGAGGGATGTATAACAAAGCAATTGGGTGGCAAGAAGGATAGTTTGCATGTGCTTAACTTCGGAGAAACAGTGTTACGGTAAAAAAAGATCATGCTTTCACAAAGAAATTATTTAGTATTTAGCCATGTTTTGCACTCTACTTCATGTGCCATAAGTTAAAGGATCTAACGGTGTTATTTTAGGATTGACCCGGTAGCAATATTCAGATTTTCTGAAGATTTCGCTTTTTTCAGCAGGATTTGGATTAGGTCAAATCCTTATGCCTTGCCAAATTGAATCCAAAGTTTCAAATTTAAATTAGGGGCAAGAAGAGAAGTCACAAGGCAAATGTTTTGCCCACTTTTTCCATTACCACCCCTAATTTTCAAATGCAAATTAGGATTCGGTTCAGTATTCAGATAAATCTTTTACAAAGGATTCAGGGATTCAGTCGAATCCCAAATAGTGGATTTGGTGCATCCCTAGATTCCAGCATTATCACCCTAAAGCTGACTTTCTAGAAGACTTTTGGAATATAACTAGGAAAAACTCAAGTTCAATAGCTTTAATTGTGGGGGATAGCCTGCCTTTAAAGGACCAGTAACAGTAATTTTTTTTATTTAAAGCTTTTATTAAGAAATTATTTACCAATTCTCTGCATGCGCTCCTCTTCTGAAACGGCAACAGGGTGACGATCCATTGTGTGGCACTCGATTTCTCCTCCCTGGCTATCTCCTATAGAAGGCAGGGAGGAGAAATAGAGCCTCGCACGATGGATCGTTGGTTGGTGTTTTTCTTTTGTTAAAAAGAAACAAATTAAATATATAGCAAACAATGTACAAATTAAGAAGCAGATAATACCTCTGCACCCCTGATCTGGTAACAGAAACAAGTGTTATAGAAGAGGAGCACACAGATTGACCACCTGTTATATTATGGGGATGGTTTTTCGGGGAGATTAGTCTACCGAAGAAGAAGTGATTAGTTGCCAGGCAACTAAATCTCCCAGAATCTTCTCGTGTTTCTCTGCCCTGAAGGTAAATCGTTGTCCTAGGTCCAATACTGCCCTGAAATAAATGTTGGTGTGATCCTATGGATCCATTTCTATCTTTGTTTTTGCCACCTCAGCCAGCAATACAGTGTCCATATGATCCCTATTTCCAGTATATGTTCTGATGCTGGTACTTACTGATCAGCTCATGGGATGGATACTGTACAAGTGTCCATAAAAGGTACAACCAGGAGAAACTGGGGACAGTGGCATAACTACTGCCAGTGCAGGGGGTGCCCCACCCATAGGGCCTGTTGGAGACATGTAACAGAAAGATTCTAAATACAATCAATTAAATATTCTGCACCAATTCTGAAATAATCAAATTCATCTTCACAATCCCTCTCTCAGCATATGTTTGTTTTCATTCTGTCTTCTTGCAGCAGTTGGGTGTCAGATATTTATTGACAGTTAGATCCAATATATCTTATAGGGGAGGGCTTCCTTTCCTAGCAGATGAATCAAGAGTTCATCTGCCTTTTGCACAAATTCTGCATGTAGAGAGATATGTCTAATGATTTTAATAAAGTGAGCTCTTATACGTCTAAGCAAAAGGAGTCCCCCTATAAGATATATTAGATATAACTGTCAATGAATATCTGACACCCAACGCCAGCATGAAGAGAGAATGAGGAGAAACAGATGCTGACAGAGTAATAGTGAAGATAACCTTGATTATTTTAGAAACAATACAGAATATTTACTTAATTATATCTACAAAAAAAACTTCTTATTTTGGTATGCTGAAGCTTTTATTACATTTTCGCAAGTTTCCCTTTAAAGACGGAAGTTGAAAATATGCACAAAGTGGTGTTTGGAGGGTGGGTTGCAAATCTGCTCCCGTGTTTCTGTAGTTACATGACTGGCTGTGTGTTAACTTGCCAACTGACAAACCAGCAGATATATCAAAGATCTCAGTAGGAAACACCTGCCAAATCCCTTGTTGCTATATACCAGTGATCCCCAACCAGTAGCTCGTGAGCAACATGTTGCTCTCCAAAACCCTTGGATGTTGCTCTCAGTGGCCTCAAAGCAGGTGCTTATTTTTGAATTACAGGCTAGGAAACATGTTTTAGTTGCATAAAAAATTAAGAATAGTGCCAAGCAGAGCCTCCTGTAGGCTGCCAGACCACATAAGGGCTACCAAATAGCCAATCACAGCCCTTATTTGGCACCGCAAGAGACTTTTTCATGCTTGTGTTGCTCCCCAACTCTTTTTACATTTGAATGTGGCTCAGGGGTAAAAAAGGTTGGGGATCCCTGCTATATACCCTCTACTTACAAATGAATGTGCCAAGAAAGAGAAAACACAAAGCAGCTGTGTGATGGCAAATGAGCACAGGCTTACAGGATTCATTGTTGGGAAATGGCATGAGTAAAAGGAAACATGCTAGGCTGCAGTGCAAGGAGGGGGAATCAGGCAGTGAGCAAGATGCTAATGTAGCAGCACAAGCGAGCACATAGAACTACCTCTTTCGGAGAATTTCGAAGTTTGCTTTAGTTTGTAACTGTCTGAAATAAGGAAAGACACACAGAGAAAGAGAAAGAGAGGGGTAAGTAGAATACCCAGACAAAAGCAGAGAGAGCAAGTAAAGCAAAAGTTGTGTGGCTACAGTGGGATTAGCCAACACATTTATCCACCTTCAGAGACATCACACAAATGGATACAGTTCAAGGATGACCAACCTGTGAAAAAGCAGAAATCCAGGACCCCTACACAACAAGTCAGAAGGTTCACTTGTTAATGGGGGCCACATATCTAACACGGGGGTTTGAAAATCCCCCATTTGCTTATGAAGGGGTTTGTTTGTACAGAGGGATTCTCAGTGGACAATAGATATTTACAAATTAGGCAAAAAATATGTTCAGCACAAGCCCTGTTCATTAAACTAATGATTAAAAGGGAATACACTGCCCATTTAGGGCAATGGTAGACGATGCATTTTGCCACCCTTACTAAATTTCCTCCCGTTGTGACTCACCATCTGCTTGACAGACCAAACACTTAATTGTGAAAATGTTTCCATTTTTGTACAGCTTTGAAAGTGGATTGACAAGCAGATGGTGATTCATGTTACCTTCATTTAAAGGGGTGGTTCACCTTCAAGTTAACTTTTAGTATATTGTAGAAGGGCCAATTCTAAGAAACTTTTCAAATGATCTTCATTATTTATTTTTCATAGTTTTTTAATGATTTGTAATTTTCTTCAGTTTCTTTGCAGCTTTCAAATGGGGGTCACTGACACCATCTAAAAACAAATGCTCTGTAAGGCTACACATGTATTGTTATTGCCACTTTTTATTACTTATCATTCTATTCAGCCCATCTTCTATTCATATTCCAGTCTCTTATTCAAATCAATGCAGGGTTGCTAGGGTAATTTGTACCCTAGAAACCAAATAGCGGACACTGCAAACTAGAGAGCTGCTGAATAAAAAGCTAAATAACTATAAAACCACAAATAATAAAAAATGAAAACCAATTGCAAATTGTCTCAGAATATCCCTCTCTACATTATACTAAAAGTTATCTCAAAGGTGAACAACCTCTTTAAGGGATACATACGGTCATGGGAAAACATGCTGTTGTTTTTTAAATGTGTCCGTTAATAGTGCTGCTCCAGCAGAATTCTGCACTGAGATCCATTTTTCAAAAGAGCAAACAGTTTTTTTTTATATTTAATTTTGAATTCAGACATTGGGCTAGACATGTTGTCCATTTCCCAGCTGCCCCCAGTCATGTGAATTGTGCTCTGCTAAACTTCAGTCACTCTTTATGGCTGCACTGCAAGTTGGAGTGATATTATCCCCTCCCTTCCCCCAGCAGCCCATCAACAGAAGAAGGGGAAGGTAACCAGATAACAGTTCCCTGGTAGATCTAAAAACAGCCCTCAGTAGCAAAAATCCATATCCCACTGTGACACCTTCAGTACACATTGAGTAGGAGGAACAATAGCCTGTCAGAAAGCAGTTCCATAATGCTGCACTGACTCTTTCTGAAAGCACATGACCAGGCAAAATCACCAGAGATCACAATATTACAACTAAAAAAAAATACCCTTGTTGGGTTAGGAATTGCATTTTATATGGTAGAGTGAATTATTTGCAGTGTAAACAGCATATTTTAGAAATAAAAATCATGACAGAATCTCTTTTAAGATATTTTAAGGTGTTTTGTCTCCCACAAAGGAGGTGATTTTGCAAGGTTGATAAAATGCCTTGTCTGCCATTAGCCTATAGAGGTACGGACAGCTTTATGCTCTTGTCTTTATTCTTTACCTCTGAAACTACTGCCAAAGGCATATACAGTCTACACTCAATGAACACATAAGCATAAATACTAAGCCAAGTCATGGATGGAGGGAGAAGAGAGACAAATTATACGTTATGACACTAAAGAATTGTTGAGAACAGCTATTAAACTTTCAGCTATCGCAAATTATTTGAATGATAAAACTTTCTCTGGGTTTTGTAAAGCACAATATACAATGGCTGGAAATAAAAGTTTCAGATTTTTATTGAGGGTGACTGGATTTGGTTATAAAGACAAATGAATGACCCAGAATCTACTCACTGTCACAAGAGTATGGTTTATCTCTATCATCCAGGGCAGCAGCATCCAACTTTTTTCTTGCACTACCAATACCTTTACCCTGTTTAAAAAAAAAAAAAAACTTAATGCTTATGGTCATTAGTCCTGTATTCTATGCTGGCTCGTATGTAAGTAGCGGATGTCATAGTTGTAAAGCAACTACCCAGTCTCCCGCTAAGTTCTGCCATAGTTCTTTCCCACAATTATTCAATTGTCACCTCTTGCAATGTCATTTCTGGCTTTGCCTGTGACAGGCTCACTTTGGTAGGGGCAAGAGGTGCTCAGGAAAAAAAGCATATTAAAATAGCTTTCAATACAGTGAGCTTTTAAAGCAGCAATATATTATCATTACGTTAATCATACACAGCTTGAATATGATAGTAGTATTAAATATTGTTAAATATTTGGTCGGGCAAACCGCTATCTCCAACAGTAGAAGCTGTACCTAGGTCCACATATTATAGCTATAAATAACTTTCAAATATGCACAGCTTCATACTGAAAAACATTTATTTGTGCAATCTCAGCAAAAAATAGAATTACAAACACATCTTTTTAACAACATCCACAGTGCAGTGTTACCCCTCTGTCTGCCTACCTGTGTGAGCCTATATCAGCCTAGATATAAAGCACCAAAATGTTCTCAAGTACTTGAAAAAAAATTTAAGGTAACATCATATGCAGCCACACAAACACTGGTCAGTTTTGTCAAGATTCAACTAATCCGACAGAATCTAGGAACCAGATTTTCCATTACAGTCTGTTAAGCAATGGTTGACCAAATCGGGCAAAACTGCTTGAATTAATGTATGATGCCAAAAAACAGATTATATTAAGCAACTTTCTTTTTCACCTTGGCTTTGCCTTTCCCACGTCTTTTTGGTGTGTCCTCTTCATAATCTTCATCATCCAGGTCATCTAAGAAATCATCAGGCTCCAAGATACGCTAGGGAGAAAAAGGGGATAAGGATTATGTAGAGAAAGGTAAATTACAGATTTTGGTTAAAGCAATTCTCATTTATTCTGCTTGTATTGAACAGTAAACATTCTTACCAAAAAATGTTCTGATGCTACCAAATCCTGGCTATATGAAATGGAAGTGTCTTGCTAGGTCTAAACATTTCAGCCTTTGTCACAATAGTTTAAACCCTTGCAGTTCTCTAACACTTACTGGAGAAATGCACTGGTCAATATCCAGAAATCACAGTAAACACCTATGGCTTACACAGACAGTGACAGGAGGACCCTTCTCAGAAATGCTGAAGAGAGTATTAGAAGAATTTTGAGTGTTGTGGCCACCAGTCTACTGTGGCAGTCAAAATGCCTCATATATATTGGACTTACAAGGATAATTTGATAAAGCATTTTATTTTTAAATTCTTAAACTCGGTTCCCTCATTAATAAGGCTACCTTGGAAGGTTAGCAGCAGTGATAAGGGTTTCTTGATACGCAGCCTGCAACAGTAACTAAAGTGCCACAGTGGCTAAAAATATAAAAGTTTGTCATTAGAAACATTAATCATTTGCAGTGATACAGCACAGTTCTATTAAACAAATCCTGCTCATTGAATGGAGTAGTATGACTTGCATCATCAATGTACACCTAGTAATATATCACAGAAATGCCTCAGAGCAGAACTACACCGCAGACTTCTGTGCATTTCGGTTAGATCCGACGCTGGGCTGGGTAAAGTAATAGGAAGTCGGACGGTGTGGCAGGGTTGATGCGACACGACTGTCAGATGAAGAAGCAGCTTGCAGCATTTTCATCCGACAGTCGTGTCACATCGCATCGACCCTCAGACACCCTCCGACTTCCTATCACTTTACCGACTTGAAGCAGTTGTTTTGTCGTCCAGCGTCGGATACGACAGAAACGCACGCCATGCAGTTCTGCTCTAAGGCATTTTTGTGATATATTACTGGGTGTACATTGATGATGCAATACTACTCCACTTAGCAAAGATTTAAAATAGATAGATAGATAGAAGTATTTCTGTATGCCTAAAACAAGAGATGATGAAATGTATATTTCTTCTCTACAGTCTGGTAACACTACTTATTGCACTGCTGTAACAAAGTAAGTCAAGGATTTAGTAAGTAAAAATCAGCAAATGCAAGCAAGAATGCAAAGTTTATGCAAGCAGGGTGTAAATTATTTATATGCAGTTTTCCTCCCACACAAGCACTCACACATGCAAACTGATATAGCTAACCGACTAATGTTGCTGTCTCTCCCCCAAGGCTTCATGCTGCCTCGCTGTCTTTACCATGATAATCCCTTTCGCTACGTAACGCTTATGCTCGCCATAGGCCTGTACCTTCCGTGCGCTTCTGGAAAGAGGTGGGAACTCAGTAAGGCTGTCGTCATCCCGGGAATCTGGCATAATTCTCTTCTCGATGGGGTCTGAACGCAGAAGAGCTTCAAGGCTACTGCCGTCTGGTGGTATTACACCCTCTTTCTTTAACATCTGCTCGGGGTCTGAAACACACAATAAACTTCAATAAAGGATGATAAAAATGTATTCTTTATCTTTTATATTCATCATAATGACCACATTTATCACGTGAACAGTGATTTATTTTTTTTTTAACATATTTGTAGGCATAATTACACAGGAATGTTGCACCCATTGTCAAATGGTCATATAGTCAAATGATCCCAGTAGTTGCCAATAGGATTGGCAACTATTTGGGAGTTTTAACCTTAGAAATCAAGTTACAGGTAAAATGTAATCCCTGAGAAAAATGTATAATGAAACAGTAGAATTCTGAAGTCGTCGTCCATGAGTGTAGGACTGGTCAGACCAGGGATGACATTGTTAAATATATTGTAATATATGCATAAACCATCCGTCTTTTGTTTTATTTTTTTTAAAAAGGGAGGGCATTTTTACTTAGTACAAAATGTATCAATGTCCTTAAAGAGGTTGTTCACCTTTGAGTTAGCCTTTAGTATAAAGTAGAGAGTGATATTCTGAGACAATTTGCAATTGGTTTTCATTTTTTATTGTTTGTGGTTTTATAGATATTTAGCTTTTTATTCAGCAGCTCTATATTTTGCAGTGTCAGCTATTTGGTTTCTAGGGTAAAAATTACCCTAGCAACCCTGCATTGATTTGAATAAGAGACAGGAATATAAATAGGGGATGGACTGAATAGAATGATAAGTAATCGTGGCAATAACAATACATTTGTAGCCTTACAGAGCATTTGTTTTTAGATGGTGTCAGTGACTCCCATTTGAAAGCTGCAAAGAAACAGAAGAAAATTGCAAATGATTAAAAAACTATGAAAAATAAATAATGAAGACCAATTGAAAAGTTTCTTAGAATTGGCCCTTCTACAATATACTAAAAGTTAACTTGAAGGTGAATCATCCCTTTAACATACTGATAATGTGTTACAAGTGTATGTAAACATTTGATCAGGGTCATTTGGGTAGTTTGTGTAGTGATTATGATTTAAAAAGAGTAGAGTTGTTTGACAATAAATGGCAACATGGGCAAAGTTGATGCCTTGTACCGGTTTCATTCCTGTTGGGCCAACTATTGAGTTGAAACAAGGACTTTGTGGTCAAAACCGACGCATCAGGTGTGGGTTTAGGGGCAGTATTATCCCAGCTTTATAATGGGGAAGAGCATCCAGTGATGTACTTAAGCAGAAAGCTCAATGACTGTGAGAGGAAGTATGCCACAATTGAAAAGGAGTGTTTGGCCATAAAGTGGGCCCTAGACGCCTTAAAGTATTACTTCTTAGGCAGGAAATGTGACCATATTACTGACTATGCACCTCTAGGAGAGGTCACTACTAGGATACCTGGGAAAGTCCAGGACAGAGCTTATTTATACCCCAGGATCCTTACAGACTGCTAGTCCAGCCCAGGTTTTTTGAGTTTTCCTGAGGAATCTCAGGTGGATAATTAAACCTGCAGCTCAAGCCAGAGTGTTGAGCTTCAGTCTGAGGAAAAGGACACAGGGAAACTGCCTGGGTGAGCACAGAGAGATTTATGAATCACCACAAGGTTTGGAATTTTGTATTTGCCTTAAGATTCTATGTTTTGTGGTAGGCCTCCTCCTGGTAAGTTAGGAAACTGACCTGCGTTGGTTAGAATAAGGGGCAAGGATTTTATTTTGACCTTTTTATTGTGTTTTGTTTGCTTCAAGTGAAAAATAAACTGCCAAATGAGACTAAAATATTTATAATTTTGCCATAAAAGTATTGTCCAATGCTTTTATATTACCCATCTGGTCCCCCATATACCTTGATGAGGGGGCTGATATTTGTGCTGCAGTAGCCCATTAACATTAGAAACTCTGACGGGTTGAGAAGGGACAGTCAGGTTAGCAAAAAAAGTCAGGAACTTTTGTTACATACAAAAGCACACTTCAGTAAAAAATGCTCAACAAGACCTATAGGCAACTTGTACATTTACATTTTGAACAGTAACATTTTAGTCCCTATCATTTTACGTGAAGTGCTTTAATTCCAGTGAATCTGGGCTCAGAGAAGCCCCCCCTGCGCCTTTTACCTGGTTTGAGAGATGGGAAAGAGAGCCTGGGATCTTCAGGCGGATGTGCCCTCCTCTTTTTGCGCCAGCGTCGGGATGGATATGTATAAAGCTGCCCTGGTGCAGAACCTTATTGAGAAAAAAAATTTTACTTTTTTGGGATGGGGTAAAAAAAAAATCTACGGATTTCAGACAAACCTTACATAAATCAGCATCATAATAACAATTTCCTAAAAAGACATCTGAAAGGTACAAGATTTGTATCTAAATATGGGATAAACCACCCTTTTGCAGATTTGACTCTAACAGAGAGTAGCTGTCAGCTTGCTTGCTTGCTTTCTTCACATGGTTTTGCATGCACAGTAAGGTGAAAAGCTGAACTTGAACCAAAAAAATTGCTATTTTATTCTACTGTACATGCATCTGTCCCTGGAAATCTGAAGAAAGAAGAAGCAGAGGGTCGTTCCATGGTGCTTGCTGAAGGAACACCACCATAGTAATTGAATTAACTTACTGGATGCAGGTACTCCTGTCAACAGAAAACTGCCGGGGGCATAAGGTAAGTACATACAAGTATGGGATCCCCATAGACTTCATTTTATCCAAATAAACCAAGCATTTATAAATTATTTCCTTTTTCTTTGTAATAATAAAACAGTACCTTGTACATGATCCAAACTAAGATATAATTAATTCTTATTGGAAGCAGAACCAGCCTATTGAGGTTATTTAATGCTTACAAGACTTGCTAATAGATGTAAGGAATGAAGATCCAAATTACAGAAAGATACGTTATCTGGAAAGCCCCAGGTCCCGAATATTCTGGATAACAGGTCCCATTTCCTGAACAATTACTTGGCAGTGCCAAACTTTTGGTACTCCCAAAATGAAAAGGCTTTCCTTCTCCTTTAAAGCACCTATGCCAAAACAGATGATTATGTTTACTTTGCTGCAGGGTCTCTTCTCTAATTTCTAATCTGCTGTTGTTGATGCCGATGAAGCACATGGGTGTGTGCAACAAGGACCATGCATCACTATGCTTTGCCTACATGGGCACAGAAGTGATCTGCCAGCAAGCATCAAGAAGGTTAGGAAGGGATACCATTTCCAGGACATAATGGGGCTCATTTATAAACACTGAGCAATTTTGCACCTAGGCAGTAACCCATAGCAACCAATCAAATGCTTGCTTTCATTGTTCAGTCTGCACCTAGCTTAAAAAAGTCAATCATTGATTGGTTTCTGAGTTATATTTAATTATATTAATTATTATAATATATTAATATGTTTATATTTTTACCTGGCCCACGATGTCTCTTCTCCATCCAAATGTAGCAATTGCTTTGAGCCACCCCAGTCTGAG
>CM044437.1:20009980-20039318 GCA_024363595.1 Xenopus borealis | reverse complement strand
AGAAGTCGCCAGGCGACAAAATGCCCCCGAATCTCCCCGTCTGGCCTAGCCCTAAAAGGCAAAGTTCACTAGCTGATATAACCTCACATATATGAGTGCCTCTGATTAGTGTGTGTGAGCAAGTTTATGTGACAGGGGTGTCCATTAGCACTTCAAATAGCAATTTTTTATTTAGCATAACAGTATGATAAATATTTTATGTATAAAGAAAAGGAAATGAATAGAAATAGACAAAAGTATTCATTTGTAAAGGTACTAAATCAAAGTTTCTTGATGCAAGGGGTTGTTCACTTTCCAATTTTTCAATTCAGCCTTTAGATTGTTCCTCTGAATTAAAGACTTTTTTCAATTACTTTCATTATTTTTTACTGTTTTTCCAAAACAAAGTTTAAAGATAAACATTTGTGTCTCTGGAAGAGTCCGGAAGCAGGTCAGGTACCCACAGGTAGAAGTTTAAAGTGCAGGTATAGATGCGGGTCGGCGGTTCTGTGGGTCACAGGTCTTCTCAATAGCGAGTTTTACTCCTTCACGCCTACTTCTAATGATGTCACTTCCGGTTTACAATAACAACAGACTGTTTCTTGATGGTCAGCAGGTCATGGTTGCAGATAAGGTACTTGTGGGTTGAGTAGCGGGTCCAAGTGGGTAAGAATGTGGGTTGCAGGTCTGGGTAGGACTCTAGCCTCTGGTGTTTGAGTCTGGCAGATCATTAATTCTAATGCAAACTCTAAACTGTTACAATTTTGCAACATTTAATTGATACATTTCTTAGGGTAGGATAGGGTCCAAATTACCCTAGCAACCAAGCCTTGATTTAAATATAAGACTGGAACATGAATAGGAGAAGAATGAATAAAAAGATGAGTAACAAAAAGTAGCAATAACAATTCATTTTTAGCCATTTTTATAAGATGGAGTGATTGACCCCTAAATGACAACCCCTAAATGACAAAATTAAAGAAATACGAAAAAAAAGTAATGAAGACCAATTGAAAAGTTTATTAGAATTTCTCTATTTAACAACAGCATTGCCAAGACCAAAAGATGCTTTAGAAAACCAACAAGTCTGATGCCTTTTCAAAAATGTTGGCAACCCCAGTCCAGCTTCCTATCTACAGCTACAATCTAAAAGCTAAAGGCTTTTCGGGGAGATTAGTCGCCCGAAGTCACCAGGCGACTAAATCTCCCAGAATATTCACGTGCGTCTATGCCCTGAAGTGGAAGTTCACCTACAAGTTATTCTAATGCTTCTAGTGGTATTCTCTCACACGTTTACTTAAATCAAGGGTTCCTCTCCACAGAGTAATGGCACCTCCAAAGCCATCCAATTTCAAAAGTCCAAATAAATTTCACTCTGGAGAACCATAAATAAATTAAAAAAAAAGTTTAGTGTTGTTTTATTATTTTTTTTCTGCACGACATGTTTTGGACGCAATCATCCAGCATCAGGTGATTATTTAATCACCTGATGAAGGACCACCAACAAGTTAACTTTCAGGGCCAATTGGTCTTTATTATTAATTACATATATATATATATATATATATATATATATATATATATATATATATATATATATATATATATATATATATATATATATATATATACATACACACATACATATACATACATACATATATAGATATATACAGATTTTTTTTTATTATTTAGCTTTTTTTTTTTTACTCTTTCTCTGTAAAAAGGCCCAGATTTACAAACGTGCCGTCCCTAGGCCGTGTCTGCTCATCGCCCCTCTCCATCCGTGTTCCCCTTCCTTTCCTCATCCGTTTCCCCCTCCCTTTCCTCGTCTGTTTCCCCCTCCCTTTCCTCGTCCCCCTCGCGCATTACTACTTCGTATCTCTCTCCCATCCTTTGTCCGTGTCCCCCTCCCTTTTCCCATCCAGATCTCCCTCTCTCAATGCTGACATTTCCCCTCCCTATCTGCATCTCCCTCCCATCCCCTTGAGCATGCGTATATGCCCATATCACGAATACGCATAAGTGCGCATGCGCAGCTTAGTCTAATGCGGCTGCCGGCATGTGGCCCCTTTATTTCTGCCACCCTAGGCCCGGACCTTGCCACAAATACAGGCCCGTCAGTGAAACTACAAATGTATTGTTATTGCTAATTTTTATTACTCATCTTTCTATTCAGGCCTCTCCTATTCCAGTCTCTTGTTCAAATCAGTGCATGGTTGCTAGGGTAAATGGGACCTTAGCAACCAGATTGTTGAAATTGTAAACCAGAGAGCTGCACAAATAAAAAATGAAGACCAATTGCAAATGGTCTCAGAATATCACCATACTAAAAGTTAATTCAAAGATGAACAACCCCTTTAATGTAAAAGTAGTTGTAAAAGTAATTTTAATTGGTTGTCTGACTCTTGACACAATGTCAGTTGTCCCCTCAAGTCTGTGAGAGAACAGGCTGCCGCAACATTGTTGCAAAAGTCAAAGGCAGAAATGTAAATAATTCAAGACTGTTTTCAATTTAAGTACACTTACAAAGAAGTGTCAATTTTTATCTTAAGATACAATGGAAAGCTTCTCAGAATAAAAGAACAGTTTATGAGGAAAAAGTTAGTGAGTGAACAACGGGACCAACCAAAAGCAAGACAAAAAAGGGGTTAGAGGGCTGAGATTGTTGTAGGAAACTCAAAGCATGTCGGGAAATGTAGTTCATAAAATAGCACCAATAATCCACTGATATAGGAGGCACTTTAAAATACAGATAAGTCTGTAGTAAGCATGTACTAAGCGCTCATGTATAAAAGCTTTCGTGTGCATTAGTGCCTTTATAAGGCCCACCACGATAATCTTTTCCATCTCATCTAGCTAAAACCCCCACTAGAATGACTTTACCCCCGGAGGACGTATTCCTTAATCGTAAACCTCTGTGAAATCTGTGATATACAGCGTTAAAAGCAGCCCTCCATAACTCTGTTATATTACTCACTTCTTTTCCACAGCAGCCGCCATTTTCTCACACTATAATGCTACAGCGTTTTGGGCATGCGCGTCAGTAGGACGCACCCTGTGCGCGCGCGTATAGCGATGTAAGGGCACTGGGTTGTGCGCATGCGCGCTGGCTAGAGGCGCTATCTGTGATGAGGTTGCTTGGTTGGATGGCTTCCATCCCAATTGGGCTACTAATTTAAAGCCCAGGCGAGTTTTGAAACTACAAACTAGCCAAGGGACGGGTTTGGACTACTTTTTTGGGCCTTTGACTGGGTTTTACTTTGGAAACCAGCCAAAGTTGTTCATACCTACCAACATTTTGGAAGTAAAAAGAGGGACAAAAAATCTTTTCCGCAAGTAGCACAGCTAATTTTTTTTACCACGCCCGTTTTTGTGGCCACACCCCCTAATTACCATGTTCATTTTACAAAATTTGGCAGATTATGAAAGTTTGAAAATATTTCTCCTGTTACAGTTACTTATTTTCTTATTTCAAAAGTGTTACAAAGTATCTTATTTGCACCTATTAGTTGTTCTGAGCTCTCTGCCAAAAGCCAATTAAGTTAGCAGAGAAAAGAGGGACTTTCCAGTACAAATGAGGGACTGCAGGTTGAGCTGTCAAAAGAGGTACTGTCCCTCCAGAAAAGGGACAGTTGGGAGGTATGCTCAACGTCTGGCCCCCATGCCAGGTTATCAAAGTCTGAAACAAGTAGTAAATTCACTGATCCGCACACACACTGCTCTGGGCAGTTGGGGAAGTGGCATCTCTTTTTATTATTATACCAACAAGATCAATGTTACGGGGGGAGGGGTTCAACCTCCCTTCATCATAACACATTATTATGAAAGTTTGAACACACTCCCGTGTCCTTCCCCACCGTGCCTGCAGCCCTCACTTCCTCTCTCCCTCCCTCCGTGCTGTGCCTCCCTGCTAGAGGTGCCACCTTTTATTAAAAAAATACCGGCCTTACCATATATTTAGCTTTTTTTTCCTATTAATAACATTAGGGTTAGCCATCAAAAATACCGGTCAAGCTGGTAAAAAAAACGGCCAGGTGGCAACCCTACTCCCTACCATCCCCTTGTTGCTGTGCCTCCTTGCCATCCCCTCGGTGCTGTGCCTCCCGTGTCCTTCCCTTCCGTGCATGCAGCCCTCCCTTCCTCTCTCCCTCCCTTCATGCTGTGCCTCCCTGCCATCCCATCCGTTCTGTGACTCCCTGCCATCCTCTCTGTGCTGTGCCTCCCTGCCATCCCCTCTGTGCTGTGCCTCCCATGTCCTTCCCTTCCATGCATGCAGCCCTCCCTTCCTCTCTCCCTCCCTTTATGCTGTGCCTCCAAGCCTCCCTGCCATCCCCTCCGTGCTCCGTTCACTGCACATATTGCTATTTTTGGGCTACTTTTGTAGTGCCTCTTCGCTAGTTTTGGGCTGGTTTTGTAGCTGACTTTGGCTGGTTTTGAAAATTAGACCTGGCAATCCTGAAGGGAATTTTTGTGGGGTTTGGAAAGCGTTTGGCATGTTTCATATCTGTCTTGTGGCAACACTGTCTGACATGAAATAAATCACTGATGTATTTTGTAATGGGTTTGCAATCAGGAGAGCACAGCACGTGAGGCCGTGTTGATGAAAACTAATTGTACGGGTTGGAGAGGTCCCAGTTGAGCCTAATAAACAATTCATATATCTATATCTAATCTACAGTCTGGTCATTTCCCTATGGGACAAGACTGTAAATTATATCCTTATAAACGGCGCGTTCTGACATCAGATGGCGCCGTTTATAACAAGTCCCCTGCTGACAACTTTGATGCCGTGTCCGAATTGCAGTGGCGTAACTACCAGGGGTGCAATTGCACCAGGGCCCCCACCTCTGTGGGGCCCATCGGAGCCACGATAATGGTTATGGCAGGTTGTTATCTAGGGGGAAATTTTATAGCACACATGCCATCAACACTCCAGCATGGGATTTATAGAGGTAAGGGCCCGACAGGTGGGCCCAGGTGCCCATCCTTTACCGGGGCCCACCAGGGAGTAGTTACGCCACTGCCGAATTGGAAGCCAGATTTTGACACCGAGCCCTCTAACGCCGACCCTTCTGACCCCCCCTTCCTGACATTTCACACAAACTGTATATTATAATGCATAATGTACCACCTACTAATTTATAAAGATATCAGAAGTCACCACAGAGTTATGTGACCTGTATAATTTTTAGGGATGCACCAAATCCAGGATCCGGTTTGGGATTCGGGCTTTTTCAGCAGGATTCGGATTTGCCCGAATCCTTCTGCCTGGCCGAACCAAATCTTAATTTGCATATGCAATTTAGGGCCAGGGAGGGCCATCACGTGACTTTTTGGCACAAAACAAGGAAGTAAAAAATGTTTTCCTCTTCCCACCCATAATTTGCATATGCAAATTAGGGTTCAGTATTCGGACGAATCTTTCGGGAAGGATTTGGGGTTCGGCCGAATCCAAAATAGTGGATTCGGTGCATCCCTAATAATTTTATAAAACTCTTCGTGACTTATAATATCTTATAAATTAGAGTAGGGGGTACATTAGGTCTATAGCAGGAAGTTTTAGAAGGACCTAAAAAAGGGGGTTTTCACATTTAATTGAACTTTTAGTATGATGTAGAGAGCAAAGTTTTCATTCTTTATTATTTGTGGTTTTTGAGCTATATAGCTTTTAATTCAGCAGCTATCCCAGCAATATGGTTGTTAGGGTCCCAATTTCCCTAGCAGCCATGCCTTGAAATGAATAAAAGACTGGAATATGATTCGGTGAGGGCCTGAATGGAAAGATGAGTAATATAGTAGCAGTAACAATAGATGTGTAGCCTTTAAGAGTAGTGGTGAAACAAGAGTGTGCTGGTCCCCTAAAATTTTTTCAGGGGGCCAGCGTGCAAAGGCGCTCCTGCTCGAGTCTGCCCTCAGTCATCCCCCCACCCCGGCTAGTGTTCACTAAGGTGTCATTTTCTATTAGTAATATTCATACAAGATCTTGGCATCCTCATATTAATTGCACTGGATCCTGTGTTGTCATTTAATATAATGTAGATTACTAGATTTTATAGTTTTTGTATTGTTGTATACAAACTTTCTCCAACTCTGCAGAACCAGTGGCTGCAGCAAAATAATGCTCCAAATAGAATCCCAGTTTATCTGTTTAAATCTGGCACCATGATCTTTGTCCCTGCAGCTGGAGTTGAAAACGGCAAAGGGGATGTAATGGCAAAAATAGAATCCAGTACAAATCTCTAAACAGTCGCCGACTGCTCTACAGGGAAACAAACAAAGCTACTGGAGTTCTGCATAGCTGGGAAGTAAGCCGGGGGCTCCCCCTGCTGTTCATAAGTATGATTGTTTCCCTGCAGAGCAGTTAGGGACTGTCTGACAATTCCTATTCACAATAGTAATAGCAAGTAAATGAAGGTAGAATTTTACTGCATAGTCAGCTTTTTTATATATAAACGGTGCACATATTTTTAATAAAAGTATATCGGAAATATGTTTCTTTTTCATTAAAGAAAGTAAAAATGGGATTTTATTTAAGCTATATATTCCTGACATTGGAAATCTAACGTTCCCATTATTGCTCAGTCATTTCAGTGTAGTTCAGGAGAATGGGATGTTTAATACAGATTGTATTGTATTGTATAACTTTATTTGTAAAGTGCAGTTAAGGAGCCACAGTGCTTTACAGTGCATAAAAGTATAATATATATTTATATTTAAACCCCTCTACTGGATCACCTTTTAGTTTTCTATAAGTAGCCACATCATATAACTGCCTCAGTACTTCTGTCTGAAAATCACAATAGTCCATTATAACGATGCCCCCAACTTTATCAGCCGGTTTCAGAATAATAAAACAGTCGTCATTCGCATGACTTTCTTCCTTAGACAGATTAGGGTGGACTTTAATTTTCTCTTCAGGAATTCAATTAACTTCATGTGTCACAGTTTGCAAAAATTATGTAATACTACTATTGTTTGATATTGGGTCATAATGGCTTTTCAGTTTCCACCCCGAGTTACTGTCCGCCGAACACACACAAGATGTCAGAACAGACAACAAAATTTTGAGGCTAGGTTTGTGGTTTCAACTAAATACGACACAGGTTCCCATGAGGTTAACAAAATAGTGAACAAAAACTGGAGCATAATTGAGAGTGATGAAACCCTGTCTAAATGTATTAAATCTAAATCCATTTGGGGATATAGACGGGGTAGGATTTTAAAGGATCTTTTAATTAAATCAGACCCCCCCAGAGATGGCCACAGGCCGTGAAGGTTTTGAGCAATGATGATCTGCTGCCGGTATGTGGGGGTAATAATTGCGCTGAGATTTCCCAAAAACCTGCACATAATAAATAATGAATAGCTATTTGAAAAACTCTTCTATTAACTCCCCAAACCCAAAGGGGATTTCAATTTTAGTATTATAGTGCAGTCAGACTCAAGGTTCAGTTTTCATCATTTTATAGCCTCAGAACTATTGAGCGGTTACAACAGGCAGGGGGCGCTGTGGGAGCACACATACATGTTTTGGTATCAGTCCAAGACAAACAAACAGGTCAGCTGTTCAAAGTAAGTAGAGGCAGGTTTTCACCACTACCACCAGTCACTGCTGGGTAAACATAGGCCTCTACAGAAGCTGCCCTGCCCGAGTTGCTTTTCTACATATTTCCTTCTGTTATCAGCTGATCACTGATTGTGTACACCGATCATGAAAAGTTTTTTGAGCTGCCAGAAAACATCATGCAATACAAATCTATGAGAGACCGCCGTTTTTTTCTTAAACGAGAAGGAAAGTCAATTTTACTTGGAGGTGCCAAAAGTTAGACACCCCCCAAGTGATCACATATACTTGCCTGACACCCTGGGCTGCTGCTCCTATTAGCAGAAAACTGCATGGCACAGGGTTTTTCCAGCAAGCTCCACATCACACCATCATCTTCCTGCTTCTTCTTCTTCGAATTTCCCAAGGCAAACGCAAGCGCAGTAGAACAAAACATCTGGCTTTTTTAGTTGCAGCTTTTCACTCATGTGCACCCGCCATTAGAAATCACAGGGAAACATACCACAAAATGTTTATGGGTCATGCCCACCTGGCCCCCAAGCCCCACCCACACCACAGTTAAAAGACCACACAGACGACAGCGCTAAAAATGGTAACCCCCCCCCCTACACACAACTTATAAAAAGCTATTGATGGTCAGGGCCCCCTTATAAGTTAAAAAAAGTGGCACCAGGGACCCCCATAAAAAAAAATTGGTGAACAGCGCCCCCTATAAATTAAACATTGGCGCCAGGGCCCCCCCATAAAAGTTTTTTTTTTTTAAAAACATTGGTGCCAGGGCCACCTTTACAAGTTTAAAAAACTTTGGGGCTCCAGATAATATTTTTTAAAACTGATGTCAGGAGCCTATAGAGTATAAAAATAATACATTGGTGGCCAGGGGTTTTATGGACATCACGTGTTGGGTTTCTGTACCGGCCCAAGGCAACCACATCCCTTTAGCAGTAAAGATCTGTGTCTCCCCAGTAGATGCCCCAGTAGCTCCCCATCTTCTTTTCTGCTGATTCACTGATTCACATGCTCTGTGCTGCTGTCACTTACTGAGCTTAGGGACCTACTCACAATATACAGTACACATAGAATAGAAATATAGTCACAGTATAAGGCTTAGTCATTGATATGGATAATTAATACACGGTGCAATAAGTTTGTATATAAAACATGGCATTTTTAGTTCTATTCATTTCTTTTAAAAAATTTCTTTAAAAAATAAAAAAACACAGCTATTTTCGTGGCTTCTGGTCTTTTTGCCGCTTCAGAATTGGCTATTTTCATCCGACTGTTTTCGGAAACATTAGCGGGTTTCACCAACGCAAGGGACCAGGCTAATCTAGGAAGTTCAGCCCAGCTGTGTCCCCCTGATGGCGGCCCTGTTTCTCCTAATAGGAGCACCAGCTCAATTTATTTTATGAACTGCCTTGGGAGGAACCCCGTTAATTAATTATTATTTAATATTTATGGAATATTTGTATTATACACACTGTGTATACATCTGTTATTCAGGATGCTTGGGACCTAGGGTTCCATATAACTAGTCTTTCTGTAATTTGGAACTTCATAGCATAAGACTACTAGAAAAGTATTGCTTCCAGTAAGAATTAATTATATCTTGGTTTGGATCACGTATACAGTAAAGTTATATTGTCACAGAGAAAAAGGAAATTGTTTTTAAAATTTTGGATTATTCAGATAAAAATGACTTTATGGGAGACAGCCTTTTAATTTGGACAATGGATCCCATACCTGTACCCAGTCTCTCCTTTGCTATTCAGGAGTAATATCTTTCTGAGCTTCCTTTTGCTAAATTCCAACCATTTTTTTTTTTTTCAAAAAAGCACAATTTGGACATTATTTCTCAATTAACCATGACATATGATGGGGCTTTATGGTCACAAATAACTACATTTCTCCATAATACGGCAGGGTACTTTCTGCATACAACATAAAGAGGTTGTGGATTATAAATCAATGGAGGAGGTACTGTATGTTTGTTAAGAAAATGGTGGTCACCGGGCAATAAAGAATACTGGGTATAAAGTTACTGCACCAAATTCAACACTAACCTCTCCTACATATAATTTATATGTATAACCTCACACCCTTGATGACATTAGTAATGGAAACCAAGAATCCCAATGGAAAAATAAAGGGGAAATAATATATTCATTAAATTCACCCAATGATATTGGCCAGGGCGGTCCAACGGGCGGCCTGCGACCCCCCCCCCTTCTGTGGCCCTCCATGAGAGTCTGCCTGCTGTGTCTGATTACCATGTGTAAGCTTTAAAAAGTATCACTACAGAGAGTAACTGAGACTCAAATTCAGACTAATTCCTGTATTGTTCACACCTATGATCCCCTGCATTGTTCACACTTGTAATATTACAATATTACGAGACCCAGACTGAAACTGCCCACATTGTTCACATGTTCACACTTTATACAAAATGCTAATGGGGCACAGTCACTGTATGTAGTACATCTTAGAATCCTGATTCCGTCTCCTGCTCTGTTCTGCCTTCCCTATTCTCCGTGTGCCATACTCTGCTTGCCATGTGCCACATGTGTGGACCATATACTTCTCTATTGGCTTCTGGACTCCAGTTTAAAGGGTTACTGTCATGGGAAAACATGTTTTTTTTTTCAAAATGTATCAGTTAATAGTGCTACGCCAGCAGACTTCTGAACTGAAATCCATTTCTCAAAAGAGCAAACAGATTTTGCTATATTTCATTTTGAAATCTGTCATGGGGCTAAACATACTGCCAATTTCCCAGCTGCCCTAGGTCATGTGACTTGTGCCAGCACTTTAGGAGGGAACTGCTTTCTGGCAGGCTGTTGTTTTTCCTTCTCAATGTACTGAGTCACAGTAGAACATGGGTTTTTACTACTGAGTGCTGTTCTTTAGATCTACCAGGCAGCTGTTATCTCGTGTTAGGGAGCTGTTATCTGGTTACCTTCCCATTGTACTGTTGTTAGGCTGCCGGGCCCGGATTTGGTGGGCGGGTGCCCCAAGGCCTATTGCCTGCCCACATACCCTCTCCGGTGCGAGCGCGCATGAGCAACTGCACCGGAGTGCTGGGGAGCTGCGCTCCCAGTATATTTCAGGAAGCTGCCCTAGGCCCGAGCCTATGTAGACTTGCCACAAATCCGGGCCTGGGGAGAGGGAGGGGGGTGATATCACTCCAACTGCAGTACAGCAGTATAGTGATTGAAGTTTATCAGAGCATAAGTCACATGACTTGGGGCAGCTGTTTGATCTTTTGAGAAATGGATTTCAATGCAGAACTCTGCTGGAGCAGCACAATTAACTGATGCATTTTGAAAAAAATATTTTTCCCATAACAGTATCCCTTTAATCTTTCATAAACCTGCCCCTGGATTTCTCGGTTTAACCTCATTATGTGTTGAGACATATTCTTAGGTTAAAATAAAGCCCGACACATTGTTAAGGCCCTCTTTCTGTATTTGGCAAGATAAAACACATTTGGGCCACAAAAGAATTCAAATAAACATTACATTCAGTTAATTCGGACAATAAGGCAACGGGTGTAATATAGAAAATGAAATCACTCGTTTTTGCCACTATTCAGAAAGGGGGTCGTTGCTTCAAATAAAATGTCCCATGAAGAATGAAGTTATACGTTAATCACTGAAAATATAGGCTGTGGCCATTGTAAATCAAAGTGTCCCATGGAGTGTAAGCATAGCCAACGATCCATTTAATCAACACATATTATACATACTGAGCACTGTATAAAGCAATGTGCTAAATTGATAAACTGCTAAATAAAAGTATAGAATTGGTTGTCAAGCAGAGCAGTAAAATAAAGCACATCACGCTGCTCATCATTCCAGTCTTAAAATGACGTAGTGTTTAAAATATTTCCCTGTATAAAAAAAAAATATGAAGCCCCATTGTTCAACACCCATAAGTCTGACTCCGCACTGGTACACCCCTTTAGCTCTTGTCCATGATCTGCAAGACATCATCCATAATAGATGGTCCTAGATCAACATGAAGAGACAAAATAGATCCAGCATGAGCAAGAATTCGTTCTTCCCTCTCTTCTGCAGTGAAACGATTATTTGTAGATACGCCTATTGGGTAATTCCCTTCTATTTCACTCATTGAACCCTTGGTTTTGTCATCCAGGTGAAGTCGTGGGGGTTTGGGTGGTGGAGACTGTGGAAGGGACAGAGCCTGTGGTCCTCCAATAGCAGGTAGTGAGATAGCATTCTTTAGCAGAGGTGAGAGAAGATCTGGGTGGCAGGGTGGTGGATTGAGAAGATCCGGTTGGGAGGTGGGTGGTGTTGCATCTGGAGAAGTTGTTGAGGAACCAGGCATTGACTGAGGAAGAAGGTGATATTTTCCCTGTAAGAAGGAAATGTCTCCAAACATATCCCCTTCCCCACTGCCGATGTGAATAGTGTGCCGGAAATCTCCAAGGGGTGGGCTAATCATGTCAGGTGACAGGATGTCTCTCAGCTTTCCTTTACGGGTGCTTCTCTTTAGGTATATCGGGGCCTTGGCTGACATCTTTCCACTCTCTTTGCTTTCGAGACTCATGAGATTCCTGTTAGAAATAATATCACATTGCATCTGTGGGATTCTACGAGGCGGGATGTCTTTTTGTAGTACTAATATGCCTTGCGGATTTTTACTTCCTTGGATCACAGAAGAAAATGAATCTGGCTCAGACAGCAGATCTAAAAAAATAAAAATAAATACAGAAGACAATTAGTGCCTTTGTCCTATATTGAAACAGTATATACATCAAGAGGCACATTTATCAAGGGTCAAATTTTGAATTCACAATTTTTTTTTTTTAAAAACACCCTCAAACCCCCATGAACTCAAATTTCGAAATGTTCAAATTTTTAAAACAATTTTAACAATTTTAATTTAATACAATCGACACAAAAACTCAAATCAAATTCAAATCGAAAAAAAAATCTCCAAAAAACTAGAATGTCAGGAAGGTTGCAAACAACTCAAAATTGATCCTAGGACATCTCCCATTGACTAAAATAGTAAATCGGCAGGTTTTAGGTGGTGAATAGTCTACTTTGAGTTCTTAAAGGACCAGGGTATGATAAATCTCAAAAACGCGAATCAAATTTGAATAACTCGAAATTTGACAGCTTTGACCATAAAAAAAACGTGAAAACTCAAATTTAGAATTTTCAATTCGACCCATGATAAATCTGCCCCCAACAGTCATAAGCCAAACAGGAAACTGACCAATGAGGAGGTGGCCATAGACGCACAGATAATATCGTACGAAACAAATTTTCGTACGATATTCGGTGCGTGTATGGTGGGAAATGAGCCGACCGACGGGGAGATTAGTCGCCAAGTAACAAATCTTCTCCACTTTGGGTGACTAATCTCCGGTGGAAAAGCATTTGGGCAAATTAGTCATACTTGGGGAAATTAGTCGCCCAAAGATCTGTCTCTGGCTGACTAATCTCCCCATCTGCCACCACCCTAAACCATGTAACAGTGATTGCACAGTATGTACACTGCACTCAATAGTAAAACCCATGTTCCGCTGCATACTATTCAGTTACATTGAGAAGGAAAAACAACAGCCTGCCAGAAAGCAGTTCCCTCCTGGAACAAGTCACATGACCGGGGCAGCTGGGAAATTGACAAAATGGCTAGCCCCAGGTCAGATTTCAAAACTGAATATAAAAAAATCTGTTTGTGCTTTTGAGAAATGGATTTTGTTGCAGTAGTCTACTGGAGCAGCACTATTAACTGATGCATTTAAAAAAAAAAAAAAACTGTTTCCCTTTATGTAGGAGAAAGAACAGCCTACCAGAAAGTAGTTCCATCCAAAAGTGCAGGCACAAGTTACTTGACTTGGGGAAACTGACAATATGTCTAGCCCTATGTCAGATTTCAAAATTGAATATACAATATACATATCTGTTTGCTCTTTTGAGAAATGGATTGGAGTGTAACATTCTGCTGGATCAGAACTATTAACAGATGTGTTTTGAAAAAAAAAAACATGTTTTACCATGACAGTATCTATTTAAGGAAGTGATCATGACCTCTCTCAGGTTGAGTTACAATAGGATTTCAATCCCTATATGTAATTAAGATGCAGGTGCAGTAACCGACAGTAACCAATAAGAGCTTTACAGGAGACCGATAAATGCTTCTTTTTTTTTACAATTCTTTTATTGTGCAATTTGTATCCATACAGACAATTAAAAAGGTACGTTTTATGACAGTATTGCAACTTTCTTCCTCATAACCAAATAAAATATTCTTTACAACATTAAAGGACCAGTAACATCAAAAAATGAAATAGTTTTAAAGTAACAAAAATATAATGCAGTTTTGCCCTGCACTGGTAAAACTGCAGTTTTTGCTTCAGAAACACTACTATTGTTTATATAAATAAGCTGTTGTGTAGCCATGGGGGCAACTAGTCAAAGGAGAAAAGGCTCAAGTTACACAGCAGATAGCAGATAAGCTCTATAGAACATAATGTTATCTGTTATCCATTACTTATCCTGTGCCATATAGCCATTTTTCAATTTCTACCATTGCTACTTAGCAGCTTTTTTATATGAACTATAGTATATAATTTCCCTTCTTGTACCCAGCTGTAGACCCTTCACTCCCTGGGAGAGTTTTATACAGCAGGCCATTAGTTCCACAGCAAGAGCGAACAGGAGAGGGAACAGGGGGCATTCATGTCTAGTGCCCTTTCCAATTGCGAAGGCCCTCGACACTTGTATTGGTTCTAATTTTGGCCACTCACAGGTGGTACAGCTCTTGTACCCATTTTATATACTCTGGGGGCAATACCACCCTTCACATTGTGGCCCATAGATAGCTCCACTCCACCGAATCAAACGCCTTCTCATTATCCAGTGACATCACTACCCTCTCACCTTTATTATCATGTGCCACTGAGAAGTTAGTGAACAGCCTTCTAATATTAATGTCAGTTATGCGGCCTGGCATAAAGCCAGTTTGATCTGGGGGAAATAACTGTGGCCAGGTGTAGTGCTAGCCTAGTCCCAAGCACCTTTGCCAGTATTTTGGTGTCCACATTAATAAATAAATGCTTCTTACCAATACTGGTAGCTATAGGTGGTTAGCTCTGTAGCAAACATAGCTACTTTAATTGCACAATAATTTTAACAACCTTACATAATCCTATTGGCATATAGCATGCCCTGGGCTAAAACTTGGTTTAAGTGTAGTAAAGATACTTATCACATAGGAAGAGCTATTATCGGAACAGGTGCGGAGTGGAAGAGGTGCAGAAGGTGTATTAACACGATGATGTGGTCCTCATCTGATGGGATTGGGCAGGACATGGCCAATAAGCTGCAGTCTGGAGGGGCTGAGTAAGCAGCTTTTAATTGCCTTTTGTATGGACAGATTTACAACAAGAAAAATTATGGGAATATAAAGACTATTGTAAACAGTTTATATATCCACAGGCAAATAAATGCACTTGAAAGGTTTTTCAGGATTTGACCTTAAATTCCTCAATATCCAAAGGAGCTTCTCTAAAGGTGGGGGTCAGTGGCCTGGCAGATTAAAGCCTTTGAAATTCTAGGAATGTCGGCTGGAGTTAGGGTTCTGCATGAAATCTTGCCACACAAGCAGATTTTGCCATGTATGGGCAGCATTTATTCATTAAATAAGCATACCTTAAGAAGTATATAAAGGATCTGCCTAAAAGTTTGGATACATTTGCTTGGATGCAGATATGCTGGTACAGGCATGGGATCTGCTATCCAGAAGCCTGTTATCCAGAAAGCTCCAAATAAAGGAAAGGCTGTCTCCCATAGATTCCATCATAATCAAATAATTCAAATTTTTAAAAACAATTCCCTTTTTCTCTGTGATATTAAAACAATATCTTGTACTTGATCCCAGCTAAATAATGAATCAAAATTGGATGCAAAACAATCCTATTGGTGTTAATTCATGTTTAAAAGATGTATTAGCATACTTACATTTACTAAGAGTCAAAGTAAATTTTCAAATAAAACTAGAATTCTTAAAATTCGAATTTTGAGGAAATTTTGGGCTCCTTCGCCTATCGAATATCCCAAAATTAGATTTGAAATTTTTTTTGTTGAAAATTTGAATTTGAAGTACTGTCTCTTCGACTATTCGCCACCTTAAAGCTTCCGAATTGCTATTGTAGCCTATCGGAGACCTCCTGGAAGCTTTACTGAAATTTTTTCTAAGTCCTGGAAAATTAATTTTTTTTCTGAAAATAGTTTGAATCGTGCAATTCAAACAACGCGATCGAACAATTCAAATTCGATCAAAAATGGGCTTATTGAATCGAAAATGGCTCCCCCAAATAATATGACGGTCGAATTTCAAATTTTTTTAAATTCAAAATTCGACCAATGGTAAATCTGCCTCTTAAGGTCTGAAAATCCAAATTATGGAAAGATCCGTTATCTGGAAAACCCCAGGTCCTGAACATTCTGCATAACAGGTTTTGTATATACACTTGAGTTATACATTGGTAACAGGAGGCCTCTTTTTTATGTTGAGGTGTGGCCCTATCCTAAGGGCCCCACCAGAAAGCCTTGTAACTTTCCCTAATGTCTTTCAGATTTTTGCCCAGTAACGTTTGTATAAAGGCACATAACAATTGACACTGCCACGTTCAATTACAATTCAATACATTGAGGTCTCCTTCAGCAATTACTGGGACGCTGCACAAGTACAGGGTGGTCTTCTGTTATTGAAAGAAGTATTATTGTGCCATCATCAGCATGAATAAAGTATGCAATATAAATACTCAGGGGCCATATGTGAAGCCTCCAGAGTTCAGCATGTTGCCAATACCATGCTAAGTGCAAAGTAAATAATGCCTCCTCCGTCAGATTAGGAAAAAGGGGGACAATGTAACAGAGCTAACTTTTTTTGTCTAGGGGCAGATTAATCAAATAAAAGGTCTTTGTAGATCTTGGGCATGCAGAGGACCATCAAAACTTTCAAACAAACTACAGAATTGAAAAGGCTCTCCGGTTGTTTGTATATCATATGTTACTGATTTGGAGGTGGCTACTCTTATCAACTGTTGTAGAGCCTACTGAACTAATTTTACCTAGCTGTGGATCAAGCTGGAAATTCTGCTATTGACTTTAGGCCACCAGTAATGTTTTTGGGGTTGCTCCCACAGGGGAAGAGGCGCTTAAGGGAAGATATGATAACCATGTATAAATATAAGGGGATCATATAATAATCTCTCTAATGCTTTATTCACCAGTAGGTCTTTCCAGCTGACACAAGGTCACCCATTCCGATTAGAAGAACAGAGGTTCCACCTAAATATTCGGAAGGGTTTTTTTTTTTTTTTTTTTTTTTTAAGCGAGAGCTGTGAAGATGTGGAATTCTCTCCCTGAAATCAGTGGTACTAGCTGATACATTAGATAGCTTTAAAGGGAAACTGTCATGGGAAAACATGTTTTTTTTTAAAAATGCATGAGTTAATAGTGCTGCTCCAGTAGACTTCTGCACTGAAATCCATTTCTTAAAAGAGCAAACAGATTTTTTTTATATTCAGTTTTGAAATCTGATATGGGGCTAGCCATTTTGTCAATTTCCCAGCTGCCCCAGGCATGTGGCATGTGCCAGCACTTTAGGAGGGAACTGCTTTCTGGCAGGCTGTTGTTTTTCCTTCTCAATGTAACTGAATAGTACGCAGTGGGACATGGGTTTTACTATTTAGTGCTGTTCTTCTTCCACGGGGCAGCTGTTATCTTGTGTTAGGGAGCTGTAATCTGGTTACCTTTCCATTGTTCTTTTGTTAGGCTGCTGGGTGGGGGAAAGGGAGGGGTGATATCACTGCAATTTGCAGCACAGCAGTAAAGAGTGATTGAAGTGTATCAGAGCACAAGTCACATGACTTGGGGCAGCTGGGAAATTGACAAAATGTCTAGCCCCATGTCAGATTTCAAAATGAAATATAAAAAAAAATCTGTTTGCTCTTTTGAGAAATGGATTTCAGTGCAGAATTCTTCTGGCACAGCACTATTAACTGAAGCATTTTGAAAAAATTTTTTCTTCCCATGACAGGATCCCTTTAAGAAGGGGTTGTATGGTGTTTAACAAGTGAGGGAATACAGGGTTATGGAAGATAGCCCATGGTACAAGTTGATCCAGGGACTAGTTCAGTTGACATTTTGGAGTCAGGAAGGTATTTTTCCCCCTCTGAGGCAAATTAGAGATACTTCAAATAGGTTTTTTTTTTGCCTTCCTCTGACTCAACTAGCAGTTAAGCTGGCCATAGACGCAAAGATCCGATCGTAAGATGATTCCACGATCGGATCTTTGCATCTCCCGACCTGTCACTAACCTTCAGATCAACTTTAAGTAGTAAAAAGCACAGTCAGCTGACGTTCTGCCCCTGACAAGGATCGTACAAAAGTTGTACGATTAAAAACCTAGTGACGGTCTCCCACTGAAAATCGTACGATCTGCAATAGACGCAAAGATATTATCGCCAGCCGACAAAAATTTTCTAACCTGGCCGATCGACCAAACGACCGATCGGCATGGCACGACAAATGTCGGAGCACTCCACACACGATCCGATAGTCGAATCCTCGATTCGTACGACCAAGTCGTTGCGTCTATGGCCAGCTTTAGGCAGGTTAAAATAGATTTAAAAGTTTGAACTTGAGGGACCTGTGTCTTTTTTCAACCTAACTTACTATGTCATGTATATAAAGCAGCCCTGCTGTAACAGTATGTTAGAGATAACCTTTACAACAACCAGAGGCTATCAAACAACATGCTCCTAGTGGCCTCAAAGCAGGTGCTTATTTTTTAATTCATGGTTTGGAGCAAGCTTTAGTTGCATAAAAACATGTGTACCACCAAACAGAGCCTCCTGTAGGCTGCCAGTCCACATAGGGGCTACCAAACAGCCAGGCAGGGCCCTTATTTGGCATCCCTAGGGACTTTTTAAAGCTTGTATTGATTCCAAACGTTTTACATTTGAATGCAGCTTACAGGTAAAAAGTTGGGGACCCCTGCCTTACGCTGTGGCCTCTGGCTGCTATTTATCATAAAGGACATGCAGGGTTTGCTTTGAGCCGGTGGCCAACTAAGGGTCACCTCCTATGGCCACAGCTACTCTTTTATCAGTAGTTTAGTTACAGTCCAAGTCATATATCAATATGGTGGACAGGTTTTAAAGATATTTAAGAGCAAGTCTGGTTGCTTGGGGAACCAGAGGGCAGGTGCTTTGTACAAAGACTTACAAATTATCCAAGAAAGAGCCAGAAGCAACATTCCTGTCACTGTCTAGTACCCAGGATTTGTCCAGTCCTGCACAGTGTAGGAGCTAAAGGGGCCGCTTTTTGGAAAAAAAAAAGTAAATAAATAAAAAAACGCAGTCATGCTCGAACGGGAAAGCCAGTGTTTGTTGTTACAACACGCTTGTTCGAAGAAAAGGCCAAATTGCATCGTTTAACAAATAGCTACATAATGTATTATCCTATCAGCTGCATGTCTGCACTGCTCTACACTAGGCATTAGCATGAAAACGGAAATGAATGGAAACCTAAAGCGCTATTTTTCACCAACAGCAAGTGCCCTGCGGGACAGCCGTATTATTAAACTTTAAAGGAGAACTAAAGATAAACAAAAGAATTAGCTAGAAATGTTGTACATTATGTTTGTGCTTGTGTACCAGCCCAAGGCAACCACAACCCTTTAGCAGTAAAGATCTGTGTCTCCCCAGTAGATGCCCCAGTAGCTCCCCATCTTCTTTTCTGCTGATTCACTGATTCACATGCTCTGTGCTGCTGTCACTTACTGAGCTTAGGGACCCACTCACAATATACAGTACACACAGAATAGAAATATAGTCACAATATAAGGCTGATTAGTCATTAATACAGATAATTACTACATGGCAGCACAGAAACCAGTGCAATTAGCATCAGAATTTAATAATCAGCCCTGTAGCATCAGCTTATATTACAGGCCAACCTCTTTTTCTGCTTGATAATTAGTGACAACCCCTAAGCTTAGCTTCTCAACAGCTGCTCAGAGCCCACTGAGCATGTGAGTGTCAGACACTTTCCAAGATGGTGACCCCCTGTGACAAGCTTGAAGTCCTGGATCATTGCTGCTATTGACAAGCTGAAACTTTAGGCTGCTGCAATAAGTTCGGTGTATAAAATATGGCATTTTTAAGTATATTCATTTTTAGGGTTTAGTTCTCCTTTAACTCAAACAGCTGGAAAGACAATGACATTCACTGATCCTGCCAGAAAGTCGGTGGCGTTATACCACTTCATGTTTCGTTGCTTTCAGCTAAAACTGATAGTGCCATATATTTAAAAATCCACCCATGCGTAGTGAAAATATCATGTGGGATATGTTTGCTTCAGAAAAACTACTATAGTTCATATAATCAAGCTGCTGAGTATCAATGGTGGAAATTGAAAAAAAAACCATATGGCACAGGTTAAATAGTGTATAACAGATACCCCCCATTACGTTCTACAGAGCTTATATGTTATCTGCTGTGTAACTTGAGTCTTTTCTCCTTTGAATGGCTGCCCCCATTGCTTCACAGCAGCTTATTTATATAAACAATAGTAGTGTTTCTGAAGCAAACACAGCAGTTTTACCAGTGCAGGGCAACACTACATTATATTTTCCTCATGAGGAAACTTCAGGGGACTTCGGAAAACAAAGAAAATGTCGTCTGAAGAAGAGGAGATTCATAAAAAATTGAAATTAATGCAAACGGTCTCAGAATATCACTCTCTACATGAAAGTAAAAGCTAATTTAAAGGTGAACAACCCCATTAAAAAGTTAAAGGCATACTGCCATGGGGAAAATGCAAAACAAAATCAGTTAATAGTGCTGCTCCAACAGAATTCTGCACTGAAATCTGTTTCTCAAGAGGGGGAACAGATTTTTTTATATTCAATTTTGAAATCTGACATGGGGCTAGACATATTGCCAATTTCCCAGCTGTCCCCAGTCATGCAACTTGTGCTCTGATAAACTTCAGTGACTCTTTACTGTAGTACTGCAAGTTGGAGTTATATCACCCCACTCCCTTCCCCCAGCAGCCTAACAACAGAACAATGGGAAAGTAACAGATAACAGCTAACACAAGATAACAGCTGCCTGGTAGAACATCACTCGATAAAAGAATCCAGGTCCCACTGCAACACATTTAGTTACATTAAGTAGGAGAAACAACAGCCTGCGAGAAAACCGTTCCATCCTAAAGTGCTGGCTCATTCTGAAAGCACATGATTAGGCAAAATGGCCTGAGATGGCTGCCTAGACACCAAAATTACAACTATTTATTATTATTATTATTATGTATTTTTTTTTAATGCATTTCTATAGCGCCAACATACTTGCTGGTTCAGGAATTAACTTTTATATGGTAGAGTGAATTATGTAAACAGTGTAATTTAGAAATAAAAACTACATCATAAAATCATGACAGATTCCCTTTATAGAAATGGTTTGTGAGTGGCTTATTTTTATAATATAACAGACCGTGACAAGCGCAAGAGCCAGCTCCATCTCACATTATATACAAAGGCAGCATCTCTAGTAAATTCTGCCCCAGTATCCTTTGCTGTTGGCTAAACAAGAGCAGGCCAAGCCAACCGTGCATCTGAATCAGCAGTTTACATGTCACACAGAGGGAAGAGATTATGTTATGTAGATGGTTCCCGTAGCTTTGGGTCCAGTATTATATACACAGCAGAGCAGACCAACTGGGAGGCTACAAACACAAACCATCTGGACTATGTTGGCTGGCAGCCTGTCCGACGGGTCTGTCCTTTTAATATTCAGAAACCAGCCTTTTCCTCAAACCATATCCATACAATTCCAGATTGTTTGTTTTAACTAACAATTATTTAGGAAATTTCTTCTTGAATGACTGGTTTTCTGTGTAAACCGAGGGATAATTTATGATACACACAAACCAGCTCCAAAGGAGATCTGTTCCTTTGTGCATTATTCTTCTCTAGCACAGACACATATATATATATATACATACATACATACATACAACAAAACTGTGAACAAGGTTTGAGGTGAGAGGCAGAGGTGTAACCAGGTTTCCCTAGTGCTTCTAAAATGTACATAAATCTGCTGAAGAGCTATGGACGGCATAGCCAGAGGCACAAACTCAGTAGGCTGGTTTTGCTTCCAAGTACAAGCTACTGTTTTATTATTACAAAGAAAAAGGAAATAATTTTTTAAAATCAGAATTGTTTGGTTATAATGGAGACCGCCTTTCCGTACCTTGGAATTTTATGGATAATGGGTTTCCAGGATCCCATACCCGTATATATGTATCTGGTTGCACGGTTCCTGTGTGGGACTGAAACGTTGGATTAATATAACTTTTTCTTTTTACCCTTCCACCACAGTGGAGATTGGGTGCCTGGTTGCAGTGTCAATCAGGGTCGGACTGGAGGCCCGGGGCTACTGCCCCAGGGCCCCCTCCAGCCCTCCCTGCCACTCTGGGGTGTGAGCCATGCAAATTATTTTTTTTTTATTTGCCAAGACCTCCGACAAAGGCCTCAAGAAAAGGATGTGGGTTCTGACCTGGGCCAGCGGGGCCCACAAGAGTCAGGGGCCTATCGGGTTTTTTTTAAGGTCATCACATTCACACACACTAGGATACATTATTATCAGGAGCCAGTTCACCTGTCTGGATTCTGGGAGTACAAGAAAAACAGCTTCCGTTCTGTAACTGTACCTAGCAGTAGAGTTATGTGCAGATTCAGCTTTGTGAAACCCAAACCTGATTTGGACCCCCACATTTTTGCCCTCTTGGACCCACTACCCACCAAACCCGCTGACCACCATTAAACAGGAAGTGCTGTTGCTGCAAATCACTGCAAAACTTATCATCTGAAGTGGGCAGGGGCAAATAAAAAAAGGGCTAAAAAAGTAAAATTTACTATGTATTAGACCTTTGACCAAACCTGCATCCACCTACCCTTTTTTGTGGGTAACCGGCAGGTACCCGACCTGCTGAAGCCTAGCATTGCAGGAATTTAATACTCACTAGTGTGCCACCATGTTGGAAATTGTGTTACCGGTATATTTTCTATCAGACTGGAACCTGGGCGTGTTTTCTATTTTTCTGTTCATCTAATTAACATCTAATATTGGTAGTTACATGGGATGCAGAATGGTGTGCCATTCAGCCTATGGTGCATTTTTATTTGTGTCAGAGATGCAAAGCAGTGCCTCGCCTTCCCTTTAGGCAGGTGTTGCTGCACATAGTATACGTTTGCTTCCCAGAGAGATCAGACATGAAAGCTATCCACAAATCTGGCTACAGACGTCATTAGTCGGTAAGCAACTGTGATGATTACAAACACAATAATGCAGTTAGAAAACAAACTGTTTAAGGCCAAACGGGGAGATTCGGGGAGATCTGTCGCCTGGCGACTTCTCGCCCCCGAATCGCTAGTCAGCGTTGTGCGCCCGCTAGGCGTAAAATCGCCTGCGCTTGTTCACACCCAGCGGCGCGATTTTAAAAGTCGCTCCAAATTGCCTGGCGAGGTGAAGTGACCATTAACAAGATATATTAAAGCAGTTGTTCTTCCTAAACCACAACAAATCAGAAGTTTATTTCTAAAGAGTGAGGGAGAACACACTAACATATGGTTATACTATTTACATGGAGAGATGATGTGTTGAGGTTTTTTGCTCTTCTCGTCACTAGATCTGCTGGTAGGCTGCCTTCACTGTTGATAGTAAAAATCAAGCTAAAAATAGCTATATCGCCCCTATAAATCATCCCAGTATGCAACAGTATTCCAAAACATTAATCATGGCACAGTTTCGGGCCTTTCCCCATTTCCTAAAATGCACATCAGAAGGTTGAAATTGAAATCACTATCCAATACCTTAATTAGAATTGCACAACAATGCCAACAAAGACGGTCGTCATTCATTGATCAGTTATTTATTTTTCAGGTGGGAAGCGCATGACAAAAGAGTATGTGGTTGTTGCAAACAGCAAGGCAATAAGCCATTTTGGTGCCAAACATTAACAATTCTAATTGCTGTGTGTGCCATATATTGGCTGGTCAACTGCCTATTTGACATGTTAAAGGGATCCTGTCATGGAAAAAAAAAGTTTTTAAAAATGTATCAGTTATTAGTGCTGTTCCAGAAGAATTCTGCATTGAAATCCATTTCTCAAAAGAGCAAACAGATTTTTTTATATTTCATTTTGAAATCTGACATGGGGCTAGCCATATTGTCAATTTCCCAGCTGCCCAAAGTCATGTGACTTGTGCTCTGATAAACTTCAATCACACTTTACTGCTGTACTGTAAGTTGGAGTGAAATCAACCCCCCCTTTCCCCCACCCAGCAGCCTAACAAAAGAACAATGGGAAGGTAAACAGATAACAGCTCCCTAACACAAGATAACAGCTGCCTGGTACATCTAAGGCTAAGGCCAGACGGGGAGATTCGGGGGCATTTTATCGCCTGGCGACTTCTCGCCGCGACTTGTAGCCCCCGAACCTCCCCGAACAGCCACTTACCTAAGCGCACCGGCGTTGCTGGAAAACGCCGGCGCGTATCCACACGGAGCGGCGCGCTTTTTAAAATTGCTCCAAATTGCCTGGCGAGGCAAGGAGATTCGGGGAGATTGTCGCCTGCTAAAAACACCAGGCGACAAAATCTCCCCGAATCTCCCTGTCTGTCCCTACCCTTACATTGAGAAGGAAAAACAACAGCCTGCCAGAAAGCAGTTCCCTCCTGAAGTGCTGACACAAGTCACATGACTGGGGCAGCTGGGAAATTGACAAAATGGCTAGCCCTATGTCAGATTTCAAAACTGAATATAAAAAAAATCTGTTTGCTCTTTTGAGAAATGGATTTCAGTGCAGAAGTCTATTGAAGCAGCACTATTAACTGATGCATTTAAAAAAAAAACATGTTTCCCCATGACAGTTCATAAGTGCCCTAATGAAGTCAGCCTAAAGTTGGCATGTGTATGGTGCAAATCAATGATCTGCCTGCCGATATTTGGTGACAGGTCAATAGTGGAACTAGCCACACAGATGTACAGTCTAGGGGTCTATGGGACATTTTTGGGGTCATGCATCTGCCATTTTTTGAATCTCAGCATCAAAACTACCCCAGTGGCTCCCATTGTGGCAACCGGCACTTTGCAGCGACCGATGATAATGAATTGCCCTGTATGCCAATGGCCTTACTGACTTTGGCTAACCCTTACTGGCTATATCTAGGACCTGATTATAAGCCTAAAGGTGGCCAATAAAAGCTGCCAACAGACCAAGTGGGCAGCCTATTGGCCAGGGTGTGGGATCCACCAACGGGTTTACCCAACAGATATCTGGCCCACATTGGCCAGATGTTGATCGGGCAGGTTTAAAAACCCCATCTGATCAAGGACTGCATTGGTTCATTGATGGGCTCCCTGCACCGATCACCAGTATTCATGGCATAGAGAGTCAATCTTTGGGCCCTAGGACCCAAGATTGTATCAAGGTGGGCATATCAGGGCAAGATCCACTCATTTGTCAACCTCTTCAAACCCATGCACCTTTACACATCAAAGGAGTATTTCACTTTCTTTTAAAAGGCAAGGAAAGCTCAAGTCACTGGGGCACTTTTATATAAAAAAAAAACAAAAAAAAAAAAAAACAGCAGCCTAGTGTAGTTTTAAGCAGGACAGGCTACTTTCCATAGTTAACCAGGCATCCCTTGCACCATTTCACCCCTAAAATATTTGACTAAGGCACAGAGGATGCCTGGAAAGCTGGCAGCAGCCCCCTTGCTATTAGCAGCAGAATAAGAATAAAGGGTATCAAGTGCCATGCTGCATCCCCTTTCTTTTCCTTGTTATGGTGGATCTCGACCTCTGTTTCGCCACAGGCTGGGAATCCGCTGCCCCGCTATGATACCAGTCTGCCTGCACCTGGATTTCGGTGCAGAAAAGTGACATTTAGCATTTCACACAGAAATTCGCCCACAGTTGAAAGGCAAAGGGAGCAGCAGATTATCTGCATTACTTAACGTCATCTGGCCCTAGTCTAACAGAGCATTTGTTTCTAGATGGGGTCAGTGACCCCAATTTTAAATTGGGAAAGAGTCATAAAAAGGTGGCAAATAATTAAAACACGATTGAAAAATGTAATGAAGACCAACTGAAAAGTTGCTTAGAATAACCCATTATACAACATACTAAAAGGTAACGTAAAAGGTGAACCACCCCTTTAAATCTATCACATTTGGGATGTAAAGGGGTGGTTCACCCGGCAGCATATAAAGTAACAATACACACTTTATTCCTGTTACAAATACATTAGGTCAAAGTGAATTTCCTGTGTATAAACGGATTGTGATCTTGTTATCTTGTAATTGTTTCACACCAGTGGTACCCATTGTATGCAATGACCATTGGCACGGTAAATTACCATTTGAAATGAGTGGGACAAGATTGTCAAGCAATCAGGCTAAAAACTTCAATGGCAGATCTCGCTAATTGAACAATATAATTACTGAAGGGGGAACGCATCAATGAACAGATGCGGCCACAATACTATGGGATTTTTAGTCCCGTCCGATCGACATCTGCCCAACTTTCAGGTAGCCTGACTCGGTCTGTCAGCTTTTATCGGCCCGTGTATGGCCACCTTTACAGAGCATTTGTATTTTTAGATGGGGTCAGTGACCCCCACTTGAAAGCTGGAAAGAAGGCAAATAATTAAAAAATAATTAATAATCAGGACCAGTTGAAAAGTTGCTGAGAATTGGCCATTCTATAACATACTAAATGATAACGTGAACCACCCCTTTAATAGTTCTAATTAGAAGCTGCCATATTGCTTCACTCAGTGACAGGACACAGGGAGGTCTACAGTCAAAAAAAAAAATCTGCTTTATGCTGCCGTTCAACGTTCAACAGCAGCAATGAACAGCAAACATTCCATTGGTACAGCTTCTACATTGTAACCTCCGATACATTCCACTAAAAGCGAGTTCATAAAGTTAAGATATAGATTCTGCTGTGGAGAGAATCTTTGGCTGCATTATGAAGCACTGTTTACTTCCAAAGAGATGCACACCCATAGCCCCAAGGGTTCTTTCCTAATCTATAGCAGTACATTCCAGCCCCTGGCAAAGTGCCGGGCCTGCTTCGGATAAGATCTTCAAATATAATTTGTAGTCATGGATTCTCAAAACCTGTACTGGCTGTTTAACTCTTGACAAGGGTGCATATCAGAGAACAGTGTTGCTGGCTTACAGTACTGGGGTCCAGCAGAAGTACCACCTTAGATTGTGGGTTCCACTGGGATCTTTTCAAAGTGCTTCAAAACATGTTGTGGGTATATGTGCTGACCTTATATAAAATAGAGGGTGATTTATATAGTTGAGACTGTGCTACAGTATGAAACTAGAGAGGACATGAACTGGGTGGGCTGGAAATCTGCTCCCTTATATAATATTATAGAAGGACCCACACTCCATTTACAACTGCTTTATTTAATGCATATTAAATGTATAGGCCACCATTAGGGCCTTTATCAAGGATTAATTGCAAGTGCTAAGGTGCACATTTAAATACCCTGGTGCCAATTATCAGGGTATTTAAATGTGCACCTTAGCACTTGCAATTTATCCTTGAGAAAGGCCCTAATGGGGGGGCTGAAACGTTGGATATGCATTAAATAAAGCACAGCTGATTCACAAGAAAATGAAGTGCAGCTCCATTTATAATATTTTATATATATATATGCGCTTTGGGTCCTACGGGAGAAAAGCGCTTTACAAATGTTGTTTGTTGTTGTTGTAGTATATATATATATATATATATATATATATATATATATAAATAATTCCAAGCTGGTGCACTCGAAAACCAATTAATGAACAATGCCTGGGTGCTAGGTTGTATAAAAAAATATTATAACATCAAACAGAAAACCGCATTCACAGGTCTTTTATAAACAAAAAAATGTGCATTTATTTCAACGTTTCGGCCCCTAAACACGAGCCTTCATCAGACCTGTAACATTTTCATACATATTTTTTCACTGACACTACTCCATTTAATAACATCAAATATAAGCCTTATCCTGAATCTGTATTTGTCATTAGAATGTCCCCTGTGTTGCAGTATAACTCGCTAGTGCATAGGGTTGCCACCTGGCTGGTATTTTACTGGCCTGGCCAGTAAAAATGATGGTTGATCCCAATGTTATTATATAATAGACTTCAATATTAGAAAAATGGTCACACATAGAAAGTATGTATTTCTGGCGATCTATCTGAAAACATCTAGTTGTTTAAAGGTGAACAAACCTTCAAACAAGAAGAAGCCAGAAATACGATTTTTTACAATTATTTTCTATGTGTGACCATTTTTCTAACATTGAAGTGTATTATCCAAAGCAAACTGCCCTGAACTGGGCCGCAAGCCTGGCACTGAATTAACAAGGCGTGTCCAATTGGATGCCAGCGTGCCAGAATTGGATGCCCCCCCCCCCCCGTCCTTGCAAGAAAATTTGCTGCTACACCGGGCCAAAAAAGGTTGGGACCTCTGAACTAAAGTAGCTTGGGGGGGGGGTCGCTGACCCTGTAAAATGTTCTAGATTGTTACATTTAGTTGGTAAAGTTCTCATCTGTGTCCCTGCTGAGCAGAATCCCTAAATTCCATTAAAGGCAGCTGTTACAATTGATACAATAGTTGCTAATACTCCAGAGATGCTGCTGAGCAATGTATCAACTAAACGTTGCAACATTGTGACATCACGATCATGGGCATAGTGAAAAGCGCATGCGCATAGTGAAAAGCGCATGCGCATAGTGAAAACTATTTCGGGGGTGCTTTTCTTAATGCACATGCGCTTCCACGGTCATGGCGGCTCGCACTGGGAGCTTGCTAGCGCCGGTGGGGGGCTTTTTTTCTTTCTAAGTACGGATATCCCCAACCGGAATGCATGCTCTATCAACCTGCACCTTTGGTTGGGGGTGACTTTTTTTTACAATAGGTGTTCTTTAACTTATATTTTGGAAAAACAGTAAAAAATAAATAATGGAAAGTAATTAAAAAAAAAGACTATTTCTTAGGAACAATCTGAAAACAACTGAACTGAAAAAACAATGTGGAAGGTGAACAACCCCTTTAATAGGGAAGAAAGCTAACTATATAGGAAGGTTGGTATTTTTCCCAGAAAAGGTGGCAACCCTACTAGTGCATGAAGTCTGTCCCACTGCCCTACACTGAGCATTATGGTTTGGCTAGAGCAGATCAAATAACTAAACCATCACTCCATGCTTTCCACTGAATCCCTTCTCATAAGTATCTGTTAGAAACTATTGCAAAAGGATCTGTTATCATGAAAATCATAGGCCCCGAACATTACAGATAATACCTGATGGTAGAATGAAAGAGATGGGGCAACCAAAGCAGATATAAAGCTGTAACCACTGATGTTATATGGAAACTGTAATAAACACAGTTCCACCAGCCACTTTTATATTATTTGAAGAAACGGACACCATTCCTCTCTGCTGCTTCCTTTATAAAACGATGGTTACCATTTGTGTACATAAAGCAGCACATGGGTTGCCAGTTTGCTGTATCCAAGATCCTTTTACATAAGAAGCAACTTAAAACTGTTCCTTTAAGGCTGGGGACAGACAGGGAGATTCGGGGAGATTCTGTCGCCTGGCGATTTCTGGAATCGCCCGAAGATACTTCGTGAGGAAACTTCAGGCGATTCCGGAAAT
>CM044437.1:19913510-19999862 GCA_024363595.1 Xenopus borealis | reverse complement strand
ATATATACAGTATATAAAATATTGTAGGTTGCTGCCTTTTTGCCTTGTGTTGCACAACATTGTTCACACCTTTCATCTTTTGCTATGTGACCCCCTTTTAACTTAAAAGGCATACTACTATGTATTAAGACCCTGGTGGGTCTGTATTTAGAAAATGGCTAACAGATCTTGTGCAAATATAAAAATAAAAAAATTATCTTTTAATAATTGCAAAAAATATGCACGATAATGTTAATAATGTAAATCCATGTTTTGGGCCTGTGCAGTATGTATATATCAAGAATAGCTATTCAATTGTATATCCAAATGCTTGACTCCTGTTGCAGAACAGGATGATGGGAAACGGACTTCACATCGTGAAAAGTTCCAAAGAATTGACTGTACAGGAGACCATATTTTAGTGAATCAGTTTAAAGAGACACAGGTAAAAATTATACAAAATCCACAACATGGTGATATAGCAGTCTGCTGGCACCCTTTCAGCGCACTTGTTGATTACATGGGCCCAATTTGTCCATCGTCTTCATCCCAGTTCGATTCCTCAGAGGTTAATTGCAGTTTACAGGTTTCCCTGGTTAAATTCTCACCACCTGAGCAGAAATACAAGGAGATCTCTTTCCTTCAGACCCCGTCACTCCACTTTTGACCAGGAAGCGAGCATATGTGCCCCCCACCAGTCCCTTTGTGAGTCGCCCAGGGTTAATGCAGATGCAGCCTGTGACATCCTATAAGATATAAAGATAAATATAGAAAACATTTTGTAACGATGTTCAGAGCTGCATATCCTTGCAGTGCTTTATAAATAAGTTATGCCTACATACATGTATTTGTGATCTGTGGATTGTGATGACCCCTTACCTTGATAAAATAGCGAAGCTCAGATGGGACAATAAAAACATCTGGAGTGACAGGCATAGGGGCGTAGCTGTAAAAAGCCTCATAGTCCATATTTATCTCTTCATTGGGTGGATACAGTGGATAGTAGCTGTGGGACATAAACATTTGTATGAGGAAGGAGAAACAGTGGGCTCGTTGTACATTATTGCCAAACATATTTTCTTAAACAGCATAAACAAAAACAGAAATGGCAATCTAAATACGACAAAAAGGAAGTATGTGCAAACCTCTAATTGCCAGGGAGCGGTGAATAAACAAACACGGTCTCTCTCTAGATTCCTTTTCTGGCAATACAAACATAATACGCACGCTCGTAGAAACGAATGTTAACCCTTTTGAAAGTATGAGGATAACTGAACGGCATAGAACCAGGTGGGATCTTGCATTAAATCATCAGAAGCCTATTAGTACTTGCATGAAACAAAAGTTTTTTTTAGATTTTGTAATTGGCACAAATGTGATTGATCTAATTCACATAACATTGGGGATTAGCTGGTAAATCCCATTAGCCAAGATCTGCATTGGTCTATGGCTATTTCATTGGCTCCCAGATTGTTTACATCAGTCACCCACTATTATACTGCATTGTTATATACCACACAGTATATGAAAACAAAATAAAATTTAATAGTAAATAATCTTATAGCAAAGGAGCATCTTAGTCTGAACAGTTATCCTAGCCAACAAAAAAAAGGGTATGCAGACGCCAACAATGAGAGATTGCATCAAATCACAGGTCGGATGGGTAATTAGTTTAATTAAATTAAACAAATTAATGTAATTTGTTTAAAAAGGGAGCTTAGACAGAAAACAGGCAGTTGCAAAATTTGCACTTTGTTAGTGAACTATAATGTCCATTGTCCCTATGCTAGATAAGCATGAAGGTAGACATGCTTTAGACTAGTATGGAGGTAGGAAAGATGAAGTTCTGCACAGGGGGTTTAGTTCCTGTGTTTCGCTCGAGACTGACTCCCACAGGAATATACAAACACTGATGGCTGCTGTTACCATCTTTCAATATTCCAAATGAAAAGGGTGAAGTGATATGGTGACTTTACCTTCTTTGGGACAGAATGTGTCTAAGAATCCGACTAAAGCGATCTGGAGCCCCCGAAGAGCTGTGAAAAGTTTGCAAAAAAAAAAAAATTATATTATAATGATACAGAAGATGTACATTTAATATTAATTGGTTTATAGCTACATGCCTTATTTTTTTGTGATACACTATTTATCAATGCAATAATATAGAGAGTTGACACAAAAGGTGTTCATGTGTCTTCCTGAGGCAATACTTTTGGTCCATAGGTAAGCAACCCATGACTACCTCGAACAAAATTCTCATCACACTTAAAGGGCAAGGAAAGTGTAAAATAGAATAAGGGTAGAATTGCTGTATTTTGTATACTAAACATAAACATGAACTTACTGCACCACAAGCCTAATCAAACAAATGATTTATGCTTTCAAAGTTGGCCACAGGGGGCTGTCATCTTGTAACTTTGTTATACATCTTTGTCTGACACTGGCACTGCACATGCTCAGTATGGTCTGCTTGAGTTCTGCATGGCTGGTAATTAAAGCTGGCCATAGACGCAAAGATTTTTGAAAGATCCAATGGTTATCGAGACCACGATTGTCTCAAAACGATCGTTTAATGTCAGATGTGTCCATCAACTAAAAAGACCATTTCAGGCGATATTGCCAGCAAAACTGAAGGATCGCAGCCTGCTTTGCCCTGCAACATAGGTAGATTGCATGGGGACCGATAAAGATTTTCTAACCTGGCCGATCAATCTTCAGACCAATGTCGGACGAAAAATCGTAAGATGAACGATCGTTTGTATCCCACTAACCGCACGATAATTTGACAGATTGGTCGGACTTCACCAAAATCGGTCGTTCGGGAGCGAAAGATCGTTGCGTCTATGGGGAGCTTAAGGCAGGGGCTCCCCCTGCTGTTCATAAGTGATTGTTTCCCTGCCAGAAGCACTAAATGAAGGGAGAATTTCACTGCATACAGTCAGGTTTCTTATAAAAACGGTACACATTTTAAAATTAAAGTATATTGGAGATAGATTTCTTTTTCATTAAAGAAAGTAAAAATGGGATTTTATTTCTTTGCCTTTCCTTGTCCTTTAAAGCAGTTTTCATACTGGTAACTCCTACTTAACAGGGACCACTTTTGCGTGTTGATGTAGCCCCTAGTCAGATGGGTCTCCATGGGAGCACAGTTAGATCCAATCATTGGCCCCAGATCCGTCCAACAGGTGGCCATATCAGAGAGATATCCACTCGACTGGTGAGCTCCCCAAACAAGCAGATCTTTAAAGGAATTGTTCAGTGTAAAATAAAAAAATGGGTAAACAAACAACTTCCCTCTTTGCAACTCATTTATCGGTTTATTGGCTACCAGTCAGAAACCAAGTGACTTGAGGAGGGCCATACAGTTCATAAAGTTTGCTTTTGACTCTGAACTGCATGCGAAGAATCAAAAGGAAACTCATGTGCCATGCGGCTCCCCTTCAAGTCGTTGACTAACTCAGATTTAGAGAGCTGAAAAGCAGGAAGTAGAGTTCTGACTATTAGGTTAGACATTGTCACTCTAGCCTTTCTAGGTTATATTTTTGGCTAATTATACAAGAAACATTTTTTATTTTGCACATCCTATCTGCTTACCCTGTTTTTATTTTTACACTGAACTGTTCCTTTTAAGGTGTCCTTTTTGCACAATTAAAGAACATCTAATTCTAATCATCATCTTTTAGCAGTTGGCTTGCAACACTGTTTGTCACAGCTTGGAGTTAAGCACCAGCAAGTTAAGCAGTACATTACAATCATAGAAATAATGAAAAGGCATCTTACAATAAAGTTAATTACATTAACAAATATATTTAAACCGTTAAGAATTAATTAACACTTATTGGAAATGGATATTATTTCAGCATGGTTAGAGGACCCTTTAAGTGTATGGCCAGCTTTTATTTGCTTGTGCAGTTCAGTTTAGTTTATACAGTCTGACAAGTTTATTATGTCTTGAAGTTCAAAGGGTCTGACCTAAAAATAAAAAGTTACCTGCTGATTTCCTCTGCACCCATATGGAATAGCAAGTCTGTAGAGGTCATGCCTATGACAACGCCATTGATAGACAATGTGCAGGGATCTGCAACAAAATGGACCCTCTGAAAATGAAATAAAAAAACAAGACTGAGTTGCAAGAATGAAAAAAAATAAAAGAAACTATGAAAGGGTGATATAAGCATTGAGTTTAATAATGATTTTCATCATCAGTCTATGTTATAGAGGTTGCAAATTTGAAAGTTTAAAAAATATATCAGGCTTAGGAGAACACACCAAAAATCACTGGCGGCCTTTCAGGAATGCCATGTCTGAATCTTTCCAGAGAGAATCCTCCTTCATTGTCTTTAGAACTACACTCAAAGACTACCTCTGGGAGCACCTAGATAACACTTGAACTGGGAACTGGCACTTATAGGAGTGTCACACAGTGTAACCTACAGCACTTTAATACCCCTCCAAATCGTGTCTGTAAATTACCTTAATCTTAATATTTCGTATTAATGTGAATTGAATTTCTAATAATGCATTTATTGTTAATAAGTATTATTGGAGTGACCACTTGTTTGTTACTACTAATTTACTGTTTTGCTGTACAATGCTTTTCCCTCAAGGAGCGCTATACAAATAAAAATATACATACATACAAAAGAATTGCTCGATATCGATAATGTCCTAGAATATTTTTTTTTTTTACTCATAACTGTTTAGGCCCCTACTGCGATGGGGCCAACTAATCATATCAGCCTGATTTGGCCAAACAGGTGGTGAGCCAAATCGGGCTGGCGGCTACCTCAACATACAAATGGATCTGTCAGTTTATGGCCAGCTTAAAGCTGTTCATACATGAACCTATCTGCATGTGTATGCCAGCCAAATGGTGTCAGTGAATATCCATGTACTATGGATATCAGTCATCATTTGTTTGCTCGGATTTGAAAATGTAATCTGTGGCCAGTGCAACACCTCTCTCATTCATGCAATTATGATTGTTGGCTGTCAGCCTCAATGAAAAGATCAATAGAAAGGTGGATATAGAAGGTCCACACTGAAATTCAAAGTAGGCCCTGGAATTTCAGATAGTGCGGACAGAAACCAATGGAGTTGGGGAAGGCAGTAGATCTGCTTCACTCAGCCTGCAAATAAAATGCAGACATAGAGCAGCTGAGCCAAAAGGTCACAGAACCAAGATTACCTCTTTGTCTTCTTTGGCTGGTTCAAAGCAGCTGAATGGCGGCTGGGGATAGACTGGATCATGGTGAACATCTCTAAGTGATGGAACGAACACCAGATGGCATCCAGAACTGAAAAGTAATAAAAAGTACAAATCACAATATTTTTTTTCAGTTTCATTTTGCTTATTACCTCACTGAATTATGGTAAAACATTAGATTTTGATTAGATTGCAATACCAGTAACATACACTGTTAAACATATGTGTGCCATTATAAATATTGTCGCTTAAGTTTGGTAAACAGTGTGCTGAGGACTGATCCTCAACACCTGGGATTCCATGCAGCAGTGTAGATATTTTAGATTCTTGCTATAGGGGTTATTCATCTTCCAAACACTTTTTCAGTTATTTTATAGAAAAGAAAATACTTTTTTTAGTTTTCTCTTCCACTTTTTTATTTTTACAGATTTTTCCAAAATCTAAGTTTAAAGTTGAATGTCCCTGTCTCTGGTGTTTTTTTCAGGTGCAGAACCTGAAGGGTTACAATTTTGCAACATTTAGTTGATGCATTTCTCAGCAGCATCTCTGTAGTATTAATAACTATTGTTTCAATTTTAGCCTTTAATGAAACTCAGAGATTCTGCTTAGCAGGGAAAAAGATAAGAAATGTATCCACTAATGTATCCATTTAGAACAGTTTAGAGGTGAAAAATTAGATTTACAGTTCAATAAATTAAAGGAACGGTCACAGAAAGGAAATAGAGAGTAATTGGAAAAAAAACTTTATTTCTGGTTGAAACTGAACTGAATAAAGTGTTGGAAGGTGAACTACCCCTTTATATTTATATAGTTGGCTCTGAATCAGTTTCAGATTAACATTGTTTTCCTCGTTTATAATCCAGATAGGCACAAATAAACGGTTTTATCTGCCGTTTCATAACTTTTTATAAGAGGATTTAAGTCCCAGTATTCAGAGATCTTAACTGAAATTCACTCTACATGCCTGCATTTGTAATTAACATATAAGATTCTTTGTAGCAACTTCTGGATGCAGATTTATATCCATGGATATAAAGGGGAAGCAACACTACTTTCCCCACAGAAGCAACTAAAAGTAGATGGTTTGTGCATGCCCACACACTAACTCCCCCCACTAGACTTTGCCCTGGTATATAAGAAAGAACAGACAGTGCCCATAATTAAATGGCTAGGGACAGTAAGCAGACAACAAGCACTGGAAGTCTAAAAGGTCAACATTTTACATACAGGGTCATCAAAAAATGTAACCATGGGCAACCGGAAGGAACTCCACAGCTCCATAACCCCTTGTTTTAGTGGAGTACCATAAGAAAGCAACTTAGAACAAATATACTTAGAATAAAAAAGCCCCAAACATATTTAATTAAACTGAAGAGTTCCCATTTGGTGAACTGTGTCACACTTTATTTGCATGACTATTAGATGTGCTTTATTATTCTGTTATTTTTTTTCCCCTAGTTCACCGTCTGTGAGATGCAGACAGGGAAACCACAACATTTATGTACGCCTCATCTGGTTACTTGGTAAACACAACTGGCTTGAGCTACCATTTGAAGGTGTTCACTATAGAAACTGAATGTTTCACAAAGAATTATTAACCCTTCTCTACTGGTTTGCGGATGTTTTGGAAATCACTACCTGCTACTCTGTTCACATCTAAATTGTATGCAATCTGGGCTTGACTTACATCTTGTATCAGTCTTTATATGCAATTTCTGGAATCTGTATTATTTGTCCAATGATATATATACCCATTCCATGTTAGACAACGCTAAGGAAAAAGGTAGCGTACACCATACTCTGTCTGGACCAAATTGGCAGCTTATTGGTTGGGGCTTGCCTGAATGATATCTGGCCAGAAAATGGGCAGGTTTAAAAGATTTTTGGAGTAACGACCACATTGGCTCACTCTGTTTGTCGGCCTGCATTTACCATAGTTGTGATCTTGTGACTGTTTGGCTCAAGAGCTAAATCATCAGATCAGCCTGATATTGTCTAGTTTCATGTGGACACATCAGGGAAAGATCTCCTCTTTCAGATCTTTATGTGTATGGCCATATTTATTCATTACACTATGAGACAATCAAGATCACAAATGGGCTGTAGGTGAATATTCTGTTATTTTCACTTACGGACGTGTGCCTTCAATAATCATTTTCAGACAGCGCTTAAACACATCTTCAAATGTCACAGTCAGCTGCAGGTTCTGAATGGGAGAAATTAACGAAGATCAGTCTAGAACAGGTAACCGAAATATCTTGGTTAACCTTCCATGTGCTACCCAAAGGTTGGCAACCAATACACATGACAGAAAGGTCAGCTTTCCAAACAATATGGTAGCCCCATATTTATATGTGATAAACATTTTAGTAACGAATAAAATAAAAGTTACAGTAGAGGACAAAATAGTAATTCAGATCCAAATTACATGGCATTTAAAAAAAAAAAAACACTCGGCATCAGAAAATCATCAGTCATGTAAAAGCAGCATCTAGGGCAGAGAACCTATTTCTCAGAGTATTACCTGAAAGTGTCTCAATTTGACTGTCCAGAGAATACACAGAATGCAGGCCCGGACTGGCAATATGTGGGTTAGGGCAAATGCCAGATGGGCTGCTATAAGGTGCCATAGAAAGTCAGTATTTAGTGGGCTGGTGGGGACTGTTTGGGCCTCTATGTGGGCTGATTGGGCCTCTGTGTACCTGAAATGCCAGGGCCTATTTTGATTCTCAGTCCAGTCCTGACAGAATGCACAGTGTCGCGGACACTCAAAAGATAAACCTAAAAAGTTGAGAAGCAGTTGTAGGCAACTTTGAAGGCCTGGATCATTACTATTATAGGCCTGTTGAACCTCTCTGTTGGTACAGTAAGTTCAGTATAAGAATCAAAAAGAGACCGCTATTTACGGGAAACGGTCATGGGAAAACATGTTTTTTTTTAAAAAAGCATCAGTTAATAGAACTGCTCCAGCAGACGATGTCTAGCCCCATGTCAGATTTCAAAATGAAATATAAAAAAAAAAATCTGTTTTGCTCTTTTGAGAAATGGATTTCAATACAGAATTCTTCTGGAACAGCACTATTAACTCAAGCATTTTGAAAAAATTTTCCCATGACAGGATCCCTTTAAGTTCTCTGTTTTAAGGCGCATACCAGTGTGATGTGTGGGCCGGCTCAAACCCGAGGCTACCACAAAAAATCTTGGGGTCGAGGGTTCGGGTCCGAGCACTCCCTTTCACTGTCCCGGCCTGCAAACTCAAACTGCTGGCTTTCAGTCTGCTCAACTGTTTTGCTACATCACTGCAGGGTAGGTCAGGCAGGGGTCTATAGAGTCAGGGTTGGGAGGGTGCAGGGCGAGAAAACCTCAACCCACACATTACTAGTACACAGTAACCGAGGATTAAATGTCATACCTTCCTATGTCTCAAACAGATGTATACATCTCGTTATGCTTTATTTGCAACAGTTAGCAAATACATAACTATAGATGATTTGAACTAAAGTATTGGGTACATATAATGTGTTCCCACTGATATTGTGCAATGTGACCAAATTCTGAGACAATATATTTAATAAAGATTAGCAACAATTACCTCTATTTGCTCATGTTTTGCATCCAAAAAGGGACCAAGCTGCAAAGAAAGGAAAAAGATAAATAACGGGTCCATTATATGTATACAGACATATAAATGTGTTGCTTCATTCTAACCAGGATGCAGATGTCTGGACGGTCTCTGTTAACACTGTCAATAAGATCTTTGAGGGCATCGTAGGTGATTGTATCTGATGTGGTAAAGGGTCCGCATGCTGTGATTACCATCTGCTGTGGACATTCTATAATAATTACAGAATAAAGAGTTAAGCACTTGCTATATGTAAAATCAACAGCTTCACTAAATGTACAATTCAATAATATGGTAACGGATTGTGAAAAATGGCCTGTTCAGCCAATAATAATCCCTGTGTACCCGAATCCGATGTGATCCAGGGACATCTTAGCACACCTGTCATGTCCCTGCTCCAAAGCTTCAGATGACATCAGAAGATATTGTGTCAGGATTATATGCATTTCAATGGAGCGGGTAAATTCAATTTTGGGTGCAAATTACTGGCAGCAGAAGACAGACCTGTTACTGCAGGAGACTGGGGGAAAAGGGCTTAAATCAAGGAGACTCCGGATAAATAGGCATCTCACCAGCACAGCTAAAATAGCTACTGATCACCAATTAGTTTTGATCAGACTACTAGAAGTAAACAAATAAGACTAAGATCTTATTAGTTGCTATGTATCACTGGTGACCTGTAGCCCCCCTATATGGTTATCTTTTATGCCTAAAGCAAGTTCAGATTTTATTATGCAGGGTTGCAGGTAGACGTTTCAAGTGCTGGTATAGACTTGAGTCGGAGGATCTGCGGGTTTGCAGGTCTTCCCAATAGCTAGTTTTACTTGTTTTTTTCTAATCACGCTTACTAGGATGTCAAAAGTAGACAATCTAAAATAATGTGAAATTAAGTGGTTAAAGGATACGGTCATGGGAAAACACTTTTTTTTTTTTAATGCATCAATTAATAGTGCTGCTATTTTTTTATATTCAGTTTTGAAATCTGGCATGGGGCTAGACATTTTGTCAATTTCCCAGCTGCCCCCGGTCATGTGACTTGTGCCAGCACTTTAGGAAGGAATTTCTTTCTGGCAGGCTGTTGTTTTTCCTTCTCAATGTAACTGAATGGAACGCAGTGGGACATGGGTTTTACTATTGAGTGCTGTTCTTAGATCTACCAGGCAGCTGTGTGTTAGGGAGCTGTTATCTGGTTACCTTCTCATTGTTCTTTTGTTAGCCTGCTGGGGGGGTTGATATCACTCCAACTTGCAGAATAGCAGTAAAGAATGACTGAAGTTTATCAGAGCACAAGTCACATGACTTGGGGCAGCTGGGAAATTGGCAAATTGTCTAGCCCCATGTCAGATTTCAAAATGAAATATATTAAAATTGGTTTGCTCTTTTGAGACATGGATTTCAATTCAGAATTCTGCTGGAGCATCATAATTAACGGATGCATTTCGGAAATTTTTTTTTTTCCCATGCCAATATCCCTTTAGGATAAATAAATCTCACTGCAGAACTCCCATAACGTTTCTCTAATGCTGCTCCCAGCCATTGCAGCTTTTACCAGCTGTTGCACACTGTTCCATACTGGATGGGACCTTCTTTGGTGAACTGCAGCTTGTGCTTGTGGCTAAATTACTACTTTTACAATCCCAATGAAGAGCTATTGAACTGCTGGAGAGCAACCTAACATTTTACCTTTAAAGGGAAACTGTCATGGGAAAACATTTTTTTTTTTTTAAAAATGCATCAGTTAATAGTGCTGCTCCAGTAGACTTCTGCACTGAAATCCATTTCTCAAAAGAGCAAACAGATTTTTTTATATTCAGTTTTAAAATCTGACATGGGGCTAGCCATTTTGTCAATTTCCCAGCTGTCATGTGACTTGTGCCAGCACATTAGGAGGGAACTGCTTTCTGGCAGGCTGTTGTTTTTCCTTCTCAATGTAACTGAATAGTACACAGTGGGACATGGGTTTTACTATTGAGTGCTGTTCTTAGATCTACCAGGCAGCTGTTATCTTGTGTTAGGGAGCTGTTATCTGGTTACCTTCCCATTGTTCTTTTGTTAGGCTGCTTGGTGGGGGAAAGAGAAGGTGTGATATCACTCCAACTTGCAGTAAAGCAGTAAAGAATGATTGAAGTTTATCAAAGCACAAGTCACATGACTTGGGGCAGCTGGGAAATTGACAAAATGTCTAGCCCCATGTCAGATTTCAAAATGAAATATAAAAAAATCTGTTTGCTCTTTTGAGAAATGGATTTCAATGCAGAATTCTTCTGGAACAGCACTATTAACTGATGCATTTTGAAAAAAACATTTTTCCCCATGACAGGATCCCTTTAAATCTTAGTCATTCAAAGACCCTGGTATCTTACTACATGAAAGGCAAAGCTCCAGGATCATTTTAAAAAATATAAATGGGGACAAGTAGGGATGCACCAAACTCACTATTTTAGGATTCGGCCGAATCTAGAATACTGTGAAAGAATCCAGAACCAAATCCAACCCCTAATTTGCATATGTAAATTAGGGAAATGAGGGGGCAAAGCATGGCTAAAAATGTTTGAATTCCTCGTTTGTGGGATGAAGTCGTGATTTCTTTTTGCTTCAGCAGGTAGTTGGATCTGGGGGAATCTGAATGCTGCTGAAAAAGGTTGAGTTCCAGACCAAAGCCTTGATTCAGTGTATCCTAGTGACAACCAAGCATTTAGCAATCCAACTACTTTTACAGCATGGAAATAAAGAACATGTATTAACTGTACATAAGATTGCGACCTTTGCAGGAAAAAAAGTACAGGCCTTTCTATATTTTTATCCTTCGACATTAAAGGGATTCTGAAATGATTTTTATGATCTAGTTTTTTTTTCTAAATTACACGGTTTACACTGCAAACAATTCATTTTAGAATATAAAATATAATTCTTGAATCAGCAAGCGGTTTTTTTTTATAATATTGGTGTGTAGGCAGCCATCTTAGTGCTTTCAGAAAGAGTCAGCACTTTAGGATGGAACTGCTTTCTGGCAGGCTACTCAATGTAACTGAATAGTACGCAGTGGGACCTGGATTTTACTATTGAGTGCTGTTCTTAGATCTACCAGGCAGCTGTTATCTTGTGTAGGTAGCAGTTCTCTCATTACCTTCCTATTATTTTGTTATTATGCTGCTGGGGGGAGGGTGGCGAAATCACTCCAGCTTGTAGTTAGGCAGTAAAGAGTTACGGAAGTTTATCACAGCACCTGGTTACCTTCCCATTGTTCTGTTGTTAGGCTGCTGGGGGGGTATCACTCCAACTTGCAATACAGTAGTAAAGAGTGATTGAAGTTTATCAGAGCACAAGTCACATGACTGGGGGCAGCTGGGAAACTGACAATATGTCTAGCCCCATGTCAGATTTCAAAATTAAACAAAAAAATCTGCACTTTTGAGAAACGGATTTCAGCGTAGAAGACTGCTGGAACAGCACTATTAACCGATTCGTTTTGAGGCGCTAGGACGGCAACGCCTCTGGTATCTCTTTGGAATCATCGTAGACTGACAGACAACAGTTTAAGATAGTGATTCATCCTATAAGGTGCATTACACATGTAAGGCTCGGTAAGCGCAAATTGCCTGCGGGACATAACAGGAGCTCCGGCGATACTATACTATTGCAGTTTTTGTTCTAGGTGTACGGAATATCACCTCTACTGCATGCGCCATTGATTTCCCCTATAAGTGTTAGAAGTTGGAGAAAGCCATCAGATAACTGGAAGAATAGCTCTTGGAGGACTACTGGGATGGTAGACATAGAGACAATACTAAACACACACAAGATGCTAGCAACGACCACAATGAGTTCACCTGGTCTACATCTTGACTAAGCTTGGAGATGTGACAACTTAACCACAACAGGAAAACCTGCTATAAAAAATAGCGAAGAGCACGTCAATGATGTAGTATGAGCTCCCCCCCCCCAGGCAGGGAAAAACATACACAAGACTCAAAGTACACATAATTCAGAGCAAAAATCTGCTCAGTAACTGACCTATAAACTAACACGATATGGGGGTGGGGGGACACTTCCCTGTATGGTTTATTCGATTTAAATTGTCCTAGATCTATTTATTGTAATGTGCATCAGAATATAATGTGGTTGAAAATAATTTGCAATATTGGGTAAAGCGGCGCAGTTTTGGGATAACAACTTCTCTGTTGGTACAGTAACTGCTACTTTTTATGATTGGATGATGTAATTAATTCACATCCTGGTAGTCACATGACTAATCTTATTACCAGACTAACAGCAGAAACAGAACAGTTTCATACTTTTCATCTCATTCAAGTTCATCCGTCCTCCTGCCAATGGTTAAATCCTCCTTTGAATTAACTTTTAGTAGGATGTAGAGACTGATATTCTGAGACAATTTGCAACCAGTTTTCTGTTTTTATTATTTGTGATTTTTAAGTTGTTCACCTTATTAGTTAGCAGCTCTCCAGTTTACAAGTTCAGCAATTTGTTTGCTAGGGTTCAAATTACCCGAGCTATTGTGCACCGATAGGATTAAGAGACTGAAATATGAAAAAGCAAGAACCTGAATAGAAAGAGGAGCAATACAAAGTAGCAATAACAATACATTTGTAGCCTTACAGAGCATTTGTGTTTAGACGCCATTCAAAAGCTGAAAATATTGCCTCCACTAGTGGATGTTGCAGTACACGTTGAAATCCACCATGACTGCCTTTACCCATCCTTCTGGATGCAGGAAGAGCAGCAGATTATTTGCGAATCTGTTTAGTCTGGCACTAGCCTACCCACATAGCTGCATACATACCAATGCTGCAAATATTTTGGAAATTAATTTAAAATGTATAGTTCCAATACAATTTTATATAAAGTATGTTGTCTAAAGTTACTCCTTAAAGTAACAATATAGTATTATTAAGCATTACTAAGCATTTAGCACTTGCTCCCTTGGTATTGGGCAGGCCCAATAAACAGAGACAGATTGCCTGTCCAGGACAGATCGTATCATAAAGTGAACATTGGAAACTAGAGGATTCTGCACTACACTGGCACCTGCAGGTTCAATGGTGTAGTTTGCCTTTAAATTAGCTCATAATATGACAGAGACCAATTTGCAATTGGACTTTTTTGTATTATTTTGGTGATTTTTGAACGTTTTCGCTTTTGGGTGAGCAGTTCTCCAGTTTGTAACGTCAAAAGCTATCTTGTTGCTAAAGTTTAGTTTACCCGAGCAACCAAGCGTGAGAGAGTGGAGAATGAAATGAATATGAGAAGGTCTGTACATAAAGGTAATGAAATTGTAGCCTCACTACCATTTTTTTGTAATTTCACAAAGTGTTATTGATAGTTATTGATTTTATTTGCAACACTTACCTTCAAATTCTTTGCTGGGCAGGTGAAACGGAAGCGGGACTCCCTAAAACAGGTAAATATACTATTAGAGCAAATTTTAGATTGCACAGAATGAGATGTATACAGAATACGAATAGTTTGTTTTTAATATAAAGGATCTGTTATACAAATGATACAGTCTTCTAGAACAGTGCTGTACAATTTCTGTGGTACAGAGGGCAGGAATGTTTCTTGCCTATGTGGTGGAGGGTTGTTGGACAGTTTTGACCCGGTTTTTAAACCGCAATCACTTTAAAGGTGTGAACAATATGGGGATTAGTCTGAACTTTAGGAGTAAACAGTGCAGGGGTCAGTTATGGTTGGGGCAGATTCGGGGAGATTTAGTCGCCTGGCCTCTTTTGCAGGGCAACAATCTCCCCGAACTGCCTTCCGTCTGCTTGAATGAAGAATCGCCTGCACTAATGCACTCGCTGCAATTCGATTTCCGCAGTTGCCCAAAGTTTCCTCCTGAGGCAATTTCAGAAATCGAAGCACCACAAGTGCATGCGCACAGGCAATTCTTCATTCAAGCAGACGGAAGGCAGACAGAAGGCAGTTTGGCAGTTGTTGCCCCGCAGAAGAGGCGATTAGTCTCCAGGTGACTAAATCTCTCAAAATCTGCCCCAACCCTTAAAGGAACAGTTCAGTGTAAAAATAAAAACTGGATAAATAGATAGGCTGAGCAAAATAAAAAATGTTTCTAATATAGTTAATCAGGGGAAAATATAATGTATAAAGGCTGGAGTGACTGGATGTCTAATATAATAGCCAGAATCAAACTTCCTGCTTCTCAGTTCTTTAACTCTGAGTTAGTCAGTGACTTGAAGGGTGGCCACATGGGACATAACAATTAATCCTCAGCCTTCAGCTCAGATTCAAAAGCAACAGTTATGGCCCCCCTCAAGTTACTGACTGGTTACTGCCTGGTCACCAGGGTAACCAGTCAGTGGAAAACAAGAGAGCTGAAAAGCAAGAAGTAGTGTTCTGACTATTATGTTAGACATCCAGTCACTCCAGCCTTTATACATTACATTTTTGGCCTACAAACTAGATTAGAAATATTTTTTATTTTACACAGCCTATCTATTTACCCAGTTTTTTATTTTTACACTGAACGATTCCTTTAATCTCAGTACCGATACCTTTTAAAGCTTTAACAAGGGAAGCAGTCAGAACAGGGAGACTCATGTGAGGGCCACACAAGGGGGCATCCAGCCTACGGGCTGCCAGTTGAACAACACTGTATTAAAATGTGCTAGATCTGAGTAATGCCGGTGTAATAAATCCTGATTTTCACATTACTGCACAGAGGAAAGGAATTACCAGAGATAAGGATTGGGCTTAGTCCTTTTTAGTCTGTTTACCAACTACAGAGTAGGTGATCTGGATGGTTAGGAAATAATTTTTGCACAACACTAAAATAATAAAATCGGCAAATTAGCCACTTTTTAACAATTAAATCAAGGCCTTTCTTGTCAAGCTTAGCTAATAAAAAAAATATTTAAAAAATGGCAAATTGGAGGAGACTTCAGATAGGGTTTTTGCCTTCCTCTGGATCAACTAGCAGTTAGGCAGGTAAAAAAAAAAAAAAAGATCTTTTTCTTAACCTTTTCTATGAAACATTAGTAAAGCTGTAATATGAATAACATGATATTCAGTGCAAGTAAAAAGGTAATTTTTTTCTCTAAAACAGTGACTTAAAGATGTTAATAGATGTTGAAGTTGATGTTTGGCCCATAAAACTGTAATAAATATATAAAATCTGTTTGGTTCAGCAAAGTGTTTTTTAGTTTCCAACACACATGGAAAAAGGAATCCTCAACATTTGAGGGTACTGGTCAGAGACACCATAGGTAAATTCTGGCCAATCTCTGTGGGGTAGACCGTACGAAAGAACTAAATCTGGATGTACCTGTGCCTGGCTGACATGGAGACCTGTTGGACTCTATTCAGTGCCCCTTCCCACATTTCTGGTATGTTTTCATTTCACTTTTGTTTGGTATTGAGCAGAACATTCCGAAAAATGATATACAGGTATGGGACCTATTATACACAATGCTCGGGACCTGAGGTTTGCCGGATATTTCCATAATTTGAAAATCATGTAAACATTAAATAAACCCAATCGGCTGGTTTTGCTTCCAATAAGGATTAATTATATCTTAGTTGGGATCAAGCACAAGTTACTGTTTTATTATTACAGAGAAAAAGGAAATCATTTTTAAAAATTTGGATTATTTCATTATAATGGGATCTATGGGAGATGGCCATTCTGTAATTCTGAGCTTTCTGGATAACGGGTTTCCCAGATAAGGGATCCAATACCTGTACACGTATGTCAGTACCAGTTAAGGTATACAAGTATATTTCTAGGGTTGAAAGCTGAAATGGTCAGGAATTGGGACAGAATGCATGTGAAGTTGAAAATCTCGCCTAGTAACACTGATTTGTTTACATTCTGGTAAAAATCTACTAAGGCTTTCACCCCAGGTACTGCCCAAGTACTAATCTGTGGTACTGAACCACAAGGAATAAATTAGTCCGATGTGTAGCAATAGAGGCAGAAAGGGCTCAGGTTACACAGAAGATAGCAGATAAGCTCTGTAGAACATAGTGGTGTTATCTGCTATCCACTATTTAACCTGTGCCTTTCTGCCATTAGTTGGAGAAACTAGAGCTTATAGCTCCTAAGGCACCGGACACAAGTGTATTTACAGAGCGTTTTCGGCACTGTCCACACCACGGTGTTGACAATGACAGTGCCATCATGCCATTGGCTAAGCTTAAACCACTAGCGTATCGACATGACTGTTGGCTTTTTTTTTTTTTTTTTTTTTTAAACGAGGCGGATACCGCACCGAACACTCTGTAAATCCACATATCTGGGGCCTCAACAGTACCAAAGAAATAAATATATTATATTTTAGAAAGTGGTTGATTTTGAGGGATTCTTATCAAATGAAGGTGCCATGCAGAAGTTTTAAAGCTTAAATCAGACAAACTGCCTGCAGGATTTGGGAATTTATGGTACCTTTCAATAGAAGTAGATATAGTGTGCAGTATTTTGTTAATGAAGCAGACTTTACTAAACAAATATATAAAGTATAAAGTACAATATAATCTCTAGGTGTCATGAATACGATAGGAGACAAAACACATCCTTTAGCCGATATTACAAGCAGGTTGAGGAGGTTTAATGGAAACAAAGGACTATAAGCAGTATAGGATTTATAAATCCCCACAGAATATTCATTTGCAAAAAAATGAAAAAGAAAGACTGCAGCACTGCAAATTTGCTCATCTTCACTTCTTACCTCATAGAGTTTAGTAGGAACAAATCTCCTGCCAGTGCTGTTGGTGCCTTCCATAATTACCACCTAGGAATCAAAAGGCAACATAAGAAAAACCTACAGTATATAGCTTTGCCGGTAAGCGAACGTCCCACACGCTGAAACTTGACCTGCTGAAAAACGCAGGCGGAGAATCAGCCCGTATGATGGCGTCAACCCCTTACCCTTGCCTGCAACCATTGTATTTGTCCAAGTGCAGGCACACAAGGAGGATTTTGATCCCAAAATGCAAACGATTATGTTTCAGCTCAGTAATTCACCACGTTTGCCTGAACCAGGGTCAATATAATGGATACAGGTGCAGGCAAGGTAAAGGGCCGATTCTCAGCCTGCATTTTTCAGCCCTGTACAGCATTAGCCTTAGGCCCTGGAACAAGATAAGACAGGATAACAAACATTTGATGCACATAATAAGTGGAGAACTTAAAGCTTGGTTTGGCAATTAACATTTTTATCCGTTTCATTTTTCTATGAGCTCAAGCAATTTACGCATAAACCTAAAATATTCTGCTGCACATGGATGTTATGAGGCTATACACAATTAACAGGAAGGCTTTTCATCTAACAAAGAAAATTTACCATCTGAGTGGGGACATCATAGGTTGCATAATATACGTTATAAAAAGGCTGTAGCATAAGACTAGCAACAAAGTTACTTGTATAACTCAATATATTTTCCTGTATTAATGAGGGACTGATTTAGCTGCACTTTGGAACATTATGAGTCCACTTTTACACAGCTATAGATTCAGATTACTGTACATTCATTAAGCCTTTTGATAGATCAGGGCTTGCCAAATGGAGGCACAACAGGCAGTGGATTTTTATGGCTCCCAGTCTGATCATGTGCTGCAGCGACATGGCATCATCATTTTAATATAATCTGAAACGCAGCAATATGTCAAATAATCTGCCAACTGTAGAGAATAAAATTGGACAGCACTACTCTAAATCAGATATAAATTAAATTATATGTAATAGACCACACTTGAAGGAAATTATTTTCTTAATCATCTTTTACTTTATCATGAGTAGTAACCATATCGCTAACAGCCCAATGGTCCAGGAAACAAACAACAGTAAAAGCTTAGTTTACAGTATTTTCTTGGTCCAGTTTTGTATACTAAAAAAAAAAAAAAAACTAGGACAAATTCAAAACCCGTGTTCATGGTTGTTTGCACAAACCTTTTCCTTGGTCTGTTTTTCTCAGATTTCATTATAAAATTAAAATTTAACCAGCAAAACAGTTTGCAGAAAATATAAATCTCACTTACTGCATCCCTGTGTGTTTAGGCAATAAAATGAATGATATCTGTCAGTCAGCACACCTTTGAAGCACTTTAAGTATTACTAGGAAGGGTTACTTGAATTGTGCATTACCTGTCCTGGAAATAGAGAATAATCTTTCAGTTCAGACAAGTCAACTGGAACCTGCATCCCTGCTGAGTGCTCTCTGTCTCCCTCCAGGATGACCGATTTGGAATTTAACTTGCCGTTGCTGTCACACCCAATCTGTCCAAGCACGGTCACAGTCTCCTGTTATTTAAGATAATTAAAGTTCATCAGTTAATAGTGCTGCACCAAATAGTGCTGCTCCAGCAGACTTCTGCACTGAAAACCATTTTTCAAAAGACCAAATAGATTGTTTTATATTTAATTTTTTTATATTGTAAATTTCCCAGCTGCCTCCAGTCATGTGACTTGTACTCTGATACACTTCAGTCACACTTTGCTGCAAGCTGAAGTGATATCACTGAGCAGCCCATCAATGGGAAGGGAACCAGTAAAGCAACTCCCTAACACAAGATAACAGCTGCCTAGCAGATCTAAGAACAGCACTCAATAGTAAAATCCAGGTCCCACTGGGACATTTTCAGTTAAATTGAGTAGGAGAAACAACAGCCTGCCAGAAAGCAGTTCCATCCGAACGTGCTGGCTCTTTCTGAAAGCACATGTCCAGGCAAGATGACCAGAGATTAACCTACACACCAATATTACAGCTAAAAAATACACATGCTGGTTCAGGAATTAAATTTTATATTGTAGAGTGAATTATTTGCAGTGTAAACAGTATAATTTAGAAATAAAAACTACACTATAAAAATCATGACAGAATCCCTTTATATTAATGATCAGTGAAAGGAGAATTCATCAGAAAAATATTTACATATTGGCCTCAAGTTATATATTTAATGCACAAAAACATGCATAGTCCGTACAAGCATGCTGGAAGACCAGTATAAAATAATTATGCTTGTGTTACCTTGATTATATTGCAGATACTGGCAGATAACGTATGGAAACAAATACACAATGTACCAGCTGAAAAAAAAAACATGTAAAACTAAGCACCAAGCAATCTTACTTGCGCTGGCAAAGAGACAGAGGTAAACTCATCAATTTGAAAGTGGTTCTTCAGGGATGCACCAAGTTCTTCTATCTGACTGCTAACCACTAAATTAAAAGAGAAGTAAAGGAAGAACAATTAGAAAGCAGCAAAATATTATTTCTCCGTTATTAAAGGAAATCTTATAATCACATATTAAGGTCCGCCCTTCGTCCATAACAGATAAGCATGGGGCTACAGCTTGATTCTGCTCCATGTTACAGTCTTTATAAATAAAATTGATTCAGGACAATTTACTTACAGTAAAATAGAAATTAACATTGTTACATACAGTTTCCAAACCATTTACCTTCTCTGATGTCCATTAACTTCTGAAACATAAACTTGTACATTTTTGTCAGTGGTTCATCCTGAGAGGTGAACAGTTCAACATTAGTATTGGATCCACTACCACCACTCCACGTAGTTCCTTGTGACTCCCCAAAGGTTGTCACCACTTCTCCTTTGTTGGTTCGAGAACCATACTTTTGCGATGGGGTGGCACTAGCAAGAAAATAGTTTGTTTTGGTATGTCAATACTTAGATATAATAATACATGTTAGAACAAATTAACTTTCAAATTTGTGCTTTCCACATCATTATGACTTTTGCAACAAATAGATGATAAAAATTATATATTGATACAATAATATTTTTTTTTTTAACCAGAATTCATTTTCTAATTCAATCACCATAATATACCCACAAACTAAACCTCAACCAGCATATCCCTTGTCAATTGCCAATATTCAACCCAAACTGCTTGAAAATTATTAATGTCTACACAGACACACATTAATCTGACCAAACTATGTGATCACTGTTCTGGAACACAATTTTAAGTAACCACACCACAGAAAAATCACAGGTACAAACAACACGCAACAAGACTGACAGATGAAGATGCAGTGTGCGGCGTCCATATCAGACAGTCATCATCATCAGGCAGTCGGATACCTGCAGTTTATACTTGCAATTTTTCCATCAATTCCATTATAATCGGTGCCTGGTACTTGTCGCCTGCTTTTGTTGCTGCGCAACTGACAAGAATGGTTTCTGGAGTTCAGCCCTTAGTGATAAAATTTGCCCACATGGGGGAGTAATAAGTACCTGGAGAATAAATGAATATACTGAAAATCTGTCAGTGTACAAACTTCTTTATCACTTCTCAATCTAAACTCTTGCATTACCTATTAGGGCAAAAGCATTTTCTAAACAGCAGCCAGAAATACCTTTGCAGAGCAGTTGGGTCCTCTCTTGTACCTATAAATGCAATAATTGTCTTAATAATCTGCTATGCAAAGGTGATTTTTGCATTGTTGGCAGCTAGAAAGTGCCAATGGAAATACTCAAGGGAGCGGGACACTAACATTAGCGTCATCACTGAGCTCTTATGCATTGGGCATGGGCACCACAGCTCTCAGAGACATAATAATAGATCAACACTTGGGGTTGTTTAGCAGGTCTCAGCACAGGAAGAACACATAAAGCTTCAGAACTTCACACTAATAACTACATCTGTCTCTGTTGACACCTGTCATATTTGCTAAGGGCACAGCACTGACGGCAGAATCCATAGTAAAGCAATTTGTCGGACAACATCCACCTTAGTATGTGTTATCTTTGCTATGGCTGCTCCTCTGATAGCAGTATTCACAGTACAGTTGAACGATAGAGCATACTATTTATTATCATATAAATTATAGTTTGGTCTATAGCAATATGCCCAAACAGCTATGGATGTATTTTACAGATTATTTATATTGCAGTGCGTCCATTAGAATGGCCTGTTTTTGACCAATAGCATAAACAAAATGTCACAGCATATAAGAAAATAATTTTAGATTTTAAATGAAAAATATGTAGAAAATAATTATACCTGGGGGAAAAGCTGGCTGGGGAGAACAGCACATGAGGGCTTCTGTTTATTGATGATATCCGTTTAGATTGAGGATGTTCTGGAGTAGACAAGTTACGCTTTTGGGATCCCTGTAGGCAATATAAGATAATTTAGTTTATTTGAATGCAATTTCCAAGGAAAGCCAGAGTCTCAAATGGTACAAAGTTGGATGGAGGCAGCTATGTTTGAAGCATTTGTAATCTGGCATAGCTATCAATAATGCCAGGCTATGTTTCCAGATGCTAGGCCAAACCTCAAGACTTCTGGAAAAGTATTATGATAGTAAAGGACAATTGGCGTGGATACTGAAAGTCATGATTAACCAGCAGAGTAACACCAACACAAATGCAAGAAAAAACAAAAGTAAAAAGGACATAATAAGTTTACCACATAATATATCCATTATACAAATGAAAAGAGGAAAAAAAATAAATGAAGTAAAATTAAGATGTACTTTTGTAGGAAGGCTGGCCAAACATCCATGGGCTGGACACACTTTCAACAACCCCTTTGAACAGGTATATTTGGCTTTTATAATATGTGTTCTTTTGGGAGCCATATCCCATCAATGTTACTCACGGGTGCCAATGTGACATTACCTTTACAGGAATTGTCTGTGTGTAGAAAATGCATCAACTCTTCATAATATTTATTGGGCTATACTTGAGGGCTTCTTGTCCTAATGTAGGACTGATCCACACCTCTGCTGCTCACTCTAGTCTGCACTTTAGCCTTATTATGAATAAGAGTGTTGGGCACTTTCAGGCAGATATTTACATCTCTTAAAGGAGAATTCAGCCCGTCCCAATTGATAAAAACCCCTAGCCTACATAATCCCTTCTCTCCACATAGGTGATAACACATGTAAATACCCCTAATCCTGTAATTACCCCTCGTTGCAGAGTCAGCGCAGCTGAGCTCATGGGCTCCATCTTCAGCTCTTCTACAAGTAAGCATCGTATCGGTGCATGCGCAGTTGGGGCAGTCTTCCTCTTCGTGATAACTGAGCATGCACCAAAAGTGACGAGAATTGCTGAAGGGAACCAGAAGCACTGGTATTTACAGGTGTTGTCACCTATGTGGGAGGGAGCAGGGAGGGGGGACTATGTATGGTAGGGGTATTAGTAGGGGGGTTTGAATTCTCCTTTAACAAACGTTGCTTCAAACCAAACTGGCCCAATACTACTCTCTGTTTTAGCTTTGGCTAATCAGTCTGATTAAGATCAAGCTCAACCCACAGAAAACAATGGTTACATGGGAAAAGGTGATGAACCAATGAGAATACAGCAATATGTAGCCATAACAGTTTTTTTTTATTTTTTTAACAGAATACATTTCCCAAGATATGCAGATCATTTTCCATTTACTCACTTTGGCAGGTGTAGCGTACGAGTCCAAGAGATTTTCTTCTTCTGTCTCCACCTCAATTCTTCATATTTATTAAAGACAAAACAACTAAAAACTTTCACTGGCATAACAAATCCACAGAAATTAGCACAGTTTAGAACAAAACATATATATAAAATATATACAGCTGTGCTCATAAGTTTACATACCCTGGCAGAATTTATGATTTCTTAACCGTTTTTCAGAGAGCATGGTTAGTGGTTGGCTGAGGCCATTTATTGTCAAACTGTGTTTATTCTTATTTAAATCATAATCACTACACAAACTACCCAAATGACTCTGATCAAAAGTTTATATACCCCAGTTCTAAATACCATGTATTGCCCCCTTTAACAGTTTGAAGTCTTTTGTGGTAGTTGTGGATGAGGCTCGCTATCTTCTGCACGAAACTGAGATGGCCACTCCAGAACCTTAATTTTATTTTCAGTTTTAGACTCATCACTCCAAATGACTTTGTGCTAGAAGGTGAGGCTTGTCTCTGTGCTGTTTGGCATATTGTAAGTGGGATACTTTGTGGCATTTGTATAGTAATGGCTTTCTTCTGGCAACTCAATCATGCAGCCCATCTTTCTTCAAGTGCCTCCTTATTGTGCATCTTGAAACAGCCACACCACATTTTTTCAGCGAGTCCTTTATTTCACCTTAAGTTATTTGTGGGGTTTCCTTGCATCCTGAACAATTCTGGCAGTTGAGGCTGAAATTTTTGTTTTATTTGGTTTGGTTTCAACAGAACCCCTAATTTTCAACTTCTGAATTAGAAGTGAACACTGCTAATTGGCCTTCTCAATTCCTTTGTTATTTTCTTACATCCCTTTCCTGTTTTATAGCGTTCAACTATCATTTCCCGCAGAGCCTTTGACAATTCTTTTGCTTTCCCCATGACTTACAATCCAAAAAACATCAGTGCAGCACTGGAAAGATGCAAGGGTCTGTCAGGAGTCCAGAAAGTCATTGACCTTTTATACACACCCACTAATTACAAGCAAACAGATCACAGGTGAAGATGGTTACCTTTAATAGCCATTCTAACCCTTTTGTGTCAAGTTGTGTGCATGTTATCAGGCCAAATCACCTGGGTATGTAAACATTTGGTCAGGGTAGTTTGTGTAGTGATTAAGATTAAGAGTAAACACAGTTGATTGACAATAAATTGCTTTAACAAACCACTAACCAAGAGTGAAAGAAAAGTATTTGTGTTATCATTCATATTCTCTAAAAATTATTAATAAATCAAATTGTGCCAGGGTGTGTAAACTTATGAGCACAATTGTATGTTGTTTATGGGGAATCACACTGGGATTTGCACCACACTACAGAGTGAAGGAAAAACAATCAATATATTTTCCAACTCAAATTATCTTTACCAGCAGCTGTAAAATGGCAACAGGAAAGTAGGCTTGAATTTAGCAACACAAGTCCAAAATATAAAATAGCTTACTTCTGCAAAATTACAGTGGCCAGAGTGCAGCCCCCCCCCATGAACAGCAAGTTACACTCACAGAAATCCTTTTTGCTCTCTCAGACCCAAACAGTCTGGTCTCAGTAAATTCACCTGCTGCTCACTTACTTAAAGGAACAGTTAAGTGTACAAATAAAAATTGATTGTATGTGCAAAATAACAAATGTTTCTAATAGTTAGCCAAAAATGTAATCTATAGAGGCAGGAGTGACTGGATGTCTAACACAACAGCCAAACCCCAGCTTCCTGCTTTTCAGCTCTCTACCTCTGAGTTAGTCAGTGACTTGAAGGGGGGGGCACATGGGACATAACTGTTCAGAGAGTTTGCAATTGATCCTTAGCATTCAGCTCAGATTCAAAAGAAACAGCTATGGCCCATGTGCCCCTCCCTTAAGTCACTGATTGGTTACTGCCTGGTAACCAATCAGTGGAAACAAAGTAAGCTAGAAAGCAGGAAGTTGAGTTCTGTTCTGTTATATTCAACATCCAGTCACAGTAACTATATTAGAAACATTTTTCCATTTTGTGCATAAAATCTATTTACGCAGTTTTATTTTTTCCCCTAAACAATTCCTTTAAAACACCCCTTGGATGTCCAGCCCACACCTCTACCTGGTTAAACCTGTGGTGTCTCAAAACCTTAATAAAGGGGATACATACAGACTCAAAACCTAAAGAAAGGGAATATATACCGGCCATCCAGGATGTATGTCCTCTAACTTGTACTATAAATAGTGTTGTGCCGGTCAATGGTGCTAGGAGTGGATCCACTTTACTGTGCCGCTGTAAAAAATTCAGGAGTAGAAAAGTGGACCATAAACATGGTGTGCTCTTAGCCACATCCCATTTGGAGATAAACCATAGATTTTTTAGTTTGTCAGTCTTGTAATGGTCAAGAACACGTGCAATAAAAAGAAAAGAAAAAAAAAGTACTAGAAAACCATGAAAAGGATACAGCTCTTGAATAGTATTAAAATCCCTGTTTCCACAATGTTTCTCTTTTTTCATGGAAGGACGTGGTCTGGCACTTTTCTTGTTCAAAACCTGAATTTATAAAGATTTATTAAATAGTACAGTCATGTTCTTTCATGGATATTAGGATATTTAACTGTGCACATTTTTGAGCCAAATGCAAACGTGAAAGCCTATTCTGCTTACAGTATTTACAGTTTGTGCAAGGAGAAAGAAAGAGGACAGCTGCTCTGGCTTAAAGTAAAAAATTATCTTTGTACAATTGGCAGGTTATAATGGTATCCCAATGTACTTAAGCTAAATAAAATGAGTGACAGTGTAAAAATGACAGGTTAACATCACTAACCTAAAGTCAACACAGACCTTGTTAGAATTCATTATAAAGTTAATTTAAAAGCCAAAAAATTCCTGCAACTGTTATTTTAACAGTAAAAGTCACAGTCTCACATACATTTAGATTCAATAGTTATTTTTAAAAAAAAAACAGTTTAATACATAACAGATAAAGTAAAAGAACCTAGGTCACTTGATTAAGTTACTTGGTGAGGTGTTTTCTGGCGTAGCTGGCTCTGTTGAGGAGCATTTTATAGAGACAGAGAGGAAGAGAGCAGCACTTGGGTACAGTTCTAGACTGAGGTTCTAAATAGGCTCTAGCATTTTTAACACAAAAAGCCCCCCACATACCAAATTAATCTATTTCATCTTAAAAGGGTGGTTCGCCTTGAAATAAAATTTTAGAATGCTACAGAAAGGCAAATGCTATGCAACTTTTCAATTGGTCTTCATTATTTATTTTTTAGGTATAGGTCTTCCTCTTCTGACTCTCTCCGCCTTACAAATGGGGGTCACCAACCCCCATCTTAAAAATGAATGCTCTGAAAGGCTGCACATTTATTGTTATTGCTACTTTGTATTTCTCTACTTTCTATTCAGGCTTCTCCTATTCATATCTCAGCCTCTTATACAAATGAATACATGGTTTCAAAGGTAATTTGGAACATAGTAACCAGACCGCTGAAATTACAAACTGAAAAACTGCTGAATAAAAAGCTAAATAACTTATAAACCACAAATAATAAAAATTGAAAACCAATTGCAAATTATCTCAGAATATAACTCTCTGCATCATACTAAGGCAGGGGACAGACAGGGAGATTCGGGGAGATTCTGTCGCCTGGCGTTTTTTAGCAGGCGACAATCTCCCCGAATTACCTTCTCCCTGTCTGCCGCTAGTATACTGACAAAGCGCCAGCGCCTGTGCAGACGCGGCGCGGCGATTTCCGGAATCGCCCGAAGTTTCCTCGCGAAGTATCTTCGGGCGATTCCGGAAATCGACGCGCCGCGTCTGCACAGGCGCTTTGTCAGTATACTAGCGGCAGACAGGGGGAAGTAATTCGGGGAGATTGTCGCCTGCTAAAAAACGCCAGGCGACAGAATCTCCCCGGATCTCCCTGTCTGTCCCCAGCCTAAAAGTTAATTTAAAGGGGAAGAACCCCTTTAAAACAGCCCCTCTGGCATTTGTCAACATTGCCAGTCTAGGTCTGCTTGGGTTGTCAAGGACAATAAGGAAAGTGCCAGAAATCTAAGGATGTCACAGTCTGATAAGCTTAGACTGTTAAACCTAATACTCCAGCCTATTAGGACCAGTAACAGATTCCCCTAATGACAAGTGTGGCCCCAGGTTGACAAATTTTAATTCCTATATGATGTAAACATAGATAGACCATTTGCACTTGGTCTTAATTTTTTTTGTGCTTAAAAAAATAGGCCATTCTATAACATACTAAAAAGGTGGAAAAATCCCTATTTGAACATTTTAAGCTTTTACTGCATCACTTAAATATAACCAGAAAATGACAAGACAGCCTTTGAACTGTATTGCGTATCCTTTTACTGATGATATCACAATATATCTGTGTAGCAGATTCTGGCAAACTTCTGTGTTCTTGAAACAGAACATTAATACTTTTTACTGTGACACTGCATTAGTTCTGGTTTGGAGCAAGTACTCATTTGTGCTCTGAAATCTATAATGTCACACACAAAGTCATGGATACATACCACAGCTCAGCTTTATCAGACTATTTAGAGCAGGGATTCCCAACCAGTGGCCTGTGAGCAACATGTTGGATCCAACCGCTTGGATGTTGCTCCCAGTGGCCTTAAAGCAGAAGCTTATTTTTGAATTTGTGCCTTGAAGGCAAGTTTAGTTGCATAAAAACCAAGTGTACTGCAAAAAAGACCCACCTGTAGGCTGCCAGTCACAGAGGATCTCTGGCACCCCGATGAAATTTTTGTGTGCTTATGTTGCTCTCCAACCTATTTTACAGTTGAAAGAGGTTCACGGGTAAATAAGGTTGGAGACCCACTTAGATCTACTTATAGTGGTTCAAAATAGCCATCAAAAGTAGTCTATACTCTTCATGTCCATATTTACATTTAATCAATAGTTATAGTAAAACCATTAAAGGTGATTTAGGAATTTTATGATCGTCAGGTTGATTTCTACACAGATTTATAGTAAACCCTGAATTTGCCTTCACCTCATGTTCCAGTAGGTGAAGATTGCCGACTGTGAGAGGCAGGTTCCGAGTGGTACAGAAAGCCATCCATTCATTGACCATGTCCTCCTCCTGTAGACGGTGAACTGTACAGAGCTCCACCACTGGCAGGAAACAAAAGTTTAACAGAGGTTTTTCATTTTGATCACATAAACATCTTTCAGAACACAAGCACTTTATGTTTTGACTCCTCTTAGATTACCATGTACATGTGTAATAGCTTCTAAACCTACACAGAATTATTAAGCTGCTTTGCTAAAGCTTGGAAACCCCCTTTTCACTGCTTTCTAGAATGCAACTATATTTATTATAGAAGTTGAAATGGATATACCTTTTGCATACCACAGCCTTGTAACAGGCCTGCCAATAAGGTTATCTCCAGTAGCTCTCTTTCTTTCTATTTACCCAGTTTTTATTATTATACTGAACAGTTCATTTACTTTCTGCCCTAATCATTTGTAAGGATTTGGATCTCCATAAGGCGATGGTCAGACCAAACTTTTTTCAGCCTGCTTTTCTAAGTAGTCCAAAAAATAGTCTGGTCTGATCAGCCTCCAGGAGTAAACAAACAGTACACAAATCAATTTTCCTAGAGTAGAACACTGTAATTATACTTGCGGTATGTTATGCCATTGATGGCATCCTTTAATTTATAATTGGAGATTGACGCTGAACATTGGAGTTCCATACCATCCTTTAAAAAAAGAAAACACACTTTCCCTCCCTCAGTTTGTTTCATACTTTTCTCGGGAACTTCTTCATCCTCAAAGTTGATGTCAAAGACCTTAAACTCCTCTGCAATGCTCTCTGCTGACACAGGCATGGCTTCACCGGTTTTGCGTTCAAAGGATGGTGGATCCTTGATGTGGGAGGCAGACTGTTATTTGTAAATCTGAGTAAAGCAAGACATAAAGAGATGATTACAAGGGACAGTAAAATATATATATATATATATATATATATATATATATATATATATATATATATATATATATAGTCCTGTGAGTGCGGCTACCTTCTTGTATGATTCATACAATTTTATGGAATAGCACCCAGGCAGAAATATATATATATATAAATAGTTCGGTCTCGGGCAGGTCTGGGAATCAAAATAGGCCCTAGCACTTCAGGTACACAGAGGCCCAAACAGCCTCCATCTGGCCACTACATACAGTCTTTCTATAGCACCTTACAGCAGCCCCTCTGGCATTTGCCAGAACCCACAGATTGCCAATACTGGCCTGCTCGCAGGCCCCTGACACTCAGAGCATTTTGATACCGACTGCCCTCATTCTGAGATTCCACCTGAGGGCAGCGGGTAGATACAATGCCCTGTGTGCCAGGGGCCTAAAGAGAAGAACAGATTATGTATCATGTCATATATAATAAAGCAAATCAACAATAATTTGCAGCCTCCTTGTCTGGAGTACTGCCCTGACCAACCAACAGATCCACCATGGCATGGACTGGCAATCTGTGGGTTCTGGCACATGCCAGAGGGGCTGTCATAGAAAGTCACTATTTAGTGGTCTGGTGAGGAGCTGATTTTGACTCCCAGACCTGGATCCAGCTCACTGGACAAGATCAATAACCAAATCCCAGGCCTTCCCACAATTGCTGGGACCTGCACAGAGGCTCATGGGAGACAGTTCCACAACATAGATCCTCTGAAGAGAATTTCAGGCTCATTGGACATGACTCTTGTCTTGATCTAGTACCTGCACACAGAATCAGAAAGTATTTAGAACCTATTTATGGAGCAGATTCCTCACCAAGCATATTAACATATAAACTGTGTCAGCATATTAACAGAAGCGATTATACAGGAGCAATGCCAGCTGTCAGCACCACAAACTGTCACGCTAATAAAACAACTGAACGAGACCAGAAACCTCACGCCCAGAAGGCTGAGCTCATACACGACCTAAATAAAATATTGCGAATAAAAGGCGAATTCCAGAAGTAAAACTCATACCAGAACGTTACTGTCACAATCCAAAAGCGACTTAATAAAAATAGTGCGACTTGACGTACCGCAGAATCTCGGTTCTAGCAGAATGAAATTTCCCGCGCTCTGGGGATCATCTGGGCAAAGAATTATCCTCACACACATGCAAACTTCCGTGTTCTGACTTGCGACCAATCAGCAAGAGGTTCGTAGTTGATGGGGGTGGAGCCAACCAGGAAGCTAGCTGGTTCTACTACGGTGTGCGATTAGGGAAACAATCTGTCCAAGTTATGATACTGTACTCACGCACACTTCTTGTCAGAGAATGCTGTTGTTTTGCAGCTGTGGGCTTATAGAAGGGCTTTTTAACACTAGGCATTTAAGATAACTCGATGTAAGAGATTTTTATAACGCCATTCTGTCGCCATAGTAAGTGGAGGCGCCTTGAGAATGTGAGCGCGATCACCCAATGGGGGTGTGGAATGTAATAACTTTTAGGATGGGAAGGGATTCTCCTATCTTTGTGGGTTGTTCTAGGCAATAAAGTCCATGCTATGTTGCTGACCATTTATTATGATTTGGCCCAGACTTATGTGTGGAAAATGGTTAATAAAAAAAACTTTATAAAAGTAATCGCCAGCTTTTATTTGTTATGCCCTCAGTTGTGCCACAATTAAACATAAAGTACCCCCTATTGTAAAATGTAAGTATATTATGAGTCACTGAGACCCCAGTAGGCTGAGCGCTTTTATACAGGTAGGGTTGGCAACCAGCCGTTTTTTTTTTAACCAGACTAGCCAGTAAAACACCTGCCAGTATTACAAATTTACCGGTAGCTGCTGGTAAATCTGTATCTTTAATCTGTAATTAACTTTTTTTCTGTCGTCTGGCCAATCGTGTGTCATGGCTTTGCCCCTTTTGACATCACAACGCATCCCCTTTGACACCATGGAACGCCCCCTTTCTTCATACCCCTACTATGGCTGGTGAAAATTTTATTGAAAGGTGGCAACCCTCAGGGTCGGACTGGGAGGCCAGGGGCCCACCGGGGTTACTGGCCAGGGCCCCCCTCCAGCCCCCCTTGTGAGGAGCCGTGTCTGTGCGCCTAAGCACGACCTCCGTCAAAGGGGATTGCAGCATTAAGGAGGAGTCGGGGATGCAGACCTGGGTTTTTTCCTGGTGCACCGCAAGCCCAGTCCGACCCTGGCAACCCTATATACAGGTCATGGAACTCCGAGGTAAATTTATTATAATACACGTTATATTGAGGCATGTGACAAAATGACATCACTACTCACTGTTTATAACTGATGACATCACTAGTTACCGTTTATAAGGCTATAACCTACAGGATATTCATGGCTCTTGTGTATTCAGGGCCAAACCATGCTGGCTGGGTGCCCAAGGAGACCCAGCAGTCAAGCCCTGTGAGTAAACAGACAGATGGGAAGTGACAGAGAGTGAAGAGACGGAAGGGGAGGGAGGGAGTAAGTGATGGAGGGAGGGGACAGCAATGTAGGGGAGGGAGAGCAACAAGATGGGGGAGGGTGTGAAGAGTTAAAAAGGAAGACTCTAAAAGGTGTGGACTTAAGGTGGCCATACACGAAGAGATCCGCTCGTTTGGCGATGTTGCCAAACGAGCGGATCTCTCCCCGATATGCCCACCTTGAAGAGGGCGATATCGGGCTGATCCGATCGTGGGCCCTAGGGCCCCACGCTCGGATCAGAACGGGCGGTCGGATCGCGGGACCGCATCAACGAACAGATGCGGCCGCGATCCGACGGGATTTTCAATCCTGCCCGATCGACATCTGGCCGACTTTCGGCCAGATATCGATCGGGAAAGCCCGTCGGCGGGTCCCCCACACGGGCAGATAAGCTGCCGACACAGTCTGTCGGCAGCTTTTATCTGCCCGTGTATGGCCACCTTTAGGGTAGGCAGAAGACAGTTTTACAGGTCGCTGCCCAGCAACCCACTGTTATTGCACCCTAGGCAGCTGCCTCTTCTGCCTACCCCTAGTTCTGGCCCTGTGTTTATTATTTATATAAATACACATTGGTCTGACTGGCCATACCAAAGACTTGAATTTAGTTACAGTTCCTCTCTGTTTCATGGATAGCAAAATGTAAACCGGCTCAGAGGATTCACTTAATAGAAATAGAAATGGATTGAACCCCATTGCAAGCAAAAACATTGCTTTGTATTGTGAAACCCGTACATTGGATTGAGTTTGATTCTATTCCTACAACTTGAGTGCTCTCCGGCTATTTCCATATAGGCACACTGTATGATTGTATATAGTTGTGCTCATACGTTTACATATCCCGGCAGAATCTTATTTCTTAACCATTTTTCATAGAATATGAATGATAACACAAAAACTTTTCTTTCACTCATGGTTAGTGGTTGGCTGAAGCCATTTATTGTCAAACAACTGTGTTTACTCTTTTGAAATCATAATCACTACACAAACTACCCAAATGACCCTAATCAAAAGTTTACATACCCCAGTTCTTAATACCGTGTATTGCCCCCTTTAACATCAATGACAGCTTGAAGTCTTTTGTGGTAGTTGTGGATGAGGCTCTTTATCTTCTCAGACAAAGGTAAAGCTGCCCATTCTTCCTGGCAAAAAGCCTCCAGTTCCCATAAATACTTGGGTGTCTGTCTTGTATGAACTGCATGTTTGAGGTCTCCCCAGAGTGGCTCAATGATATTGAGGTCAGGAGACTGAGATGGTCAATCCAGAACCTTCACTTTATTTTGCTGTAGCCAATGACAGGTCAACTTGGCCTTGTGTTTTGGATCACTGTCATGTTGGAATGTCCAAGTACGTCTCATGCACAGCTTCCGGGCTGATGAGTGCAAATTTTCCTCCAGTATTTTTTGTATTTTCACCTGAAGTTATTTGTGCGTTTTCCTTGCATCCCAAACAAATTTTCTGGCAGTTGTGGCTGAAATTTTAGTTGGTCTACCCGAATAAGGTTTGGTTTCAACAGAACCCCTAATTTTCCACTTCTTAATTAGAGTTTGAACACTACTGCAAGGGTCTGTCAGGAGTCCAGAAAGTCATTGGCCTTTTATACACACCCACTAATTACAAGCAACCAGATCACAGGTGATGATGGTTACCTTTAATAGCCATTCTAACCCTTTTGTGTCAAGTTGTGTGCATGTTATCAGGCCAAATCACCCGGGTATTTAAAATTTTGATCAGGGTCATATGGGTAGTTTGTGTAGTGATTATGATTTAAAGAGTAAACGCAGTTGTCTGACAATAAATGGCTTCAGCCAACCACTAACCACGAGTGAAAGAAATGTTTTTTGTGTTATCATTCATATTCTCTGAAAAATGGTTAGGAAATCCTAAATTCTGCCAGGGTATGTATGAGCACAACTGTATGTACAGTCCATGTATGATTTTGTTAGACAAATGCACCACAATTGACTGGCCACAGCAAAAAATAAACTCTGAACAACTAATTACCCAATTAGCTACAGTAGACTGTATTGGCATGGGTCTGCTCATTGTGCAGAGCTCTTCAAAGATTGGTTAGATTAGCTCAGTTCCACAGGTAGATCAGATCGTGGGTCAATTGGTCCAGTATCCCAAAAGTTATAGGAACAGTAACACCAAAAACTGAACGTGTTTCAAAGTAATGGAAATATCATATGTTGTACTTGTAAAACTGATCTGTTTGCTCCAGAAACACTACTATAATTCATATAAACAAGCTGCTATGTAGCAATGGTGGAAACTGAAAAAAGGCTATATGGCACAGATTAAATAGTAGATAACAGATAACATTATGTTCTACAGATCTTATCTGCTATCTGCTGTGTAACTTGAGCCTTTTCTGTTTTAAATGGCTGCTCCCATTGTTACACAGCAGCTTATTTATATAAACAATAGTAGTGTTTCTGAAGCAAACACACCAGTTGTACCGGCAAAGGGCAACACTGCATGATATTGTAATTGCTTTTAAACATACATTTTTTGATGTTACTGTTCCTTTACACTTTGTTGCAGCATAAAAAAGTTTAATCTCCAAAGTTAACATTTTTGGAATGTCCTCAGAATGTTGATTGCAGTGTAAGTATTATAATATAAAATCTTTTGCTAAATGATTCAGGATCCTGACTTGTGCAACTTTTGGATTCAGTCCTTGATTTAGAAACCTGTTACCCTAAGCTCTAGTCTAGTCTTTACCTTCGGAGTTTGCTATTTTGAACCCTATTGACACTAGGCATTGTCTGCACTTCTGTGCTTTTTAATGATAGCACAAAAATATCCCCCTGGAATTTACAGTATTTTTGTAATTAAGGTTATATACCAAATCTTTTTATAATTGAAAATAGAGACAGTACTGGGGTATATTTATCAAAGAATGAAGTTAAGGCCCAAATTCATTAAAGCGCGAAGCGTCTAACGCTAGCGCTAATTTGCCAGCGTGACGTCATTTCGTAACTTTGGAAATTCACTAACACCGGCTCTGGCGAATTTTCGCTAGCGAGGGTCGTAATTACGCAAATTCACTAATACAATAGATAGGAGGTTGACAAAAAAATTTTCTAAGTCCCAAAACAACGCTGGCGTGTTTTACCATTGGAGGGTGCTAGTCTGAAAAAGATCAATTTTTTTTTTGTGGGGGTTACCCACCTTCCCCCCTACATTTCCTAACATATGGCAACACAACTATACAGGGGCACATGTAGGGCAATAGGACAACTTTATTTAATTTATTAAAGGTTTCCTGGGCTTGTGTAGTGGAATGTAGTGGCTGTAACATATACTTCTATTATATGTTAAAGTTTCCGCCATATGCAAATTAGGCTTCACTAGCGTAACTGCGCTCTTCCTAGCGAAGTAACACTAGCGCAACTACGCTACCGTTCACCAACCTGAGCGTAACTTCGTACTTTAGTGAATTCACGTAGCGCTGGCGAAAATTTGCCTGGTGAAGTGTGGCGAAGGCTAGCGAAGCCAACACTGGTGAATTTTCGGATCTTAGTGAATTTGCCCCTAAGAGTGAAGTTCCGCCACTAGAGGGAAATTCCGCCGCTCTCCATTCATTTCTGTGGGAACTTTCACTTCACCCATTGATAAATACGCCTTTCAAAATCCCATAGAAATGAATGGAGCAAGCAGCAAGCCGTTCTAGATCTACGTGTAAAACACAGATATCACCTTGCTTCCAGAATTTAAATATTTCTTTCTGCTAATTGTGTTTATATCAATCTAAATTCATGCATGTTTATCATATTTATATCTTACAGAGCAAAACTATAAGCTCACACACATTCTGTGGCTAAAATTGAAAGCTGCCCCAGTAGAACATCAGTGCCCCATACCCAGTGCCCAAACATCAGGCTTAGTATTAATGTTGTTCATTATGAATGCCTGTGATTGACAGTGATGACAGTGTTAGTTCAAATTTCTAAAAAATTGTTTGCAAAGTAAACATGTGTGCATTACCCTACTACGTTACGGTCCAAACAATGAACTGAAATGAAAAACAAAAAACAAATACAATCTGTAAAGTAGATATGTGCTGTATATTTCCTTTAGATCTTCATTATGGTTAACAGACTGGAATTCCTACTTTTACAGCAGTGATACTACACTCTGCAGTTATGCTGTAGCCTTCCAATTGTACCCTGGGGCAGTTTATGAAACGACTGCATGGAAAAGTCCCTTTTACCTTTTCTCTACATGTTAAATGCCCCCCGTCACATGAGATGCCACATAGTGATGTTTTAACCAGGCTAAAAATTAAATATTATAGAGACTGTGAACCATTTCAATAAAAGAAAGTAGATGTATGAGACATATATTCTGTGGACTTTTCACTCACAGTCAGTTTAGCCACTGATACAAAGAGGGCATCAGCAAATATACAATAAAAAAATCACCAGCTAGGGAGCAGCACATTGCAGAGGTTTATACCAAAGCAACTCAACTTCCAAGCTACTTGCCTTCAGAATTCCTGCATTCAGACTGACAACAGTTGTAGAATATATATATATATAGCAATGGGTTTTAATGACCTCCTGCTGAGTATCGGTGGCCTGGGGAGGTTTCAAATCATCCATACTACAATGCTGTTGATTCCAATGCTTTTTATGGGTTGTCATAACTTTTTACAAAACTTCACTGCTGCTATTCCTGCACACCGCTGTTGGGTACCCTCATTGGACAACAATACAATGGGCTATGAGCAGAATGATCTGACGGAATATATTCCTGTGGACAAAAGTGAAGCGCCCATGAGCTGCATGCGTTACAGGAGAACTCTCTATAGAATATGGACAAATGGTACTTTAACGAACCATACAGAACCTTGTGAAGATGGATGGGTCTACGATAAGAGTGTCTTTTCTTCCACCATTGTCACAGAGGTAATTCACAGCAAGCACAGGCACAACTAGTTTATATTATCTATTTTGCATGTTCTTTAAATACAGTTTCCTCCAGTTTCTCTGTGCCGTATATGTACATATGTGCCTCAGAAATGCCACAGTATCAGATCCAAATGGTCTAAACTTCACATCACTTATCTGTTTAATCAACTGGAAGTAGACTAATAATTGCCTTTTATCTTAAATCATTAACTTTTGCTTCGCGAAAATGCTCAGATTTTTTTTATGTTTATGTTACCAAAGAGAGATTTTGGAAGTCTTATCATTTCACAACTCTATACTGGGGTGAATTGAATGCATATATATGTGTATTAGGGGCAAATTTACTATTATTTCCGGAAATTAGCTCGGCCAAATTTGCAATTCGATAAGCATTTGACCATCGAATGCTTATCGAATTGTTTTAGGCTATCATTTTGCTCACAATACGATTTCTCGATGAATTCGTACGATCGGAAATTTCATTTGAGAGTCCGAAAAATTTGTACAATCGAACGCTACGATCGTACGAATGGTGTTCGAGCAGGACTTAGCCTCAGAAACCTATGATGGGGTTCCCATAGGCTTCTATTGCAATTTGGTAGGTTCAATCTGGCGAAGTAGGCAGTCGAATAACTTTAAAATTTTGATTCCAAAATTTGCAATTCGATAAGTATTCGACCATCGAATGCTTATCGAATTGTTTTAGGCTATCATTTTGCTCGATTTCTCGATGAATTCGTACGATCGAATACCGATCGTTCGATTTCATGAAAGAATCGTGAAATTTCCTTCGAGAGTCCGAAAAATTCGTATGATTCGAACGATCGAACGCTACAATCGTACGAATGGTATTCGAGCAGGACTTAGCCTCAAAAGCCTATGGGGGGGTTTCCCATAGGCTTCTATTACAATTCGGTAGGTTCAATCTGGCTAAGTAGGCAGTCGAATAACTTAAAAATTTTGATTCCTTCGATCATCGAATGATCGAATATCCGATCATTCGATCTATTTGATATTCGATGATCGAAGAGGCCAAATTTGCATATCCGATTTCACAAAAAATTTGTACGATCGGTATTCGATTGAACTTCGATCATTTCACGTGAATTTCGTAAATCGGCCCCTAATTATATATGGTGGTGTACTCACAATGAGATATTTGGCTTGCTGGGTATCAAGTGACCCAATAAGCCAGAAACACATCTGAATTAGTTGTGTTTCCATCAGCTTTAAACAACCCCCACCTCTCAAATTGACACACACAGCCATTCAAGTTATTGCTTAACTCCCAACAGAAGGCATATACCAAGAGGGATATATATATAATAAACATCACAAATGCACCATGCATATAATAAAAGTGAGCACACACAGACACTTTTTAACAATTTATGGGATATTTATCTAAGAAACACTATAAAAAATTATTATTGCAGTGCAGTAGTAATACAATAACAGGCTATATGGCAGTACTCACAAAATATAGTCAGTTCTGTACTCTCTAGGGCGTTCCTGTGAGAAGTCTCTAACCATAATCGTATGCTAAAACTACAGATTATCAGTGGAGTTTGGACTAACTGACTCCCTGACCCTATATGTTGCTCCTGGGGCAAATTAAATGTTGATTCAGTACCTCTTCTTTACTGATGTTGCATGGCATCAACAATACTCTGGCACACATTTAGGGGCAGATTTATCATTGGTCGAATTTCTAATTTAAAAAAATTTGAAATTCAACCATGTGAATGGAATGGAAGTAAAATCCTTTTTGAATATCGAATTCGAAGGATTTTACCGCAATTAGTAATAGTAAAAATTTAACCCTTCGATCGAATTTTTATTATTCGATCTAAATTCACCAAAACCACTTCTCCGAGTTAAACCTGGCGAAGTAGCCAATCGATTTAAAATTTAAAGGGGAAGTAATTTGAAATTTGAATAGTCAAATAGATTTTTAGCCGATCTATTCGATTCGAGTGAATTTAATTTGATGATCAAATTTCCCTAATTTGTATATTCTAAGATTCGACCAATCGAATTTTGTAAATTTCGCATTCTTCCCACGAATTTGATGAATCTGCCCCTTATCCTCAAAAGTGATAGGGATGGAATCAAATGATGTACACCACTTCCTTATGTCACATGGGATACAAGTCATGCCTCTGCCTCCCGTGCTGTGCATCCAACAACTGTGGATTTGAATTACTTACAAGAGCTTCTAAGACTGTATCTATGACCCTATTTAGTTTTTTTCAAAACTGAGCAATCCTAGGTGGTTTTATTTCAGCAACAGAAGCTGCAATGTGAAGTATAGTAATGGCTTTCTGGCAATTAAAGGGGTGGTCCACCTTCAAGTTCACTTTTAGTATATTGCAGAAGGGCCAATTCTAAGAAACTTTTCAATTGGTCTTCATTATTTATTTTTCATAGTTTTTTAATGATTTCTATTTCTTTGCAGCTTTCAAATGGGGGTCACTGACACCATCTAAATACAAATGCTCTGTAAGGCTACAAATGTATTGTTATTGCCACTTTTTATTACTTATCATTCTATTCAGTCCATCAACTATTCATATTCCAGTCTCTTATTCAAATCAATGCAGGGTTGCTCGGGTTATTTGTACCCTAGAAACCAAATTGCTGACACAGCAAACTAGAGAGCTGCTGAATAAAAAGCTAAATATCTATAAAACCACAAACAATAAAAAATTAAAATCAATTGCAAATTGTCTCAGAATATCACTCTCTACAGTATACTAAAAGTTAACTCAAAAAGTTGAACAACCCTTTTAACTTACAGGGCTCTAGATACCCATTGGGCATTAAAAGAGCCTCCGTTTCTCAACAGCTGCCCAGAACACACTGAGCATGTGCATGTCGCAGATAATCCTAATAAAGTCTAAGATGGGGAGCTCCTGTGACAACTTTGATGACCGTTATTGTTTTAGAGATGCTGAACCTTTAGGCTGGTGAATTTGGAAACCAAATGTTAATTTCTGAGTTATGGGAAAGCCATCTCTCATAGAGTTAATTTTAAGAAAATAAATCAAATGTTATTAAACGATTTCCTTTTTTCTGTAATAATAAAACAGTATGTTGTAATTGATGGTGACTAAGCTGCATACATCCATATTGGTGGCAAAACAATACGATTGGATTAACTAAAATTTTTTTAGTAGATTTAAGATATGAATCCAGATTGCTGAAAAAAAACTTATCTGCAAAACTCCAGAGCCCAAGAATTATGGATAATAGTTTCCATACTGTCTAAAGAAACAGACTAGAGCATAAGAGTAGCCCTATATGAAGCTGTACTGTAGTGGAAACTATTCTTCTGCCTTTGTACATTTGAAATGTTTGTGCTTGGTGTCAGAAATTATCTTCTCCTCTTATGTTTTCTAAATATTCCAGTGGGACTTCGTCTGTAAACTTCGTAAGATGAGGCAAATAGCCCAGTCCATCTACATGTCAGGAGTGTTGGTGGGAGCTGTAGTTCTTGGAGGAGTATCTGACAGGTATTTCATAAAACATACAGACTTGTTTCGCATTTGTTTGTGATAGTTCTATTGCAATTTACCTGACAACAGAGATCTGATTATAAATGCAAGTGCAAAGTGTGAAATTGTGCAACAAAAAAGAATGGCACAATCCTTGAGCTGGATTAGCAAGGATAAGGTTAAAAAGCCTTTATTGTAAGTAGGCTTTTTACATCTTGGACAACAATGCAGCAATGTTTCAGGTTTACAACAGCCTATCCCTGAGCTGTAAATCCTGGAGGCTGTCTATACCAGAGAGCTCACACTCAGATGTGCCTGTTATAGTTAGAAACTCGTGCTAAGACTACTCTACAAGGTATCTCTGGGAGTTTTGGTTATTCACACATTCAGGGGAGAAAGGCACATTTTTGTTCGGGGGTTGGTACCATAGATGGGAGATCTTGTAATTAATTATTTATGAATATATAGCAGTTGGGGGAGGTTAATCCCCCCTGAATGTTCATTATTATCAAGCATAAATAGTTGAAGCACCCTATATGCTTTCAAGAGTCAAGACCACTCCTCCAATTCACCCTACCCCACCTCTAATCTTCCAAAACTCTCCAATTTTATGGCAGTCCACCTTGTGCCCCACTAATGGCAGCCCTGCCAATAAATTCACATTTTTAGGAAGAACTTTACAGTCACTTCTACTGAGTACACAAAATAGCCTTTTCATTTTTCATTGGGCAATGCCCAACAATTTGCAGCCAAACAATTGCAGCCAGCTAGATAGTGCCATTATTTTCTTTTCCCTTTATATACTTAAGAATACATTAGACCAGAGGTCCCCAACCTTTTTTTACCTGTAAGCCACATTCAAATGTAAAAAGAGTTGGGGAGCAACACAAGCATAAAAAAGTCCCTTGAGGAGCCAAAAAAAGTATGTGATTGAATATTTGGTAGCCCCTGTGTGGATCAGCAGCCTGCAGGAGGCTCTACTTGGCACTATACTTAGTTTTTATGCAATAGAAACTTTCTTCCAAGCCTGGAATTCAAAAATAAGCACCTGCTTGGAGGACACTGGGAGCAACATCCAAGGGGTTGGAGAGCAACATGTTGCTCACAAGCTACTGGTTGGGGATCACTGCATTAGACAAAGGATCCCAATGTTGCCTCAGAGTGTGCTCCTATTACCCATAATAAAGTCACAGAGACATGTATGGTGTCAAAATCTGTGGAAGTGAAATTCTTTAAAGGTGATCAGTTGCGAGCCACCCTGGAGCACCCTCTTTTGGATTCTTCTTCACCTAGAGAGGGAAGGTTAGAAACAAAACACAAAAGTAAGTCTACCTGCAACCTATTTTCTTTCCCCTTAAGAACCTGCTCAATTAACTCCACTCCCCTGGCTCAGCCCCCAGCCCGACCCTATTTTTTCCCGCCGCTAGGTAGCCTGCCTATTGTCTTAACCTGGGGGCAGGTGCTGTAACAAATCTGGAGGAAGGGGTGGCCCTGTCTAAAATCATTAGTCACTGTAATCGATTTAGTTCAATGCTTCCTCCTGTGTCAAGTGCTCACTTTCCATGTAGGCCACACCAGTAAACCTTCGTGTATATATTCAAATTGCAGTTGGATGGAGCACACGATAAGCAGACTTATGCTGCAGAAAAGCTTTATTGTATCACAACATGTTTCGGATCAACATGGATCCTGTCTAAAATCATCTTAGCCCTATATGGACCTCTTTTTCACAAAGAGTTAAATACGCTAGAGCACAAAACTCTATAGGGGTAAAAGTCTTGTACCCTTTTGTTTCTTTGTGGCCCCCAGATAGGGTTGCCACCTTTTCTTGAAAAAAAAAATACTGGCCTTCCTGTATATTTAATTTTTTTCCTATTAATAAATTGGGCTCAACCATCAAAAATACCGGCCAGGCCGGTAAAATACTGGCCAGGTGGCAACCCTACCCCCAGACCCTTTCTGAACATACTTTACATTTATCAACTCAAATATTTTATCTTTGATGCATGAGTTAGAACCAACCTAAAGTATAGTTTGAGTTTTGAATATACAGTTAGGGGCAGATTCACTAAATTCACATGAAGGATTCGAAATTCGATCGAATTTTCAAAAAGATTCGAATTCAAATTTTCTAATGTTTTTGAAGACCACTTCAACCAGTGAATTTTGAAAATGTAATCGAATCGAATAATTCGATTAAAAATCTATTTGAGTATTCTACAGTCGAATTACTTCCCCTTTAAATTTTTATCCGAACTGGGTTTATTTTTGATCAAATTAAAAAATTCATTCGAATGGTTAAAATCTTTCGAATCGTTCAATTCGATTAAATTTTCTAAAATTTTATTGATCGATCGAATATTTTCTTTTTCATCATTCGACCAATCGAATTGCAGTAATATCAGATTTTACTTCCCCAACAATTTCCATGACCAAATTCGAGGGTCTTTTAACCTTCGAATTCAACCCTGCCAACAATGAACTAAACAATGCAGTACAGTTTATGCTCGTCTATACTAAGATACAGCTTCCCTGTTGTGTATGCAGTATTACAAAAATAATAATCTATTGTTATTCTATAACGAATGAAGCTAAACATGGCAATGACTTCATGTTTAGTTTGTGCGAAGTAGATAATTAGATTAGCCTTTGTTGTGACTGTTTTGTAAGCAGGAGTCCATTATGCAAGACGATAATCTGTGTATATATGTATGAAGTCTATCAGATAAACTGTTTTGCTTTCTTTTCTTGATACAGATTTGGAAGGAGGGCTCTCCTGATTGGCTCATATCTTGCAATGGCTGTTTGTGGGACCTGTGCTGCTTTCCTTCCCAACTTTATTACCTACTGCACGTTCCGATGTCTCTGTGGGATAGCATTCTCAGGCATCGTTCTCAATACCAACTCTCTGAGTATGACTGTTTCAGGCCTTATGCTTCTACATCCTTTATCCTTGTGAAAAAAGAAAATGCAATTTTCTTGTATCGAAGTCAGCGCCTAGGCAGTGGAAATTTTTAGAAACAATATATAGTGTAGTATTTTGTATACAAGGAATACTACAAAATACTACAAAATACTACACTATATATTGTTTCTAAAAATTTCCACTGCCTAGGCGCTGACTTCGATACAAGAAAATTGCATTTTCTTTTTTCACCTGGATTAACATACGTAGTGGGGAGACTACGAGAAGATCGGCAGGAAACCATATTGGACTAACATTGTGACTTTCGGGTTACCCAAAAAACCTTACACTTTCTGTTTTTTAATTTATTTTACTTTCTCTACTTTTCTAAATTCTTGTATTCATTTGTTAAAGGTTCCGAGGGCCCCAATTAGTACATCCTTTATCCTTGCCTAGCTCTGTTTTATGCTTCATCTTTTGTCAATAAAAAATTGGACATTGCTTGGACACTGTATTCTTATGATAATATTCTGGCACAGTTATATTTACAGAATAATCAGCTCAAAATCATTCATAACTGGTATGTAGTTCGTAACGCATATTTATCCCTCCTTGACAGTTCTTGAATGGACACCACCAAAGGGACGGACTGTCATGGGAACACTATTCGCTGCTAGCTTTACCTGTGGTCAGATTCTGTTAGCAGCACTGGCGTATGGTATCAGAGACTGGCGCTGGCTGCAGTTTACTGTATCTGCCCCATTTTACTTCTTCTTCTTGTATTCTTGGTAAGGAGGATGTTGTATAGATTTTTTCTCATTACCTATTATTATTAATAATATATATCATTATTAATATAAATATATATATACTATATTTCCCCTCCAGGTTGGTGCCAGAATCTGCACGTTGGCTCATACTGAAGGGTCGATCTCATGAAGCTGTAAAAGACCTGCAAAGAGTGGCCATAATAAATGGAAAAAGAAAGGAAGGAGAAATGTTATCTGACGAGGTAAATTTTGGACCCTCTACTTTTGCAGCGTGCGGTCCCAGTTCCGTTTAATCCCACTAACGCACGGGCTATATACAAAGCAAAAAAAGAATCACTGCTTTTAACGTTTTCAAATTGCAAATTTACAAAATTCCCGTGAATGGATCGTAGTTCGATCGAATATGATCGAATTACCATCGTACAATTTTTTCGTATATTCAAATATGCAAAATTTGGCCTCTTCGATCATTGAATACCGAATTATCGAATGATCGGATATTCGATAATTTGATCATTCGATGATCGAAGGATTTCAAATTTTAAAATCCTTCGAATGCCTACTTCGCCAGATTGAACCTACCGAATACCAATAGAAGTCTATGGGAACCCCCGCCCCAAGTCCTGCTTGAACACCATTCGTACAATTGAACGCCTCAATCGTAGGATTTTGGGTGAATTTTAGTAAATTTGCCCCTTAGTCTCATAAAACACTGGATTTCATTTTTTTCTTACAGATCAAAAGAAATATTCCTTTCATGTCAAAATGAAAACAGATCTCTAAAAAGTGATTTAAATTAATTACGAGGAAAAAACACAGATTACAAAGTATACACCCCTTCAAATCAGTATTTAGTAGATGAACATTTGGCAACCATTTCAGCCATGTCTTATTGGACGTTGGCCTGTTGTTTAGTGTTAAGCTTCCTCCTGCTTCTCCTCACAATTCTGACAAGAATCCAATCATTTACATATCATTCTGGACTTGTCTCTCCAGTATTTCCCTACATAGCCCTCATGTCTAGCCTTAGCCATAGCTTTCAGTTTGGGATCTTGCTATGACTTGTGTCACGTTGTCCGTACTCCAGTATGGAAAATAGTCCTTCACCTCATATTCTTAAAAAATAACTGTGCTCTCTTTCAGATACTTATCTCCCACATGCAATCTGAAATTAACCAAGTTCAACGTCCACACTCGATAATTGACTTGTTTCGTACCCCAGGAATGCGTAAAGTGACTATATGCCTCATGATGGTATGGTAAGGAACTTCACACTTGTAACAGGCCTCCCCAAACAATGAGTCTTTAGCTCCAACCCCCCAGCACCCATGAAAGTTTTACAATTTTTCAGGAATGCAGAGAATTGTAATTCATCTATTGCTAGAGAGACACAATATCCACGGTTTAGTAGCTTAATTTTTGTTACTTCTATCATAGGTTTTCTTCAAGTGTTGCATTTTATGGACTTGGTATGGACCTTCAGAACTTTGGAATCAGTATTTTCCTGCTGCAGTTTACCTTTGGAGCCATTGATATGCCCGCTAAGCTTTTTGCCGCACTGCTAATGACCTACGGAGGACGCAGAGTGACACAGACTACAGTATTGATTTTATCTGGGGTGGCACTGCTGATCAATGCCTTTATACCTCAGGGTGAGTTTTATGGCCATGACTGATACTTCAATCAGGTCCGGGCTGAGAATCAAAATAGGCCCTGGAATTTCAGGTTCATAGAGGCCCAATCAGCCCACACAGAGGCCCAACAGCCCCCACCAGCCCACTAAATACTGACTTTCTATGGCACCTTATATTAGCTCCTCAGGCATTTGCCAGACCTGCAGATTGCCAGTCTGGGCCTGACTTCAATTAAACATTTTTCTCACTACTCATCATATTGGTTGTCCCCAGGTTAGGGCATTTCATCTGTGAGACAAGGATAACATCTCCCACCTACAATTTAATGGAATAGCCCATGAAATCATCAGTAACTAACCAAAGTCGTAGGGGGCTCGGGTGCACTGCCCTGTCCTTTCAATCAAGGGACCAGAAACAACCATATTTATAGAAGCCGGCAGTCAAACAGCAGGCCTGTTTATTGGCCTACTTCTAGCAAAAAACACTTTTTTGGGGGGGTTTTTTCTTCTTCCACAAAACTTCTAATTTTATAATAAAATAAACTCATTTTTTTCTAGTTTTTGGCATTCAGACTTTAATCACCCCCTAATTGTAGAAATATGGATAGATGAATGTTACAAAATAAGAACTGTGATTCCTAGACCTAGTCAAAGATATTAGATAACTGACTAAATTACCATTCAGTATAGATATGGCAGCTAATTCCTTATCTCCTTCCAGAAATGACGATATTACGTATGGTTCTGGCTGTTTTTGGGAAAGGATGCATGGCAGCATCTTTTGCTTGTGCCTACCTATTCTCAGGAGAACTATTTCCCACAGTGATCAGGTTGGTGTTGAGCCTTTGTGGAGCAGTGGGTTGTGGATGGACATTAAGCTTTATACAAGTGAGGCAATAAATAACATTGCTAACAATTCCATCTCTGTTCCATACAGACAGACAGGGATGGGTGCTGTTGCAATGATGGCACGAGTAGGCTCTGTGATAGCTCCATTGGTATTGTTGCTCTGGGACATCTCTCCTATCCTACCATCTGCAATTTATGGTGTGGCTGCTATAATATCTGGAGGTGCAGCCACATTTCTGATGGAAACCCTCAATCAGCAGCTGCCAGACAGTGTTGAAGAGGTGGAAGCCAGGTAAAAAGCTTGTTGAACATCACGCAGTTCTATTTGAAGACATATTCTACTTTGTGTTTTCAACACAAGTGTTATCTAAGACAATTCTCCCTCTTTTTAGGTCAAAAGGCAAAGGTACAGTTAAAAAGATTTCAAAGGAGGAGGTGCCTCTTAACCAGAGTGAGTCACAAAAGATGGTTCCACAAGATGAAGTGCCACTTAACCAGAGTCAGTCACACTCTGCACCGCCCAAAGCACTTATGGTGGACACGGTCTGAGGTCACCAACCTGTTATTTTTCATTGTGTCTTCTGATATGGACTGTCACAAAAGAAGAACAGGAACAGAGAATGTTCTGTTATTTATGAAAAGCTCAATAACATTTCAAGTTTGATTCCACGGCAAAGAGAATGGTTTTAGTTGCAAATATTGCTCCCTGAGCACTCCTAAACACCCTAGTTTCCCACTCTCACAAGCCAATGTACAACCTTGATTTTATAGTGACTCAAGTCGCTGCAAAAGAACATTTTGCTCATATGCTACATAAGTTTGCATCAAGCAGATGCTCAAAAACTGGAGAACCGTGTATTGCCAGGTTGCGAAAAAAAAACACAATTAGACCTATATATTCAGAATGGGTCTGTTCTGGTTGACCTGTACTAACCTATAGTAAGAGCAATTTCACACACTGAGATGAAATTCATTTTAAAGTCAGCTTATGGAAAATCTAATACAGGACCTGTTACCCAGAATTCTCTGGACCTGGGATATTCTGGATAATGGATCTTTCTGTAATTTGGACCTTCACACCTTAAGTCTACTAGAAAATCATGTAAACATTAAATAAACCCAATAGGCTGGTTTTGATTCCGGTAAGGATTAATTATATCTTAGTTGGGATCAAGTACAAGCTACTGTTTTATTATTATAGAGAAAAGGCACTAATTTTAAGAAATTTAGATTGATTTATAATGGAGTCTATGGGAAACAGCGATTCTGGATAATCTCTGAAAGTGTTAGGGCAGGACTACACGGACGATTGATGTCCATTTACGGCCGATGCCACGTTGGGCGCAAAAATGGACGCGACGAGTCGCATGCGACAGAAAACAAGGTAACAGAAAAGTCGGAAGGTGTCACCATCCGACTTTTCTATTACTTACCTTGTTCCTGTCTCATCCATTTTTGCGCACAGCGTTCCGCCGAAAACGGATGTCAATCGTCCGTGTAATCCTGCCATTACATTGGCGCAACTGCATGGTGATGGCAATTAATAAAAAAGAGAATAAAGAGAATAAAAAACACCATTATTAATATATACAGGCTCTATAGATTATGGTTATATATTATGGAAAACCATATATATATACACATATATATATAGCCTTAATGTCTTAATTTAAGCAGTCTACTTTAAGTAGTAGCACTACATAACAGCAATAAGACGATACTGTGTTTGTAGGTCCCTAAATTACACCCACAATGCAGTCTTTGACAGTGTTACATTGGCGCAACTGCATGGTGATGGCAATTAATAAAAGCATAATAAAGAGAGAACAAACGGCATTATTACCATATAGAGACTCTATAGATTATTTGCTACAAATACAACAGTGCGTCTTTCAAACCGCCGGATCGTTTTGCTATGGTAAGGTGTTGGTTTACATATTTTGGGCCTGCAAAATCCTCCTAATACAACTATAGGTAACTGTAAAAATAATTCATGCAATAAAAATTAAAATTTTTACATTTTGTGAAGTTGGTACAATTCCAAACTCTATGGTTTTGTTGCCAATAATGTGACACATTTATGTTCATAGTACTTAACTGGCAGTTTATTGCCCCCTCCTTGTGGTAGTCCTAACTTGCCCAAACAGAGACAGGGATTACTTGTATTGGTACGACAAGTTGCGCCCACCCCTCTGACATAGGTAGTTTGGGCTTGGGTTTATAGAGCATGTCGGCATAGCATGTTGAGTTGGGTCCTTTTTAGGATAAGGCAGGTTAGGGTCAGCCCCGAGTCAACATCACTAGTCAGTGCCCCCATATGTTATATAAGGCACTAAGTTTGCCCAGGAGCAGTAACTCATAACAACCAATAAGATGTTAGCATTTGAACAGATGACCAGTAAATACTACCTGCTGATTGGTTGCTATGGGTTACTGCTCCAGGGCTAACTTAGTGCCTTTAATTACATAGCCCCATAGGTGTTCAAAATGGGCAGCATTAAAACTAATGGAATATGTGGCACTTTAAATACAAGTGGCCCATAATTGTGGCACCAAAGTATTAATTGGGTCCAATTCGGCCCACCATCATCTTACACTGTAATCACCTGACAGTTGTTCCTCTTTGCAATGTAAGTATATGGGGGGGCTGATTCAAGGCTACTTAAAAATGCAGCATTTCAAACAACCCCATATGCCATTACCCTAAGGCTAATGTCACATGAGGTAGTTTCTATACCAGCGGTAAAAACAGCTTAAATAATTTCCATTGACTTCTAAATAAACTGAGCTGATGGGCCCAAAAAAAATGCCTAAATAAGTAAGGTGATGGTTTTGGTGCATTTTCCACTAACCTGTGCGATATTAACCTATGGACTGATATGGAATATTCTTCTGTTTCGTGGCACTAATGCAATCTCTGTAATAGCAGAATCCCAACACCAGAAAGCAAGACTGATCTTCTGATATAATGACACCATCAGCTGACAAAGAACAAAAGGCAGTTTTTCAAATGTAGAAAAATATGTATTTTTGGATACATACTAACTAATATGCAAAGAAACCCCCCTAATATATTATACAAGTGTTAACAGTGCACATTTTTTGCCATTTACAGGATGAGCCTTTATTTTTGGCATGTAATATCCAGTACAAAATGACATTATATGTGTAACCACAGATATCTGGTCACAGGCATGACCTAAACAGGCACATTTGTATCCCCAAATGGCGACTGGGTAGATTATCTTTACAGACCTACTACAGAGGGGGAGCAGGGTGGTAGGGGAATGACAAGGGATGGGAGAATGATGAAACAGACACCACGCAGGAGCAGACACCTAAGAAAAATCCTCATTGTATTGCTTTGGCACAGTAGCAGCAGCAGCAGCAGTTGGAAGGCACTGGAAGAAAGTCACAGGAGTATTGAGGGGATCCAGCCCATGCAGAACTGAGACGTTTCTATGCAAACATTGTCATTTGGAGCCACTAGGAGGAAAAAAAATTAAATGTCACAGGGTGTCAAGAGCAAACAGAAGGGAAGACATTGCAGAAAGAATCATATACAGAGATAGAAAGAACACAAAGAAAGACAGTACAAGTGGGTGGAAAGTTTTGCGCAGAGATAACAATGGACACAAACAGCACATGTCATTTCTACTGTTACTTTAGCATTAAAGGATAAGTAATCCTTTAAAATCCGTGATTGATGAGGGGGGATATTCTTAGCACTTTTGTAACGTACATTCATTATTTATTTTGTTTTTATTCCAAGATATTAAGGGATACATGTAATGTTAATATGAATTCATTTTGTTACAACAGCTCCACCTGCTGGTCATTTTCCCACCATTCTGACTACCAAGTAGTCAAGGAAGTTGTCAGGACAAAGGAGCTGCAGTGACATTCTTCTGATTAGGAAAGATCTGAGAAAGGTTTCTAATTTTTTTCCTAAGAAGAAGAACATCAGAGCAGACTCTTTCTTTCTCCTAACAACTTCCTTGACTTGTTGGTGGTCAGAATGGTGGGAAAATGACCATCAGGTAGGGTTGCCACCTTTTTTAAAAAAAAATTACAGTGATGAAATAAATACTAGCAGCACAGTTTCTGCATTGGTGTGTTTGTCCCTATACCTGGATCTTTTTGCTACAGCAAGTTTACTTTATCTGAGGACATAAAGTTTGGGAACCATACACCTGAAAATTGAAAAAGAATCTTCACAGCTTGGTGCTCAACTCCATTACTATTGGTAACTAAATGGGCGTGACCGTGACGCAAAAAAGGGCAGAGCCACATGGAAATGGGCGGACTGTAATGCAAAAAGGAGTGGGGCCGCGGGGGTCGTGACGCAAAAAGGGGCGGGACCCATCACAAAAAGGGGCAGAAGATGAAGGAAAGCTACGTTTTTGCCAGAGGGCTTTTAGTAGGGTCATTACAAATTACCAGCAGCTACATCGCCGGTAAACTTGTAATACCGGCCCAGGCCGGTAAAAGATCGGCCAGGTGGCAACCTTACCAACAGGTGGAGCTGTTGTAACAAAATTAATTCATATTAACAGTATATGTATCCCTTAATATCTTGGTATAAAAACAAAATAAATAATGAATGTAAATTACATTCCCTTTTTTAAAGGTTTGCTTTTTCCTTTAATACATTTCCTTTACATACATTTTTAGATTTTAGCTTTGGTTTCTACTCTGTGACAGCCATTAAATCTACTAAAATATTCAGGAACTTCTAGCTTTGCTCTGCTAGCTAGTTATTGGGGCCATATTACACTAATGTAATCCAATGAATGTCCGTGGATTACAGCGGATCATTACATTTGCTCTTCCACATAAAAAAATTATATTTTCTACCCTGGAGTTTTCCATTCCTCCTGGAGCAGGTATTGCTACTTGGCCAATGCCAGTGACCAAGCCAAGCGCCATTCTGGTTTGAAGGTGGGCTTTACTTCCATTTTTTTGCCCGTTTCATATAAATAACCCTAATACCAAGAAGGCATCAAATAATATTCCACTACTATGGGAGAGTGATTGGGGTAGGGGGGACACTATGAGAAACACCCACATATACGCAGGCTGAGCATGTATGCTCTCTGACCAGCCACATGTAAGAAGTATGGGCACTTTGTTTTTTATTGATCTGATTATTGTTCTGAGTGTACAGGAAGAGAAGCAATGGATATTGGTTGGGATCAGTGATCCAGCATACATGTACCATTATTATTATTGCTATGTGTATGGCCAGCTTAAGTGGAAAAAGGAGAGAAGGGACATGGGGCAAATAACAATAAGACAAGAAAAAAAGGGTGAAAACAGACAGGAAAGAAATTTTTGAAGAGAGAGCAATGAAAGACAAACAAACAGTACAGGTAACAGACTTACGCTAAACAGGTCAAAATTGATCACTCCTTGTTTCTGTGTGTCCATACCCTGGAAAAACCCTGAGAATGAAAGAAAACATGAGATTATTTTCAGAAGAAAACCCATCAAGAAACAAATATAGGGATCTGAACAGGTGAAATCTAGCGGATGTGTATGGAAAGCAAGAGCTACAAAGAGAAAATATACAACAGGGACTGGAAACTTAAATTAACAGTTTTTTTTTACATATATCATAACATTGTCTTTGCAAATGGCGATTGTGAACATTGGCAAGGGTAAAACATACGAATTCATGGTGCAAGGCAAAACAAAGCACCAATCATAAACAGTTGTTCATCTATAAACACTGGACAAACTGCACCTGAAAGAAACTGATAGCAACTAACAGGCAATTAGCTTTTTTTTCGGCCAGCTGCAGGCAGGACATTGAAAGCAAACATTAGATTTAGTTGCCATAGGTGCAAATATGCCCATGTTCATCCTGAATCATTGATGCACCAGTGACTTGTGATGTAATGAATGAATTAAAACCATTTCACTTGCATCCGTTTGAGGGGTTCCATTTGTTCTTATCATGTTAAATGAAATTGGCACAGTCCTTCTGGCTGTCTAGGCGAGTTCCTGCTTTTAACTACTGAATCTAAACCAACAGACAGAAATGGGAGGAAAGGACTCACGGAACATAGTCTCCAGCCTGATGAGGCAGCATGTGAAGCTATCGAAATTCACGGCCATATCAGGCTCCGAGTATCTGGTGATGATGAGCTGATGTAGACTGTTGGTCAGCTTGAAACCTGGAGTCAGCAATGAATTAATGGATATAGAAGAATATTTTACATTTCTAAAACACTTTTGAATTAAAATTCGTCCCTTTTCCTGAAAAATATTTAATACGTGCCACTCAATAATCCTGTAAAGATTCTGAGCTCTCATACTATATCATCTCAAACCATTAGGCACACATGCATGCTAAATCACATCAGCCAAAGATGGCGGCTCAAGGCAAAAGATTTGTGTCTTTTAAAGGAGAAGGAATACCATTTTACACTTGAGGTTCCAAAAGTTAGGCACCCCCAAGTGATTATTTTTACTTACCTGCTCCTATCAGCAGAAAACTGCACGGCCCGGGGTTCTTCTAGTGAGCACCATGGAGTTGTCCTCTTCCTGTTTCTTCAGTTTTCATATTTCCCAAGGCAGAGCTTTTTCGTTAAATTCAGCCTTTCGCTCTACTGCGCATAAACAGCCATGCAAAGGAAGATGATCATGGATCCATGGTGCTCGCTGGATTAACCCCGGGCCGGTGCAGGTAAGTAAAAATAATCACTTGGGGTGCCTAACTTTTGGCATCCACCAAGTGTAAAATGGTATTCCTTCTCCTTTAAACTCCTTATTGCCCTGTGGAGGGATTATAATAATGCTATGAATCAGGAATGTCCAACCTATGATCTTGCGTTTAGGGATGCACCAAAGAAAATCTTCACACGTTTTCCTTCTTCCTCCCCTAATTTGCATATGCAAATTAGGATTCAGATTCGGTTTGTTATTCGGCCAAATCTTTCACAAAGGATTCGGGGATTGGCTGAAACCCAAATAGTGGATTTGGTTCATCCCTACTTGTGTTGCACCAAAACTTTCAGTATTCCCCCTGAGAACCAAGGGTTGCTGGGAGTTTTTGTTTAACTACGGTAGGGGTAGCTGGGTAAATATTACTAACAACAAGTAGAGCAAATATTATACTGTAAAATAATAGGTTTATTTGAATTCTTACAACATTGCATTGTAGCCCAGGCAATTGCTCTCTCTAAACTTTATTAGAATCGCCCAACATCCCCGTTCAATCATTTTAGGACATGTTTCATCTGTACTGTCTTTGCATTGAGCCCCTTGAGCGTTCCCCTGTAATTACCTGCAGACTCCAAAGCTAGACGCATCTCATAGGCACTCATGCTTCCAGATTTATCCATGTCAAACTTTCGGAATATTGTCTGTTAAATGAACAACAGTCTCTGTTAGATTTGTGGTTTCTTGGTTCAAGTCACATTATCCACTTCTGTTTTTACAATCTATGGTTATTACATATTTTATCATAGTTACATAATTGTAAAATAGAAAACTACCCTGTGTAATCTTCCTTCTGTTATGTTTAGCAATGTCATTGTGGGAAGAGAGGTAAAGCCTTATTTACAGCAAGTAAAAGAGAGTCTGACTAAATACAGGTATGGTATCCGTTATCAGAAACCCACTATCCAGAACGCTCCCAATTACAGAATGGCTGGCTCCCATAGACTCCATTTTATCTAGATTTTAAAAAAAGATTTAAATGATTTCCTTTTTTCTCTGCAGTAATAAAACCGTGTCCCAAGATCATTAATTAAATTAATGAATTAATCCTTATTGGAAGCAAAACCAGCCTGTTGGGTTGATGTAATATTTACATTATTTCATGGAAGACGTAAGACATGAATATCTAAATTATGGAAAGATCCATTATCTGGAAAACCCCAGGTCCCAAGCCTTCTGGATAACAGGTCCCGTACCTGTTTCTCATTACCATATTCTTATTCCTACAATGAGTCTGCAGAGTCCATGGACAAGTTTAAGCTTTCATATGAATTCATGCTGTCTAATAAAACACAATCTATATTTAAAAAGAGATCAGTCGACCTTATGGCACAATGGTGTTTATTTTCCCTTTCATTTTAACCTTAATCTTTCCCTTATTACTGCAAGCCTTACCAAGTAATTCTTAATTTTATTCCACAGAATATTGAACTCCACCAGTCCTAATTTCCCATTTCCATCTTTCTGTAAAGGAAAATTAAGGAAAACATCCACTGTTCCAGCATTAATATAACCCAGGTCAGTACTGTGCAGCATTGTCCATGCAGTGGGCTAATCGTCTGTCCTACTACATGTTTGAGAGATGGATGTACATTAAGATAATGATGTCATATAATAACGCTGACATATGACATATTATGCATCACTGACATCAGGCCCTCAAAAAGTTTTGGAAGCCATTGTGAAGACTGAGGCCAGTGGGCCTCTAGACAATTTTAGTTAATAAGAACCTTTAAGTTGGCCATACACTGCCAGATCCACTCATTCCATAGGGTCACAAACTTCAGTCACTCTTTACTGCTGTACTGCAAGTTGGAGTGATATCACCCAGCCTCCCTTCCCAGGCCTGCTTTGGCCACCCTCATACTGGTACTAATTGAACTGATCTGATCTCTGGGCCATGGGCCAATGATTAAATCATATATATATAATGGCCTATAGGCCCATTGGATAAGGACCACATCAACACACAAATGAGGCCCTTGTTGGATGGTAGAAAAGATGTGAGAGAATGCACAACACCATATATGTTGCAGGTGGGGGGATACCCCTATTTTATTGTGACCACCTGTGCATCAACGTTTCGGGGGGGATTAACCCTCCCTTCGTCAGGAAGGGTGCCATCTAGTGTTTGGGTCTGAAGCTAAAAATATGAAACATTTGCTGCGGGACAGAAAGCCAACTTTAAGGGGCAAATTTACGAATTTCACGTGAAATGATCAAAGTTCAATCGAATTCGATCGAACAACGATCATACGAATTTTTCGTGAAATTGTAAAATTTGGCCTCTTCGATAATCGAATATCGAATAGATCGAATGATCGGATTTGAGGCTAAGTCCTGCTCGAATACCATTCGTACGATCATAGCGTTCGATCGTTCGAATCATACATATATTTCGGACTCTAGAAAGAAATTTCAAGATTCTTTCGTGAAATCGAACGATCGGTATCCGATCGTACAAATTCATCGAGAAATCGGATATCGAGCAAAATGATAGCCTAAAACAATTCGATGAGCATTCGATGGTTGCAAATTTGGTCGAGCTAATTATGGGGAATAATAGTAAATTTGCTGCCAACTCTTTCTGAAACTAACTTGTACTGGTAGCGAAATAAGCCATTTTGTCAATGCACTGGAAATGTGTGATAATGAAGAATCCTAAAAAAAAAAAAAAAAAAGCGGGGTGCATCCTCACACAGATGACCACTAAAAGGATACATCCATCAGGTTGACCATACTGCGGCACGACTCCAAACTAAATCCCGTTGTGCGAAGATCTTTATCTGTATTGAGAACAGGGAATATTAAAGAGACCAACCAAAAAAGCCACCGGCTACAAAAACCTCATCATATACATTTCCCACACTTACGTTTTGATACAATTTTATTTAAAATGGACTGTAACTCTGTTGAACTGATTTCCATATCCTGCATGGGGAGAATAACCAGACACCATTAGATCATTACACATATAAGAACTTCCCATATTACATGGAAAATAACACAATAGAAACATGAAGATCTAATGAACTTTTATTTTACAAAGGTCTTTCTCTTCACCGATAATACATGGTTTTCTTCTTTTCCTTTTGTTTCATTTAGACATTTTTTTTTACTTTTATTCTCCAAAATGTGGAACAATATGTTGTAATATTGACATGTCAGATTTAATGTAACATATTAAAAAGGTAAATATACATGCAAAGTCAGCTTGTAATTGTTGAACCTTTAAAGGGGTGGTTCACCTTTACGGTAACTTTTATTATGTTATAGAATGGCCAATTCTAAGCAACTTTTCAATTGGTCTTTTCATCTGATTCTTTGCAACTTTCAAATGGGCGTCGCCGTCCCCTTCTAAAAAAACAAATGCTCTGTAAGGCTACAAAGGTATTGTTATTGCTAATTTTTATTGCTGATCCTTCTATTCAGACTCTCTCCTATTCACATGCCAGTCTCTTATTCAAATCAATGCATGGTTGCTAGGTTAATTTGGGCCCTAGTTACAAGACTGCTTAAAATGCAAATTGAAGAGCTGCTGATTAAAAAGCGAAATAACTCAAAAACCGTAAATAATAAAAAATTGAAACAAATTGCAAATTATCTCAGAATGTCGCTCTCTACATCATACTAAAAGTTATCTCAAAGGTGAACAACCCCTTTAATAAAAATTGTTGAAAAAAAAAAAAAGAGCTTCCCATATTTATTTATTAAGAGACCTGTTGCTTCTGAGCTAATGATTAAATAATATCCTCTGCCTTAAACAAAACATATATTTCAAAATAATATGCCAGTTCTCAGGCCATGTCTAGGTTACAGTTTCTTATCAGATTCATATCATAAAGTTTTAACAATATCACCCAGCCACTAAAAGCTGTAACAACTCCCAAACAAACTCCATGTTGTAGCTCCCACCCCTTCCAGCTATAGTCAGGTGATCCCACTGGTGTCCAATAAAAGGTTTGGGTGTTTTACTTTGAAATCAGTGAGTAAGTTGCAGGTAAAACTTAGTCCCTTTGTAAAATGTATAATGAAGCAATAGAATTCTTATTGAATCAGATGAAAATTGAGCGTAGGACTGGCCAGATATGGGATGACTTTGACGTAGTTGGCCAGCTTAAATATATTGCAATATATGGACAAACAATCCCTGTTTTGTTTAAAGGGTAAGGTATTTTTTAGTAGCTGTATCCACAAAAGTATATAAGACATTGAGACATTTTGTGGATACATTTTGTGGATAGAATTATTGATAATGGGTTGAGTGCAGAGAATCTCTTATATTTGTGTATGTAAATTTTGTGGTCACAGCCTCATTGCACCCCCGCTTAATGTTAGAAATTAGTGGTGAGCACAACTTTCCCTTGTTTGTTATAGTTCATATAGGACCTGTCCTTGTTGTGGCTCTTCCACCCTTCCCAGCTATCACGTTATCCTACTGGGGCCAACCAAGTTTATATTATATATATATATATATATATATATATATACTCCAAAATCAAAACAAGATCCGCACTCTCAGGGCTTTTTTTAAAAATTAAAAAAGATATTTATTGTAAAGCTACAAACTGACGTTTCGGCCTGGTCCCAGGCCTTTCTCAAATATATATTATATATATTATATAAACTTGGTTTTTATATGACCGGTATAAAACACGTATTTCACGTTTTGATTTTAGATTTTTCGATTTCCCCTTTTTTTACAGATTTCTCTCCACTTTCGTAACTTCCTGGGTGTTGAATGAGCCTGCGCGCCCTTTCTTGTATTTTAAGAGATGTTTTTAAAAGTTTCGATGACTTTGAGAAAGGCTGTCATATCAGCCGAAACGTCAGTGCTTTATTTCCAATAAAGAAGATTTTTTCTACTTTTTTTTGAGAAAAAAAACATGTTTACCCATGACAGTATCCCTTTAAGACTGCACATCTGATTTGTAGGTACCAAACTAGAATTGCATTTTATTTATCATTTAACCCTTTAGGTTAGGACATTAAATGGCACGCCACTCGTATCATATTATATGTTTAAAACAACATTGGCTATGTGGCAGCCCCACTCCAGCTACATATACAATAATCATTATATATATATATATATATATATATATATATATATTTAAGTATATACTTACAGCACCAGCTAGCTGCTTGAAAAGTTTCTTGAACCCTTCATCAATTTCAGTCTCTGACAAAACTTCCTGGAAACCAAAAGACAAAATAATACGTCAGACTTGACAGTGGCTTTCCATAAGCTTACAGGTAGAAATTTATGCAAGGGCAAGAAGAGGTGGTTTAACTAAGGCTGGGGACAGACAGGGAGAATCGGGGAGATTCTGTCGCCTGGCGTTTAATAGCAGGCGACAATCTCCCCGAACGTCCTTCTCCCTGTCCGTCGCTAGTTGAAATGACAAAGCGCCAGCGCTGTGCACACGCGGCGCGGCGATTTCCGGAATCGCCCGAAGTTTCCTCACGAAGTAACTTCGGGCGATTCCTGCTATTAAACGCCAGGCGACAGAATCTCCCCGAATCTCCCTGTCTGTCCCTAGCCTAAAAGTGTAAGAGAATTAGAGTATAACTGATATTCAGTAGTTTGGGCAGGAATGTAACATTTTCTAGACAACCACCAATCATTTAGCTTGCTTGTATTATCAAGGGACAATATGTAAGCCACAGGTACAGAATAATATGAGGCAGATAATTATTACAACAAAATGCAATGGATTTGTGTTAGGGATAGTTGATGCCACTAGGTACTCACCTCAGGAGGTAGGTCAGCGGATAAAGGATCATCCATCTCACTGCAAAATGAAACATCATTTATTAGGAAAGGACACTGAACTGTCTGTGGCCTCTATAATTGCATTGTGGGTGATGGACATTACGTAGACATTTTTCATTGCCTCAGAATTTAAGTACAGGTATGGGACATGTTATCCAGGATGCTTGGGACCTGGGATTTTCCGGATAATGGGAATGGTAAAGGTTAAGTCTACTAGAAAATCATGCAATCATTAAATAAACCCAATAGCTTGCTTTTTCCTCCAATAAGAATTCATTACTGGTATGGGACCTATTATCCAGAATGCTGGGGACCTGGGGTTTGCCGGTTAACAGATATTTCCATAATTTGGATCTTCATACCTTAAATCTACTAGAAAATCATGTAAACATAGGATGGGTTTGCTTATATCTTAGTTGGGATCAAGTACAAACTGTTTTATTATTACAGAGAAAAAGGAAATCATTTTGAAAAATGTAGATTATTTCATTATAACAGAGTCTATGGGATATGGCCAATCTGTAATTCGAGCTTTCTGGATAACAGTTTCCGGATAAAGGATACATTACCTGTATATCAATCACAAGGTACTGTTTTATTATTCCAAATAATTTGGAAAAGGATAAAGGATCCCATACCTGTATGTATTTTTTTCCTGACTTTTCACCCAAACAAATTCTAAGGATGTCATTTCTTAGCTTGTTATATATGTACATTTGCCAGTGGAGCAATGAGATGAAATCAAATGTAAAGGAAAAAAACACCTTGTATTAAATTCCAGGCTGTGCAAATCTACATACTATTCTCTGTGTTTTTTTATGTAGCTTCCTTTCTGATTGTTTCCACTAAAGGTTTCATCGTGCAACAAAAGTTCTTGAATACCAAGAGCCAGCCATGTGATGGTAGGGAGAATTAGATTTACAAATCTAATGAGCCCACCATCATGATCAGGCCCGGACTGGCAATCTGTGGGTTCTGGCAAATGCCCGATGGGCTGCTGTAAGTTGCCATAGAAAGTGACTATTAAGTGGGCTGGTGGGGGCTGTTTGGGCCTCTTTGTAGCAGAAATGGCAGGGCCTATTTTGAATCCCAGTCCAGTCCTGATCATGATCATTCCTCATTTCCTCCCCTTCCCATAAAGCCCTAGGGTTTTGGCCACTTACACAGAGCCATGCTTGTTTTCAGAGAAGACTCTAATGACAAAGTCCCCTTCCACATTAGGTTCAAAGGTAGAAGGCACCACAATGTATTCTCCGGGGGGCAGTTTGTGGCGGGTGCTGACCTCTCGTAGGTTGATGAACTGCTCGGAGCGAGCACGGGAGGAGTTTTGGAGGAAGAAGTCCCGCTTTAGGTGCACACCAGACTGTCCATAAAACTGACCAAGCAAATAAAAGAAGTGCAGACTACAGTATTAAAGAAAGATGAAGAGACAACCAAAAGCATAACATAAAAGAAATAGAAAAGCACAAGAAATAAACTAATTAAAAGGGGGCATTGGTCGCAACTTATACTTCCCTAGCCATGAAGACATATCAGAAAATTTCCGTTCACAGAATGAATTATACTCACCTCTCTGGGAACCTGTTATGAAAAAACAAAAAAAAACTCAAATTATACACTGAATCATGAAAAAGACAGATTAAATCTCTAAATACATGTAACTAATAATACCAGCCCTAGACATTTAAAGCTATGTATCACTTGAAACACATGCAAAACAGATTCTACATGCTTTATCAGTTTATCTCAACCATATAACAATATAACTCAGGGACCATGTGAGTCAGACAGGCGTCTGTCCCACTAGTTGCCTTTGCAGGCACAGAAAGTGCCAGGCCCTGTATTCTCACAATTAAAAATTTTTTTCTTTTTTATGCTAGACTCAAATAATAAAATCCTATCTGTGGATAGTACTTAAGCAAAGGTACCCATTCATAAATCAAACCTGTTCATTAGGAATCTAGAATCTCTATTTGGTAAAAGCTCCAGTAGGGCCAATACCTCATAGACTGCAAATCCAATGGTCTCCATATCTTTCCCAAAGCGCCTCTCTTTTCGCTTGTTCTTTTGCATAAGTGCAAGGAGGAAGGTGCAACCGTTTTCAGAGCCGTAGTCATCATCACCATCCTCCTCCTCCAGTTTTATCTTGAATTGTGGGTTAATCCAGAATGTGGCTAAGCAGGAAAGAAAAAAAGAGTAAATATTTAAAAGGACGACTGACAGTTGTCAGGATCTGGGTGTATATGAATTCTGCTAAGCACTAAACCCTAAAGCATTAACCATAAATAATGTTTTGCCCTTACCATCTTGCAATAACAAAATTCCTTAATAATAGATTTCTCTGATGCAAAAATGATTATCCTTGGGTCTGTAGGACCAGGGAGTCTGCAGTTGTACCTTTTAACTCCATCATGGTGTGACATATTATGAAACTCTTAAACCTTAACATTTATCATCCAATCCAAATCCAGAACCACTACTCACATCAACCCTCACCAATGTTTGGCCTTAACTTAATTTTGTGTGGATTACCAAGCACTATCTCAAGCTACTACTACTGACGAATGCCCCCACAAATATCTCAACAAACGAGACTGGTGTATCTCTGCTGAACCATGTTGTGCTGCAAGGCAGGCATGCACAAATATATGTTAGAAAAAGGCATGTCCCATCATTATAACAAATACTGCCAGCCTGCAATGGTAGGAGAGGGAGTTACAAGGTAGAAGGACTGATAGAAAGCTACTTATGGGAGATTTAAATACTGACATTGGGTGGCTTTCCAGAGAGCTTGGCAATCCAGTTTATCCATGCACCTATCATGTGGGAACTATAAGATATAATGTTTGTTTATAAATAGTGTTGGTCTCTTATAAATGTTATAATAAAACACTTGCTGTTGTTACTCTAGGTTACTAGACCCTGAGCAAACCTTACAACATGTTCTTCATTCATGTTCCTCAGTTCTACTGTGCTGGTGATCATCTCTTGATCATTATCCAAGTGACATCATTTATGCAGAATTTAAGTCCCTTTGCCAGTTTTCATCTACTGAAGGAATCGTTCCACTTACCAGGGAAATTTCTGCATCCGCCAGCTGTGCTTCCTTTCCTCCAAGACCCATTGTACAGTGTTGTGTTCCACTTGCGGTATCTGCGGGCAGTGAGAGCATCTGGAGTGAGGTTGCAGATCTCAAGGCGAGAAAATTCACGAAGAAAGTCCTGAAAAGCCATCCTATGGGAAAAGACACAAGGTGAAAATGAGGTGCTTGTTTTCAGAATTAAAAATCAATGTAAGTCCAAACTTTATAGAAGCTTTTGAAAGAGGTCGATAATGCTTAAGCTTAGTACTACTTTTATGATTCCAGAGGGGCTCAGTGCTTCCTCGGTGACAGAGAGTCCTAAAGTTTAAATACATTTCCATACATTTCATACTTTATTCAGTAGAAAAGATCAAAATGTATCTATATTGTTCCACCTATCACTATCCAACTTGTTATAATAATCATTAATGTCCAAGTTAGAAGAACTAGCTGATTTATGGAATTAGAAACTGTTGCATGCATCCCAGTAATTACAATCCATAATGTATATTATAAATAAAGTCACCAAGCAGTTCCATGACCACAGAAAAGCACAGAGCCAGAGGCAGGTCATGGAAATCTGATTTATATTTTCATATTTTGTAACATGGGACACAGGTTTCATTTCAAGAGTATTATTTACAGGATATTTACCGCTCAAAGACTCACCAGAATTCTCCATCTTCCATATTTATTCTCAAATCTTTACTTTCTGTTTGATCCACATAATTCCATTCAGAGGAACTATACAAAAAAAATGAAGATAAAATTTGTACTGTTCACTCAGGCCCCTTGTGTGGGTCTTCTGCGTACCATAGGACTATGGCAGGATGCTTTAGAAGAAAGTTTCTTATCATCCTACTGCACAAAGGATGCCCGTGTTTAAGCAGACACTGACTGATGATTTGGGTCCACTAAATCAAGGTTAAGTAGCCTGCAGGTACATCTGTGGGTCAAAAATGATCACTAATGAATTCAGTATCTGACTGAGGTTTGTTTGGATATTGATTTGGGTCATAGAAAATATGGTGTGTAGACCTAGATTCTGAACGGATACAAACGAGGAATCAGCTAATGAAGGTTTCCTTGTTAATAGTCCCAATTCTACTAAAACATCTAATGATACATGGTTCACACATGATGAAATTCAAAAGAGACTAGAACATGTTAAGATAAACAAAGGTCCAGGGCCAGATGGGATTCATCGCCATGAGGTCTTGCATGGTGCCGAGAGACTGGTGAATTGCTAATGTGGTGCCGCTATTCAAAAACTCAAAACTATAGGACAGTTACTCTGACGTCGGTGGTAGGAAAGCTTTTCGAAGGATTAATAAAGGATAGGATACTGGACTTCATGGCAAATAACAATACTATGAGTTTGTGCCAGCATGGTTTTATAAGTAATAGATCTTGCCAGACTAACTTAATTTCTTTTTATGAGAAGGTAAGCAGGGACCTCGATTCTGGGATGGCAGTGGATGTGATTGACTTCGCTAAAGCATTTGATACAGTGCCACACAGAATCTTACTGGTTAAATTAAAGAATGTTGGCCAGGAACATAGTATTTGTAACTGGATACCCAGTTTAACTATGTAACTATGACCTGCTCCTGAAGTCAAGTAAAAAAACACAGTCCAAAGAAAAAATAATAATATGGTCTCTTTAAAATAAGATCCCCAGTCCAAGGGTTGCCAAAATTTGGAACTTACAGTATAAATTAGAAGAGACCCAATGGTTGTAATGCAGTAGCCAAAGTAATTATACAAATTAGAAAATCTTTATTAGGACATGTGTAGCCTAATGCATTTCGTGCCAAATGGGCACTTACTCATAGGCTATTGATTTGGGTAGACATATCGGCCCCCAAAAAGACTCTAGATGCGGCCTGGGACTGAACCATGTGATGTGATCATTATTATAACAACCCAGTGATGTTCACTGATGGGGGGAATGAAAACAAATGGTGCCCAGATATTGTGCAGGATTTACTTTATTAGAAAAGAAAGTGTAGGTATAATCTTGGCCTTACCTATCACTCCATGCACCTGTCCACTCCACCTCACCCCATGGGTTTCGCATCCGAATCAGCTTTGTGCTCTCACCCCTAAAGTTGATCTTAGACAGAATAAACACAATGAAATCAATCATTAGGAGAGATACTATGAAACTATCACAGAAAAACACCCACAAGTGATCAGATTCTTAAAGAAAGGACCCAATAATCATGTACAGACAGGTGATGCTTTTGTCAGTTTATTCACTTCAAATTATTTGTTTTCTAAGAATCCAACTGTTTCCTTCCTAGGTCAGTACAAAATCATGGACATATAGGAAAGTATTCATTGTGCAGCTGAATAGAACATTCTTTCTTTGAAGCCACTGATATCTCTACTGGAAGGAGCCAGTTGCACCCTCCTGCTACTGTCCATAATCTTTAAGACTTTCAGTTAAATTACTGCATTCTACCTGCAGCTTCCCAATAATGCTAATTCTGCCAATTAATACAGTATATCAATTTATACAGTTCTGCATAGGAGTATAATATTATTACTAAAAAAAGTGATATAGCTTAATTTTGGTAAAGCATTACCTCTTTGGCCCCTGTAACAGAGTATGCGTGACCTTTTACAAGCTTCTTGAATGTCACGGCTTCCATATCAGTGGCACTAGTGATCTAAAGAGAAGCAAACAAAGAACAATTCAGCACTCAGAACATCAAAAACATGAACATGGGATTTAAGAAAAGCTAAAAGACTGAATTTAGAAGTAGAAATTATTAGTAGGAGAGAAAGGCGCAATACTAATTCATCTATTTTATTTGTCACAAGCAAGAGCTCTTCTAGGGTGACAGCTAGCTGAACACAATAAAAACAGCTAATTTGCCAGGCTCAGTTGTTCTGCAGAGTCAGTTTCAATATAGATCAGGGAACGTTTTGGGGTAATTTTGTATTTGCTGTCTTAAATATTCCTGGAACTAAGGCTGAATGCCTGATATTTTCCTTTATCGGTACCCATGTTATGAGCTAAAGGGAGCCCCAATCAAGGGGAATTGCATTAAGAACCTTTGAAAAACCACTGTCTTAAAGGAAAACTATATCCACAAAATGATTAAGTGGCACATTAAAGAATCTTATCAAACTGGAATATATATTTAAATAAATATAGCCCATCTCTTAACTTGAACCACCATTTCATGATGGTCTGTGTGCTGCCTCAGAGAACACCTGACCAGAAATACTGCAGCTCTAACTGTAACAGGAAGTAATGTAATTGGAAGCAAAAGACAGAACTCTGTCTGCTAATTGGCTCATGTGAACTAACAAGTATGTTCAGTTTAATATGTTTGTGTGCACCGCGAATCCTAGGATCCCAGAGAGCGGCCCTTAAAAAAATGTTGGTTTTCTATTTATGATTACCTAATGGCACATGCTACTAAAAAAGTTATCGTGAAAATTATTTATTTACATGAAGCAGTGTTTAACATATGAGCGGTTTTATGCAATGTCTTTTTATAGAGACCTACACCGCTTGAGGGGTATAGTTTTCCTTTAAGTGTTTTAACAAAGGTACACAATTTTTTTTTTAAATATATGGTATCATTGCTGTTTCCTTTACAAGAATAGACAAAATAGACAAAGGGTACTATAGAAAAATAGACAAAATGCAGAGTAAGCATAAACTGCTAAATTATAGAGAGAGGCAGGGGAGCTCCTGTCATGAGGGAAGGCAAGAACTCTGCCTCAGGTGGCAGCGAGCAGCCAGAAAGCCACCTCTGGTAATTTCTGGGGTTTTTTGTTTTATTTTTTTAAATTTGGCTCTTCTAGTGCCCAAAGAGCAACAACACTCTCTGAACCAGAGATGTGGCCCCTCTTGACCCACTCTAATGCTGAAAGTGTGGAGCAAGTGAAAGGGACTGCATCCGGGGCTGCCACTTTAGGCAGCAACCCCAGAAACAGCCATGGGTAGGGGACACTGCTTGGAGGGAACAATGACAACACTCACATCAATGGAACAGCCCATGAGGGAACCTCGCTCCAGTGCCTTCAGAATAATGTTATACAAATCTTTAGGTGCTTTCTTCATCTCATACCACTCAGTAACACCTCCAGTAAAATCCTCAAAACCTTCTGATGTGCTGCCTCCAGAAAGAGCCTCATAGCAACCATTGGCCCTGTACATGGAGAAAATTGTGGTTATGACAGATTTAAATAGTACGCTAAGTGCAAGAAGATGAGGGATTTTGAAGCTGAGCACACACACAACATTCAGCCACATGCAAAATGTCAAACACCAATCAGAATGGAAACTTTCTATAGAGAATGCTGGCAATGTTATCTGGCCTATGGTTGTCTTGGCAGACATAAACTGTCTTCGGCTTTCCATGTCCATTCATTCAAGTAGATGCTGACCATGTGGATCCAAACTGTACAGTATAATCCTCCACTCAGAGCCAAACATCATGCCGTGTGAAGCCGACACACTAGACAAGACGTGAGATAGGAACGGAGACTCACTTGGCATAGGCCTTCTCCAGCAGTGCACTCCAGAACTCATTCCCAGCAGCTGAGTGCACGAACACAAGTTTTCCATCTTTAACAGGGAGGTAATCATCGATAACCACATCGACCCACTCGCCAAACTGCCACAGCTGTAGAGGATGATAATGGGATACAAATGGATCAATAACTAGCATTGCTATACACACAGCCACCTTGGGGTGTCATCAATGTTCTATAACAGGAAAAACCTGTGCTCAAACCAGCAAATGCTTTCCACCAGGTTAAAATATAATCACAGTCACTCCTTCAAGGTAGTTAAAGCTATGCAATTAAGAGATTTCAACTTCGGCAGATAAAGGGAAGTACTAAGGTTAATAATAACACATGAAGATTTGCAGCTAATACTTCTAACTGGCTCCAGACAAGCTTTAGGCTAAGGCCAGACGGGGTAGAAATCAGCCTGCCGGAATCTACAGGCTGATTTCAGCCGCTGACTTCTAGCCAAATATCCTTGTCTGGGTTTTTTTTGCCTTCCTCTGGATCAACTAGCAGTTAGGCAGGCGAAAATAGAATTGAAAGGTTGAACTTGAAGGATGTGTCTTTTTACAACCTAACTTATTATGTTACTATGTTAAGTCTATAACAGGGGAGTCTGACCGCATGCGGCCCAGGATGTATATGAATGCGGGCCCAGCTTGAAACACTTGGTTCCCAAGGAAACACTATATAGCAAAGGATATCGGAGTGGACAGAAGGGGGGACTCTGCCCATTTCCAAGTTAGTAGTAATAATAATATAATAATAAGTCTATTTAATATCCATGTGTCCCATATTACAGTGTATAGCTCCATCTGTTTATCCAAAAGTTATTGTAGTTCTTTTCTGTGCATTTTCTTTAATTTTACAAATCAAAAGTGCTTGTGTAGTTCATGTGTGGCCCCAGACATTTTTTCTTTTTCCAATGTGGCCCAGGGAAGCCAAAAAGTTGGACAACCCTTGGTCTAGAAGCTTTGTGTCGGTTCCAGTGCAAACAGATTTCGGATTTCGGCGAAGAAACACGTGACTTTGCATTTCGAGTTGAAATCCATCAAGTCTGTTCACAAGGATTCCGGACAAGAGCAGACAACCCAAATACTGACCTCAGTTTCAGCTCTGCTATGATTTCCACCCTAGGCCTACTGTATATAAAACTTTTTACATTTATTACATGTACATATTATTGAGTTGTTGTGGTCAGACTCCCGTGAGCCCCAGTCCAACACTGGGTTCTGTTAAAGATCATGAAAGAAAATAGATTTTTCCCCCTACCTGAAAATGAAAGACGCCAGCATAGTTCTCCTGGAAGCTCTGGCCATGAGGTACTACACGGTGCAGGACTGTATCATTTAATGTAAGGGAGGCGATAGCAGCGAGGAGCCAACAGTCACCTGTGCAGAATAAATATTAACAAGACAGAATTATACAGCAGTGTGAGTAAGTGAAAAGGACAATTGGGCACAATTACAAAGCATTTAAAGGGTTTGCCTTGGATTTAACTTTTAGTATGATGTAGAGTGATATTCAGAGACAATTTGCAATTCGTTGTGAGTTTTTGAGTTATTTAGCTTTTCATTCAGCAGCACAATTTCAGCAATCTGGCTGCTAGGATCCAAATTAACCTAGCAACACTGCACTGATGTGAATAAGAGATTGGAATATGAATAGGAGAAGGCCTGAATAGAAAGATGAGTAATAAAATAGCAATAAATGTACATTTGTAGCTTTAAAAAGCATTTGTTTTTAGATGAACGTTGGAAAAAAGAAGAAGGTAATAAAGACTGATTGAAAAGTTGCTTAAAACTGGATATTCTATAACATATTAATAGTTAATTTAAAGGTGAAGCATTACAGGATGCACTGTTTGGATGAAAATTGTTTATTTTTACCCACAATGTAGTGTTATTGTAGGTGCCTGCTATGTTACGGATAACACATGCATTTTAGGTTGTTTCAAGATTCCTGGAATTACCACTACATTTAAACTGACGTTAGTTCCCTAGTGTTGGTGCCCGCTGGATGGGCATGTTCATGATCCCTGCAAGAAGCCACAAGTTGCTAGGGCTACAAAAATAGCTTTCGTGAGTTGATGCACATTCAGTTTTGGTGAGGTGGCAATAACAGGGGGCAGATAGTGGTGAGGAGGTGCGGATGATGAACCAAGATAAAGAGAGATAATAATAAATAATAAACTGGGAATGTGGCTGCCATTTGGGCAGTGAGGTGGGGGGTAACTATATCTCAAAAATGAATACTTGAGCAACAGTCTATTTAGACACACACCCAGTGAAAATGTATTCTATTAAAGTGCAGTGCTGTGGATAAAAATCAATTCATCTAAATAATTTATTTAGGAAAGTTCATCAATTAATCCCACAACTATAAACAATAATTAAAAAGGTCCCCTGTTGGGGGTTTTATCCTCATTAAGTTGCTATATAACAATGTTATTCCAATTAATAAAAAGTTGATTTGTTTACCCCTTGCAGGAAGACTTTGATAAGGCCAAGTGATTAATTCATAGAAACGATAGAAAGTTCACTGCCAATAAATAATAATAAATCATAATAACTATCTTCGAGAGTTGATTATGGGTTATAATTAATAAAAAATGACCATAATTATTTTATATGAAAACTTAAATAAAGCTGCTCAAATTCATAAGAGGTAGAGAACGCAGAGTAACTGGGACTGTGGTCGCAATTGTTAAAATAAGTCCTAAGATGAAGAAGTCTGTTGTAACCTAATAAAAACACAAATCCACAGCCTCATGAGATTATAAGCAGAGAGAACAAGGAGAAAAAAATTAAGAAACATGAACTGAGCAGCATGCTGAGACTTCACCACCCCACCACAATAGAATACCAATCTGTTAAAGGGATACTGTCATGGGATTATTTTTTTTCAAAAAGTCACATGACATGGGGCAGCTGGGAAATTGACGAAATGTCTAGTCCCATGTGAGATTTCAAAACTGGATATAAAAAATCTGTTTGCTCTTTTAAGAAATGGATTTCAGTGCAGAATTCTACTGGAGCAGCACTATTAACTGATGCGTTTTGAAAATAAAATTTAAAAAAATAACACTGCAGAATAACACTGTTGCATGTTTCGCATTAAAAGTCAAGGGGGTAAATTTATCAAAGAGTGTAGATCTGCCACTAGAGTGAAATTCCGCAGCTCTCAATTTCTATGGGATTTTGAAAGGCGTATTTATCAATGGGTGCAGTGAAATTTCACCCTTTGATAAATACGCCTTCAAAAATGCCATAGAAATTAATAGAGAGCTGCAGAATTTCCCTCTAGTGGCGGAACTTCACTCTTAACTTCACTCTTTGATAAATATACCCCAAGGTGATTCATTTCTATGAATGAATCACCTGGTCTTGATAATTGTTTGAAGTCTTCCTGCAAGGGGTAAAAGAATCAACTTTTTATTAATTGGAATAACATTGTTATATATCAATTTAATGAGGGTGAAACCCCAATAGGGGACCTCTTTAATTAGTGTTTATAATTGTGGCATTAATTGATGAACTTTCCTAAATAAATCAGTTAGATGAATTGATTTTTATCCACTGCACTGCATTTTAATAGAATGCAACTCTAACTGTAACAGGAAGAAGTGTGGAAGCAAAAGACACAACTCTGTCTGTTAATTGGCTCATGTGACCTAACACGTATGGTATGTTTGTGTGCACCGTGAATCCTAGGATCCCAGGAGGCTGTCCTTATTTTGTTAAAATGGCACTTTTCCATTTATGATTACCCATTGTCACATACTACTAAAAATTTATAATATTATGAAAATGGTTTATTTACATGAAGCAGAGTTTTACATGAGTTGTTTTATGGAATATCTTTTTGTAGAAACCTACATTGTTTTGGGGGGGGGGGGGGGTATAGTTTTCCTTGGTAGCATGGCAAAACTAGATCAATTAGGCAAAAGTTAGATGCACACTAATATATGCACATACACATGTATATCACCCAGTAGCCATGTAGAAATCCAGCAGCATTATTTATGCCTGTTTATAAAGCTCCAACATATTCTGCAGCGCTGTACAGTAAAGGGATAGAAATGAATATACAGATTTGCACACAGAAACAACTAATAACCAATAAAAGAGATGAAAAAGGACCCTGTACAACTGAGCTTACAATCTGAAAGAAGGATGAATGCACGCGTGTTTGTACAGAGATTTATATTACAAGGGCCAAGGCTGAATGCAAATGAGTACGTTTATGGTCTTTTTTATAGAATACCAAGGGATTTATATGACCCCAGTAACCCTGACATAAAGAAACACAGACAAATCAGATAAGGCCCTGCACGCCCAACTAATGAGCAGTGAGTCAGAGAAATGTGAGAGAACAGGAATGGGTGATGCCTGAGGGAATCCCTGTGCCACAAGGCCAGCACTACACACACACACTCACACACACCAACACACACACCAACACAAACACACCAACACGTCACGCAATAATCCTCCCACAATAGGAGGCAGTGATGTAACTAGATGTTACTGGGCCCCACAGCAAATTTATTTTAGGGCCCCCAAAATATCAAGAGGTTGTCCTGTTTTACCACTATATATTGAATTGCTCATTAAGTAGGGCCTAATGGGCCCCCTATTCCTCCTGGGCCCCCCTGCAGCCGCAGGGTCTGCTTCCTCTGTAGTTACGCCCCTGATAGGAGGGCTGTGCCCACACAACAGCTGCACACGACACTAGCCGGCAGATCTAAGCACATCAAGGAACTAGAAACCACAGTTTCTAATCAGTCCAACTGTCTCTAGATCAGTGAATCCAGATACAGAACATTGACTCACATCACACAAAATACAATCTGCTGAAAGATTACTTTATAAACCAATAAAGCGCTTAAGCACCTTTTCCCAGCCACATGCTCTGAAGTCTAAATCATTGTTTTCTGAACTTTTAGGGCAGAGACACAGGGTCAGATTCGGGGAGATCATATCTCATCTTCTTTGGGGCAACTTATCTCCCTGAACTGCTTTCCCGTCTGCTAGAATGTACATCCCCAGTGGCACTGGGAGTGCTTCATTTTCCAAAATTGCCTGAAGTTTCCTCGTGGATCCACTGTCATCCTTTACTTGGTGTAACACCATTGACAACCACTGTGGAGCTACACTGAGCAGATTTTGGCTTGGAAACACAAAAGTTTACAATTTAACTCTGGAATCCACTCAATGTGGCTTCACAACTGTCAACGCTGCATCTGTCATTGGAACTAGATGAAAGAGCAGATGACACCTATATATATATAGCAAATCAGACCAGCAATACCAGGATTTCTTGATCAAAACAATTGTATTACAAAGTGCATGCACCCGGGGGCTTACTAGAAATAGAGTGCTGCCCTATCTGAAGATATATATATATTATTATTATTTTTTTTTTTTTTAAAAGCATCCCATTAGCATTTATCTTTTACTGGTCAAGTGCAGTTAGTAATAATGAAAGCAAGCAGGTCCTTACCCAATGCTCCCTGACAGATGTCTGTTCTGGTGGCACCATCGACAATAAACTGTGGGTTGGAGACCAGTTGCTGCAGGAAATAAAAAAAAGAAAAATGAATCAGAGATTATTATTATTATTTATTAACATGTATTTCTATAGCGCCAACTTATTTCAAACATGAAATAGACAAGCATGAAAAATGTTCTTAGGATGCCAAATAAGGGCTGTGATTGGCCATTTGCAGCTTCGTTTCTGGGCTGCCACAGCCTGAGGCAGCAGCCCCGATGCCGCCCCCCCCATTCCCGCAGCAGGTCTAAGGGGGGCGGTATCGCTATTGCATTGAGCACAATTGCACTCTCTACACTAGTGGAGCTGAATTTCCAGGTTAAAACCTGGAAATTCGGCTCTTAAAGTTACAAGAGGCGGCTCCGTGCCACCCGAGGGAATGTTCTCACCTTGCCTCATGGCAGGAGCGGCCCTGGCCATTTGGTAGCCCCTATGTGGATTGTCAGCCTACATTGACACTCTGTTTGGCAGTATACTTGGTTTTTATACAACCAATACTTGCCTCCAAGCCTGGAATTCAAAAGTAAGCACCTGCTTTGAGGCCACTGAGAGCAACATCCAATGGGTTGGAGAGTAACATGTAGCACACGAGCTACTGGTTGGGGATCACTGCTTTACACAATACACAAAACGTGTGTTGTAGTCTGCAGAGGCAAGACTGGTGAGTTGGTGATTAACATGTTTGGTTGGAGATGTCCTACACGTTTCAGCTGCTGCCACCATTAATCATAGGTAAAAAATATTTAAAAACCCATGACTAAAGAACATACCTGGGACTTTAAATTGAAGGAGCACTCCTATGGCCATTTATTGTAGCAGAAAAAAACAGCACAAGCTTATTGGTGATATCCCCTTCCTTGTATTGTATTAAAGAGCATACCTCCCAACATTTTGGAAATAGAAAGAAGGACAAAAAGATTTGAAATGTTCTGACCATACCCATTTTGTGGCCACGCCCCTAATTACCACCATGTTAATTTTACCAAATTTGGCAGGTTATGAAAATTTTAACACATTGCTGTTTTTATTCGTTCTTACAGTTTTGCTAATGAAGGGGAGTTGCCCTTTAAGCTGCAAGCCAAGAGACGTGATTATCTTAAATAGTTACAATTGTATCTTTGCTTATCTTAAATACAAAAGTATCAAAGTGCACCTGTCAGTATTCTAGGCTCTCTGCCAAAAGCCAATCAGGTTATAAACTTTGTATCTTTTTCTGGTTGTTCAGTGCAAGAGATCAAATAGAAAGTTTGGGTATTTCAGTAACAATCCGGGACTGTGTCAAAATAGGGATTGTCCTGCAAAAAATGGGAGGGAGGTTAGAAAGAGTCTGAGAGTCTGGGTAGGGGTAAGGGTCATGGTCATTCAGCCAATGCCAATTCAGCCTGATTATTTTTTGAAAACACAATGATGAAATTGGCCTTATCTACAAGTTATCTACTGGAGAATGCAATTTATAATATGCCGGTATATGCAAAGTAGACATAGAGGAAATGAATCAGTTCTATCAATAACTTGAAAGCAGTAAAGAGAGATTATGTTTATCTCTTACCAATGGCCTGAGAGCAGGCGGTTTATTTAGATATATGTACATGTAATGAGCAAAATAGTGATCACCAGCTTACAGTCTCTACGGGGCACTTACTGATATGGCTACTACCGGAAAGTTTAATTCACAGAAGTCAAAGTGCTGAAGAGAGGTGTCACATGTAGGCTTGCTCTGTCTACAGAACTGGAAATAACAGCTTCCTGCAGCACCCACTTCCTTCAATAGGAACCAAGCTGAAGTGCAAGTCTGAGCCCTCCTCTGCCTGACTCAGTGAACAACAATGCACCCACCTGCACTTCTGTGTGCCTCTCATTGAAATCAATGGGGCCTGTAGGATGCAGTCGAGTGAGATCTTTCCAACAGCAAAGAGTCCTCCACATACCTATAACATTGTCAGAACCCACCTCAATTCACTCTGAAAGTTAATGTATGGGGATTTCTATATACAAATATGACATTGCAATTATGTTCTTAAAGGACAAGGAAAGGAAAAAATAATAAAATCCCATTTTTATTTTCTTTAATGAAAAAGAAACCTATCTCCAATTTACTTTAATTAAAAAAATGTGTTCCGTTTTTATAAGAAACCTGACTTTATGCAGTGAAATTCTCCCTTCATTTACTGCTTTGGATAGGAATTGTCAGACAGCCCCTAACTGCTCTGCATGAACAGCAGGGGGAGCCCCCACCTTAAGTCCCAGTCATGCAGAATTCAAGCAGCTTTGTTTGTGTCCCTGTTTTGATAATTTATGACGATCCCTAAGCATCTCAAGTCACTCTGAGCATGTGCACAGTCTTGGTCTTGCAAAGATGTGTAAAAAAGTTACAAGATGACAGCCCCCTGTGGCCAACTTTAAAAGCATAAATCATTTGATTAGGCTTGTGGTGCAGTAAGTTCATGTTTATGTTTAGTATACAAAATACAGCATTTCTAACATTATTCTATTTTACACTTTCCTTGTCCTTTAAGCAAACTTGCTTCAATAAACATCATTGTTATGGTAATTGAACTTGATTGCTACTGTTTTACAGAAAACACTTTCATAAGTACAGGTATGGGACCTATTATTCAGAATGCTTTGGACCTGGGGCTTTCCGGATTTCCAGGTTTCTTTTTGTAACTAGGATCTTTACACTTTAATACTACTATAAAACCATGTAAACATGAAATAAACCCAAAAGGCTGGTTTTGCTTCCAATAAAGATTAATTATATTTTAGTTTGGATCAAGTACAAGCTACTGTTTTATTTTTACAAGTAATCATTTTTAGAAATTAAAAATGTGCATTATTTGATTATAATGGAACTTATGGGAGATGATCTTTCCGTAATTCGGAATTTTCTGGATAATGGGTTTACAGATAACGGATACCATAACTGCACTGTATAAGAATATCTGTTATATGGTATGAATCCTTTTTTTTAGGTACTAGTGGTTCTTAAACCCACCCTAATTCCCCATCAGCAGGAAAGAATATTGCTGGATTCCCTGTACCCCACAATCTGTGCCAGTGCCAGGGCCAGCAAGGACCCTATCATTGTAAAGAAATGTAACTAATCCAGTTATTCTGCTTCTGCTTGACCAGACCTGCTTCTACTCTCCACCAGCCAAATTACTGTGTGCACTGAATTTAGTGTCAGCAAGACTGTGCAGATAGAAACATTTTGACCTCAGGCAATAGACAATAAATACCAGAGGTTGTTTTTGCAAGGTCCTGAGGTTGGAAGCACAAAAAGACATACCTCTCACAGTCTGCAACAGGATTCACCTAAAGGGTTTACCAAAAGCACTGATGTTGATTCTGTGAAACCGCAATATACCATCTGATCACCCTAGATATGTAAACGGTAGATCAGATATGAATTGGTGTTCCTTTGCAGTCTTGATCGGTCTTGCAGTCTTCATCCTCTATTCTACTAGAAATAGTTTTCCACTAGCTGTTGTACCATTGTTGATGGGATTTCCTTACACTGAGGTTGGGCACTGATGTTAGGGATCAGGCTGGTACAGATCAGTGTTACAATTCATCCTACTTGTGTTCAGTTGGGTTGAGTTAGGGCTCTGTGCAAGCCATTTCTTCCACTCCCACCTGAATTTGTGCAAGGGGTTATTATCCTGCTGTCCTACTATCCTGCCTGTTCCAAACTGTTGCAACAAAGTAGGAATCACAGAATTGTCATAAATGTCATTGTATGATGTAGTGGTCCCTGCGTCACCAACGATGGATGTGCCATAAATTTAAATAATGATAAGGGATGTCCACACAATTTTGGCCATAGGGTATAGACCTATATCATTTTGGCAACCAAAGAAAAGGACGGAAAGAAAAGCAGACCTACGATTAAGGGATTCATTCCCGAAATGCATAAGCCGATTGTGATCCGCAGTAGTCTGCAATAAACCTGCTTTTCTTTCTGGATTGCCATCCTCTTCTTTGGTTGCTAAAATTGGGACAGTGGGGACCGAGCATCCGCATCTCTATAGATGAGCAGTTACAGGAGCGTGAGTTTTTGAGCGAGGTCACTTGTTTTTATAGACCTATATACTCCTATTGCAGGATCACTTGGCTCCGCAATTCAGAAAAACACTCAAGAGTAGCAACAGGCAGGGCCGGAACTAGGGGAGAGGCACGTGCCTAGGGCACAAAGGTGGAGGTGCGCCAGGCTGTACCTCTTCTTCCGACTTGCCCCTAGTTCAGACCCTCGTTTCCTCACAGCAACCCTCACTTCCTGGATGTTGCGCTCTTCTGTTAGCTTGTCTGTGCTTGCGCGCTCCACTTGTGCGTAGGGTTGCCACCTTTTCTTGAAAAAAATACCGGCCTCCCTATATATTTATCTTTTTTTCCTATTAATAACATTGGGATCAACTGTAAAATACCGACCAGGTGGCAACCCTACTTGTGCGCTTGTCTGTGTGTGCGCATGCGGGCATCAGGAAGGGGCAATGTAGTCGGCTGGGTTGCCTTGGGCGCCAGCCAAATTGGCCCGCCACTGGCAACAGCGCATGTTTATATCAGGGCCAGAACAACAGGTAGGCAGAAGAGGCAAGTGCCTAGGGTGCAAAGTTGGAGGGGCGCCAGGCCTCTACTCTACCTCTACCTCTACCTCTACTGCCTCCTTACCCTTGTTCGGTACCGTGATTCCTGCGCCTTCTGCAAAATTTCCTGATTTCCAGGTTCGTAAGCACGTGCGCACGGACCCTTCTTTGGCGCATGCGCTCGTCCTTGCATGCATTCGCTTATTTGTGCGTACGCAAGAGGAAGGGGCAACATGGTTAGATGGGTCGCCTAGGGCGCCCAGCCGACTGAGCCCGGCCCTGGTTTATATCACTGCTATTTACATGGAAACCTAGAACCTAAAATACCCCAAGTATTGATCTGCAGGTCAGAAATTTCCTGACCCACACCTTACCCAAAAAAGAAACAACTTTTTTTTTTAAATGAATTCCAGAATATTAGCACAGTCAAATAATATATTCTTTATTATTTATAATTTTTATTGGGTTTTCAGCAGAGCTGTGGAGTCGGATGCAATTTTGCGTATCTAAAGTCATGTCACCAAAAATGTACCGTCTCCTACTCCTAATAACCTTAAGCACTGCGAATAATCAAATCAGATTTAAGAGCTTCTTTGAAGGTGGATATGGCAGAAGCAATTCTGTTTCTCAGAACAATACTTCAGTTAATTTTGTACTGTATTTAACAGTTATTCTACAGCTAAATGCCAGATTTAAGTAATACATAAAGTGTTTTTAGGTTTTCCAATTGTTTTTGGTTTATGTATATTAACTTTGATTTTGGTTTAGAATTACCAAAGGATACGGTTTATATTTTTGAGCTTTGGCAGTGATAAAATGCCTTGTATGTTGTGTACTTAACGTCTTTCAACATGGAAAATACATTAGTACATTAAAGGAACAGTAACACCAAACAATTAAGCATTTTTAAATAATTAACATATAATATTCTTTTTAGTATACACTAATAAAAGCTGCGCATTTGCTTTGGAAAGACTACTATAGTTTATCAGAAGCAAAAGCCTATAGTAGTCTTTTATAGCACATACCAGATAAGCACTGTCCAATACAATGGTATATCTGTAGAAATAAGTCTAATCAAATGGACTTGCTGTGTTTTGAAGACCAGTCATCCAACTTTTCTCAAACTGCTGTGTAACCTGAGCCTTTTCTCCTTTGAATGGCTGCCCGCATTGCTACAGAGCAGCTTATTTATATAAACAATAGTAGTGTCTCTGAAGCTCCGTATTATCTGTTTCCAACTTGTTATCTCACTTGACTTAGCCTTTTTTCAATTTCCACCATCGCTATGCAGCAGCTTGTTTATATGAACTACAGTAGTGTTCTGAAGCAAACACACCCGTTTTACCAGTGCAACAGTACATGATATCTTCATTATTTAATTTTTTTGGTGCTACTGTTCTTTTAATTACTTTGATACACTTTCAGTTTGGTGTTACTGTTCTTTTAAACACAGGGGAGTTTGAGTCGGAGATACCATAAACTGAGGAGTCTGAGCTGAAGGATTTACTCCACAGTCCTGGTTTTCACAAAAAGGTAAGTACGAATGGGATACAGAGATCTGTAAGTGATGCGTGTACAGCCAAATCATTCTTATTTTTGGACAAATTATATAAAAAGTTAAAAAAAAATTATAATGAAGCCGTACTAGTGATATTTGCAGTTGAAAACCACCTGTAAACATAGTTTTTCTTGCAGAGGTTCGTTACTAAGAGATAAAGTTCGGGGAATGTGAGGGATCATGGTGGCACACCCTTCAAGATACAAACGTTTGGAGCCATTCCCAGTGTTGTCAGGTTTAAGAAGCATTACCATTAAACGTGGGTAATAAGGAGAACTTGTGTAATAAAACTAGCCACATACCATAATGAAACCACCACAATTACCATAGTGTAGCACAGTGATCCCCAACCAGTAGCTCATGAGCAACATGTTGCTCTCCAACCCCTTGGCTGTTGCTCCCAGTGGCCTCAAAGCAGGTGCTTATTATTTCATCCCAGGCTTGGAGGCAAGTTTTAGCTGCATACAAACCAGGTGCTCAGAGCATCAATGTAGGTTGACAACCATATAGGAGCTACTAAATGGCCAATCACAGTCTATATTTGGCACCCCAGGAATATTTTTCATTCTAGTGTTGCTCACCAACTTCTTTTACTTCTGAATGTTGCTCACAGGTTCAATAGGTTAGGGATCCCTGGTCTAGCACATGCAATATTTCACTTTGAATACATTTTAATTATGTGCAATGGAAAAGCCCAGAGGGGAGGCATGTGAAGCCAACGGTTCATATATTCTAAAGCATTTATAATCAATTAATAATCAGTTAATTTCTCATTAATCATCGTTTTAGCAATATAGGCACTGAGAGAGGGTTCTAACATTAGTGCCGATTTCTGTTCTCAGCATTTTAAATATGATGGAAGTATATAATCTGTGGGCTCCTTTAATGACTGATATAAAATAGTTTCAAAACCAAAAAAAGGGCGTAAAGAAGCTTCTTTGTATAGGGAAATGTTGCAGTTGGTGAAAATGTGCTATTTAGGGCTCAGCCACACCTGGCGATTCTGAGAGATTAGTCACCCAAAATCGCCAGGTGTGGCTGAGCCCTTAGGAAGGCTTTGTGATCAAAGTCCTCCCAGGTAATTCTTCCTGTAAGAGAACCATAATTAATATGGTTCTCAAGCCACACTTTTTCAATCCGAGACCATATACAAGGGGCAGGTTAATTCATCTGTGCGATGCGAGCCAATTGGACAGCTTGGACACCACTAGCCATACATTTTGGCTTTGTAAAGTGTTGCTGCAGAAATTCTAGTAACCCAAATGCCAAATGAACCTGATATGGGATTTTTGCTTTTCAAGGTATAGGAATGGGATCCACTATCTGGAATGCCATTAATCGAATTACAGAAAGCCAGTCTCCGATACACTCAAATAATTTACAGTTTTAAAATCGATTTCCCTTTTTCTCTGTAATAATTAGACAGTAGTTTGTACTGAATCCTCATTGAAAGCAAAACCAGCCAATTGGGTTTATTTAATGTCTACATGATTTCTTAAGGTATGAAGATCTAAATTATGAAAAGATCCATTATTATAACAGTTTCCCATACCTGCATTGGCATAGGGAGAAAAAAACAACCAGGACAACACTGTTGATTCCGAGTGCAAGGCACAAAGCGCTGAACTACGGTGCAGCCCCAATGGAAAATATGGCTGTGCATGCATGAGCACACTCCTGATTCCCCCATGGCCACACCCATTATGCTAAATCTCCCACCCATTATCTACCAAAACCCCACCCACTGCTGCACTCCACCACCTTAGCTTCCAGAAAATCTTAATTTTTAATCACGGGGGTAGAGTTGCCACCTTTTCTGAAAAAAAAATATCGGCCTTCCTATATATTTATGTTTTCTCCCTTTTAACAACATTGGGATCAGCCATCATTTTCACTGGACAGGCCGGTAAAATACCGCAAGTGCATAAAGATTACCCAAACACTCAAGGCCAGTGAAGCGGGGATGAACCCCTGCGTAAGGGGTTCATCCCCGCTTCACTGGCCTTGAGTGTTTGGGTAATCTTTATGCACTTGCAGTTTTGGGAGTGGTGCCGACCTCCTTCCCGTACACCAGGCCACACTTATTGGAGAGACTGGGGAAAATAGGAACTCACTGTCTTGCGGTAAAATACCGGCCAGGAGGCAACCCTAGAAGGGGACCACTGACTGCAGTAGCCCTTGTACTCCCCATTAATGGTGGCTAATAATGCAATTAGTGTGGGTGCAGAGATGCAGTTTGTATGGGACTACAACTACAATGAAATAACATAACAAATTATAAATTTATCTCTATCAGTAAGCAAACAATGGCAACTGCAGAGGCAGTCTCCTCAATAAAAGGACTATATTTTGTAAACAATGGCAACTGCAGAGGCAGTTTCCTCTACAAAGAGACTGTATTTTGCACACATGAAATATTGCATGATTTTTCTCTCTATACAGGTATGTTAATGGCTGAAATGCCCTAAGGCAAAACTATAGGGAGGAGTGTCATGTTACTTGTTAAACAACATCCCCGGCCAGCTCTCATGCAGATGTGGCTCAACACACATTGACTTTTTGTAAAGAAGGGGTGATTGATTTTCTTGACAATCACCCGTCAGCTCCCATATGTAAGGGTAGGGACAGACAGGGAGATTCGGGGAGATTCTGTCGCCTGGCGTTTTTAGCAGGCGACAATCTCCCCGAATTTCCTTCTCCCTGTCTGCCGCTAGTATAAGTGATATAGCGCCAGCGCCTGTGCACACGCTGGGTGGCGATTTCCGGAATTGCCCGAAGTTTCCTCACGAAGTATCTTCGGGCGATTCCGGAAATCGCCGCGCAGCGTGTGCACAGGCGCTGGCGCTTTATGACTTATACTAGCGGCAGACAGGGAGAAGGAAATTCGGGGAGATTGTCGCCTGCTAAAAACGCCAGGCGACAGAATCTCCCCGAATCTCCCTGTCTGTCCCTACCCTAAAAGCCGGTTCATGACAGTCCCTGTGCTGTGCAACAGAAAAACCATGGGCAGCTTTTTTATTTTGAAATGTGCAGTTGATTTTTAAAAATGGGAGTGCTGTCCTGGATAATTGCCATATATGAGCAGATATCTCATGAATGTCTGCTACAAACAGATATTGCAAAAAATTTAGCCTTGGAGATGGGAGTACCCTACTGCAGAGAAACAGGAAAACCACCTAAAAATACTTCTAGTTTCTTTCGTATGCGTCACCCTGCAGCAAGGGCGATACACCGGGTCTGCTCTTATCTCTGTCTCAGTGGAAATTCTCTGCAGGCTCTGGGATGACATCTTATAAACGCCAGGCTATATTATCATTAATATATTTATAAAGCACCTGCAGAGTCCGCTGCGTTGTACAGCATTAGAGTGTATACATCATACATACAGATTGTATACTAATACTGACCAATACAAAAAGAAAAATGCAGGTATGAGACCTGTTATACAGAATTCTAGGGACCTGGGGTTTTCTGGATAACAGATCTTTCCATAATTTGGATCTTCATACCTTAAAGGGGTTGTTCACCTTCCAAACACTTTTTTCTGTTCAGTTGTTTTCCAAATGTTCCCCAGAAATAAAGACTTTCTTCAATTACTTTCTATGATTTATCTTTTACTGTTTCTCCAAAACCTAAGTTTAAAAGTTGAATGTTGGTGTCTCTGGCGTTTGAGTCTGGCAGCTCAGTAATTCAGGTGCAGACTCTAAACTGATACAATTTTGCAACATTTAATTGATACATTTCTCAGCAACATCTCTGGAGTATTAGCAACTATTGTATCAATTCTGACAGCTGCCTGTAATGAAACCCAGAGATTCTGCTCAGCAGCGACAAAGATAAGAAATGTATCCATTAAATGTATCAGTTTAGAACAGTTGGGGAGGTCGGTAACCCCCCCCCCCGCCAGAGCTGCTTTAGAAGGTGGAAAATGACACTTTACACTTCAATATTAGAAAAACGGTTACAAATAGAAAATAGACAGTAATTGGAAAAAGTTGTTATTTCTGGTGATCTATCTGAAAACAACTAGTTGTTTGAAGGTGAACAACCCCTTTAAGTCTACTTGAAAATCATGTAAATATTAAATAATCCCAATAGGCTGGTTTTGCTTCCAGTAAGAATCAATTATATCTTAGTTGGGTTCAAGTACAAGCTACTGTTTTATTATTACAGAGAAAAAGGAAATAATTTTTTAAGAATCTGGATAATTTGGATACAATTTAGTCTAAGGGAGACGTCCATCCTGTAATTTGGAGCTTTCTAGAGAACGGGTTATCGAGTAACGGATCCCATACCTGTACCTTGGATGTTACAAGGCAAACAGTCACTTACCGAAGGCCGAACCCATTTTACTCCATAAGTTTTGGATGAATTTGGGCCGAGCTCCTTGAAACCTAGAGAGTAAGCAGAGGGTGGAAATGTGTCGTCCTTAAAGAGGGTTCCGTTTTGCAGGCACTCGTGGCGAATCCTTTCATAATCCTGTCCCAGAAATTTGACTGCATTCTCGTGTTTCCCTACACCCAGATCGTGATCACGTTGTTTCTGCAACTGCGCCGAAATCCCAGTGGCATAAACTGGCACGATCATTTCCTCAGCCATCTCGACAACTACAGCAGGCGAGCTGGGTTCAATTACCAGGGAGGGTTAAAGCTGAATGAGATAAAAACATGATTACATTTTACAATATTTTGTGGATATTTTAGGGATAAGAGCTACAGAAAGTGAGCTGAAATGGCTCTATTAAATCATACGCTCTTGTGGACAGGGCCCAATTTACCTCTTGTATTTGTATTGTAGTAAATGACAAATCATGCAGGAAAATCAACTTCTCTACAAGAACACAGATACATTGGGGGCAGGCAGTGCTCACTGTGACTCATCATGGAGTAAACGTGTTGTGGTGCAACTGCAACTCCCTTTGCATTTAGATCCTGGCAGTAGTGTTCATATTTTGATCCTGTCATTAGTGTTTATATTTTGAGCCTGGCAGTAGTGTTTATATTTAGATCCCGACAGTAGTGTTTACAGACATATGAAAAAGCTTGGGATCCCCTCTAAGCCTGCATAATAATTTCCTGAACTTTCCATAAAAAGGATAACAGCGGCATGTCTTTCATTTCCCAGGAACATCTGAATACTGGGGTACTGGGGTGTTTTCTGAACGAAGTGAATCAGTATTCAGTTGTATGAAATTAAATCAAATGTGAAAAATTGGCTGTGCAAAAATTTTGCTAATTTGAATGCAGCATGTAACTGCACAATACTGATTACTGGCAACACCAAATTGTTTGGATTATCTTGTTAAGCCTTGAACTTCATAGCCAGGTTTTTAAGGTGGCCAATTGCAAGTTGTGCTTCTGTTTTACTCTCCTCTGAAGAGTGACAGCATGGGATCCTCAAAGGAACTCTCTGAAAAACAAAGATATCTGAAAACAAAGATTGTTCAGTACCATGGTTTAAGGGAAGGCTATATCAGAGGTTTAAACTGTCAGTTTCAACTAGGGATGCAATGAATCCTGGATTCGGAATTGGCCTAATCCTTGTGTCTAGCCGAACAGAATCCGAATCCTAATTTGCATACGTAAATATGACTTTTCATCACAAAAAAAGGAAGTGAAAAAATGTTCAATTTTTTTCCTTTGTCACCCCTAATTTGCATATGCAAATTAGGATTCTGATTTGGTTCGGTATTCGGCTGAATCTTTCACAAAGTATTCGGGGATTCGGTGCATCCCTGATTTCAACTGTAAGGAATGTAATCAGGAAATGGAAGGCCACAGGCACAGTTGCTGTAAAACCCAGGCTTGGCAGACCAAGAAAAATACAGGAGCGGCAAATGCGGAGGATTTTGAGAATGGCTACAGACAACCCAAAGATCACCTCCAAAGACCTGCAAGAACATCTTGCTGCAGATGGTGTATCTCTGCATCGTTCTACAGTTCAGCGAAATTTTCACAAAAAACATCTGTATGGCAGAGTGATGAGAAAGAAGCCCTTTCTGCAGTCACGCCACAAACAGAAGCTCGTTTAGACAAGCCACAGTCATTTTGGAACAAAGTGCTTTGGACTGTTGAGACAAAAATTTTGTTATTTGGTCATAACAAAAAGCGCTTTGCATGGCGGAAGAAGAACACCTCATTCCAAGAAAAACACCTGCTGTCTACTGTCAAATTTGGTGGAGGTTCCATCATGCTGTGGGCTATGTGGCTAGTTCAGGGATTGGGGCCCTTGTTAAAGTCAAGGGTCGAATTAATTCAACCCAATATCAACAAATTCTTCCGGATAACGTTGACGCGTCAGTCACAAAGTTGAAGTTACACAGGAGTTGGATATTCCAACAAGACAATGACCCTAAACACAAATGGAAATCTACAAAGGCATTTATGCAGAGGGAGAAGTACAATATTCTGGAGTGGCCCTCACAGTCCCCTGACTTGAATATCATTGAAAATCTATGGGATGATTTCAAGCAGGCTGTCCATGCTCGGCAGCCATCGCAATTAACTGAACTGGAGAGATTTTCTATGGACAAATAGTCAAAAATACCTCCATCCAGACACTCATCAAAGGCTATAGGAGGCGTCTAGAGGCTGTTACATTTGCAAAAGGAGGCTCAACTAAGAATTGATGTAATATCTCTGTTGGGGTGCCCAAATTTATGCACCTGTCTATTTTGTTATGATGCATATTGCATATTTACTGTTAATCCAATAAACTTCATGTCACTGCTGAAATCCTACTGTTTCCATAAGGCGTGTTATATATTAAAAGGAAGTTGCTACTTTGAAAGCTCAGCCAATGATAAACAAAACTCCAAAGAATTAAGCAGGGTTCCCAATTTTTTTTAATATGATAGTCTATTTAGATCCTGGCAGTAGTTGTTTATATTTTGATTCTGGCAGTAGGGTTGCCACCTGGCCAGTATTTTACGGGCCTGGCCAGTAAAAATGTTGCTTGCTGCCAATGTTATTAATGGGAAACAACGGCAAGAATATAGGTATTTTTTACAGAAAAGGTGGCAACCCTGTCTGACAGTAGTGTTTATAATTAGATCCTGGCAGTAGAGTTCATCACTAGTGATGGGCGAATTTATTTGCGGCGAATTCCCGCGATTCGCCGCTGGCGAATAAATTCGCGAAACAGCAGCAAAAATTCGCCGCAGAAAAATTCGCCAACAAAAACGAGTCGCGCGTCGTTTTTGACGCGACGCAACTCGTTTCGCGAATTTTTCGCCAATTCGCGAAATTCTCTAGAAATTCGTGAATTTTTCGGCGAAGCGAAACGCGGGAGTTTCGCCCATCACTATTCATCACTGCAGTTATTGTATGAGTAAGTCACTGATAGATAACATCAAGAGCAAAGAAAGAACTATTGACAACAATGCACTGTGACAATACCCCATATACACATATATATATAATCAGGCAGGATGAGCAGGCAAATGAGCACTGCATAAAGCAGTCCTCTAATCCCACCCATAAACAGCAGCACAACTCGGAAACGTAAAAGTTTGTGAGAAGAGGGGAGGGAGTTGTATGACACTAGTACATTGTGCCTATTTCTGGCTGTCCCCTATAAATAAAACCCCCTGTAGCTGGCATTTGGCTTCTCCCCTCCCCTTGAAGACATATAAGAAGGCAGACAGAGTAAGAGAGCCCGCCACACTGTTCCTGTAGTGACAGGACAATTAATGGACACTCTCCGTGCAGAGGCTCAGTGAGACGCACCTGTGGAGGGAGTTTTCTGTGCCGGGGGTCTCTCTCGCTGTCTCTCTGTCTGTCCTGCTACCTGAGAATCGTTTGCTCTCCCTCTTCCTGCTCTGCTCTCTCTGCAGTCTCCTCCCAGCACTGCCAGATTCAGAGACACTCCCAAGGGCTGCTGCCCAAACAGACACTCCCTGCCCAGCAACTCCCCTATCCCTGCCCACATCAGTCTGTCTCTCCTTCTGCTAATCTGTACTGCTGTCTGTCCGTCTGCAACTAACATTCCCTCTCCCCAGCAGTGCAGCTATCAATGTGTGACTTTTGAGATAATTACAGGCTAAGGGAAGTAACCAAAAAAAGGGCAATTCTGTGAAAAAAGATCTCTAGTTAGGGTTGCCACCTTTTCTTGAAATAAATACCAGCCTTCCTATATATTTATCTTTTTTCCCTATTCCTAACATTGGGATCAACCATTAAAAATACCGGCCAGGTGGCATCCATTAAAAATACCGGCCAGGTGGCAACCCTACTCCTAGTACTTATAGCTGGCTGACTATCTATCTCTCTATCTATCGATATATATCCATATATATATATATA
>CM044437.1:19883456-19898023 GCA_024363595.1 Xenopus borealis | reverse complement strand
GGGGGGGGGGGGTTTACTGTTTTTAGTGCTGATGTCTGTGTGGTTTTTTAACTGTGGTGTGGGCGAGATCTGAGGTGGGGCTTGGGGGCTGTGGTGGGCAGCAGGCCTGGGCCAAGCCAGACGGGCGCCCAAGGCAACCCAGCCGCCCGCTTCGCACCCCTTGAGAGCAGGACCTCAAGTGCACATGCGCGCACGACCAGAGATGCGCATGCGTGTGTCAGGAACAGCGTGCGTCATAAACTGCGCATGCGTGCGGGTCCCGGAAGTACATTTCGTAAAGGGAAGAGAGCACCGGTGGGAGAGAAAGGGTCCAGACCAGGGGTAGGCAAGATAAGTGGTGCCCCCACTTGATTGCACCCTAGGCACGTGCCTCTTCTGCCTACCCCTAGTTCTGGCCCTGGTGGACTGGGCCCAAGGGGCCCCGAAAATATTGTTGTACGGGTCCCCGTGATTTCTAATGGCAGCCCTGCCTGTACTGCCTTGATGCCATGAATCCAATGTCAGCATTAGCATTGTGCTGCACCTGAATTGTCAGTACACTGGGGGGGAGATATACACAATAACACAATATGAGACAATAATAAATCCTAACTAAGTGATTCTACATATTATCAAACCCATCACAATTCAAAGTGGGCTTGTTACATTGTATAATTACAGCTTCCATTCAAAGCTAAGGAAATAATAAGTTTGCCCGCGTGAATGTTTCCCAGGGCACAGTGTGGCAACAAGGGCGTGGTACTACAATTTTAAATAGTAAAATAGCCCCTTACATAACAAAACCAGCTCTAGTGCACCTCTTGGTGGTATATAAGTAGTATAATAAATAGAAAATATGAGTTTTTGGTGGATTCCCCCAATGGAACTACAGCTGGCCATACATAGGGAGATCCATTCATTTGGTAACATCACCCAAAGAGCAGAACCAATATGCCCAGCTTGAGGTGAGCAACAGGGCCGTTACTAGGGGTAGGCAGAGTACTGTAGGCATGTGCTGGGGAGGTGGCAGGTACATATCTCCTCTGCCACCTGCCTACCCCTAGTCCCATCCCCTCTCTCATCTCTGGAATGTCGGCTCTGTCTGCTTGCGCATCCATTCTCACATGTGCGCCAGTGTTCATTCGCGCACATCTGGTCGTTCTTATGACCCCCCTCCCTTCTCCCCCAGCTAAACTGCCCCCGAGGCAAATGCCCCTACCCCTTTACTTACCCCTTGCCGCAGATTCCAGTGTCTGAGTTCACGGCAGCCATCTTCTTCTTCTTCAGAAATCTTTGTGTCTTTTTCCAGCTCTTCGCCAATTCCTGTGAGTTTCGGCACATGCACAGAACCGGGAAATTGCTCCAACTGCGCATGCGCTGCTCAGTCGCGAAAATTACCGAAGAAGATGGCTGCCATGTACTCCAATGCTGGAATCTACGGCAAGGGGTAAGTAAAGCAGTAGGGGCATTTGCCCCGGGGGGGGGGCAGTTCGGCTGGGGGAGTAGGGGTGGGGTGGTTGGTTAGGGTTTTTTTTTTTAAATGGGTTTTGTTCTCCTTTAAAGGGAAACTGTCATGGGAAAACGTGTTTTTTTCAAAACGCATCAGTTAATAGTTCTGCTCCAGCAGACTTCTGCACTGAAATCCATTGCTCAAAAGAGCAAACAGATTTTTATATATTCAGTTTTGAAATCTGACATGGGGCTAGACATTTTGTCAATTTCCCAGCTGCCCTGGTCATGTGACTTGTGCCAGCACTTTAGGAGGGAACTGCTTTCTGGCAGGCTGTTGTTTTTCCTTCTCAATGTAACTGAATAGTACGCAGTGGGACATGTGTTTTACTATTGAGTGCTGTTCTTAGATCTACCAGGCAGCTGTTATCTTGTGTTAGGGAGCTGTTATCTGGTTACCTTCGCATTGTTCTGTTGTTAGGCTGCTGGGAGGGGGAAAGGGAGGGGGTGATATCACTCCAACTTGCAGTACAGCAGTAAAGAGTGATTGAAGTTCATCAGAGCACAAGTCACATGACTTGGGGCAGCTGGGAAATAGGCAATATGTCTAGCACCATGTCAGATTTCAAAATGAAATATAAAAAAATCTGTTTGCTCTTTTGAGAAATGGATTTCAGTGCAGAATTCTTCTGGTACAGCACTATTAACTGATGTATTTTGATTTTTTTTTTTTCCCATGACAGGATCTCTTTAAAGGTGAAACTAGAGAAGCAGCTGCAGATAGGATCATCTACCAACCCAAGGCCCAGGGCTCCAGCACATGCTCTGGGCTTCCATCACTTACCAGAGCTATATAGTATATAGACAATATACATATCACTATATAAGACTAATTAGTAATTAATTCAGATGGTAGGTACATCGCAGCTCGGAAACCAGTGCAATTAGAAATAAACAATAATAATCAACCCAGTAGTAGCATTCTAATCTTCTACTGAACCTTTAGGCATGTGCACTAATTTCAGTATATAAAATATGATCACTCTATCTATATTCATTTTTAGGGTGTAGTCCTGGCTTCTGCTACACTGTTTTAGCCCCAGAGAAGATATACAAAAATGTAAACTTGTCAATGGTTTGGTAAAAGTTATTTGTAAATCTAATTGTAGTTGAAAGGGTTATTCCAAACCATTGACAAGTTTACATTTTTGTTCGTCACAAAAAAAAGAGAAGGTTTTAATTTATTAATTTTAAAAAATAACATGACTCGCATCTCTCTTATCAAACTCACTTTAACAGTTCTCTGGTTAGTGAGCTTGTGATTGCATCAGGTTTCCTCTCTCTTGTGTAAACTTATCATTTCAGTAGCAGGAGAATCTAGCACACCACTACTTCTCCTTCGTTAATTCTGAAGCCAAGGAATAGAAGCCATGCATATTTTTGTTATTTATTTCATTCCACTCAAATGTCCAGATCTTAAAATTGCCCTTTGATGGGTATTGTCCTTACTTCCCCTTAACTAAAGTATTAAACAGCTAGCTCTGGTTCTTGCATCACCCACTGATTAAACACAGGATTTATTTGTGTGTTTTATTCCCTAGTCCCAAAACAAACACACCTGCACCATTGTGTTGTACGTATCAGGTTGTACCCAGCGCACACACAGTCGTATCACAGTTCTACCCATTCTGCACCCTGTTTGAGATTCCAGCACTGAATCAATGAAGAACAGTTAGGGTTAGACCACACTGGAAGATTTAAGGGAGATTAGTCGCCTGGTGACTAATTGCCGCTTCTTTGGGGCGACTAATCTCCCTGAATTGCTTCCCTGTGTCTCCCACCCGCTAAACTGTAAGTCACCTGCGCCTATTTTACACGCAATGCTGCGTTCTTCTAAGTCGCTCGAAATTCCCTCACGAGGCAATTTTCAGTGACTTAGCACCGCATGTGAAATAAAAGCAGGCGACTTACAGTTTAGCGGTCGCAAGATACGGGGAAGCAACTCAGGGAGATTAGTCGCCCCAAAGAATCGGCATTAGTCGCCAGGCGGCTAATCTCCTTGAAATCTTCCCATGTGGTCTAACCCTTAGGGGCAGCAAATAAATGTGTGTGTTTACAGGCCCGGATTTGTGCAAAAGCCACTAAAGCCAGGGCCTAGGGTGGCAGGATTTTAGGCTAAGTCCAGACGGGGAGATTCGGGGGCGATCCGTCGCCTGGTGACTTTTCGCCGCGACGGATCGCCCCCGAATCTCCCCGAATAGGTAGGCACCGGCGAGGGTTAAAAGCGCCGGCGCATGTTCACGTATTGTATTTCCTGCACATCCCCAGTGTTCTTGAACAAATGTGGTTGTGCTGCCCCCTAAGGGCTAGTCCAGACGGGGAGATTCGGGGGCGATCCGTCGCCTGGCGACTTTTCTCCCCGTCTGGACTAGCCCTTAGGGGGCAGCACAACCACATTTGTTCAAGAACACTGGGGATGTGCAGGGAATACAATAGTTTTTACAATTTCCTAAACACCTGTCCCTATGCTGAAAATTTGCATGAATAAAGAGGGGACAGGGGTGACAAATGAAAGTGGGCCTATATAAATCCAGCCATGCATGTTTAACTATATTGATTTATACATACACAAACAAACACACACTAATCAAAAGGGTGGAAACACCCACAAATGTTCATGTTTTTATATTTTCTTTTCACCAAAGTAGCATTAAATTGAACAAAAATAATAGTCAATACAGTTCCAGAGTTATAATATTCTGTTTATTTCATATCTTAAGTCTATTCATCTTTAAAATGTCAGCAGTTTTCAGCTTTGTAGACTTGTGGCATCCTTTTGAGTTTAGCATCACTATTTTTAGTTATTCAGGGGACGTTTCAATCCAATCTTTTGTCTATATATTCCCATAAATGTCACAGGCTTGTAGGGCATTCTTTTTTAAATTAGGATACTGCTGGGACAGCATTAGGGTAAGACAAACTGCCTTACTATCCCTAGTAGTGATGGGCGAAACGGGCACGTTTCGATTTGCCGAAAAATTTGCGAATTTCCCGAGAAATTCGCGAATTTTTCGCCATTTGGCGAAACGAGTCGCGCGTCGTTTTTGACGCGCGTCGCATCGTTTTTGACGCGCGTCGCGTCGTTTTTGACGCGCGTCGCGTCGTTTCCGACGTGTCGCGTCGTTTCCGATGCGCGTCGTTTTCGGCGCGCCGCGTCAAAAACGACGCGCGACTCGTTTTTGCGCGGCGAAATTTTAGCGGCGAATTTTTCGGGTCGTTTCGCGAATTTATTCGCCAGCGGCGAATCGCGGGAATTAGCCGCGAATTCGCCCCTGGCGAATAAATTCGCCCATCACTAATCCCTAGTAACGGCGGAGGAGGAGGTGCAACTGCGGGTTGAGGAGTTTGCAACGGGGGGGACAGGCAGGCCCAAACACCCCAGTCCGACACTGAATTTAGGTTAATAGATCATCTGACCCTCTGGCCCCACCAGGCAGTACATACAGGGCTCCCCTTGAATACTGTGCCACTAGGCAATGACTGTCCTTCCAACTGAAATTAAAGAGACTGTAAGTGCACACTCATGTCTAGGGTTGCCACCTGGCTGGTATTTTACCGGCCTGGCCGGTATTTTTGATGGTTGATCCCAATGTTATTGATAGGAAAAAAGAGATAAATATATAGGAAGGCTGGTATTTTTTTCAAGAAAAGGTGGCAACCCTACTCATGTCCCAGCATCATGGGCTCAGCAACAAACTAAACCCATTTGGGGCATCATTTATGAATCTATGCAAATCTTAGAGGCGTATTTACTAGCAACCAATTTTCTATATTTTCCCCAAATCAAATTTCTTCTCAAAAAATATATATATTTTTTGTTTCTCTAAAACCCTAATAATTCGAGTTTTATGAAGTATAAAACCCACAAAAAAACTCTAATACAAAAACTTTAGCAAGTAAAAAGAAGTCCCGGTTTTATAAAAGTCAGCGGGAGCTGCTCTGATCCTACTGGACCTTTTTGTAGCCATTTATAGGGGGGGGGGATGTAATACAAGTCTCAAAGAGCAAAACAATCTCCACAAATAAGAATAAAAATTTGCATTTGGCAATGTTAAACTCTTCCTTAAACTGTTATTGCATTGTGAATTTGAATTGCGCATTGCCCAATTTTAAGAAGTGCCTGAATGTGTCGTACATGGCCGGGCCAAGGCGTAGCCAGAGTAGGCACGTGCCTAGGGTGCAAACCTGGGGGGCATCAGGCACGTACTTGCTATTGTCGCCTACCCCATGTCCAGTCCCGTCTCTCCCCGTCTGCTGCTGGTATTCTCTGTGCAATTGCACTCCTGTGCATGCGCACAAGCAGTTTCACGCATGCGTGTTGGAGCGCAATTTCACACATGCGCGCTCAAGTACAGTTTCGTACACACGCAATCGTGCGCCCATCGGCCGGCGCCGTAACCGGACAGGTTGGCCAGGGCAGGTTGGCCCAGCTCTGGTGCAGTAATCTTTGGGAGTAAACATAAGTTTTTCAGTAAATTTTTTTTACATTCACTGAGCACTGGCGCAAACTATAAAAATTGTCAAAAATGCTTCCCTAGGAAGTGGTCAGTAAACAGTTTCTGGGTAACCAAAAGCTATATTAAATTTGCGCAAGGGCAAACTTTTCTCTTTGCAAATATTTTTCCTCTTGCCAACTTTTATAACATTCCCCCATTAGAGCTTTACAGATTTTTGGAATTTTTTTTTGCTAGTAATTGTCCAAAATAAACTCACAGAGTTTAGAGGTTTTAGGTCGTCTCTCCATTTTTTTATATTCGGGTCATTTAATAAACTACAAGGCATTATGTTATGAAATGCACTGAGTTTGCCCGGGAGCAGTAAACAATAACAACCAATCAGTGTTTAGAATTGTCACCTGTTTAGATACAAGCATCTTATTGGTTGCCTTGTGTTACTGCTCCTGGGCAAATTTAGTGCCTTATATTACAAATGGGGGATAGAGTTTAAAGGGCACCTATTGGCAAAAAATGCTATCCCCAACCAAAGTTGTGGGCTGATAGAGCCCGCATTCCGGTTGGGGATAAAAGTAGTTTTTGTTTTTTAAAATGCCCCCCCGTCAGCACTAGCCTACTTGCACAGGGAGGGAGCTCCCAGAGCGAGACGCCATGTCAGCTCAAGCGCATGCGCATAATGAAATTGTGACGTCACGCACATGTGCATAATGAAAAGCTGCCGCGATTTTGGGGCCGCCTTTCACTATGCCATGCACTGACATGCTGACATGGCGGCTGGCACTGGGGCATCTGGCGGGGGGCATTTAAAAAAAAAAAAAGAAATTACTGCTATCCCCAACGGAATGCGGGCTCTATCAGCCCACACCTTTGGTTGGGGATAACATTTGTTGCCAATAGGTGTCCTTTAAAGGATAAGGAAAGGCAGAATTGACTTGGGGGTGCCAAACGTAAGGCACCCCCAAGTGATTAAAATGATGTACCTCAAACCCGGGGCCGGTGCTCCTATCAGGCGAAATCTGCACCGGCCCCGGGTTATAGAAGCGAGCACCACGGAGATCACTACTTCCTTATGCTTGCTGATGCGCATTAGAACGAAAAGCAGAACTTTAACTTTAAAATCAGCTTTTTGTTCTAATGCGCATGCGTCAGTCCAGGGAAATCCGCATCAGCGCGCATCCGGAAGTACTGATCTCCGTGGTGCTCACTTCTATAACCCAGAGCTGGTGCAGATTTTGCCTGATAGGAGCACCGGCCCCGGGTTTCAGGTACATCAGTTTAATCACTTGGGGGTGCCTTACGTTTTGCACCCCCAAGTCAATTCTGCCTTTCCTTGTCCTCTAATCACAGTGGTTTTAAAACCACTAATGTTGCTGTAAATAGTCCATGTACTGTAAATAACTGCAGTGGAATTGTGAAAGAATGTTATAAGCATATTACAATTCATACCTAAGATACCAAACAACACAGCTCATGTGTGGCCCTATAGATCTTTATTTGGGAAAGCCTCTCTGCTTCAAGCTCTGCAAGAAAAGTTACACTTTATATGGCACTGTATAAAATCGGTAGCATTAACTAGAATTAAAGGTGTAATCTGTTCCATTTCTACTTGTGGTTTGGCAATCTCCGCTATTCCTAATTGCCACTAATCATGAGAGACAGCCCGTCCCACACTCAAACTCTATTGCAACACATTTACCTCACTGTGCTGGTTGCTGCCTGCACCCCATTTCCAAATATCCTGTAAAAGCCTTAGAAACTAAAGGAAGTTCTTGTGCAAACATAAACTGTGACCTCACTACCTATAGAACAGGACGTCCCCAAGACGCACAAACTCTATAACCTTTGTTAACACTTTTTCCTTACAAGGAAAAGAATACAGATTTTTTTTTTGGAAGATGTGCATGCTAATTACAAATATTATCAAACACTAAGGGGCCAATTCACAAAATTCACATGAAATGATCGAAGTTTGATCGAATACCGATCGTACAAATTTTTTTCGTGAAATCGATTATGCCAATTTGGCCTCTTCGATCATTGAAGATCGAATAGATCGAATGATCAGATATTCGATCATTTGATGATCGAAGGAATCAAAATTTTAAAGTTATTCGAATGCCTACTTTGCCAGATTGAACCTACCGAATTGCAATAGAATAGAATAGAATTTTTCGGGTGCTCGAATGAAATTTCACGATTTTTACGTGAAATCGAACGATCAGTATCCGGTATCGTACGAATTAATCGAGAAATCGAGTTGTGAGCAAAATGATAGCCTAAAACAATTCGATAAGTATTCGATGGTCGAATGCTTATCGAATTGAGAATTTGGGCGAGCTATTTTCCGGGAATAATAGTGAATCTGCCCCATAATAGCTCACTCAACGTGAATTCATGCATTTTGGTTGCACACTGACTCTCTAGGTTACAATCAAGCTGACAATTTTTTCCAACAACTAAAACAAATCATTTAAAATGAAATGCATGTCATTTAAATGTAAATGCGTTTTCCTTGTACACAGAATCCGTTACCGGGAAACCCATTATCCAGAAAGCCCAAAATTACAGAAAGGCCATTTCCCATAGACTCCATTTTATCCAAATTTTTTTAAATAATTTTTTCTCTGTAGTAATAAAACAGTAGCTTGTACTTCATCAAAACTAAGATATAATTAATTCTTATTGGGAGCAAAACTAACCTATTGGGTTTATTGAATGTTTACATGATTTTAGACTAGACGTAAGGTATGAAGATCCAAATTATAGAAAGATCTGTTATACGGAAAACCCCAGGTCCATAGCACTCTGTCCCCTCCCTTTTATTTGCTCAAATTTTCATCATCAGGACGGAGCAATGGGAATTGGCACATGGAAATTTAAATTTCTGAACCAATGTGGGTGTGGTTGGGCATCATGCCGCCCCTTAAAATCCTGCCGCCCTAGGCCAGGGCCTAGATGGCCTTTCCACAAATCCAGGCCTGGTTCCGCCACCAAATCTATTCTTCTGTATTGACGCTCTGAATCCAGGATTCGGTTTGGGATTTGGCCAGGATTTGGGCTTTTTCAGCAGGATTCAGATTCAGCCAAATCTTTGTGCACTGCCAAATCTGAATCCTAATTTGAATATGTAAATTAGGTGTGGGAAGGGAAATCACGTGATTTTCTCTACCTGTTTCTTTCCAGTCCCTAATTTGCATATGCAAATTATGACTTGGTTCTGTAGTCTGCTGAATCTTTCACAAAAAAGATTTGATACATCCCTAATTTAAATTTACTTAAATTTCAGTAAAACAATATATATACTACAGATTGCATTAAAGTTTATTGGCGTTTTATTTCTCAAGCTTTTTCCCACTCCAAATGCATTGAAGTGAAAGGGCAAATTTTTGTCACCGTTTTGCAAAAAAATCTGCCGCTGTTGAAAGTCATAGGCCCATGATTAAGTGCCCCGTGAAGGCTCAAAACGCATAATGCTTTTTGTTTACACCGTGGGTGCCAAAACTTTTAAAAAAACAATTTAAACTATGGTCCAGTTTGTGTTAGCCTATATTTCGAACAGTCTGCACATGATACTCTTTAAGCTGAAGTTCAGGGACATGTGCACTGGACCCCAGGGCTGCTCCGGCCATGAGGCATGGAGCGGCCGGTTACCAGGGGAGGCAAAAGCTCTGAGAGACGAATTTCAGTTTTTTAAAGGGGAATTCAACCCTCTGGTGTTAACCCACTGCCTCCTTCCCCCCGGCCTACCTCTCCCCCCGGGCTATTGCCCCTAAGTCTCTACTTACCCCTCTGTGTAGGTCCCCTCCAGCGAAGTTCACGGGGGCCATCTTCTCTTGCCACAGCTTCTTCCTGGATGCCTCGGCGCTCGGCGGAGCATGCGCAGTAGGACACTGATACTTTTTTTTGCCGATCAAACTTCGTGAACTTTGTGTGCATGCACAGTAGTACCAGCGTCCTACTGCGCATACGCTGCCAACGGAGCCAGATCCAGGAAGAAGTGGTTGCAAGAAAAAAATGGCTCCTGTGAACTTTGCTGGAGGGGACCTACACAGAGGGGTAAGTAGCGACTTAGGGGCAATAGCCCAGGGGGAGAGGTAACCTGGGGGGGCCTACAGGGGGTGGACTGGGGGGGGTTAGTGCCGGGGGGGTTGAATTCCCCTTTAAAACGGAAATACGACTCTTCTAGCGCCCCCTCTACGACCGGCTCCGACGCTACAAGTTACAAGCCTAGAGCGGGAGGGGGGCCTCAGGCAGCAGCCCCTGAAACAGACATGCTGGACCCCCCAAGTGAAATTGTGAGTTTAATAAAAGAACACTCATGATTTGTTTTTTTTATTGTCTTTGGAAGAAAAAACAACCCTGAAGCATCAGATATCCCCATCATGTTTGACTGTAGGGGGTATACTGTGCTTTCCCATAAAGTGCTAATTTCATCTTGTATATCCAAGGGTACTTTAACAACAGCTGGAAAACTTTAGGCTGGAAATCCCAGATGTGTGCAATTTGTTACAGATGTGGGGCCCAAGCATTCTTACATTGCCTGAGACCCCTTCTATTACAATGCTACCCTTGCTAGAAATTCTACTTCCAAGAGATTGTTTTGCTACTTTGGGTAAATGTATCAATGCATCCAAGACTTTCCTATATAAATGAGGCTGGGAAAAGCCCAAGGTCCAAGATGAGCTGCTGTTTACATGGATAAAGTAAATTCAGGATGATACAAAGAAATTCTTGTGACGGGTGGGTTGAAGGGTATTATATTGGTAGAGACTGAACACCCTCAATCCCCAAGGTCCTATTGGGGATAAAAACCAATTACAAAAAATAAGTAGAAGGTGAACTGCAAAACCAATATATTAAAAGTACAATCTATTATATAATCACTAAATAACTGGCCAGTAAATAAATTCTAAATAAATAGTTCTAAAATCAATAATAGATACAATCCAGGTGGGCAATCACTTTTCCTGTGGAGAAAATTCAAACATCTGTTCCTTGGGGTTGGTCTATGCTTAAAATGGTTAGTGAGTTGTAGTTCAACAAAAAAAAAAAAGCTGACATTTTTGAAACAGTGGAGGATGGTTGTGAGTTGTAGTAGACCAGAAAAGTTATTTCCCAGGAGATGGAGCTGGGATTTTGAAGCAGTGAAGTGTGCAGATTATTTAATTAGATATAACAAACAGGCTGGCCAGTAGACGGCTGAGTTTAGATAGCAGATTATAAATGGGGGTATATTGGGGCATCCCCCACTCCCTCTTCCTTAGCAGCTGCACAGGAACCCCCAAAAAAGAAGGAAAATCTCACCAGATACACAGTTCCGGAATTTCTCAATGGCACATCTCAGAATTCAACCCCCCTGGCGCTAACCTGCCCCCCCCACCCCCTTTAGGCCCCCCTTCCTCCTCCCCCCCAGCCTACCTCTCCCCTCAGGCTATTGTGTAAGTCCCCTCCAGCGAATTTCACGGGGGCCATCTTCTCTTCCATTGGCTTCTTCCTGGATCCAGCTCCGTCGGCGGCGCATGCCAGTGTCCTACTGCGCATGCGCCGTTGAGAGCCGCCGGATCCAGGAAGAAGTGGTTGGAAGATAAGATGGCCCCTGTGAACTCCGCTGGAGGGGACCTACAGTACACAGAGGAGTAAGTAGAGACTTAGGGGCACTAGCCCAGGGGGAGAGGTAGGCTGGGGGGGGAGGAGGGTCTACGGGTGGGGGGGGGTTAGCGCTGGGGGGTTGAATTCCCCTTTAAAGGGGAATTCAACCCCTCTGGTGCTAAACCCCTCCTCCCACCCCACCTATAGGCCCCCCTGGGCAAATGTCCCTAAGTTGCTACTTGCCCTTCCGTGCAGGTCCCGTCCAGCCAGGTTCATGCCAGCAATGTCTTCTGCCTGGATCTGTCGGCGCTTGTCAGCGCACGCACAGTAGGACGCATTTGCCGGTTGGTACTACTGCACATGCACCCAAAGTTCAGTCTGCGAATTTAGCGCCAGAGGGGTTGAATTCCCCTCTAAGCCTGTTTCTCTGTAGATGTCCCTTTCACGATGGTCCAAGATGGCACACCGTCTGTTTCAGTGCGTGCTTCTTTTCACAATCTCCCACTGCTTCACTAATTTCACAATTTCTGCTGAGGCTGCTGAGAGTTTAAAGCCGGCGGTGCACTTGAGAAATTGATTTTAGAACTATTTATTTATAATTTATTTACTGTGTTTTCTGGCCGGCCAATATTTTAGTGATTATATAATAAATTGTACTTTTAATATATTGGTATTACAGTCCATCTTCTACTTATTTTTTGTAAATTCAGGATGAGCAAACAAATATACATCAGTAATATTCCTAAGGTGTCAGAAGAGGATCTCAGGACAATTAATGTGTTATTCATGGAGTAAAGTGTGTGATCCTGTGTTTGTGTAGCACTATGTGCCAATCAGACAGGAAGGCATTCTTTAGAGTAGGTTAATGGGGGGAAACCCCAGTGAATTTCCTTTTCTGTGTTACTAAACATCCATCTGTTTGCCTGACATCAGCACTTTGTTACATCACAGAGGAGCTGCTTGTTCCAAATCTTTAAATACAGGGGAAAGCAAGTGATCCACCAGTGAGAGAGAGACTGCACTGACTGCGAGAGGCAGCTACACACTTAATAGAGAGCGTTTGCACATCACATTGACTGGGAAACTTGTGAGTATTGCCTATATTAGACGCAGTTTTCATTTTACTCAATTCAGATAAATGCAAATTGCTGAATGGATTGTCGGCGGCTGCTGGATTTCATGGTAGCGTCCCCTGATTTTCCACATGATCACATAATCTTACTGTAACATTATATCATACATACTGTAGATAGAGTATACTCTGTTTTTGTATGACACACAGCTGTAGCTGTATCACACACTTGGTATCCTTCACACTTTCCTTGTATCAAACATAAACACTCACACACACTCTCATATTACTGTGCTTCTGCAAAATGTGCATATAGAAGATTCAATGTATATTCAGTGTTGGGTCCCTACATATGAAAATTGTTGTAATGTGAATGTGGCACATACTTTGTAAGGCCAGCGCTGTTTCAATATGTGAGCATGAGCTACGGATTGTGTTATATGCCCCTAGAGTGTGGGATAGACACACAGCAGTTACTCTACACCTGTATCACTCACAACTTTGTCACTTTGGTTCTATGTCACACTCAATTACTATATTACACACAACTTAGTGTCACTCTGATCCTGTATCCAACACAACTACCTGTCACTCTGCACTTGTATCATACAGGACAACCTGTTACTCTGTACCTGTCTCACATCAAGGCAGCTTTCACTCTGTTATTGTATCACATCCAGCTTATTAATAACAGTGACATTGTTCTTCTGTCATGCATTGCTTACTGTCACCCCATTCCTACATCACACACAGCTGTCACGCTGACAGATTAAATGAGGTCTGGCATGGTGCAGTGAGACAGGCAAATTGCTAATGTAGTGTCGCTATTCAAGAAGAGATCCCGTTCTCAGCCTCAAAACTATAGGCCAGTTAGTCTGACGTCAATGGTAGAAGGGTTAATAAAGGATAAGATACTGGACTTCATAACAAATAACAATACTATAAGTTTGTGCCAGCATGGTTTTATGCGTAATAGATCTTGCCAGACTAACTTAATTTCTTTTTATGAGAAGGTGAGCAGAGACCTCTATTCTGGGATGGCAGTTGATGTGAATTACTTAGACTTTGCTAAAGCATTTGATACAGTGCCACACAGAAGGTTACTGGTTAAATTAAGGAATGTTGGCCTGGAACATAGTATTGGTACCTGGGCAGAGAACTGGCTAAAAGATAGACTACAAAGAGTGCTGGTAAATGGAACATTTTCTAATTGGACCAGTGTTGTTAGTGGGGTACCGCAGGGCTCTGTACTAGGTCCCTTGTTTTTCAGCTTGATTATTAATGACCTGGAGGTGGGCATTGAAAGTACGGTTTCTATTTTTGCAGATGATACTAAATTGTGCAGAGCTATAGGTTCCATGCAGGATGCTGCCACTTTGCAGAGTGATTTGTCTAAGTTGGGAAACTGGGCAGCAATCTGGAAAATGAGGTTCAATGTTGATAAATGCAAGGTTATGCACTTTGGCAAAAATAATGTAAATGCAAGTTATACACTAAATGGCAGTGTGTTGGGAGTTTCCTTAAGTGAGAAGGATCTTGGGGTTTTTATAGATAACAAGTTATCTAATTCTGGGCAGTGTCATTCTGTAGCTACTAAAGCAAATAAGGTTCTGTCCTGCATAAAAAAGGGCAGAACCTCAAGGGATGAAAACATAATTATACCTCTTTATAGATCCCTAGTAAGACCTCATCTGGAGTATGCAGTGCAGTTTTGGACTCCAGTCCAAAGTGATGCTGACACAAAAAAAAAAGACTTTTTAACATATGAATGTACATTAAATGTTACCTATAGGTCATGTCGATCATTTTCTGCTGAGAGGTTTGTTTTTGTGTATAATTGTTAGTTGAAGTTCCTCAGCCTGTTAGTTACAGTTTCTAATGCTAGTATCTCTTTAAGAGGAATATAAATGAGCTGGAGAGCGTGCAGAGACTAAGTGCAACTAAACTGGTTAGAGGGATGGAAG
>CM044437.1:19869278-19882231 GCA_024363595.1 Xenopus borealis | reverse complement strand
AAAAAATATAAATATATAGGAAGGCCGGTATTTTTTTCAAGAAAAGGTGGCAACCCTATGGCTGTCTGTGATCCTTATCCTTTATCTGATGCAGCTGTCACTCTATGCTGTATCACACAGTTATAGATTGTTCTATAACTGTATTATCTGTTACTCTGTTCTTACATCACACAGGACCTGTTACTGTTTTTTTGACCATTCTTGTTGTAGCTAGCTATTCTGCCTCATTCTCTACCATGTCCAATAAACCAACTTTTTTTCTGTTTCTTTGCAGGTACAATGTTACTTCCATTCATTGTCCTCCTGTTCCAACCTACATTACTCAGTGGATTGCCGCCCACTTCTAACACTTCCAAATGCACATCATTCCAGGGCAAATCAAACTTTGTATTTTACTGTGTGGCAGGTGGCCTAGTCTCCATTCCATCACAGATCCCTCCTCAAACCCAATCACTCCTCCTCTCCTTTAACCATATTCCATCTGTCTCCCAGGACTCCTTCCCAGGCCTTCCCCATCTCCAGACCCTATTACTTGGTGGCCAGGTTACACCTGACACCTTTTCTGTTGGGAAATCTACCTTCAGTGGCTTTCCCAATTTAATTACCCTTGACTTGGGAGGCAACCACAACATCAGTCTGCACCCTGAAGCATTTGAGGGCTTGTCTCGGCTACAAGTCCTTGTCCTGGATAACAACGGTCTTGATGAGTCTGTACTTGAATCAGGGATGTTCAAGTACCTCACTTCCCTTAAGAAGCTTGACCTCTCATCTAACAAAATCCGCAGAGTACGGCCTGATCCCACCTTTCTGAAGTTAACCTCCATTTCAGTCATCCTTCTAAAATTAAACAAAATCAACTTGATTTGTGGGGATGAACTCCAAAGCCTGCAAGGAAAAAGACTACAGTTACTTGACTTATCTTCCAACCCTCTACAAGCTTCTAGTAACCTTCATTGTACAAATCCATTCAACAACATTACCCTAGGGACCTTGGATGTCTCATCTATGGGCTGGGATGCAAAGATGGTAGAACATTTCTTCAGAACCATTTCAGGTACTAAAGTGAACTATATTAAGATGAGGCATACTGCTGCATTGGGAAGTGGATTTGGGTTCAACAATCTGAAAGACCCCAACAAAGGCACTTTTTCAGGTCTTAATTCCAGCGATGTGCAGATACTTGACTTGTCCAATGGTCACATCTCCCATTTAGCCCCTCAGCTTTTTTCTGCTTTTCCAAAACTCTTGTCCCTAGATCTCTCCTCCAATAAGATAAACCGAATGAGTACTGGGGCATTTTCTGGTTTAGGTGAACTGGTGAGTCTCAATCTGTCAGGAAACCTCCTGGGAGAACTTATGGGCAGCAGTTTCCAAGGCGTGGGAACCACTTCCTTAAAAGCATTAGATCTAAGTTCTAATCACATTGGTGATGTACAATATGGAGCATTGGATAAGTTTACTGCTTTGGAATCACTAAACCTAAGGGACAATGCGCTTAAAAAAATCCCACGAACCAAGCTGCAAGGTGTTACCCTTGTTTTGTTAAAGCAGAACAGGATTTCAGATACTTATGACATTATCTCCTTCTGTCCAAAAGCCACAATCTTAGACCTTTCCAACAATCGCTTAACTGATCTTAGATCATTGGGGCACATCCTGGAACTACAAGCCTTAAAATACCTATCCTTAGGTAGCAACAGTCTCTCCAGGTGCTCCCTAATACACACAAGCAACATGACAAAGAAAAGTGGTCTTGTACAGTTGGATCTTTCTAATAATGCCTTGGGACCTGTGCTTAAGTCTGGGGAGTGTGGAGACATTTTTAAGCACTTGGAAAGCCTTAAATATCTAGACTTATCCAGGAACCAACTGTCTAACATTCCTGAGACCATTTTCAGGGGCCTGTCCAGTTTACACAAACTGGACTTATCTGGGAATGTATTCAAACATATCCAAAGCAATTTATTCACTGGCCTCACTGCACTGAAGAGCTTGAATCTAGGGAAAAGCAACCTTGTGACTCTTTCATCATCTATTCTGGAGCCACTGGTTTCCCTCGAGAGCATTGACTTGTCAGATGTGACACCTGTGTGTGACTGTAGCCTTGTGGATTTTTGGAATGGGCTGAAGGATACCAACATCACTGTAAACCCACTGGGACAAGAGGTTTCATGCATAAAGCTAACTCTGGGAATCCATGAGATATCATTAGATACTTTTGTGAAGAACAATTGTTAGTAGAAGACCCGCGGATCTTCTCTTTGAGTTATACATGCCATGCAATGAATGCCAAGCATCTTTGTCAAGCGTTTATAGAACAAAGCATGAATAAAAAGTACTCTACCTTTAGATACATTTTTTTAAATAATTTTGCTGGTTCCTTCACCACTAATTTTGTCCCCCTCCCGTTTGTGGAGCAACATTTGGTGGACCCACATGTGTGACCCTGTTATAATTCCAGGAATATTAGAGATAGTTTATCAACCTCAACTTTCAAACGTATGGGTCTTCAAAATGGACCTTCCTCCACCATCCTCTGCTTTGAGCTCCACTACAACTGTAGTTAAAGAGCCACAGTATTAAGGGACCATTTGTCAAAACATACATTGCTACAAACTCAAGCTTGGGCTCTTGGGCCCAGGTATTGCTCACTTTAAACACCCATTATCTACCAAAGTGTATTCTTACTTCTTCACTCTGTAAATATGTATTTATGTTTAAAAAAAAAAAAAAAAAAAGCTTCCAGCCTGATCTTACACGAAAATAAGTGGCTGTATGAAATAAAACTGCATGTAGTATTTTCCTTGAGTCAAGTGAATTTGTATTCACGTCGCTATTTGAGTTGAAAAAAAACACAATCATCATATACAGTAACACAGAAGCAATTATGTGCTGTGATCTTTACAACATAATGCAACAACATAGCACAACTTTATTATATTAAACTAGACATTAAGCCCGTTAAATTAACGGCTGTTAGAACATATGTAGTCAAACATTTATAAAAACAGACTTGTTCCAGTCCAAAAAAAAGTGGACAACCATGGTGGACACCTAGAGTGCTTCTCAGTAGTTTTAAAAATACTACTGCTTCCTAAAGAGTTTGGGCAATGTTTGTTTATGGTATAGATCACACCAGTGTTTTTTTTCCACAAAAAAAATGTTTGTCCTACAGAATTTCAGAGGCGACTCTGACTCAATGTTACTTTTAGAAAAAAAGACTTTGTCAGCTCAGCATCCCTGTTGCCGTAGCAACGTCGGGGACAGGCGCTGAGTGAGCGGGTCTCGCTTCTAACAACGCAAGATTAATGATAGGAACAGTTGGCACCGCCCCCGCCTCTTGATCATTCCTGCTTAATGTGCGCATGCCCATTTTCCGCCAATCATATTTTTTCCTTGGCGTCCTGTAGGCGGAGTTGAGTGAGTCAGAGAGCGGGAGGTACTTTCACAGCTATGGGAGGCCAGACAGTAGCTGCTCCTCTGTCACCCGCTGGCAAGCAACACTATATCCCTCTGCCATTGGGCAGCACAACAAAGAGGGGCGGGGCAGCGCACTGGGATTGGCTGCGGCTCTCCCGTGAGGGCGGGGCTTTTAGGCAATAAATAAAGAGGCAAGACGCTCTGTGAGGAGCTGGTGGAAGTCTCTCTCTACCCCGACCCCACATTTACCTTTACTGACTGCGCCGCGGACTCCCCGGGTCACACATCCCACAGCTCGAGCTGCTCCTCTGTCACATGGTGCTTGGGCATGTGTACAGCTGGCGGTGTAGCGGTGAGCAGAGGAGCGCCGGTCTTTCCATAGATTGAAGGCAGCAGATTATAAACCACTAACAGAAGTCTCTGCACTCCAAGTGGGATATGCACGTCCTGTAGGCGGAGTTGAGTGAGTCAGAGAGCGGGAGGTACTGTCACAGCTATGGGAGGCCAGACAGTAACTAAGCAAATTCACGCTCTGGTCGGTGAACGGTAACGTATTTACGCTAGTGTTACTTCGCTAGCGAAGCCTAATTTGCATACGGCGCGAATCCTATAAAATAAAGTTCAAGTGTCTCTGCGTCCAGTCCCTGTGTCCGTGGGATTGCCCTACGCACATGCGCAGTAGCGCACTTCCACGGACACAGGGACTGGACACAGAGACACTTGAACTTTATTATATGATACCCTTCAACAAATGCTTATAGACATGGATCGTTTACTAATATTTTTAATAGGAAAGAGCACAATAAGTAATCAAAACATTCGCAATAATAATATTACTATGATGGGTCATATGCTCATGCTAGTGGTTGTGGACTTTTGGGTTCAGCCTCTTCTTTGTGGTCTAACAAATGGTCACCCTTCACTTTTTCAGGTCAAGTGCCCCTTTGACACCCAAGATTTGGGCAATGCACCCATAGCTCATAAGGAGGTATTAGCTATTTAGCCCCAGTATCTCTAGCACAGAAAATAGCTGTTTGTGGCTTTCAAGTTGAACCCTCCCTCAACACAGGTTCTGGTCCCCAATGTCATGGAAGTTCAAGCCCGGAGTCTGGGAACCACTTCCATACTTGGGGGGGATTTATTCACCATTATCTATTAATTATATTAAGGGGTATTGATTTATTATTAATTGATAGTTGATTAATTGAAGTTGTGATAAACTGAATCACACAATAGCACTTTGTCACTTTACATCTCAGTATAACGATTCTTTTTAACTATTAGGTGGTTAGGAGCAATTTGCACTAGCACTAGTAGATTTTACTTAAAGGGATAGTGTCATGGGAAAAAATTTTTTTTTCCAAAATGCATCAGTTAATAGTGCTGCTCAGGCAGAGTTCTGCATTGAAAGCCACTTCTCAAAAGAGCAAACAGATTTTTTTTATATTTCATTTTGAAATCTGACATGGGGCTAGACATATTGTCGATTTCCAAGCTGGGTTGCCACCTGTCCTGTTTTGGCCCGGACAGCCCGGTATTTTGAAGGGCTGCCTGGGTCAATACTTCCTGCCCTGTTTTCCAAATAAGGAAAACCAGGCAGGATTAGCTTGATTGACGTAGCAATCGGCCATCACGGCCCGCCCACCGACATCATGGGCCCACCCACCAATGTCATGGGCCCCGCCCCCTGTCCGGATTCAGCCACAGGAAAAGGTGACAACCCTAGCCCCAAGTCATGTGACTTGTGCTTTGATAAACTTCAATCACTCTTTACTGCTGTACTGCAAGTTGGAGTGATATCACCCCCTCCCTTTTCTCCCCAGCAGCCTAACAACAGAACAATGGGAAGGTAACCAGATAACAGCTCCCTAACACAAGATAACAGCTGCCTGGTAGATCTAAGAACAGCACTCAGTAGTAAAAACCCATGTCCCACTGCAATCCATTCAGTTATATTGAGAAGGAAAAACAACAGGCTGCCAGAAAGCAGTTCCCTCCTAAAGTGCTGGCACAAGTCACATGACCAGGGGCAGCTGGTAAATTGACAATATGTCTAGCCCCATGTCAGATTTCAAAACTGAATATAAAAAAATCTGTTTGCTCTTTTGAGAAATGGATTTCAGTGCAGAAGTCTACTGGAGCAGCACTATTAACTGATGCATTTTGAAAAAAAACATGTTCTCCCATGACAGGATCCCTTTAATAATTCTAAGCATTAGTACGATCTTCTGAAAGTGGGATTTCTTTTGTTCTACCGTACTACTTTAAAATTATTTAATTTATTTGGTTCCTTTAACTGGATAGCTGAGACAGGTAACGTGCAGCAACGTGGGCGTCCGTGCACGCTGGTAGTTGTAGTTCCAAACACTATACTGTAAACGGAATGCATTTTAGGAGTACTGTATACTGTACGCCTGCCTGCGGTGTGCTCTTTAAACCCTTCCCGGGGGCGGGGACTCCAGAGTCCTAGTACAATACTCGTCCGTTCCCCAGCTGACAACCAGCATGGTCCCACAGCCCGTACCTGATGATTGGCTGTTTGGTTAGTAACGTCCTCTCCATTGGATGAATCGCTGATGAAAGCCGTATTCCATTGGCTCCTGCGGATAGTGACATTGTAGGAAGAGAAAACAGAGAGGCGATGCCAAAGGTTTAAAGTGACAGGGGTCTAAATAACAACTAGTCAGAGAGAGACCCTTTCAGGTATGTGTGTGGCGGCTGCATGTGTATGGAATGTATAACAGATGCACTTTCTGTGTATAATTCTTAAATACCTCACACAGAGCAGGATTTTGTTACAGTGTCTGTGCAGCTCGCATTATATTGTCATGTCTGGGTTACTCTGCCTTTAATTGTGTTGAATGGGAATGTTTTATACAGGCAGCAGATCCCACCTTCCCTTTCATTTGAGGGGGGTTTAGGAAATAACTTACAGGTGAACATTAATATTGCCATAAGGTGTGCTACTCAATTAAAATCATTTGTGTATCACTAGGGGTTTCTTGGTTAGATGTGATTTTAGAATAAGAGGGGTAAGTTTGCCTTTAATGCATGGATGCTCCCATGATCCCTGCTCCCTGGTTTATTTACCTTGTGAGCAACGTACTCAAGTTCAGGGTCAGACTGAGGGGCCTGGGGCTTATGTTTATGGCTGCTGCCTCATGGCCTCCCGTCCAGCAACCCCACCCCCCGGCTAGAGTTGCCACCTGGCCGGTATTTTTGATGGTTGATCCCAATGTTATTAATAGGCTGGTATTTTTTCAAGAAAAAGTGGCAACCCTACCCCCGGTGTGCTTACTCGCGCTGCTTTTCAGTCGCAAAACTATGGTTGCCCATATGGGCTGGACCTCTATTGCCTGGGGCCCACTGTGTTTTTTCCTGGTGTCTCAGTCCGACTGTGGCCAAGTTTGATGGAAGTAGCCGCAGCTGGGGGTCAGGGTGTTCCTAGTCCTTTACCAAAAAACTACAACCAACTAACTCAAAAACTGGCATCTGGCAGACCAAGTATACATAAAAAAATTTAATGGATGGGTGACCCGGGACCTCCCTGTCACTCCGAGCCCTAAAGAACTTGCTTCCAGTATGTAGCGCGAATAAAGTTTCCTTCATCGTAATCCGATCGCTCAGCCCTTGAGCTGAACGTTTGGATTTACTTGATATTATTGGGGATGTTAAGATTTGCCAAAGGAACCAGTTTTGATCATTTATGGCCTCTTTTAGTGGTGTACACTAATCCAGTCCATTGCTTAAGACCAATTTTCAGCTGGAATGTTCTCCTGACAAACCAGAGTAAGTACGGTGCAGCAGTGAGAAGTGATACAAGTGCATGAAGGAGAATGGGATTGGATTTGTGGTGGAACGTTCTATGTACATGGCACCTTGTGTGGTGTGGTGTGGTTGCCTCTACAGCTACAGTTGTGCTCATAAGTTTACATACCCTGGCAGAATTTATGATTTTCTGTTCATTCTTCATGGCAAAAAGCCTCCCATAAATCCTTGGGCTGTCTTGTATGAACTGCACGTTTGAGGTCTCCCCAGAGTGGCTCAATGATATTGAGGTCAGGAGACTGAGATGGCCACTCCTGAACCTTCACTTTGCTGTAACCAATGACAGGTCGACTTGGCCTTGTGATTTAGATCATTTTCATGTTGGAATGTCCAAGTACGTCTCATATGCAGCTTCCGGGCTGATGAGTGCAAATTTTCCTCCAGTATTTTTTATATTTCACTTAGTTATTAGTGGATTTTTCATTGCATCCCAAACTATTTTTCTGACAATTGTGGCTGAAATTCTAGTTGGTCTACCTGACCGTGGTTTGGTTTCAACAGAACCCCTAATTTTCCACTTCTTAATTAGAGTTTGAACACTGCTGATTGGCATTCTCAATTCCTTTGATATTTTCTTATATCCCTTTCCTGTTTTATAGAGTTCAACTACCTTTTCACGCAGATCCTTCAACAATTCTTTTGCTTTCCCCATGACTTAGAATTCAAAAAACATCAGTGCAGCACTGGATGAAAGATACAAGGGTCCGTCAGGAGTCCAGAAAGTCATTGACCTTTTATATAAACCCACTAATTACAAGCAAACAGATCACAGGTGAAGATGGTTACCTTTAATAGCCATTCTAACCCTTTTGTGTCAAGTTGTGTGCATGTTATCAGGCCAAATCACCAGGTTATATAAACTTTTGATCAGGGTCATTTGGGTAGTTTGTGTAGTGATTATGATTTAAAAAGAGTAAACACAGTTGTTTGATAATGAATGGCTTCAGCCAACCACTAACCATGAGTGAAAGGAAAGTTTTTGTGTAGCATATAGTCAAATCTGATGATCTAATTGATGAAAGCCAGACCTTGGTATAACAACCAACACTACTGTTAGGTCTCAAACAAAAAAGCGACTTATTCAAGTACAGGTTTATTCACCTCCATGTGCTACCTGACAGGAAAAAGAAACCTTGTTTTTTTAATGATTTTATATATGTATAGATTAATGCGCACAGTCACAATTCATTTGTCAATATTACAGTGAACCTGTCTGGTAGAAGAATACAAGATGGCGGACAAGATTAAAACACAGCGTACCAGTGAACTGGAGTTCGGAGGACCTCTGGGTAAACCTGAGTTTATCTTTACAAATATTGAATTGCTTGCCATAGGGATAAATCAGAACTGGTGAAAGTATGGCACAGTGATTGCCTGCAAATAGGGTTACAGGCAGGTCTGGACTGAGAATCAAAATAGGCCCTGGCATTTCAGGTACACAAGAGGCCCAATCAGCACACATAGAGGCCCAAACAGTCCCCACCAGCCCACTAAATACTGACTTTCTATGGCACCTTATAGCAGCCCATCTGGCATTTGCCCTAACCCACAGATTGCCAGTCCGGGCCTAGTTACAGGCACTTTTAGACTAACGCCACAGAGAAGTTATGTGGATATTTGCCCTGTGTTTGGGCATTACTGCTGGAGAGATGTTTTAGAATTGGATGCAACTGAAAGTATGTTTTCCTTTTCTGTAGGAGCCCTCCTGTTACTCTTTGTTATGCCGGGAACAGTCTTGTATCTTCTGGTGACGTGTAACACAGATGACGCCAGTGTGTTGCGTGTGCCGGGCCCCTGGCCCACTTTGGACACATTGTGGGACCCTTCTGCCGTGATCTTACTATTTGCATGGGTGTCTCTGCAGGCTGTGCTGTATATTCTGCCTATTGGAAAGGTACATCCAATTAAAAGCTACGTAGAATACATATTATGGAAAGAGTGTATCCGTGCCAGCCAGGATTTTAGTTTTGAAAAAAACTCTAATTACAGAGTGAAAGCAATTATTCCTTGGCTCCTTGCCTCTGATCATACGTGTGTGCTCCTATAATGAATACCGACAAACCAAAATACGGTGTATAATATTCACCTCCTGCTTTATTCATAAAAAAGAGTAGAAACCCCATATTTCATAAAAGGCACTAAGTTTGCCCGGGGGCAGAAACCCATAGCAACCAATATGATGTTTGCTTTTAACAGGTGACCAGTAAATGCTACCTGCTGATTGGTTGCTTTGGGTTACTGCTCTTGGGCAAACTTAATGGCTTTTATTGCATGACCTCCTCTCTGTATTAACTGTATATGTGCAATGAATCTGTGCACTGTGATGCTGTTCTGCTGTGTACTAAGTACAACATAATTCATTTTCCAATACACAGGTAACAGAAGGAATTACTTTAAGAGACAACACTCGTCTGAAGTACAGAATTAACGGTGAGTACATTCTTGTATATGGTACAAACAGTATAGAAACATCATCAAGCCAGTGTCAACTTCATTCACTCATTTGTATGATCTGTGTCCATGTTCTTAGTCCGGCTTGTCTCAGTTGAAGTGGATCTAAAGACTGGAAAATGGGGTAAATGTGCAGAAGTGGCCCCCTGAGCATTTGTTTTTTCATCTAAACCAAAATATTTGATCCGAGGATGGTTGAAGGGTTGGTAGCCGAGGGGTTATTCCTTTATGTGTGGGGAATCTCTAATTAGATAGAAGCTGTGAGTTCACTGTGCTGGACTCTAGAATGGGACCTGTCCTCAATCTCCGCTTAATATTGGACAAGTGCTTCAAGCTCCCAAATCCCAGTACTGTCAAAACACTGTGCTGGGCTGAGATACACATCTCCAACATTACAAAGCCCAGAGCAGTATTCTGACAGTTTGCCAAGCTCATGGGACCGGATGATCTTGTCCAGTATCTATAGTACATGGATATCAGTTTGAGCATTTGGAAATGTAATCTCCCTGTGTATTTGCCTCAGTTCCTCATTCACAGTTCTCTTGGGCTGTTAACCTGAATGAACAGAAAATCATAAAAACAGTGATATTGTCTAGGCCTCTCACACATTAAATGGCCCACATGCGGCTCAGTCTGTTGCCATACAGGAATGGCTGTATATGGCCACCTTCACGCTGATGTTGTACACTGCATTATCCTTACTATAACTCATTGGAAAAGACTGTCCTGTTTGCCCGTAATCCTCATTATCCTCTTCCAGCCTTCCTGTAACTCAAGTATTATAATCCCAGAGGCTAGCCATAGGAAAATCGCCCAAAATGTGTAGTGATAAATTAAGTGAAAATATGTAGTGACTGACTCCCACCATGAGTTGCACCATGTCACATGCGGCAGCAGAAAGAGAGACACACAAGTTCTGACTGTGGTCCAGTTCATGGCAGATCCACTCTCTGAGGCAGAAGAGATACCCTGCTTAACTCTTTCCTTTCCTTGCAGCATTACAAGCCATGATAATGACTGCGCTCCTAGTGGGGGGAGCAGCGATGTTTGGGTTCCCCTTCTCCTATGTTTATGATCATTTCCTGCAACTGGCAGTGGCTGCCGCATTTATAGCTCTCGTTCTCAGCATCTTTCTCTATGCCAAGTCCCTGGCAGCTCCTGAATCAGCACTGGCACCAGGCGGGAATTCAGGTAATGCAAATAACATTGTCATTTTTTAATAGCTTTGAACTGAACTCGCCTTTCTATTTCTTCTTTCTTTAAATCCTAGCAGCCTTGCATATGAATGATAAAATCCAATGTATGGCAATATATTCTCTTACTTAGGGAACCCACTGTATGATTTCTTTATTGGACATGAATTAAACCCCAGGATTGGCTCCTTTGATTTGAAATATTTCTGCGAGCTTCGCCCCGGACTTATTGGCTGGGTAATCATCACAAATACTATTGCTGTTTTCATGACTTTTCCCCTGTTCCTTTGTTCCAATTATACTATTCCATTGATAATCTGTTTGAGTGGTTCTCAGCTGCAGCCATCAAGGAAGTTATGGGTGAACATGGAACCATCCAAACACAAAATAACCCTGCTGGGGTTACAATGCAGTGTGTTTTGCAAATGTTTGCTTTTAGGGTAGGGACAGACAGGGAGATTCGGGGAGATTCTGTCGCCTGGCGTTTTTAGCAGGCGAAAATCTCCCCGAATTTCCTTCTCCCTGTCTGCCGCTAGTAAAAGGGACAAAGTGCCAGCGCCTGTGCACACGCTGTGCGGCGATTCCCGGAATCGCCCGAAGTTTCCTCACGAGGTATCTTCGGGCGATTCCGGAAATCGCCGCGCAGCGTGAGCACAGGCGCTGGCGCTTTGTCAGTTATACTAAAGGCAGACAGGGAGAAGGAAATTCGGGGAGATTGTCGCCTGCTAAAAACGCCAGGCGACAGAATCTCCCCGAATCTCCCTGTCTGTCCCTACCCTTAAACTGCGGATCAGTAAATTCCACCTGGTTTCTTTCCTCACTTTCATTCTAAGGCAGTCCTGTCTTCCTTATTCTAGTTCTCAGCATGGATTACAATGCGCTGGAACTCTCTGCATCCTTACTGCAAAGCAGTAACTATATCCATATACTGTATTCCCATTCATATAGAGCTTAGAGTATCAAGCTCCCTCCACTGTTGTGGTGGTGGTGGGCAGCCTGAGGGCCAGTTATGTTGAAATACTGGTTGAACACTGGTTTGTTCCCATAGACAGTCAGTGATTCATATCAGGATGGCTGACACTAATAACATATTTCTAACTGATTATCTTGTTATGGACCAGATTAAAGGCAGAACCAGAAAGGAAGGGGTACTTTGGTGCAATCAGGCAGAATGAAATGGAACAAATAAACTGATGTATTTATGTAAAATCAAGCCTGCATGTATTTTACCCTTTCTTCTCACTATCCACAGTGCCTAATAAATATTTGCTTCATGATGAAGGAGGTAGAGCTTCATGGTTTCCCATCCCTCTCTATGATCCTGGTGTTTGGATTCCAGGCTCTCTATGTCGCAGATGCCATGAAGCATGAGGTAAATCATTAGTCTTTCCCATTTGCCTTGCTCCTTACCATCCAATCAACCTTTCCTATTTAATTTCCCCTCTCCTCCTTTTGCAGGAAGCCATCCTCACTACAATGGACATTGTCCACGATGGATTTGGTTTCATGTTGGCATTTGGTGACCTATGTTGGGTTCCATTCACCTACTCACTGCAAGGATATTTCCTAGTCCGGCACCCTCAGGAGCTGGGCACTTACACTGCACTTGGCATCATCCTACTAAACGGTGGGACCTTGTACTTAACTGGCCATATAATTGCTTCAGTCATTGCTTGTTAGTAGTATTGCATTTCCTACTAGGTGTTTCTCCTACATCCTTCTATGTTTTTCTGTTCCCGTTTTCCCTAATTATGTTATCATTGCATACAATAGAAATATTAAGAGCTAAAAATATTATAATTCTCTCATTTGTAAAGGTGTACACCTGTAAAAGCTATATATAGGGAAGAAGCACACCGACTTACTGGCATAAACCTTAGTCACGTTTTATTTTCAGAAGTTGTAGCACAAGCTTTCAGGGGACCAACCCCTTCCTCCGGTGCAATCTGAGAAAGGTGTTGGTCCCCAAAAGCTTGTGCTACAACTTCTGCAGTAAAATGCGATAAAGGTTTATGCCAGTATAAGTCTGTTTGCTTCTTCCCTATATATATATATATATAT
>CM044437.1:19853144-19865940 GCA_024363595.1 Xenopus borealis | reverse complement strand
ATATATATATATATATATATATATATATATATATATATATATATATACACCCTACCAAACAAGTAAGTGGTGCAGCAGAAAACATTTTTCATTGCTGTACACCTGTAAAAACATAATTCAAAGAACAGTCTAGATAGGTGTCCTTTAAAAGGTACACATAAACAATTAAAAGTAAAATACCCTAAATTCTTTTTTTTTTAGCTGTTGGATATATCATTTTCCGTGGCTCTAACTCACAGAAGAATGCCTTCCGAAGAAATCCTTCCGACCCCAAAGTTGCTGGTAATGCATTTCTTTCTATTAGAGAATTAATTGCAACATTCAGAGAGAGAGAGAGAACATTTTCGGGAATATTCTAAATATGGGTACCTGATCCCCATATAAGGGTGATAATAAACATACTGCAAGTTTATAAAGGGGTAGGTACACGCTCTTACTAATAACCCCAAAAGCGTGTCAGGAAGCGTGGGGAACATATAGATACACATGGGATGATTACATGCAACCCCTTACATGGCAGGAGGAAGTTGCGACTACATGCCTGATAATTATATTCAGACAAAAATGTGTGTCTAAACTATCTATTATAATATTGGCTTTGAAAATCAACTTCTAACTTTGCCATAAAGTATTTACCTGATGCTTTTACATTACCTGTCTGATCCCCCATGTTCCTGTATGAGGGGGCTGCCATATTTGTGCAGCAGGAGTCCGTAACTGACAGGCGGAGATGGGACAGTCAGGTTGGCAAAACAGTCAGGTTTAGAAACGTCAAATAACAATTGTTTACAAAAATAAACCTCTCAAAAAACAAACAAAAACAAGCAACATGACCTATAGGTGACTTTTAAAGTAAATTCATATTTTAAAAAGTAATTTTTAGAGTCAGTATCACTTTAAGGTGGCAACTTCAGGAGCAGGGCCTTATGTGTAGTGCAGCTTCAGGGGAGTGGCCCTAGGTGTAGTGCAGCCAGAAAAGGGGGGGCTGAGGTCATGTTCCTATAGCAGCATGTGACCTAAATACGGCCCTGCTGGCCAATAAAAATGACAATGTTATCAACAGGCTTACAATGTAGGACATATTTTTTTTCATGTTTCAGGGCTTGAAACTATTCCAACAGCAACTGGAAAACGTCTTCTTGTGTCCGGCTGGTGGGGCCTAGTCCGTCACCCAAATTACTTAGGGGATTTAATTATGGCCCTGGCCTGGTCTCTGCCCTGTGGTGAGTTGCATTGACCGGATTATTAAAGGGTTCTGTCAATTCCACAAGTTCTTATCACTGTAACTAATCCTGTAACTATTATACAGGTATGGGACCTGTTATCCAGATTGCTCAGGACCCGGGGTTTTCCAGATAAAGGATCTGTCTGTAATTTGGATCTTCATACCTAATGTCTGCTATAAATTAATTAAACCATTAAATAAATAAACCCAATTGGGCGGTTCTTCTTCCAATAAGGATTAAGTAGATCTTAGTTAGGAGACTGTGTTTTATTATTACAGAGAAAAAGGAAATTTAGATTTGAATAAAACAGAGTCTATGGGAGATGGTCTTTCCGTAATTCAGAGCTTTCTGTATAATAGGTTTCTGGATACCTGTATTTTATTTGCATTGCATTTGCGTTACAGAGTAATTTTCTTATTAATTATTGGATTTTTCATAATAATAATAACGTATCTTTATCCTCACAGGACTGTCAAACATCCTACCGTACTTCTATGTCATCTATTTCACTGTCCTTCTGGTGCACCGGGAGGCAAGGGATGAACACCAGTGTATGAAGAAGTATGGAGTCGCCTGGCAGGAATATTGCAGAAGGGTCCCCTACAGAATTTTCCCTTATATCTACTGATTTCCATGGAATTCTCTGCTAACCCTCCTTTGAATTTGATTCCGCAGCTAAAATGTTTTAAGGGGGTTGTTCACCTTTGGGACAAAAAAACTAGTTTAAAAGCCCATGTCATAAAAAAAACGTTTTTGTCTTTTATCTTTATTACCTAAAATGTTTGCTTTCAGAGATCCATACCATAGAAGCTATGCATCGTCTCTGCCAAATCTCTCTGAGTTCTCTTCTGTGTCTTGGGTTCGCCGACACTGTAAAAAAGACAGGTTGCCATATAAGGAAGTTGACTCTGCACAGAACATGCTATCTCTTTCTCTCTCTCTTGCTTCATTTGCATATCTTCAATTCCATTGGCTGGCCAGATTCAGCCAATCGGATCAACAATATGCAAATGAAGCAGGAGAGAGAGATAGTATGCTCTGTGCAGAGTCAATCATCAACTTCCTTATATGGCAACAGAGCCTGTCCCACAATCTGATTCATAGGAGAGAGAACTGATAGATTTGGCAGAGATGATTAACTTCTATGGTATGTATCTCTGAAATCAATCATTTTTAAAATACATTACAAAAACGTTTTTTTATGGCAGGGGCTTTTAAACTAGCTTTATTGTCTCAAAGGTGAACAACCCCTTTAATGACATGTTCTTCTATGCTGCATTCCGATGCTTTCGTTTTCTGCCAAACAATATATAGCAGCGGATGGAAAGAAATCATGGCCCAGATTGTAGAATATAGTCGAATCTGATAAATCTTTGATGCCAGACCTTGCTGTAACCACCAACATTACGGTTGGGTCTCGAACTAAGAAAGCGACTTGTTAAGGTACAGGCGTATTCATCTAAAAGGGAAAAGAAAATGTTCTGTATAAACCTTGCGACTAATAGAATAATCTATCCCTTAACTGGCAGCATTGTCGTGACCCCTTTCTTGCATTAGTGGCAGATGCAAAAATGTCAAATCTACATAATTCCATAAGAATATCATTAGATCGCTCTGATGCACTGGTTTTTTTTTTTATATAAATGACATCCAAAAATTAATTGCCCATGGAAAAACTGTTTACTTTCAAGTGGATAAAGTTTCCCAGGTGCCCTCAGTCATGTGACTTATGCTCTGATAAATTTCCGTCACCCTTTACTGCTGCACTGCAAGTGGATAAAGTTGGGTTGCTGCCTAGAGCCACCGACATGCTTGACTTATGTCACTCATCCCATGCAGTTACTTGGCACCTATTATGGCTGGCCAGTGCTTTGTCCATATGGTTATTGGGAATTACAGTTATAACTTTTCAAAAGCCTTCTGCACTGGTGCAATTTGTATATATTTACATATATCAACCTTGTAGTCTATGGAGGTGCCAACAAACCTGACTTAACTGTTGGCATAAACAAAACCTTCCTGGCCGCATAATGGCTGGTAATGTGCTGACCCCTTTTCCTTGCCAATAGGCTACGGTCACTACTATTTAGTGCCTTATTTTAACCAAAAGGTATAATCAAACCAATTTTACTTCTCATCTGAAACATTTGCCTTCAGTGCCGTTTGATTATGAAACATGCCCGATGCCTCCCCATTTCAAGGAATTCTGTCATGTGAAAACATTTTATTTACTGGTTACTTTTTTTTTTTACGCAGTTAATAATGCTGTGTAAGCATGTAACGTTTAATTTTGAAATTAATTAGTTTTTAGTTTGCCAGGTGCCCTCAGTCATGTTACTTATGCTCTGATAAATTTCAATCACCTTTTAAGGCCCCCACACTCGGGTCGATAAAAGCTGCCGACAGACCAAGTCGGCAGCTTATTGGCCCCTGTGTGGGGCCATCCGACGGGCTTCCCTGATCGATATCATCTCGATAGGGCAGGTTAAAAAACTTAGCCGGATCGCGCCCGCATCTCGGCGTGTATGCGGTCTCATCGATCCAACCACCCGTATCTCCTCCATTCTGATCCGATCGTTGGGCCCACGATCGGATCAGCCCTATATCGCCCACTTTAATGTGGGCATATCAGGGAGAGATCCGCTCGTTTGGCGATATTGTCAATGGCTTCCTTTACTACACAGCAAGTAGAACACCTATGCCCAGTCATGACTCCTCCAGTTACATTGAATGGGAGAAACAGTTTCTCTGAAAGCAGTCGCATTGTGCTGTGCTGGCTCTTTCTGAAAGCACATGATCAGACTCAATGGCCTGTGATTTCTGCCTACACAACAATATTACAACCAAACAACATTTATTGGTCAAAGAATATAATTTGGCATCGTCGAATGAATTATTTGCAAACCATACAGTGTAATTTAGTAATAAAAACACCATACAAATCATGACAGAATCCCTTTAAGCATACAATATTATTTCTATAACATTATCTGCCCGTATTGTCCAATACAAAAGTCACAAATTCTAAAGGAATCAGTGAAGGCATGTTTTGCTTAAATTCAATACCCTACTGACATGTTCCTGCTGACCTTGTAGTTACCAGATTATTCCCTTACAAGTCGCTTCATAAAGGAACATAAGAACCTTGGTGCTGATGTATAGAAAGGATCATTTCCATTGTACACAAAGTAATACGATGAAAATTAACTTTAAAGGAAACTGAATGGGGTTTGATGTGATTTTCTATAATGTGTGTATGGGGAAGGAATTGTGTGTGTCTGTATGAAATGTAATTAAAATTTTCTATTTAAAAAATTTACCTTTGTGCGTATTTAGAATAAAGGGGATTTAACAATGAAAAGGTTTATTTGCATTTAAAAAAAGACAGGTTGTCAACAGCAGATCTTGCACTGAGGAGGGTGTTTAGATTTCACAGTGGCATTATGAGACATACTTGACCAGATCCCCTTAAAAGGAGAAATAAAGCCTGACTAAAGAATTAGCTAGAAATGTTGTACATTATGTTTTGTGCTTCTGTACCAGCCCAAGGCAACCACAGCCCTTTAGCAGTAAAGATCTGTGTCTCCCCAGTAGATGCCCCAGTAGCTCCCCATCTTCTTTTCTGCTGATTCACATGCTCTGTGCTGCTGTCACTTACTGAGCTTAGGGACCCACTCACAATATACAGTACACATAGAATAGAAATGTCACAGTATAAGGCTGATTAGTCATTCATACAGATAATTACTGCATGGCAGCACAGAAACCAGTGCAATTAGCATCAGAATTTAATAATCAGCCCTGTAGCATCAGCTTATATTACAGACCAACCTCCTTTTCTGCTGGATAATTAGTGACGACCCCTAAGCTTAGCTTCTCAACAGCTGCTCAGAGCCCACTGAGCATGTGAGTGTCACAGACACTTTCCAAGATGGTGACCCCCTGTGACAAGTTTGAAGTCCTGGATCATTGCTGCTATTGACAAGCTGAAACTTTAGGCTTGTGTAATAAGTTCACTATATAAAATATGGTATTTTTATCCATGTTTATTTTTAGGGTTTAGTTCTCTTTTAAGCAATTAATCAGTTCTGTTCAGCCTTAAGGCGGATATACATGCAGACCATGCCAAACGAGCAGATATGGCGACCTTGAGGTGGGCAACATCGGGCTGATCGGATTGTGGGCCATGTGATCACAACGAGAATATGGGCAGTCGGACCATTACTATGACAATGCTATAATAAAGAATCTTCATTCTGGTGGCAAACCTAGAATAAATGTTGACAGATGCATAACCCAGAAACACCTCTTTTAAATGCAAAGGTTTGCAGAAACTTTTTTTTTTTTTTACAAGCCTTGCAACCCCTTTTTTGGCCCAAACCATAGAAGAATGCATAGAAATATGCAATCGCAAAAGTCAGCCAGATGCCGATTGGATGGGACTAAAAAATCCCGAAGGATCGCAGCCGCATCTGTTCATTGCTGCGGTCCTGTAATTGACCTCCCATACCTCCTCCATTGTGATCCAATCATTGGGTTCTAGGGCCCATGATCGATCACCCACCTCAAGGTGGGCATATCGGGGAGAGATCCGCTCTTTTGGCAACAACATCACAATTGCAAACTTTCGGAGCACACAGGCCCCTATGATTAAAAAAAAAAAAAAAAAAGGTTTGTATTCTACATGTTAGCAGGCTACAAATGGAAATGCCACAAGCAATCAAAAACCAGACTTTTATTATTAACATGTATTTCTATAGCACCAACATATTGTGTAGCGCTTTAACATGGCCATACACAGAGTCCTGCTCATTTGGAGAGGTTGCCAAAAAAAAAAGGGCATTGGCCTGATTTGGCCACCCATGTGCCAGGCCAAATCAAGCTGATGTGATCATTGGCCAGCAGAGAGTGAGACCAGTCAGATGAGGGCTGCATCAACGCAACAATCTGGTCCTTGACCAACATCATTTTCAAACTGGGCAGATCAGTCTGGGAGGCCGGTTATTAGGCCCCATACACAAGCCAATAAGCTGCAGTCACAGTCTGGAGGGACAATCAGCAAGACTTTATCAGCCACTTAATGGGGAGCTTAAGGATTAATTATTGCTTTTGTATGGCTCTTTACAATTCATGTTTCATTGTGACTTCCATACTACTGTCTGGTTACTTGGATTTAAGGGCACATGTTGCATAAAAAAAAGTTACCCCCAACCAAAGGTGCGGGCTGAGCCTGCATTCTGGTTGGGGATAAATGTAGTTTACAAATAAAAAAAAAAGCTCCCCCGCATGCGCCAGTAAACTAGCTCCCGGTGCGAGCCCCCATGACAGTGGAAGCACATCCGAATTATGCCTGTGACATCACACGCATAGTGAAAAGCAGCCACAATTTCGGGGCAGCTTTTCATAACGCGCAAGTGCTTCCAGGCGGCCTGCACTGGGAACTCCCCTCTTTGTGCGAGCTTGCTAGCGCCGGCGGGGGTTATTTAAAAAAAATAAAATTACTGTTATCTCCAACCGGAATGCGGGCTCTATCAGCCTGCACCTTTGGTTGGGAGTAACTTTTTTTTGCAATAGATGCCCTTTAAAGAGGTGGTTCACCTTTAAGTTAACTTTCAGTATGTTATAGAGCAGCTCTCCAACCCTCAGATGTTGCAAGATTTAATTGCATAAAAACTAAGTACAGTGCCAAGCCTCCTGTAGGCAGCCAGTATACATGGGGGCTACCAAATAGCCAATCACAGCACTTATTTGGCACCCCAAGGGATTTTTTCAACTTCGTGTTTCTCCCCAACTCCTTTTTATATTTGAATGTTGCTCATGGGTAAAAAAAGGTTGGGGAACCCTGTTATAGAGGGGCCAATCCTAAGCAACTTTTTATTTAATTTGTCTTTCCAATTGTCTTTTTAATTTATTTTCCATATTTGCCTTCTTCTGACTATTTCCAGCTTTCAAATGAGGGTCACTGACCCCATCTAAGAACAAGTGCTCTGTAAGCCAACAAATGTAGAATTACTTTTTATTTCTCTTTCTATTCAGTCCCTCTGCTATTACATATTCCAGTCTCTTATTCATCGCAATGCATGGTTGCTAGGTTAATTTGTATTCTAGCAACCACATTGTTGAAATTGCAAAATGTAGAGCTGCTGGATAAAAAGCTAAATAACAAACAACCACGAATAAAAACCAATTGCAAATTGTCTCAGAATCTCTCACTGCATCATACTAACAGTTTATTTAAAGGCGAACAGCCACTATTCTAAAAAAAACTTGCCATCTAAATCACACTGTCCCTAGCCACAATTCTAAAGTTGAAGAAATGCAATGCCACGTTCCTGTACATTAGTGTTGGCAAAGGGAACAATAACCCCAATTCTGTACAAGCAAGAAAAGATGTACGTTTCTCCAGAAAAGCAAGTTCTGGGAAACTTTAAGGCATAAGTCATGAGACAAGAGGCTACATGAGCTTCAGAGGTTTATTGAACTTTGTTCATTTAAGAGTTGGCATTAGGTCCCTTCTTCTTGCCAAAGGTGGGTACGACGTTGACAAAGCGTCTATTGTACTGCATGCGTCTCTTGGCCCGGCCAGTCTTCTTTTTCTTCTTCTCTTGCTTGGCCACCTGTGTGAAGATATACACTTAGGTATGCTCAGTTTAAAAATGTGTAAGCCATCCCCCTTTTTAAAGGAACAGTTCAGTGTAAAAATAAAAACTGGGTAAATAGATAGGCTATGCAAATAAAAAAAAAAAGGTTGAAGTTAGACATCCAGTCACTCCAGCCTTTATACATTACATTTTTGGCTAACATAACAGAACACTACTTCCTGCTTTTCAGCTCTCTAACCTTAAAAGGGGCCACAAGAGACATAACTGTTCAGTGAGTTTGCAATTGATCCTCAGCATTCAGCTCAGATTCAAACAGTTATGGCCCATGTGGCTCCCCTCAAGTCACCGATTGGTTACTGCCTGGTAACCAATCAGTGGAAACCAAGAGAGCTGAAAAGCAGGAAGTAGTGTCCTGGCTATTATGTTAGACATCCAGCAACTCCAGCCTTTGTACATTACATTTTTGGCTAACTATATATTAGAAACCGTTTTTATTTTTTATGGCCTATTTACCCAGTTTTTATACTGAACAATTTCTTTAAACAAGTCTGAGAATGGTCCATGGTGATGGAACCAGTTTAACCCCGTCACTGCCAGCACCGCTGAATCTACGTTACAGGTAACAAGCTAAAGTGCCAGTGATGTACACTATACATTTCCTTGATACAGTAAAATGAATGCACCCCAAGCAGTAGCAGAGACAGGCAATTAAAGCGTTAAAGGGTCTGTTGACACCCACCCATTACCCACTGGCAATGATTAAAGACCAGGAAGTCCACAAGTGGTCCCAGCATCCTGATCAGAGTTCTAGTAATAGCTTTAAATGGTGCTGTACAGATACACACTAGTACAGGAATAACTCCACTGCTCTTATGTGCCAAATCAACTATCGCTTAAACTGAGCCCTTAAAGGAAATGTAAAGTATTTTTCTAGTGCCAGTCTGTGTGCATAAAGCACCTTACCCTGACCCCAACCGCATCATTTTCGCATCTCTGTTTGTATCCTACGCTTTGTGCTTAACTGCATTAAACTTTTCTCCCTGCGGCCATTTTCCCTGCCCGGCGTCATCGCTTCTGGATTCCTGTTCTAAATGCGCATGAGCACAGTCCCTTCTGCCTGGGATTTCTCTGTCTCTGATGACGCAAGCTTTAGCTGTACTGAAGCAGAGAAAGGGCGCACGCTCCACACGCCAAACGAGGAGAATTCTGAAGGGAGGGGGGAGAGGAAGCGAGCCAGCTGCCGATATACAGACAGATCAAGGGAACGGAACAGCCAATCTGTTAACTTCTCAGTGACCACAGAGGCAGGTATTTAAAGATCACAGTGAGACTTTTTACAGATAAGATTTTTGGCTGGGGGGTTGACATGCCCTTTAAAGCTAGAAATGCTGCACATTATGTTTTCATATCAGTCAAAGGCAACTGCAACCCTTCAGCAGATCTGAGCATTCCAATATGACCTCAGTAGCGCCCCATTTTTTTTTTTTACCGATTCATTGAACATGCTGTGTTGCTGTCAATTATTGAGTTTAGTCCTATAAATAATGAATCTTGGTCAGATTTCCATTACATGGCAGCTCAGAAGCTGGTGAAATTTTAAGTCACCCCTGTGGCATCAGCTTCTATGAAAGATGAACCCTTTTTACAGCGCCAGTATTTGAGGAGGTTGGCTTCTCAATAGCTGCACACTGAGCATGCCCAGAGTCACCAACACCCCAACACAGTCCAAGATATTGAGCACAACGTTGAAATCCCAGATCATTGCTTTTATAGAGATGTGGATTCTGGGCTGGTGCAGTAAGTTGAATATATAAAATAAAGCATTTTTAGATTGCTCCAGCTGCACATGCGCCGCTCTCATTCTGAAGATCACTAAAGAGAAGATGGCTGCCGTGAACTCCATTGAACAGAATCGGCACCGAGGGGCAAGTAAAGAATTAGGAGTATTTGCCCGGGGTAGCAGCTAGGCTGGGGGCCTATGTAAGGATTTTTTTATTTTAGGGTTCAATTCTTTTTTAAAGCCGGGGGGGGGGGGGGGGGGGGGGGGAGATTTCCATTTCTCCACAATGATGTCCTATAAACATACTGAGGTCTGAACAGAATGGGATTGATGAGCAGGGAGTGGAAGAACCTGACTGGTCTGCATGAGCATTTCAAGGATGAATTTTAACATCTGCAGCCCATTACTAATTACTAGATGGTGGGATGTGTTTCCATTCAGTTGTATAAGTCTTCCAACAAGAGTAAAGGCTGTTACAGCGGCAATATCCTATACTAATATCCTATCATGTTGGACAAGAAACCGTTAGGACATGGTTGTTAATTGCTGTTGGTAATGTTAAAAGTGTTGTAACTATCATTTTGGCTCTTCACTTCGCCTCATAAGAGATTCCTTTTGCAAATGTTTCCAGTTGCAGTCAACTCCCCGGTGCAACTGGTTAGCTGTACAAACACAGGTATGAAACGTGATTTAAGCAGTCAAGTAAATGGTTTCCAGTCATGCTAAAAACATACCTTTGGAGTTTGGCCTCGCACTTTTCCGGCACGAGCGAGAGAGCCGTGGACTTTACCTATGGTACAGAATCAGGAGAGAATAGGATGACAATGTAATAGTCTTAACATAAATGAAACCCCTGCTTAAAGGAGAAGGAAAGCTACCAAAGCAGTGTATTGCCAACAGATTAGCCACAATAGTGCAAGCTAGAACACTATATTCTTTAGAATGCTTTACCATACTTAAGTAAAAAGCTCTGTGTTTAGGACAGTAGTTGCAACATTAGCTTGGTGTGACATCACTTCCTACCCGAGTCTCTCCCTGCACTCAGAGGTGGTAGAGAAGTGCAAACTGAGCATGCTCAAGCCCTAGCCCTGGAGGTTTAAGCTGAAAACAGAAGTCTGATACAGAAGCCCATGTGTACAATATAGAAGGAAAAATGCTGAACTTTTGACAGAGGACTCAGCAGCACTAATTTGAGGGTTTACTGGTGTATTTGTGTAGACCTTTCTGATAAAGCTTACTTAATTTTAATTGTCCATCTAATTACTAGGGCGATCTGAACAAGTGCTTTTTTGATGGTGGATTAAGAATGACTTCATGCACATTATAGATATGTCGCCATTCCCAAGTCAGAGGTTCTAGAGACAAATAGTTCTGGCTCGGTTGGACAAGGCTAAGAGAACATCAGCTGGCCCGAGTGATCAGAAATTTGGGTAAGAAGTGGTTAAAAAACTGGTGTGCAGAAAAAAATATAACGTATTATGAAGTCACATGACTGAGGATTTGGCTGAATTCCAAACCGAATCCTGAATGTGGTGCATTGAATATTATTTAAGGGATGTTATTCCCAAAGCAAAAGATTCAAGAATTGCTTTATGATTTCTGCAGCCCTGTTCTAACTATGCAGTGCCTTCTGTTAACATTAACATTAGCTTTACTATACACACCTACAGTTAAACGGAGTGCACCCCATGTTGTCGTGTCTATTCAATTATTTAACATAAAGGCAAGGAAATCTGCTACATCTGAAAGAATCTGTTTTAAGAGGAAAAAAAAGCTACCAACCTCCCAACAGCCGTGCAACTACATCCAAGGTGCCGAGATCACATACACCACATTGTTGCAGGGTATGTTCCTCAGAAAGTGGGGAGCCAGCAAGGAGAACAACCTGATCCTCACAAGGGATTCCCTCCAGAGAGGAGACTTGATCCTAAGAGAAAAAAAAAAAGAATCACATTTCAGGTTTAATAAACGGTTATTCCCTTAAATGCACCAAATGAAACATTAAAACACAAATAGTATGTGATTGCTTTGGTAACTAATAAATACTAGTAGTTATGACTTAGGTACAAGCTCAATGCAATGTTTTTTCAGGACAGCAATATTTGTTATCCTACGACCCATCAGATTGTGGTTTTGGATTCCCACTTACCTTAATCTGGGAAACAGTCTCCTGTCCAGACACCTCTAGGGTGTGCAGACTCTGCGCTCTGACAAAAAGCTGCATTTTACAAGCTGTAAGAAAAGAGAAAATCTGATTAGACACACACTCACGTATGGAATCAGTTACCCAGAAACCAGTTATCCAGAAAGTTCCGAATAACGGAAAGGCAGTCTCCATAGACTATTATAATCAAATAATCCAAATTTTTTAAAATAATTTATCTTTTCTCTAGAATAATGAAACCGTAGTGATCCAAACTAGGATATGATTAATCCTTATTGGAAGCAAAACCAGCCTATTGGGTTTATTTAATATTTACATGATTTTCTAGTAGACTTAAAGGTTTTAGAGACAGAGGCTCGAACAAACATTAAATATCTCTTACATGAGCCTGAACAGGAGATGCTCAATGCAGGAAAGACATACACAATAAAGGGTACCAATTGAAAAGGGATGTTCACTTTTTCTAATGATGCAGAACATGATATTCTGAGACAACTTGGAATTGGTTTATTTTTAATTAGGTGTGTGTGTGTTATTTAGCTTTTTAGTCAGAAGCTCACCAGTTTGCATTTACAATCAAAATTACCCTAGCAACCACACAGATTGGAAAGAGACAAATAGAAAGAGGATCAATAAATAGCCATAATAATAAATGTACAGTCTTAAAGAGCATTTGTTCCCCATTTGAAAGCTGGAAAGAGTCAGAAAGGTGAACCATCCCCTTTAAATGCCTTTTCTACACACACTGATGGAACCTTGGCTCACCATTGTGGCATCCCCAATGCAAAAACAGAAGTCAGTACCTTCTCAATGAATGCAAACCATAAACCAATGCTGCATTATAAGAATGCAAAAATAGTTCAATACCTTATATCAATTCTAAAATATACTGAATGGCCAAGCTGTTCCCAAACTAGTTTCACCCTTAGGCAGCGAACTTGGGTGAATGGGCAATGGGATATTTGGATGAGCCAATCCCAGAGTGGGGGTGAATGGGCAGCAGGATATTAGGATGAACCTGTCT
>CM044437.1:19831889-19851657 GCA_024363595.1 Xenopus borealis | reverse complement strand
GTGGGGGTGAATGGGTATTCAGTATTGGGATGAGCCAATCCCAGAGTGGGGGTGAATGGGAAGGGGATATTAGGATGAGCCTATATCACAGTGAGGTGAATGAGAAGTGGGTATTGGGATAAACCAACAACACAGTTAAATAAATAAGCTGTGAGACGCGTTGTTATAGTACTAATGACAATGGATTCAAGTCTTATTCCAGTGACAGCGAAGCTTTCGCTCTCGCCAATACAGCGGACAGGAGTAATTATGGGATCTGCCATGTTGTATATTAGTGGGGTTTCAAGTGGACACGGTGCAGGGACATAACGGGAAAAGTAGCCTGTCACTTTCAATTTCCTTGGGTCCCTTTACAATGAGCAGCCATGCGCTGAGGAGGGGAGAGAATGGAACAGCCGCTCAGTACAGGAGGCTTCACCCACGTGATATAGAATAAATGCCAAACTCAGTTTTACTTCACAGTGAGCGAGACTTCAGCTGAGCCTGACAGCGACATTACCCCGCCAGGCCTATGGACGAGTTATACTACACTGCAAACAAAGTTCCGAAGTGCGCTTACAACTGGCATAAGCACGACCCCCAAGACTCGGCATTGCGCCTGACTGTATAAATACGCCATAGTCAGAAGAGGCAGCGCAACACGACAACTTCCGCAAACGCAAAGAGATGCCAGAGGCAGCTAAATCCCCCGAACCATTCTACCCCTCCCGCATGTTCTCACCGGCCTCTCGGCGTTTCTTAAAATGGAGGAAAGGAAAGAGAACGAGGCGGTGCCGCGCACGCTTTAAAAAAAAAATCACACGAGCGCGCACGTAGGGTTATACCTTTTCTGTGCAATTATGGGGTGTGTTGAACTAGTGGTATAGTCCACGAACTCGCTCGCTCTATATCACGTGTTTCCGACATATTGGAACACCCGGAAGAGTCAGAATTAAAAGGCATGTTTATATGTTGGCTAACTAAATACTTGCTGCAGTCGATTGCACCACGCAGTGGGCAGATGTGAAGCCGTGTTATTTTTAAAGTGAGACCAAAACGGAGACTTTGCGTTAGCCATCTTTGTACCCCTTACTAAAGAGCGTTCTACGCGCAGGCTCCTGTAAGTGCAAAGATGGCGGCCTCCTTGCTAGGAAGGACAGGAGTTAGAGTCGTGAGAGCTGGTCTCAGGGTACAGGTGAGTACAGGTACATTTATACGTCTTGTGCTGATAAGAGCGTGTTGTTTTTATTAGTTATCTGGGCATGTGATGATAATCCTGTTGTTTAGGTCTAATGGGTTCTCTCCATCCATACACGCTGTCTCTTGCAAATCACAAGTAAAAAGATTGTGGCTGTTCCCATCTGCTTCCCACTCATGCAAACTTTGTTCTCCAATTTGTATCTTAAGAAATCTGGTAGCTAGGGTCCAAATTACCCTAGCAACCATGCACTGATTTGAACAAGAGACTGGAATATGAATGACAGTGGGCCTTATAAATAAAAAGTAGCAATAACAATACATTTGTAGCCTTACAGAGCATTTGTTTTATTGTCATTCCTTTAAAACGCCTTACTTTAATACTGTTCCTTTGATAGGGCTTTTGTGCATAATTCATAGCAACCAGAAAATTCTGGCTTCTGTCTAAATACTAAGCAAATATGCACCAGGGCAGTAACATGACAAGCATTCAGATGTTAGCATGACAAGCATTCAGAACAGCTAATCATTTATGGGTTGTTATGGGTTACTTCCCAAGTGCAGTATTTACATTAGCCCCAATGTCCTATATTTGCACTTGATAAATACATATAATGCACATTTCCTATGTAATGTTATATCCAGGGTGCCATATGGTACATTGACAATTATAAAATAAAATAATCCCCCTCTCTTTCTAGTTAATACTAGTCAGAAATTTAAAGGAGAAGGAAACCCTAAAATGAATAGGACTAAAGCTGCCATATTTTATACAGTGAACTTATTGCACCAGCCTAAAGTTTCAGCTTGTCAATAGCAGCAATGATCCAGGACTTCAAACTTGTCACAGGGGGTCACCATCTTGGAAAGTGTCTGTGACACTCACATGCTCAGTGGGCTCTGAGCAGCTGTTGAGAAGCTAAGCTTAGGGGTTGTCACTAATTATCCAGCAGAAAATGAGATTGGTCTGTAATATAAGCTGATGCTACAGGGCTGATTATTAAATTGTGACGCTAGTTGCACTGGTTTCTGTGCTGCCATGTAGTAATTATCTGTATTAATTATTAATCAGCCTTATATTGTGACTATATTTCTATTCTATGTGTACTGTATATTGTGAGTGGGTCGGTCCCTAAGCTCAGTAAGTGACAGCAGCACAGAGCATGTGAATCAGCAGAAAAGAAGATGGGGAGCTACTGGGGAGACACAGATCTTTACTGCTAAAGGGCTGGGGTTGGTATAGCAACCCAAAACCTAATGTACAACATTTATAGCTGCTTCTTTATAGTTTACCTTTCTTTGTCCTTTAATTGAAAATTGTGTGAGGAGTGAAAACTTTGTTACTGCTCTACACTGCCCATAATTCCTACACTAGGAGTTCAAATGGCAGCATAAGCATTTTCCGTGTAAAGTGGCTTTATCACTGGGTCATACATTTATTGTAACTGTATTCATCTTCTCCAGTACCTATGCAATGGTTCTGCTTCCAGTGTGAAATCCGACTACCCAAGCATTGTCGAATCCCATGATGAATATCACTTTGTAGAGAGGCTTATCCCTCCGACAAAAGTCCCAAAACCCCCAAAACACTCTGCTCCTCCTCCTTCAGGATGGATTCCACCAAAAGGTACGTCTACTACCAAATTTTTTTGTTTGCGATTAAGTTATGCATTAGTATTGTTTTTGATAATCATCTAATCGAGACATTATTATAGAAGAGGTTATAAAGACGGGGGGGAAATGCGAGGGAATAAGTTTAGAAAACTGTAAAAGTTGAGAAGTAATAGATCAAACTAGAAGAAAGTGTGAGGTGTCATACTGATATTGTCACGCTAAAAAAAATATAGCCGCATCACTTGTAGGGGCCATTGTACCTCTATGTTCAACATAAGCTTTCTCAGGGTGAACGCAGTGGTTTTCAAAGGCAAACACGTTTCAGTTAAATATGATGTCTAATATACATAAAGGAGACTTATTGTGTAAAAAATAAGAATGTACCAGTACTTTATACTCCTTTAGATATAGAAGAATTGTGCTTAAAAGTAGTGTTTCAGACCGATTTCTGTTAAAACCCTAAATCCCTCCCTTCTCTTCCACTTCCTCAATTCCTCCAGGCTGTACTGGGGAGCCAGCGGCTCTCTGCACTCTAGGACAGGAGCCAATCAACAAGCAAACCGGACCTGATAGGGAACTGAAGCCTGTTAGAGCTTGCGAGACTGCAGGGCTGTGATTGGTTGTCCCTCCTGCTGTGCTTTTGGCAGGAACGGCTAAGACACACCCACCCACAGACAGGGACCAGAGAACATTTATATGGAGCTCCAATAAAGGGGCTATTTTTAAATATATTCATTTTTAGCACCATGTAAAAGCAACACAATATATTACTTATAATTGCCTACAAAATTAGGGTTTTTTTTTATCCTTTAATAAAGCTAAATTATATACAGGTATGGGACCTGGGATTTTCCGGGTAATGGATCTTTCCATAATTTAATTTCTTTCTACTAGACAATTATGTAAACATTAAATAAACCCAATTTGCCTTCAGTAAGGATTAATATCTGTTATTAATCTGTTAATATATCTTTGGATCAAGTACAACGTACTGTTATTATTACAGAGAAAAAGGAAATCATTTTATCCCAATTATAAAAAAAAGAGTCTATGGGAGAAGGTCCTTCCGTAAGTCTGAGCTTTCTGGATAATGTGTTTCCCGGATAACGGATCCCATACGTGTGTGTGTGTGTATTCCTACACATACATACATACATTCTGAGTGTCATATGTGCTAGTTTACAATATGCCAATACATACCATTTTGTGGGATAACTCCACTTTCTCAAGTGCTCTTATCATTGTATATATACCAGTTAGCTTATGGGCTTAGGGAAAAGTTACATGGAAGGGTCAGACATGATCGAGGAAGGGGCACAGAGATTTGGCACTTTTGTAGAAAGGGAAGTTCTGCAGAGTTATTTGCTTATTATACTCCAGCTCCCAAACATTTTGGTCTGGTGGATAATGGGTACATCATCATCATCATAATTTATTTGTATAGCACCGACAAGATACGCAGTTGCTTTCATAAAGATGGACAGCAGATTTTAGGGAAGGTAGTCCGTCATTGTTGGTATATACCTTTAATTGCTTGCAGTTTAACCTGGTAAAAGCTCTAGTTACACAATTTCTCTTTGCACTTGCCAGATTCACCTCCAGAACTTCCTTATTTTGTACGGCGTTCTCGAATGCATAATGTCCCCGTCTACACAGACATCACCCATGGCAACCGGCACATGACAATCATCCGCAAGATAGAAGGGGATATATGGGTAAGTTTGACATGTCTAAATCATTTCCATTTTGATAAAGGATGTAGATGCAAAAACGTTTGCTTAATTGTGCATTGATGATTTATTTACATGCTAAAGGTCAGTTGGTTAGCATCAAGAACAAACCGCTACTTTAAAGGACAAGGAAAGGCAAAAAAATAAAATCCCATTTTTACTGAATTTAATAAGTTTACTGTTTTCATAAGAAACCTGACTGTATGCAGTGAAATCCTCCCTTTGTTTACTGCTGTGGATAGGAATTGTCAGACAGTCCCTTAATGCTGGGCAGGGAAACAATACTTAACAGCAGGGGAAGCCCCCCACCTTACTTCCCAGCCATGCAGAACTCAAGCAGCTTTGTTCGTTTCCCTGTTTTGATAATTTGACGATCCCTAAGCAGTCCAGGCCACACTGAGTCTTGGTCTTGCAAAGATGTATAACAAAGTTACAAGATGACAGCCCCCTGTGCCCAACTTTGAAAGCATAAATCATTTGTTTGATTAGGCTTGTGGTGCAGTAAGTTTATGTTTAGTATACAAAATAAAGCATTTCTAGCCTTATTCTAGTTTACTTTCCTTGTCCTTTAAATATTAATAAAACAAGTTGGAAAGTTTCTTACTACCTTGGGTAGACAGCTGGTGGTGTTCAAACTCCTTGCTGCAAATTACAGCAGTTGAACAGGATAATGTGGCCAACTCCATTGGAATTCTCTTGCCCTCAGGACTGCTAAAAAAATTGCAGACTTCTTTAAAGTGTCTCTTAATAAATTGGCCTTTTGAAAAATGTACTGGATCGCTCTTCCACTGTTAGGAAAAGTAAAAGAATGACCTAGAAGTACTTGGGTACAGGGAAAAGTACTGTAAGTGGAAAGGAAGACTAAAGTTACACTCTTGAGTACATAAAGGAAGGTGCTTTTGTAAAAGCAATTTCTTTAACTCATCATGGAATGATGGGAAGAATTCAACATAAGCATATCAGCCCTGGCAGAAAAATCCAATGGTGATTTTCCTGTACTTTACTCCAAGAGAGCTTGGCGTGAATGAAAATGTGAGGGACTAAATGAGCTTATTTCACCCCCTGCAGCAAGTAAGACTATTGCTTGTGCCTCAGTGGAGGAAAAGTTTGATTTGAATATACATGGGGTGTGTGGGGATATAAATCCATGGGTATTTATTTGCTCAGCTTCGTATACCACCACACTCCATCTTTTTTTGTGCAAGAAACTGCAGGTGTAAAAAACCACTAATGCATTTTTTTTCTTATTTGCAATGTTATGCACAGCTGTATTGTTAGAGATACTGCCATGGAAAAACTTCTGCACTAAAATCCAATTCTCAAAAGAGCAAAGATTTTTTTATTCCATTTTGAAATGTGGCATGGGGCTAGACATATTGTCAGTATCCCAGCTGCCCCCAGTCATGTGACTTGTGCCAGCACTTTCGGATGGAACTACTTTCTTGCAGTCATTTATCTTACTTAATGTAACTGAATCAGTCTAAAACTGGCCATAGATGTAAAGATTTTTGAAAGATCCAATTGTTATCATGAGACCACGATTGTCTCAAAATGATAGTTTAAATGCCTGATGTGTCCATCAACTAAAAATACCATTTCAGGCGATATTGCCAGCAAAACTGAAGGGTCGCAGCCTGCTTGCCCTGCAAACATAGGTAGATTGCAAGGGGGCCGATAAAGATTTTCTAACCTGGCCGATCAATCTTCAGACCAATGTCGGACGAAAAATCGTAAGATGAACGATCGTTTGTATCCCACTAACCGCACGATAATTTGACAGATTGGTCGGACTTCACTAAGATCGGTCGTTCGGCAGGGAAAGATCGTTGCGTCTATGGGGAGCTTAAGTGGGACTTGCCTTTTATTATTGAGTGTTGTTCTTAGAACTACCAGGCAGCTGTTAGGGTAAGGTCACACAGGAAGATGGTCTTCTTCAAGGCGACAATCTCCCCAAACTGCCTTCCCCCTGCTATGAGAACGCCAGCATAATGGCACTTGCAAAGCGCAGAAGTACATTGCCGCAGGCGATTTTTCATTAGCAGGCAGAAGGCAGTTCAGGGAGATTGTCACCTTGAAGAAGACCATCTTCCTGTGTGACCTTACCCTAACAGCTGCCTGGTAGATCTAAGAACAACACCTCGACTCAATCTTCCAGTATCTTATGTTAGGGAGCTGCTATCTGGTTATCTTCCCATTGTTCTTTTGTTGGGCTACTGGGGGGTGATATCACTCCAACTTGCAGTACAGCAGTAAAGAATGATTGAAGTTTTTCAGAGCACAAGTCACATGACGAGGGCAGCTGGGAAACTGACTATGTCTAGCCCCATGTCAGATTTCAAAATTGAATATAAAAAAATCCGTTTGCTCTTTTGAACAATGGATTTCAGTGCAGAATTCTGCTGGAGCAGCACTATTATCAGATTTGTTTTGAATGACTTTTTTCCCATGACAGTATCCCTTTAATGCTTGTTGCAGCCAACTTCTGCCACTTCCTCAAAAGCTTTCAGCTATTTCATATGGTGTAGACTGTGATACAATTTGCAATTGGTTTTCATTTATTATTTGTGGATTTTTAGTTGTTCGGCTTTTTATTTAGCACCTCACCAGCAATCTGGTTTCTAGCAACCATGGCTTGGTTTGAGTAAGAGACTGGAATATGAACAGGAAAGGCCTGAATAGAAAGAGGAGTAATAAAAAGTAGCAACAATACATTTGTAGCATCGCAGATCATGTCTTATTGATGGGTCAGTGTGCCCCCCCATTTGAAAGCTGGGAAGAGTCAGAAGAAGGCAAATAATTAAAAACTAAAAATTAAGACAAATTGAAAATGTTTATTATTAGCCATTCGATAACATACTAAAAGTTAACTTTAAGGTGAACCACCCTCTAAGTCAGTGAGGGCTGATTTCAGGCATTTATGCACAACCTATTTGGGCTATCGACTTCCTACAATAGAAACGCTTTATGAAAATGAGATGCACCATCAGTTTTTGGGTCAAGAAGCAGATACTATACCACCATCTTTACTTAATATGCCAGTTATTAACACTGACGCACCAGAACATTTGCAGTAAAATTAGATATTTTACTCTGCTGCACCAGCCAGTTCTGGACCACCACAAAGAATGAAGAAGTGTAGTGCACGTGTGCTGCCAAATAATCACTGGGAAATGGAGTAAAGATGGTGGGTCAGCTCTCCTATAACAAATACCAAAAAGGAGAGTCTAATCAGGGTAAATTTTTTTTTTTTAACTAATTAGCATCTCAAATTTTACTCAACCATTACTTTATAGTGTGCTCAGAACTCAATTTAGTGGGGTGGGCAGTAGCCCAAAGTGTTCAGACCTAAACACACTTTATGGAAAATGTAAAGATTTTTTTTTTTTAATATAAAAGAATACTTGAATGAAAATGCCTTAATTTTCGTTGTGTAGGCCCTGGAACTGGAAGTACGAAACTTTCTGACAAAACTGACTGGCAAGACTCCTCCTACACAAGTCAATGAGATTAGTGGTACAATCAGAATAAAAGGATACCATGACAAAGAACTGCGGACATGGCTAGCAGAAAAAGGATTCTGACTGAAAAGAAAGTGACTACTGTTTGGAATTTTTTTTTTTTTTACGGATGAGACAAAGCTGGAGTGCAAAGAGTGTAACACACACTTAAATACTTGGAGCTGGAAGGGAACAAACCTTAAGGGTAAGGCCAGCTGGGAATATTTGTTGCCTGGCGACTAATCGCCTCTTCTTTTTCCCTGAAGTGCTTCCCCCTGCCTTCCAGCTGATTAATTAAGAATCTCCTGCGACTATTCACACGCGGTGCTGGCATTTCCAAAGTTGCACGAAGTTGCCACCTTAGGCAATTTCAAGCGATTTTGGGAAAGCGCAGTGCCGCATGTGAATAGGCGCAGGTGATTATCCATTAAGCCGCTGGAAGGCAGGGGGAAGCTGTTCGGGGAGATTAGTCGCCAGGTGACAAATCTCCCCGTCTGGCCTTACCTTAAGATTCTGAATATTATGAAAATAATCCACTATAACATCTGTACTCCATTGTTTTCAGCAAATAAATTGACTTTTTTTTTTTTTTTAACTACGTACTCAAACAAGATTATATTCTCCACTTAACATTCCAAAATAGGACTAGAAGTCATAACTTAGATGTTAATCTAGAATCCTCCAACTTTATTGGTCCATATCTTATCAACAGTGGGATGGTGATAACATCAGAGTCATTACTGGCCAGCTGTAACATAATACAGGATATACATTTGTTTTCAATACACAATCAGAATGTTTATGTATAATGATGCTTTTGAAACCTTAATGTACATGCTCAGCAAAACAGAACCTCTGCTAATAATGAAAAGGCTCCTGTACCATGCAGGAATCCATTCTCTCCCAATGATAAGAAAGCAGTTGGTGGCCAGAAAGCTCAGTCTCTCTCTTCTCACCACTTCCTGGCCCAGCCCATCAGTTCCCATAAATTTGCCCCCTGCAAGGCATAAACTCATTGGTTTGTTCAATGTGGATGATAAAATCTGTTGTAATTCCATGGTTGTGGGTTATATGCATTAAAGCCCTGGAACAGAAACAACCATTATATATTTAGTATATGCAAGTAAAAAAAATGGCATAATAAATATTTCACTTTTACTTGGCCTCACCTGATACCAGGGTCCATAGCTGTACGGTGGTGGTGGTCTGTAATGAGGTCCCATCATTGGCCTAAAAGGGGGTGCTGAAACTATGGGAGAAGGAAGTTGAGTATTGCAACTCATAGGACGAGGAAGTAAAGGGCTACGGTTAACATGCACAGGGGGTGCAGATATGTGAACAACCGTTTCTGTTTTGGGTTTTTTTCCTTCTGGTTCATCTTCACTCCTGCAAATAAAGTCAGGCTGAATAAAAGCAGTTCCAAACATAGTAAGTGCAATTGCTTTATAATTATATTGAGCTTAAGGACTGAAAGCATAATAGGCTTACTACTGCAATATGAAAATATAGATTAGACTTCAAAAGAAAGGAGTGGGAGTATTGTATGGAAAACTGAAATATCATGACTGATAATAACACACAAAAAAAAACTCACTCATTCTCTGCCTCCCTCTTCAGTTCTTCCTGTTGCAAAAACTTTTGGTGCTCATCATAGGCACAAAGGAGACTAAAGGAAAGCAAGAATTAGCTACTTTTATATAAAGCAGGCCTGTTTATGTGCAGATACTTACAATGCAATACAACAGAATTCATCTTAAATATTCTCACTTAGCTGCAATAATTTTATTAACATTACAGGACTTGCTTTAGTATTGTACCCATAATAAAATGTGTATAGAACAGTCTTAAATAATTACACTGAACCACTATTTGGAAAACCATTGTCAAGAAACATTAACAAGTGTTCATTGCAGCAACAAAATTAGAACAATAAAAATAAGCATTGTTTTCTTGACAGATGTGCTTTAAAATACACAGAGATGAATAAATGCTGCTGAAATAGTTATAAAATTCCATGCTCTGCACCTGTTAATGTTGGAGCCATGATCTTCTAAGAATTCGAGACGTCTTTGCGACATAATTTTCTTGATGTCATCCGAAACACTGCTTTTCAGCGCACGTTCCACGCATACTAATACTTCTGCCTCTTCCTGTGAGACCTCTCTGGACACCTCTAGCTCCAGCAAACAGAGGTGCAGCCGTGGATTATCCTAGGGGAGAGTTAGATTAGAAGAACTGCAGGCCCAGTGGCGTCTGCTCTCGCCAAAGAACAGATTTGACAATGAAAAAAATAATGCATATTTTTTATATACACTAAATACCCACTTAAAAGGATTTAAAGTTATTTCAAAAAGTAACTGCAACTGAAAGCAGTAGCTATGATATTTTTATACGGTTGATTTTAGGAGTTTCAGATTTACTACACTTGCAATATTGTTTCAGGATTAAGAGACAAAGGAAAAAGCCAGACAGATACTGCCTTCAGTAGCAATTTACAAATTTAAAAACCGTGGAGAATTTATTTAGAATGAATTATTTGCTTTCAATATGCAGAATACTGCTTTCGGGTGGAACTGCCATTTCTGCCTCCTTTTCACTTGAATCAGAAATGCCTGAAGCATGTATAAAGCAAGGAAAAGCATGCAACTGAGGCATTTCAGACCGAAAAGAAGTGTTTTTAAGAGGAAAGAAATGCAGTCATAATGCTTTCATGTGTTTAATATCAATCAAATGGATAAGGAAGCAGAATAGGCATATTATGGTGATTCTTATACTTGTTGAAAAAGTCAGACTTACTGGTTCTCTCTCCAGCGCTTCAGTTAGAACCTTTCTTGCCTTCTCTGTGTTTCCTTGAAGCTTTATCAATAGCCTTGCCAACTTGATGGAGTAAAAGGCAGCTAGCTCAGTACCCAAACTGTTCTCCACAGCTTCCTCCAACAGACGTTCGGCCTCTTCTAAATTCCCAGTCCGCCTCTCCAGACTCACACGTCTTAACCGAACCATGGCAAGCCCAGGCATCAAATTTTCTAGGTCACACAATATTGACCGTGCAGTGTTTGTTTGTCCTAGAGTAAGGAGCGGCAAGTTCTCATTAAAGGAGCATGCAATTAATAATTAAAATATTTTTTTCACATTAACATCACATATATATTAATATACACAGTGCTAGACTGTATTGAAGAGTGAGTCATAATTTCAGCATATTTAGAATTTAGAAATGATTTGCAGGGGATATAAAGGATAAAAACCAAATCTGAAGTCACAGAATATATTTGTGTCAGTGTACAGATAAAGGCATCAGTGGAATGTGGTTCCTATGAATATAAAACTAGAGAATGAAAAGCTGGGGTGGGAGGAAATATGGTATCAGGCTCTATATAGCAAGTCAAAATCAAATACATACCATGCTTCTCCTCAAACGCTGACCAGTATAAACTCAGAGTAGGTTTTAAAGGCAAATGAATACAACATGCTCGTTGCAATATACAACGGGCAGCTTCAGTAGAATGAGGCTCCATATACTGGACATACTGTGTGCAGAGATAAAGGAAAGTTATTACACATCACAATTTGATTTCTTTACTACAAAATAAAATATATAACGGGTATTTTTCCTTAGTCTGAAAGGCTTACTCTACCAATGCTCCTTTACAGAAAGGATAACTATGATGATTATATGTTCTGCCTGCTCCAAACTCTACCCATACCCAATTATAAAACATTTTGAGTTATCTCCTGACTACATGAGGGAGATGAAGTAATTATAGTCAAACCAGTAGTAAAGGAACATTGGTACAGCTCAGAAAATGAAGAATACCCAACTAGATGTAGTGAAATTCAGTCAAATATTTTCAGAAATAAAGTGGAGTATAATGTTGTAATGGATATTAATTATCTATATTATAATAAAACTGTACTCACAGCCAGCCAGAATTCCTCATATAATGCACAGGCCACCAGGCAGCGTTCATACAATGTCACGATGCGCTCATGGCGACCTTGAGAGATTTCAAACTCCAGGTATTTTCGCCAGTTCTGCAACTGAGTGTGATCTAATGGCGTTGCATGAAAATACGGACGAGTGATCTAGTGAAGCAATAGCATTAATTTAAAGGTTCTGCTGTAAGTTCATACACTCTAAATCTGCCATTAGGTTAAAGGGTCAATAGTAGTATTAGGGTATCGGGGAGCTCTGCTTACCGCCTCTTCGTAACTCCACCGCTTCCTGACCTCTGCTTCATTAAGGAGAAATAACTGCTCCCTTATCGTTAAAACTTGTGCTTTCATTTTTGACTGCATTTCAGGATCCTGCCAATAATTGGAAAAACGACATATGGATTAGAGATCTAAATTATGAGAAAAACCCAAAACAAACATTAAAAGTATAAAATTAGATTTCACAGGGGGTCAGGCCTTTTGGGGCAAGTATGTACCAGCTATGTACACAGTTGGAGAGGGATTTTAAGTAGATTTGCTATGGATTGGTCAGAGGACACTTGTGCAGCACTAGTATGAGATTTTCTTGGCTTGGGTCATTGGCCAGTTTTCAGAAATTAAGACTTTTTTTCAACTACTTTGTATTTGTAACTGTTTTTTTGAATATTGAAGGTTAAAGGAGAAATAAACCCCCCTTGTAACAAAAGCCCCCCCCTTAATGAACTGCCATCTCCCCCTCCCTTCTCCACACTGTGAGGAGCAGCTGAGTTCCAGGGCACCATCTTCTGCCCGTTCACATTTTTTCAGGTCTCTTCCCAGTACAAAGCCTGTTGGAGCATACGCAGTTGGGTCTAGTCAGGAATTGGCTTCAACTGTGCATGCTCCCGCAGGCTTAGGGGCTGATCAACAATCTAATTAAAAAAAAATGTAGGTTAAAACAGTCAAATTCGACTAGGGAGTTATTCAAATTCAATTAGAGTTTTGTAAAAAAAAAATTTGACTTTGATTTTCGAGATTTGTCATACTCTGGCCCTATAAGGGAGAACTAAAACGTTCCTTTAAAAAAAACAAAACTACCTTCCCCCCCATAGACCCCGCCCTTCCCCCATAGACCCCGCCCCTCCCCCAGCCTACTTGCTACCCTGGGCAAATACCTAAACATTTAACTAACCCGTCAGAGTTCACGGCAACCACATTCTTCTTTGTTAACCTTCGTGTAATCAACAGCGTTTCAGAGTATGAGCAGTTCGGGCAATTTCCCGGTGCTGGATAACTGCACATGTGCCGAATCGCTGAAAGAAGACATGAAGATTACCGAAGAAGAAGATAGCTGCGTTGAACTCCGACACCTGAATGTGCCGCAAGGGGCAAGTAAAAAGTTAGGGGCAATTGCCTGGGGTAGCAAGGGTTTTTAAGGAAGGGTTTAGTTCTCCTTTAAGAACTCAAATTCAACTATTCGCCACCTAAAACCTGCCGATTTGCTGTTTAGTTTTTCGGAGAAAAAAGTGGAATCAAGTTTTTTAAATTCGAATCAAATTTGATTCACGTTTCAGGTCGATTACATTCATTCGATTTTATTAATTTTTTTTGATAAATGTGCCTCTAGACTTTAATTTTGTAAAAACAGTAAAAACAATGGCCTTTTAAAAGTTTTATCAGTTGCTCAATAGGGTCGGAACATTAGAATAAAGAAAGAGAAGAACTAACTGTATAAAATGCAGAGTAAATACTGCAAGAAAACCTGTTTCATCAAGGTTTGTGGTAAACGTCATCTTTCAGCAGGACAAGGATTCCAAACAAAGAGTCAAAGTAGCCATGGAGTGGCTCAATAACTAAATAATGGCCCAGTCACTCTGTGGCACTACAGTAGAACCCACCGGTTACGTTTTTCAAGGTAAAATTGGAGGAAATATATTATGCGTAATATATAGGTGGGACCACAAAATAAATAAAGTGAGGGAAAACAAAATCAGATGTACAATTGGCTAATGTGAGCAACCTGGAGCAAATCTGCCTGGAGCAAATGTCCAAAAATGACTCCCAGGGTGCAAAGGCAGTGCAGGTACATACTTACCGGAAAAAAACTTATTTTGTTATTGCTTGTAAAGCATGAGAACATGATACTTATGGAAACAGAAGGTTTCAGTTTATTTTTCATAACAAAACAATGTCAGATTTTTTTAGTTCATCGTTTTACTGGTTAGAAATAAAAACACCACATAGAACATAATTTGAAAGCAGGAGTTACTAGCAAAAAAAAAAAAAGAGAATTGGTCCCGGGTCTGAAAATACTGTGGTCTAAAGGTACTGAATGCAGGAAGGAGAACCGCACTCCTCTCAAACAACTTGGCATATTTGCCCTTGTGCAGTTACCCAAAGCAACCAATCCACAATTCGCTTTTGCTGCTGGAATACTAAAATGAAAGTCTGATTGGATGCTATGGATTACTCCACAGAAGATAATCACTCCAGTTTTCCTGCAGCCAAGGAACAGGACGATAACATGTCATTTCAACAACACCCTAATGTCAGAGAAATGTAACACACACACATTTAGAAATAAAAAAAAAAAAAAACTTTTATTATAATAAATTATATATACAGGTATGGGACCGGTTATCCAGAATGCTCAGGGCCTGTAGCTTTCGGGATATCAGATCTTTCAGTAATTTGGATCTTTAAACCTTAAGTCTACTAAACATGAATTAAACCCAATAGGCTGGTTTTGCTTCCAATAAGGATGAATTATATCTTAGTTGGGATCAAGTACAAGCTACTGTTTTATTATTACAGAGAAAAAAGTAGAAAAAGTTTTTTAAAATTTGGATTATTTCATTATAATGGAGTCTACGGGAGACAGCCTTTCCATAATTTGGAGCTTTCTTGATATCAGGTTTCTGGATAAAGGATCCCGCCACACACACACACACACACACACACACACACACACGCTTCTGTTTTCTATACAGCAACCAGCTTGGTCTGTCTATTGCAGGTACAACGACAGCAAAACACCAGTTGGTTGCTATGGGTTAATACATCAGGGCAAAGCAAGTCATTAAAGACACGGCATAATTACACTGTAATTAAATCGAAATGTAGAATTCAGACAAATCGGAATGACCCGAAAATCCAAATCGAATTAGATCAAACTCGATTCGACTTTTTTCCTCAGAAAAATAAAAAAACCTGAATGTCTGGAAGGCTGCAAACAGCTCCAAATTGATCCCTAGCTGTCTCCCATTGACTTAAACAGCAGTTTGGCAGGTGGTGAATATTCCAATTCTTAAAGGGCCAGAGTATGATAAATATCAAAAATCAAATTAGAATCTTTTGAAAAACTCAAACTGAATTTGAATAACTCCCTAGACAAATACAACAGTTTTGACCATGAAAGAAATTTGCATTTTCAATTCGACCCTTGATAAATCTGCCCCATAATATAGATTGGATTAGAAACACTTCTGCAGCCAAAAACAAGAATTACCATCACATGCACTGAACCTTTTCAGTTCCTCTGCATTTTCAGACAAGTAGAAGCGGACGTTATGACTGCCACAGAATAAGAAATCTCCTTCGGGAAGTGAGAAAAGCACAAAACTATTGCTCAGGCTTATACTGTGCTTTACCATTTCTGTCAATTGACAGTGGCTTTGTGAGTGTTGTGATGTGTGTGTCCTGACTTCATACAGTTGCATTTAGTGGGTGTGTTATGCACCGGATTGTGTTTCCACTTCTCTAAATTTAAACATTAACCACAACTGTATAGAAAAGGCAATAAAGGGATGAAGTTTAGACAACTATTTAAATAATAAGGAAATTAAAAACTAAAGCTGGCCATACACTATAAGATCCGCTCTGATCTTTCCCCGATATGCCCACTAATGGCAGGACTAGATCTGGGTAATTCAGACATTCATCCCTAGGGCCGAACGATCGGTTTACAACGAGGAGCAATGGTCTCCGACGGGTGGGGCGGCGGGAAAAATGAAACCTTCCCGATCGATATCGTGGTCAGATATCGATCAGGAAGACCCGTCGGAAGCCCCATACACGGGCAGATAAGCTGCCAAACGGATCTAGAGGATTGATATCTGTAGCGTTGATATCAGATGCGGCCGCGATCAGACGGGATTCGACATCTGGCCGACTTTTTGGCCAGTCAGAGGGCCCCATACACGGACCAAATAAGCTGTCGACTCAGTCTGTCGGCAATTGTTATCGCCCGTGCCTTAAGAGGCCCATTTATCAAAGTCTGAATTTTTCTCAATATTTTCTGAAAACTCAGAACAAATTCATACAGGTTTTTTCACCTTATTTATCAATACACTTTCCCGAAAATTTTGTTTGCAGGAAAAAACCTGAAAAACTCAGCGCAGATCAAAATATCTTTGGGATTTCTCTCACTGATATGCTGGATTTTCAGACACAGACCCACTCTCATGGTATAATAAATCTCGAAAATTTTGTGGAGTTTTTTGGCATTTCATAGTTTAATAAATAACCCCTAAAGGATAACTTTATTTAGAGAGAGAGAGAAAAATATCTCTGTTGTCCTGGGATGAAGTGGCAAGAGAGGTTACAGCCCCTTAAATAACACTCTGAAATTTAGAGTAGGCTGCAAAAGAAAGGCCAGAGGTATTAAAAAAAATGATTAAAGCAAAATGAAAATCACTTAAATACCAAGTTCTATATGTTGATAAATTGGACATGACATTTATATAAGAAAAAGTATATAATGAAATTAAATACACACTGTGGCATCCTCCGGGTTCTCCTGATCATCCCCAGAAGGGGAGTCTTCTGCAGCAAGTTGATCATTTTCCCCTTCAGCCTTGACTTTGAAGCAGATCCACTTAAATTCCTCTTGACTAAGAAATTCATGAGGTGTATGAGCAGAGACATGTTGCTTAAATCTGAAAATTGAGGGGTAAGAAACAAGCACATAGAGCAAGAAGTGGCATTATTAGCAGCGTATGGAAAGCAAATGATTATAAAATTAAAGAAATAAAAATAAAGGATATCATAATCTGCAATAAAAAGGCAAAATCTGGACCAGTAGTGCGAGATTTATACCTTTCATGATGCTGCCTGTACAGCTGGGTAGGGATACTAAGTACTTGATCATAGACTGCTGTAGCTCCTACAAAGTTTCCCTGCCCTGTTTCCCATTCGATATACATATCCCAGAATTTGTCTGAGCGGAATTCCATGCCTGCAGCAGCCGCACCAGATCGAAAAGCTCTGTGAAAGGGGAAAAAAAGAAACGTATTGTGCTGTGGGCAAAACACTCTTCCCTAAGTGAATTATTCAATCAGACTAATTTCATATTGTCCCAATTAATAGCATAGAAGACCGTTTAATGCAGACTGAAACAAGAGACTCACCTTTATTTATAAGAAAAGAGGAAACACATGAGTATACAAGATGATCTCAATAATGCTTAAACTAAGTACTCTAAAATGTCAATATGTACTTACTTAAATGAGAACTATCCTTAGATATCAACTACTACCCTATTGATCAAGGACGTAGCAGAAACAGAAAGGCAAATTAAACACAACAAAAACATAATAAGGTGACTTTTTATTACAAGTATATACACTCACATTATGTGTAGCCCTTTGTGGGGTTGCTTGCACGGGGGAAGACGATACCTCATGTACTGGTCACAAGCAGTGGTATTTAGGACTGTGCTCCAGTGTGAACAGAAAACAAGAGGGACAGTCACAGAAATCCTGCATTCACCTGGAGTCTTTACTGCATAAAGTGAGCCTCCATCCTCTGATTTCTTCACCCAGTGGCTCTGCTGGTGTCCACTTTCCTCCGAGCAACATGAGATTTGTTGCCAGTTTTCCCGATGGTTTGGCATTCCATTACCAAGTACTGCAGTTAGAGACAATGCTACCCATTCTTTGCTTTCTCTTTAGTCCTTCACTTAACTGAATTATGAAATATAATCTAACAGGCACCAAGCATTTAGAGTTTTCCACTAAAGGAGCGAGAGGCAACGTTTCCTTTCATGATTTTTATGGTGTAGGTTTTATTTCTAAATTACACAGTTTAGACAAATAATTTTGGTGTGTAGGCAGCCATCTCAGGTAATTTTGCCTGGTCATGTGCTTTCAGAAATCTTTCTGGCAGGCTATTATTTCTCCTACTCAATGTAACAATGTGTCTCGGTAGGACCTGGATTTTCCTACCGAGTGTTGTTCTTAGATCTACTAGGTTGTTATCTTGTGTCAGAGAGCGGCTATCTGGTTACTTTCCCATTGTTCTGTTAGGCTGCTGGGGGGGAATAGGGTGATATCACTCCAACTTGCAGTACCGCAGTAAAGAGTGACTGAAGTTGATCAGAGTGCAAGTCACATGACTGAGGACGGCTGCGAAACTGACAATATTTCAGATTTCAAAATTAAATATAAAAAAAAAATCTGCTCTTTTGAGAAATGGATTTCAGTGCAGAATTCTGCTGGAAGAGCACTAATAACTGATGTTTTTTTCCCATGACTGTATCCCTTTAACAATCTAACACAACACTAAGGTTTTTAGGTAGGTTACGCCTTACGCAATGTAATCTCTATTATAACCAATCAGAATGTTCAAGGACGTTCATGTGCGGCTCATAGAGATGAAGCTTCTTAAATAAGAACTAAGGGGCATGCACTTGCTCCATTTAGCACTCTAGCATATGCACACTGGGGTATTGTAAATGACCCCTCTATTGTATAGTCCATTGAACTGTCCAATCACAACTAAGGGTATTTACAATACCCCAGAATGCAAGTGCTAGAGTGCCAAGGGAAACAAGTGTGTGCTCCTTAGTGCTCACTTCCTCCTTATCTAAAGCCCCCATTTTTTATACTTTGCATATTGTGTGATGACTGACCTCACGGTGTGGTGTTATGCTCTCAATTAGTCGGCTACTAAGTTTGAAGCATCAATGCCAAGGGGCCAAAATGAGTATTCATCTTAATAAAAGTTGATTAGCATAATAGTTTTATTTTGCAAAGAGCTTTTTACTGTCCTTTATCTAAGTAATTAGTTAACAATAGTTGTCTTAGTAAGTGCACACATATGCACGGGGGGGGGGGGTCACAGTTCAGTGACATTTAAATATTAAGAAGTGAGTTACTGTAGCACTTTCAAAGAAAGCAGCCACCAATGCTTTAAAGAAGAAGGAAAGTAAGCTCCATCACAAAGGTCTATATAAATACACCAGTAAACCCTCAAAGTAATGATTCTACGAGTCCTCTGTCAAAAGAAACACCACATTTCTTTCCTTCTATTGTGTACACATGGGCTTCTGTGTCAGACTTCCTGTTTTCAGCAAAAACATCCAGGGCTAGGGCTTGAGCATGCTCAGTTTGCTCTTCTCTCGCCCTACTCCTCCCTTTCCCCCCCCTCACTGATGAAGTCTGAGCCTAGAGCTATGAGTGAGTAGGGAGAGCCTCAGGCAGGAATTGCCGATATGGCAGCTGCTATCCTAAAGAAACAGTTTCTAGAGCCGTTTACTCAGGTATGGTTAAGCATTCTGCATAATAAATATAGTGTTATAGCTTGCACTATTGTAGCTAATCTACTGCCAATAAGCTGCTTCTGTAGCTTTCCTTCTTTAAGCAACAAGGCTGCCTAAGAATATTAGCAGAAAGTGACTGAGAACGAAAAGTGCAATTGATTGGCTTAATATAGCAATCACCTGTACAAAATGCACCTGTGCTTGTTCACTCTAGATGGGCTACAGATAGGGTTGCCAAAACACCAGCCAAGGCCGGTATTACAAATTTACCGGCAATGTAGCTGCCGGTAAATTTG
>CM044437.1:19794249-19814991 GCA_024363595.1 Xenopus borealis | reverse complement strand
ATATATATATATATAATTACACAAGAGCATGAATATCCTGTAAATGATATCCTTATATTACACAAAAGCCATGAATATCTTGTAATTTATAGCCTTATAAATGGTGACAAGTGATGTCATTTCTGTCACATGACTCACTAAAACTTGTGCATTATAAAAATAAAAAAATAAAGTACCCCTTGTTGGAAAATATGAGGCTATTCGGCCTTGTGCTTTTATATGGTCATGGAACTCCTCGGTGACTAATATTATATTTTACAATAAGGGGTACTTTATTCACTGTATATAAATGGTGCATAGTGAGGTCATTGGTTATAATTGGAGCTTATTCCGGTCATTTCTGTCACGACTCACTGGAACTTGTATATTATAATAAAGTACACCAAATCAAACATTTCAGTCCACGTTGGGATCTTTATGAAAGCTACCCATATGAACTAAAACATTGGACACAAGTGGCGTGTGAAATACAGCGATTTTGTTCTTTTTAATCCAATGCTCGTCCCTGCCAAACAGATTTTCAGTTGACTGCGCACCACAGCAGATTGTTTAGAGATGTATTGGCACAGAAACCGCTTATCCAGAAAGCTCAGAACTCCATATTACCAAATAATTCTAACTTTAAAGAATGATTTCCTTTTCTATGGAATATCTATAGTAATGAGTCAAATCAACTGGACTTGCTGTATTTTATTTCCCCTTGAAGATGCTTCACTAGTCATCCAACTGGCTCTCATTTCAGAATTTTGAAAGCCAGTTGGATGACTAGTGAAACGTTTTCAAGGAAATAAGAATACAGCAATACAGTTGATTTGACTTATTGCTATAAATCAGAAGTGCCCATACTTTACTAATGCAAAGTCTACTTTTAGTGATGTTGTCCCATTATGATCTATATCCATAAAATACGTTATCACTGTTCCATAGAAATTATTACTTACATATATCTATTTATGAGAACATTTATTTTGCTATATTTAACAAGCTATTTCATATGTAACTTAACATAATAAATATCTAAATTGAAATCATGAAATAGGAAGGTGATATAGACCAGCTCTTTGCTGACAGTGTCTACTTGTACATCCCAATCTACTTTTTGGGCACCCTTGTTACAGATATACCATGACTTAAATGAGAAACTTCAGACATTTTCTATAGAATAATAAAACAGTACAATGTACTTGATGGTAACCAATTTTAATGAATCCCATTGGGCTTATTTAATGTTGCTATCATTTGTAACAGAGGCAAAATATAGCCCACCTTTTTGAAAGAAGCTCATTCAGCTGGTCTTATGCAGAAAATGTGGGGTTGTATTACTGTCAGTTGGTGTATGGTGATCCAAATTACAGAAAAATCCTTTATCCAGAAAATTTGATACTATACCTTTTATATTATATAGGAGTGTTACACTGAAAAACAAACAAGAGAATGGATTGTATGAGGTGTATACTGATTTGTTCCTAAAGTAGAGGAAAATGGTACAAGTAAGGGATCTATTATCCAGAATCCTCAGGACCTGGGATTATAGTCACTCACCCGAGACCCTGGGCTGTGCTCCAGTTTGCTGAATACTGCACCAGTTCCTGGTATTATTGTAGGAGTACCAAACCACCAAATGAAATGTCTTCCTAGATCTTTTCTGCAGTCCCAATTCAGGCAGGGACGCCATTAGGGGGGCACAGGGGGTACCGTTGTACCAGGCCCGGGCCTAAAAGGCTGTGCTGCACTTTATGAATTAGCCGGGCCCCCTTCACAGTGCCAAATTAATTCCCCAAAACGCTGAAGACTCAAAGTACCAAAAAAAAAAAAAAACCAGAGCCGAAGTCCCAAAGAACTGAAGTCCCAAAGATCCGAAGTCGAGAACAGAGCCAAAAAGAACAGAAGCCATGAAAAGAACCAAAATCACGAAAAGAGCCAAAGCTGAAGCACCAAAATGCCATGAAAGGAGCTGAAACTGAAGCCAAAAAAAGCCACAAAAGGAGCTGAAGCTCTGAAGCTGCAAAAAGACCCAAAACCACAAAGGGAGCAAAACTGAAGCTCCAAAAGAAGCCTAAGGTAAGTTCTATTGAAAACCAATGTTTTATCTTTTATTTTATTAAACCCCTGGCCACCAATGCTTTTTTTTTTTAATTAGTTTATAGGCCTCTGGCCACCAATGTTTTGGTTTTTTTGTAAATATTCTATGGGGCCTCTGACCACCAATGTTTCTTTTTAACTTTTAAGGGCGTGGTCATGGCCACCAGTTTTTTTTTTTAATTATTTATAGAGGGCCCTGAACACCAATGTCACCACCAAGGGCTTTTTATAACTTGTGAGCGGCGGGGGTTTACCATTTTTATCTCTGATGTTTGTGTGTCCTTTTTACTGTGGTGTGGGTGGGTGGGATCTATGGTGGGTGGGATCTATGGTGGGTGGGATCTATGGTGGGCAGGGAACAAGGGGGCCCACACAATTTTGTTGTATGGAACCCCATGATTTCTGATGGTGCTCCCGGATCCAGGTATGCATGTGCAGTGGAGTGAAGCAACTCAGAAGCAAAAACCTGTCTTATCCCTCTATTGCACATACATACCCAGCCCAAGTAGCGAGGATCCACGGACAGGAAGAGGATTGCAACGTGGCGCTCCTACAATGGCCCCCTGTCCAGTCCAGTTTTTACCAAACAGGACTCATACGACAAGTGTTCCTTTAACCAACCTAATGAGATGAAGGTAAAATAACTAAATTGAGGAAAATGAAAAATGATGTTAAAGACTACAGAGCAAATTCAGTGCTCACATTCTTTGTTCACTCTATAAGCAATATATTTATTTTTGGGTAGATTACAAAAATGCAATTCTATTTCTACAATTTCTGCTCCCTGCACATTTGTGCGTCAGACAATAGTCAGGCCACAAAGAGAGTGATAATCACCTTCCCTGCAAGCAAACTGGCAAGGTTTAGGGAACGGAAGGACAGTTCTAAGCATTTTGCTAGCTGCCCACCCCCTAACAGCTACAAGGTAAAAAGGAGGTAAAACACTAGGGGGTAAATTTATCAAAGAGCAAAGTTCCGCCACCAGAGGGAAATTCTGCCGCTCTCCATTCATTTCTATGGGATTTTGAAAGGCATATTTATGAATGGGTGAAGTGAAAGTTCACCCTTTGATAAATATACCTTTAAAAATCCCATAGAAATGAATGGAGAGCGGCAGAATTTCCCTCTGGTGGCAGAAATTCACTCTTAACTTCACTCTTTGATAAATATACCCCTAGGGGGCCTATTTAGAACGCTGTGTAAAAAGTGGAGTGAAGCCTTACTGTTGATGTTGCCCAACATATCCTAACAGAAATTAGATTTAATCAGAAAACAAAAGCAAAGATCTGATTGGCTGCTATGAACATCACTGGTTGCATTTCATTCCACTTTTTACACATCATGATCAATAGACTACTATGAATATGTGTTCAGTTGCCTATTCTAAGTGATAACTAGAAAAGGCCAGAGCACGGTGACTTACGGGTTTTAATAGTAATAAAAGAACATGAACCTACATATAACATTACACAGCTTGGCAAATGCAGCTGAACCAGTTTACATTTTTCAGGGGACTGTAAAAAAAACAACAAACAATCCATGAAACGAATTCACAGGAACATAAAAATGGAGGTTTGACTGTGGTGGAACCAAGAAGAAAAATGCTGCAAAGAATGTTAATTAGGGAATGAGGTCTGACTGCATTTGATCTTCTATGTTTTTGGTTTTTTTTTTAACACCTGTTTTGTATTAAAAATTGTGTTAACCTAATGAACTGTAGGTAAAGAATGCAGGCAGGACATATTCCTTTAACCAAGAGAGAGCCTGTGTAACCAACAGGTTATGTTGAATACCAGAATATATTTGAAAATTTCCCTTAAAAAACTTTTGCCTGTTAACAAAATTTTAAATAAGAGAGAAGGGAAAAATGTTCTTAAAATAAGACACAGAAAAGCTTATTCTTTAATTTTACTGAAATGAGTCCCCCAGGGGTTATTGAGGCCAGCAGTCCTTTTCGTCAGTGAGCATCTGCCTTTAAACCCCTTCTGTATTCTTAAAAAATAGATATATTTAAAGAATTTCATCTCAAAGTTTGCCAAGCTGGCTGCTGAGTCCGCATGAAGCAAAGTATTATTTTCAGAAAGCATAAATTCCCTGGTCATTCAGTGTCACAGACAAGACTTTGGAAATGTTGAAGATTGTCTAGTCTTTCACGGAGAATCTGTTATTCCAGTTTCCAGTTTCTGAAGTCTGCGCCTTCTTAGTTCTGCCGTGTCCGGTTCTTCTGTTGTCGCCTCCCCTCCCTCAGCCCCACTGAGAGTCTCCACACTTACTGGAGCTGGAGAAGCTGAAATGTAGATTTATACAACATGTGAGTCACATTACAAACACTGTTTTATTGCAGTTGGTTTTTTTTTTTTAAAAGGAGAACTAAAGCTTAAATAAATAAGTAGCTAGAAATGTTGTACGTTATGTTTTGGGCTTTTTTATCAGCCCAAGGCAACCACAGCCCTTTAGGCTAAGGCCAGATGGGGAGATTCGGGGGCATTTTGTCGCCTGGCGACTTCTCGGCGCGACTTGTAGCCCCCGAACCTCCCCGAATAGCCAAGTCCTGAGGCGCACCGGCGTTACTTGAAAACGCCGGCGCCTATTCACACGCAGCGGCGCGATTTTTGAAATCGCTCCAAATTGACTCGCGAGGCACTCACAATATACAGTACACATAGAATAGACATATAGTCATAATATAAGGCTGATTAGTCATTAATACAGATAATTACTACATGGCAGCACAGAAACCAGTGCAACTAGAATAAGAATTTAATAATCAGCCCTGTAGCATCAGCTTATATCACAGACAAAGCTCATTTTCTGCTGGATAATTAGTGACAACCCTAAAGCTCAGAGCCCATTGAGCATGAGTTTGTCAAGGACACTTTCCAAGATGGTGACCCCCTGTGACAAGTTTGAAGTCCTGGATCATTGCTGCTATTGACAAGCTGAAACTTTAGGCTGGTGCAATAAGTTCAGTGTGTAAAATATGCAATTTTTAGCCATTTTCATTGGTATGGTTTAGTTCTCTTTTAACATGTGAAAATAATTTAAATCCTTTAACTACAGGTTGGCCCCAATTCCGATCTGGAATTATTGAACAGCTTATAGGTCATGACTGAGCCACCCAGGAAGGTTTGAAAATCCCACTGGGCAAGGACCACATTAATGCATTGATGCAGTCCTCAACCAGCGAGTCTCCATAGGCTCCCATTAAGATCCAGTCACTGGCCTAGGGGCCAAACAATTGCATCTTTTAGCCTCAGTGTCAGCGGCCAGACTGGGTAAAAATCCACACATTTAAGATCTCTCGATTTATAGCCAGCTTTATATGAATGGCTCATAAACATTTCCTACACTGCTATTTAGAATCCCTGTGAGAGTGATAAGGAGGCTAAAGGTGGCCATACATGGGCCAATAAAAGCTGCAGACAGACTGCAGAAGTCAGCAGATTATTGGGCAGTGTATGGTGCCCTCCGATGGGCTTCCCCCCCCCAATCGATATCTGGACGAAAATTGCCAGATCTCCATCGGCCAGGTTTCAAATTCCTGCTGGATCGAGGACTGCATTTGTTCGTGGATGCAGTCCTCAGTCCGACCCCTTGTATTCTTGGTGTTGTGAACCGATCGTTGGGCCCTAGAACCCATGATCAGATCAACCCGATACTGCCCACCTCTGCATGTATGGCCACCTTTAGTTGAGGCAACGTAAAAAGATGTCTAGGAAACTATATAAATACGCGAGTATTAGAAACTGTTTTAAACCTTGAGTAATAGTATAAGGCACTATCTAAACACTAAGACCGGCCCAGGCCAAACCTAGCTTGCCACCGTGAGGCAACTCAAACGTGCTCCACTTTCACTTATTGTCCTTTCCCACTGTCCATGCAAGACTTTTGCTGGCCATAGACGTAATAATTACAATCTTTCTTGGAAAAGAAGTAGAAACAATAGAATTCTACTTGTATCTGAAGATTCAGCACTAACAATAGCCTATGTCAAGGGTTCCTTCAAAGGGATCCGATCAAAATTGTACGTCCAGCCCGATCAACCAGCCAACCGATTTCTAAATCTTCTGACGATATCGGTCGGCTCATTTCCTACCATACACGCACCGAATATTGTACGAAAATTCGTTTTGTACGATATTATCTGTGCGTCTATGGCCACCTTAAGGATCCGTGTTTTAATATCCGATGCTAAGAAATGTGTGATAATGCATGGATTGGGCACAATCACCTGGGAATTCTGGGTAAAACTAAACGAGAGAACTTCGGAATTCATCTGATTAAATTTAAAGGAAAACTATACCCCCAGGACAATGTAGGTCTCTATAAAAAGATATTGCAAAAAACAACTCATATGTAAAACCCTGCTTCATGTAAATAAACCATTTTCATAATAATACACTTTTTAGTAGCATGTGCCATTGGGTAATCATAAATAGAAAATTGCCATTTTAAAAAATAAGGACGGCCTCCTGGGATCCTAGGATCCAACGGTGCACACAAACATACCAAACAAACTATAACGTTAGGTCACATGAGCCAACAGACAAGAGTTCAGTCTTTTGCTTCCACTTCATGTGAATTCAAAATTTTACCTTTGATGAATGGGCCTCTAAGACAGATTGTTCATTTAGTTACAAAAAAAAAAAAAAAAATGTCCTTGACTTTAAACAAAACAGGGATTGTTTGACTGGCGAATCTGACCCATTTCACTTCGCCAAAAATTTGCGAAATGATGAAAATTTTCCAATTGAAGTCTATGGGCAACACATTTTTTTTGGACTGCAACAAATGTGTTTTTTTATTTATTTATTTATTTTAACGTGCAACAAATTTATTTTTCATCCATTAGAGTCTATTGGCATCATTTTCTCTGCAAAACTTTAAAAAAAAAAAAAAAATAATGTTGCTCATCCATCACTAATTGCAATATATTCAAGGTGGCAAACTAGGTTATCCCTGGTCTGGCCAGTCCTACACTCACTTTCATTAGTTCCATTAAGATTTCTATTAATTTTACACAGGGACTAAATTTTACCTGCAACTTGCTTGCGTTCATGGTTAAAAGAAACATGATTGTGGTATTGTAATAAAAAGAATAAAGAAAACTTACCGCTATATACTTGCTACAGCATACTGAAAGGCATCGTTTCACAGATTTCTAACCACCGCTTACCTGATTGCTGGGAGGATTCTGTGTTGCTCACAGTGGAGGTGGTATCCACAGGGATAACTGGCTCTGAAATATTGGAGGTAGTGGGTGCTGTAGAAGCTGAAGCTGATGCAGATGTAGATGCAGGTGGTTGAGGGGGACTGTGAAAAAAACAGAGGTGGGGGGGGGGGTAACACCAGATTGTAATATCTGACCTTGTAATTAAATGGGTTGTAAGTTCTTTTTGGCCGCTTTACCTTTTGTATGTTACTGGTTGCATTTTTTTTTTGTATGTAATCTGTATGTTCAATGTATATACCCAATTACTGTACAGCTCTGTGGAATATGATGGTGCTTTATAAAAGTTTTAAAGTTCACCTTCAAGTTAACTTTTAGTATATTGTAGAAGGGCCAATTCTAAGAAACTATTTCAATTGGTCTTCATTATTTATTTTTCATAGTTTTTTAATGATTTGCAATTTTCTTCTGTTTCTTTGCAGCTTTCAAATGGGGGTCACTGACACCATCTAAAAACAAATGCTCTGTAAGGCAACAAATGTATTGTTATTGTTACTTTTTATTACTTATTCTATTCAGTCCCTCTCCTATTCATATTCCAGTCTCTTATTCAAATCAATGCAGGGTTGCTAGGGGAATTTGTACCCTAGAAACCAAATTGCTGACACTGCAAACTAGAGAGCTGCTGAATAAAAAGCTAAATAACTATACAACCACAAACAATAAAAAATGAAAACCAATTGCAAATTGTCTCAGAATATCACTCTCTACATTATACTAAAATTTAACTCAAAGGTGAACAACAATAATAATGGGGAGCCCAGCATAATCGCTTTGCAAATATTTGTATTATTTTTTATTGATAGGAACTTATTTAGTTTAAATACACGGAACAATCAATCAGATAACATACAAACATGCAACCGATAAAAGATACAAGAGAGCCCGGCCTAAAAGAGTTTGCTGTTCTTGATTCCTCTAACAATGGTATATCATTATTCATAAATGGACAGCAATTGTCAAAGACAAGAGGCATTCAGTTCTTTGTATGGGCATAAATGTTGATAAATGCATTGGCTTTTTTATCCTGTGTCTGGCCTCTAGCAAATACATCTGTTTTTTAAGCAAGAGACATGAACTTACAAAACCTTGAGATAATCTTGTAGCTCAGCATATTGCCTTGTAACATATTCACAATACATTTGAGTACAGATAGGGATGGAGAACAAGCACCACATAAATTACAGAAATTAAATGTTAAAGGTGTAGTTCACCTTTGTGTTAACTTTCAGTATGATGTAGAGAGTGATATTCTGAGACAATTTGCAATTGGTTTTTATTTTTTATTTGTGGTTTTTAAAGTTATTTAGATTTTTATTCAGTGGCTCTTCAGTTTAATATTTCAGCCATCTGGTTGCTAGGGTCCAAATTACCCTAGAAACCATGCACTGATTTGAATAAGAGACCGGAATATGAATAGGAGAGGCCTGAATAGAAAGAGGAGTAATAAAAAGTAGCCATAATAACAAATGTGTAGCCTTACAGAGCATATGCTTTTAGATGGGGTCAGTGACCACCATTTGAAAGCTGCATAGAATCAGAAGAAGAAGTCAAATAATTAAAAAATCTAGATCTTAGATCTATTCTAGAGGGAAGGAAATAGCTGGACCCACTATTATTTGTAGTTCTTAGACTTGAATTACAAAGTATGTGCATACAGTATGCAACTTACCCTATGCTGGCCAGCACTGTTAGATACTGGTTAATTTGTAACATTGCTGCATCAAGCAGAGTATGGATATTCTGAAGACACTGCAATCGGGCTTCCAGGTTTTGTCGCTCATGTCCTTCCATTGCTCTCAACTCCTCATCTGTCAGACCAGTGAAACCAGCAGGGGGCATAGGCATAGGCGGTAGACCTGTGTGACACAGAAATCAGTCAAAATGATCTGACTGGAAAAAGATTTACCCTGTCCATGGAGTTCTATGTGAAGGTGATTTCCCTACTCACCAAATGGAGGCAGCATTGGCATTCCTAAAAAAGGAGGTGGGAAAGGAAACCCCGGCAGAGCTGCACCGGGCTGGGACTCTGAACCAACATTAGATGCTTCTCCAGGCCTTGGTGAAGAACCTGCCAGTAAATTAAATAATATATTTTTTATTTAAAGGTCAATTTTTATTTTCTTAAACCTTCTTTTAAAGGAACAGTTCAGGGTAAAAATAAAAACTGGGTAAATAGATAGGCTGTGCAAAATAAAAAATGTTTCTAATATAGTTAGTTAGCCAGAAATGTAATATATAAAAGCTGGAGTGAGTGGATGTCTCATAACAGAATACAACACAACATCCTGCTTTTCAGCTCTCTAAATCTGAGTGAGTCAGTGACTTGAAGGGGTGGGTCACATGGGACATAACTGTTCAGTGAGTTTGCAATTGAGCCTCAGCATTCAGCTCAGATTCAAAAGCAACAGTTATGACCCATCTGGCCCTCCCTCAAGTCATTGATTGGTTACTGCCTGGTAACCAGGGTAACCAGTCAGTGTAAACAAAAGAGAGCTGAAAGAAAGAAGTAGTGGTTCTGTTCTGTTAGGTTAGGCTTACAGTCACTCCAGTCTTTATACATTACATTGTTGGCTAACTAACTATATTGAAAACATGTTTTATTTTGCACAGCCTATCTATTTACCCAGTTTTTACTTTTATACTGAACAATTCCTTTAAGACCTATTTTAACAAGACACATATACTAATGCTAATGTAGATGTATCATCATTATGTGTATACCGACATACAGTAACGGGCCGGTTTATCATGCTGTGTAAAACATTGGAGACAAACATCACCGGTGAGGTTTCCCATAGCAACCAATCAGCAATTAGATTTCAACAGTCGCCTTCAAGTTAGAAAACAAAAGCAAAGACTTCTGATTTGTTGCTATAGGTTGCTGATGGTTGCTATAAGTAACATCACTGGTGATGTTTGTTTCACATGTTTTACACGACCTGATAAATAGGCAAACAAAAGCAATGCACATGTAGTAAATGCCACTTTCCCAGCTGGTTGTATAAAAATATCATAGCGGATGATTTCTAACATGCCTACATATAATAAAAATCCCAAAACCAAGTCCCAAAGTCAGCTATGAGATCATAATAAATTATGACTATGTACACTATGGGGCAGATTTATCAAGGGTCGAATTGAAAAGTGCCAGATTCTACTAGGAAGTTATTCAAATTCGATCGATAAAAAAATTCGAATTTGATTTTTGAGATTTATCATGCTCTGGCCCTTTAAAGGGAAACTGTCATGGGAAAATATGTTTTTTTTTTAAATGCATCAGTTAATAGTGCTACTCCAATAGACTTCTGCACTGAAATCCATTTCTCAAAAGAGCAAACAGATTTTTTTATATTCAGTTTTGAAATCTGACATGGGGCTAGACATATTGTCAATTTCCCAGCTACCCCAGTCATGTGACTTGTGCCAGCACTTCAGGAGGGAACTGCTTTCTGGCAGGCTGTTGTTTTTCTTTCTCAATGTAACTGAAGGAACACAGTGGGACATGGGTTTTACTATTGAGTGTTGTTCTTAGATCTACCAGGCAGCTGTGATCTTGTGTTAGGGAGCTGTTATCTGGTTACCTTCCCATTGTTCTTTTGTTAGGCTGCTGGGTGGGGGAAAGGGAGGGGGTGATTTCACTCCAACTTGCAGTACAGCAGTAAAGACTGATTGAAGTTTATCAGAGCACAAGTCACATGACTTGGGGCAGCTGGGAAATTGACAATATGTCTAGCCCCATGTCAGATTTCAAAATGAAATATTAAAAATATTTGTTTGCTCTTTTGAGAAATGGATTTCAATGCAGAATTCTTCTGGAACAGCACTATTAACTGATACATTTTGAAAAAAAATTTTTTTCCCATGACGAATCCCTTTAAGAACTCAAATTCGACTATTTGCCACTTAAACCTGGGCTGTTTCAGTCAATGGGAGAGGTATAGGGATAAATTGTGAGTTGTTTGCAGTTTTCCAAACATTTGAGTTTTGTTTTGTTTTTTCAGAGAATGATTTGAGTTTTGGATCAATTTTAATTCATCCGAGTTTAAAAAAATTTTTTTTTTTTTTTAATTAAATTTCGATTGGTTAAATTCTGAATTTATGGGAGCTTTTATAAACTCACATGTATTTGAAATTTGACCTTTGATAAATGTGCCTCTCATTATTAAAAGTGCCATTCCTGATGTAATGAAAGGAGGTCTGTATTTGGGAGAGGTACAAATATCAGTAGTGAAGGAAACAAAGGGGTGAATTTGCATTACCAGAGGATGATCCTGGGTTAGCTTCATCAGGAGGGTTACCACCGGGGGCACCAGGAACAGGTGGGAATGGACCCATAGGAGGCCATAGAGGAAACATCCCAGGAGGGAAAGGAGGTAGTATACCAGGAGGAACTGAAAAAAAAATATATAATCACTTGTTATTAAAGGGGTGGTTCACCTTCAAGTTAACTTTTAGTATATTGTAGAAGGGCCAATTCTAAGAAACTTTTCAATTGGTCTTCATTATTTATTGTTCATAGTTTTTTAATGATTTGCAATTTTCTTCTGTTTCTTTGCAGCTTTCAAATGGGGGTCACTGACACCATCTAAAAACAAATGCTCTGTAAGGCTACAAATGTATTGTTATTGTTACTTTTTATTAGTTATCATTCTATTCAGTCCATCCCCTATTCATATTCCAGTCTCTTATTCAAATCAATGCAGGGTTGCTATGGTAATTTGTACCCTAGAAACAAAATTGCTGACACTGCAAAATAGAGAGCTGCTGAATAAAAAGCTAAATAACTATAAAACCACAAACAATAAAAAATCAAAACCAATTGCAAATTGTCTCAGAATATCACTCTCTACATTATACTAAACGTTAACTCTAAGGTGAACAACCCCTTTAAAAGAAAAAGTTATTATCAGTGTTCAGCTACTGGCAACGAAGAGAGTACATTTCAAGTTACCCTTCAAAATATATAAAACCTTCTGCAAAAAAGGAAAGCTACAGCTGCAAGCGGACTTACAGTTGGGCTGAGGAGGGATAACAGGAGTCGGTTGTTGTTGAGCCTGATTCTGATGTTGATTCTGCTGCTCTGCTGGGGTTTGAGGCTGAGTTGGGAGAGAAGCTCTCAGCACATCCATGCGGCAAGTAGGACAAGTCTGCTGTCTCTGGAACCAAGAGCGCAAGCAGCTGAAAAGAGCAGAGGCGGTGTTACACCATTGCTCAATGCCAGAATTAAAAGTGACTATGTGATGGCAGCATCCCTTTAACCCCAAGTGTACTAGGTTATAACATAAATGCAGCATCACATATTAACAAACCATAAATAATACTTTATAGAGCAATGTGATCAGGAAAAATAAATCCATAGTACTACGAAGTTAGTACTGTACCTATAGGGCAGCAGCACAGAAAGGAATGAAGGAATAATGCCTGCAGAGTAAATATAGTTTAGATTCAATAACTATAGCCCTATCTAGCTTTAGCAAGGGAATTTTTAAAATGCTGCCAAGATTGGAACCAGTGTCCCAAAAAAATAAAAAATAAAGCAGGGTTACATTATATATACGTTAGATTTACTACACTGCTATTTGGAACAGCTGAATAAAACAGATACCATAGCTGGAGTACACAAATTCAAAGATACACTATATAAATATATTAAAGGGCTGGTTCACCTTTAAGGGATACAGTCTGGGGAAAACTTTTTTTTTTTTTTTCAAAATGCATCAGTTAATAGTAGGGATGCACCAAATCCACTATTTTGCATTTGGCCAAATCCCTGAATCCTTTCCGGAAAATGTGCCCGAAATACTGAACCGAATCCTAATTTGCACATGCAAATTCCTTCATTCCTTTCTGTAGTGCTGACCTATACGTACTTCCTTGCTTCAGGACAAAAAGTCATGCTACGTCCTTCCCCGACCCTAATTTGTATATGCAAATTAGGGCTTTGATTGGTTCGCTGGGCCGAAAGATTCAGCCAAATCCTGCTGAAATCCTGCCGAATCCTGGATTAGGTGCATCCATAGTTAATAGTGCTGCTACAGCAGACTTCTGAACCGAAATCAGTTTCTCAAAAGAGCAAACTGATTTTTTAGATTTAGTTTTGAAATCAGACATGGGGCTAGACCAGGGGTCCCCAACCTTTTTTTGCTCGTGAGCCACATTTAAATTTAAAAAAAGAGTTGGAGAGCAACACAAGCATGAAAAAGTCCATGTGGATGTCAAATAAGAGCTCTGATTGGCTTTTTGGTAGCCCCTATATGGACTGGCAGCCTACAGGAGAGAATGTTTGGCAGGACATCTGTTTTTTATGCAACCAAAACTTGCCTCTAAGCCAGTAATTAAAAAATAAGCACCTGCTTTGAGGCTACTGGGAGCAACATCCAAGGGTTTGGAGAGCAACATGTTGCTCGCAAGCTACTGGTTGGGGATCACTGGGCTAGACATATTGTAATTCTTCCAGGAGCCCCCACTCATGTGACTTGCGCTCTGATAAACTTCAGTCACTCTTTACTACTGTGCTAGAATTTGAAGTGATATCACTCAATGACACCATAAAAATCATACCAGAACACCTTTAATTTTTAGTATGTTATATGAATGGCTAATTCTAAGCAACCTTTCAATTGGCTTTCACTTTTTTCTTTAGTTCTTGAGTTATTTGCCTTCTTATGACTCCACAAGCTTTTAAATGTCCCCATCAAAAAACAAAAGCTCTCTTAGATTACAAATGTATTGTTATTGCTACTTTTTATTACTCATCTTTCTCCTATTCACAAGCCAATATCAAAGCAATGAATGGTCGCTAGGGTCATTTGGACTCTAGCGACCAGACTGGTGCAATTGCAAACTGCTGAATAAGAAGGTAAATACCTCAAAAACCACAAATAATAAAAATTTAAAACCGGTTGCAGATTGCCAGTTGCAGATTAGTTCATGCTAAAAGTTAATTTAAAGGTGACCAACCCCTTCCAATCTTAACCTCTAAATGTGCCAAAAATAGAACATAACATTGTAGAAAAACTTAAATCCTATAGGTGGCTCTACAGATAATATAATAATTGTAGCAATTTTAAAAGCTAAGGATTGTAACAAATTTTAAACATTGTATTCTAATTATGCACCCATAGGGGGTCACTACTTACTTAGTCTATTTAAACTGACTGCCTGCTTTGTAAAAGTTGCCTATGATTAAGGGATTGTTTCCCGAAACGCGTAGGGCATTGTATCCCGAATAAATCGGATCCTGATCAGAGTGCCGTCTTTTCTCTGGATTTTGTGCCTTCGATGTATATCTTTTACCTATACCCTCTTCAAAAAATAACAAACCTGGTGTGAAATATGTGATTGCAGGGTAGTCGCTTTGCTCCTGTAACCATCTCTTCTCTGCAGATGATACACACATTATCCATGGCTTGAAGCTCCTCTGTGGTTGCATCAGGATAACTGTGGCACAATATAAAGGAAAGTGTAGTTATTAATCTTTCTGCATACAAATGTACATGTATCAAATCCCAACAATGTAGCCGATTTAGAGAGATTTCTGATATCCATTTTCTCAGTGGAGGATTATACCCTATAATTCTTTTGTTTCATTGTGCTTAGTAGTGGGACATACTATTATTAGTATAATGTCAGTATGAGCAATGTTTTGCTGTTGCTCCTGTCAATGTCTGGTGTTTTCCATTACCAAGAAATATCATGAGTGAAATGGACCCTTGCTGATTCTACCGCCTTTTCATAGATCTGGAAGGGCATCACATGTCAAATCTTAGGTTATACTTTGGCAAGGATTTAGACTTCCATAATGTAAAACTTTCTAGGTCTCTGTGTTTCCCTGTATCCTCTTCCTAACCCACAAACGTTTTATTCCATCCCATTACTACTCACAGAGTGTTCATGTTTCTTATTGCTCTTCTTGACATTATAGCATCTGTCACCGCTTTCTTAAACTGCCTGCAAAGACAAAAAGATTATCCTGTAAATGCTGGCTAATCAGGGACCTCTTAATCCAGTGTGAAACAATGGTGCATGAATAGGACAGCAATTTTAGTATAATATCAGAATAACTGCTGGTTATAGTGTCAGAAACCAGCCATCAAGTAAAATGTGATAAATAAAGATTGGTTTTGTAAGGGAAAAATCAATCTCTCTCACCTCATTGCCAGATACATGGGCCGGATTGCGAAGAGCGGGAATGTGTGAACTTTGACCATGATGGTCATAAAAGCCATGTACAGCAAGACCTTTATAAAACCTGCGCAGGAGAGACAGAAAGAGGGAAAGCTGTCAATCACTTGGCCTCCTGGTTACAGGTTGATTTAGCTCTAGTATAAGGCCAGTACCAGCACCCCACCTGATGACTATCTGGCCAAAAAATTGTCAGCTATCTATCAGACAGGTTACAAAATCCCATCTGGAAATTACTCCATCGGCACTTTCTCTTACTAGGCCCCATTATGATCCGGGGCCAAACAGAGCATGCAGATTTTACCAAAACCGCAGATTATTTGGCAGTCTCAGTGTATATCCAGCTTTTCACATTTACCCTCTGACTCTCTATTGCATCTGCTGCTGGCGGGTTCATTTTCCTCTTAAAGTGATACGGACACTGAAAAATTGTTTTTTAATATAAGAATGTGCGTTAAATGTTATGGTCATGTTGATCATGTTGTGCTGAGAGGTTTGTTTTCATATAGAATAATTAGTTGAAGTTCCTAAGCCGGACTCTCTCACAACCTGGCTGTACCATCTCAGCCTGTTAGTTACAGTTTCTAATGCTAACGGACTCCTGCTGCACAAATATGGCAGCCCCCCTCATACAGGAACATGGGGCGTTTTTAAAGGAAAAGTAAATGTTTTTCTTTTTCTTTCTGTAAATTTGCTCTAAACAGCCCCCCAGATTAATGTACCCTAGTCCCTGCTGCAAGTCTGCTCTGGTTTCTGTGTTATCAGCAGCTTGTTTCCCCTTCTTCCTGGTGCAGAGTGAAGCCCAGCCCCTTAGTTTACTGAGCAGTCCATTTGCTGCTGTTCCACAATAGAGAGGAAGAGGGAGCCAGTGTGTGCATTAGTAAGCTAGTTTCCCCAGGCAAAAGGTGCTAAACACACTGGTCTCTGCTATGTCATAGTATGCAAATGATCTCCAGGACTAGTCCAAGAGATAAGGTCAGCTCAGTAAGCTAAGGGGCGGGGCTTCACTCTGCACCAGGAAGAAGGGGAAACAAGCTGCTGATAACACAGAAACCAGAGCAGACTTGCAGCAGGGACTAAGGTACATTAATTTGAGGGGCTGTTTAGAGCAAATTTACAGATAGAAAAAAAAAAGGTTTACTTGTTCTTTAAACGCATCAGTTAATAGTGCTGTTCCAGTAGACTTCTACATTGAAATCCATTTCTCAAAAGAGGAAACAGATTTTTTTATATTCAGTTTTGAAATCTGACATGGGGCTAGACATTTTGTCAATTTCCCAGCTGCCCCGGTCATGTGACTTGTGCCAGCACTTTAGGAGGGAACTGTTTTCTGGCAGGCTGTTGTTTTTCCTTCTCAATGTAACTGAATAGTACGCAGTGGGACATGGGTTTTACTATTGAGTGCTGTTCTTAGATCTACCAGGCAGCTGTTATCTTGTGTTACGGAACTGTTATCTGGTTACCTTCCCATTGTTCTTTTTTTAGGCTGCTGGGTGGGGGAAAGGGTGACATCACTCCAACTTGCAGTACAGCAGTAAAGAGTGATTGAAGTTTATCAAAGCACAAGTCACATGACTTGAGGCAGCTGGGAAATTGACAATATGTCTAGCCCCATGTCAGATTTCAAAATGAAATATAAAAGAATCTGTTTGCTCTTTTGAGAAATGGATTTCAATGCAGAATTCTTCTGGAACAGCACTATTAACTGATACATTTTGAAAAAACATTTTTTCCCATGACAGTATCCCTTTAAGGCAAAGTTAGAAGTAGCTTTCAAAGCCAATATTATAATAGATGTTAAAAAAAAAAAAGTGTCAGTGTATCTAACAACAGCAACTCACATAACTTGGTATTACCAGGGGGAGCATTTTTTAGGTGAACCGATTCACTCAGCTATTTTAGTAAGATCATCTGCAGGTCAAACAGACTAAAAAGCAAATGTGGGTACAGTAGGCAAGTAACAACAGCACAATGAAAAACACAATTTTACTCCATGTAATCAAATGTGTACATTTGATCTAAACACCCTTCTATTGTAAATTGTGGAATGTGATCATAATCACCATAATTCAATCATCGTTAACTTTTAATAGTCATCGTCATCGTCCAATTGCCATCAATCATCATTCAATAGTCAATCTGCATCATGGTATTGTCATCATTTCATCATCATCATCGTTCAATCACCATTCAATCACCATCATTAAATGAATATATGTGCTATAAATTGGAGCTTATACATTTTCACAAATGTTACAATAACAAGATACGCAGATGTTGTGGGTGCTTTGCTGTGGTTAACTTTTTTTTATGGTAAATAATTTTAAAGTATTTACTCGCCTGATTATGTAAACCTTTAGGTCAACTGCCTGAAAATGAGAAACCTTGCAGTCTCTACAAGATATTGCACCATACATGGGCTCCAAAACAGAGGATGATGCAAAACCAATCTCCCCAGAGTCGTATTCAGTTATGGTGTGACAAGAAGGATAATTACCTGTGAAAAGTTCAGTGTATAACATGTAGACAGCTTTGTTATCCCATGGATTTTCACTTTGGAGATCCACTGAGTGAAGGATGTATTTTATAAACACAGTGAGGATCACAGTCATAAGTATGGCATACTTGGAAAAATAAAATGTGAAATATTAGAAAAGCAATAAAATACTGACATAACCAGAAGAAAGAACAAAAAAACAAAAAAACAACAAATAACAGCTACTGCCAATACAACATTACAATTCAAAACAGGAGCAGGTGCTACAAAAACATAAGAGAATTATGAAAGATACATGCACTCTCTCTCTATGCAGTCCAGTTATACAGAAAAATATTAGGTTCTTTAAGTGCTGTTATCTTGGTGAGCTTTGGGTACTCGGCAGAACTGGCACCCAAGCATCTGAGCAGATGTTCCCGTTATGGTATTAAAGCTACAATTTTATCCCTTCAAATGATGTTACACAAACCTGTTACTAAACGTTTATACAAAAGTGACAGTTAGAGGAACATTTATCAAGGGTCGAACCTCTAATTCACGCGAGTCTTTTTAAAATTGCCATAAACTCCCTTGAACTCGACATAGGTAATATGTTTGTAATATCGACATTAATAAAATCAAAATTTTCAAACTCGGATGAATAGAATCGACCAGAGAAACTCGAATCAAATTTGAATCGAATTCAATTCAAATTTTAAAAAACTTGGTGTGAGTTTTCTTCTCCAAAAAAAAAAAAACTTGAATGTCAGGAAGGCTGCAAACAACTCCAAACTGATCCCTGGGCCTCTCCCGTTGACTTAAAAACAGAAACTCAAATTTGAATAACTCCCTAGTCAAATTTGACAGTTTTCACCATAAAAAAAAACTTGAAAATTCTAATTTGGAATTTGAATTTTCAATTTGACCCTTGATCGATCTGCCCCCTAATGTTTTTGAACTTTGTTCCCTGCCGAGCAAGTAGCAGAAGTGTAAATTCAGAGTGCAAGGACCTCTTGCTCGGTCTGCATTTGGCAGTGCTGTATTCGCGAAAGGGAAATAGAGGGCAATATGTAGGTGTCCCTTCACTGCCCTGAGAGATGCAGTGCACATTCAAAACCTGGACAAAAAAAAAAAAAAGTGTTCTCTGAATGAGCATTAAGGACTGTGCTTTTTTGTCCCCTTCTGTATTATAGTGTGTTTTATTCCCCTTTAAAGTGCAAAATCACAAAAGGACTCACAAAAGACAAGCTCTTACCTCAAACCCAAAGACTAGCTGCACAGATGCCCCTCTGGTAACAAGGCTGTGATAGGCATGTGACACAAATAAAGCATCCAGTACACCCAAGAGTAACATTAGGGCTAGAGAAATGCAAAGGCACACATTAACAGCTTTTAATACAAATCATTTAGAAAATAACCACTTGAGATTCTACATTAACCAGAATACTCAACTGCTGTATATATATATATGGCTATTAAAAGACCAGTAACATAAAAAAATGAAATTGTTTTAAAGTAGGGATGCACTGAATCCACTATTTTGGATTAGTCCGAACCCCCGAATCCTTCCCGAAAGATTTGGCCGAATACCGAACCGAATTCGAACCCTAATTTGCATATGCAAATTATGGGTGGGAAGGGGAAAACATTTTTTACTTCCTTGTTTTGTGCCAAAAAGTCACGTGATTTAGCTCCCTGGCCCTAATTTGCATATGCAAATTAGGATTAGGATTGGCCAGGCAGAAGGATTCGGCCGAATCCGAATCCTGCTGATAAAGGCCGAATCCCGAACCGAATCCTGGATTCGGTGCATCCCTATTTTAAAGTAATAAAAATATAATGCAGTGTTGCCCTGCACAGGTAAAACTGCAGTGTTTGCTTCAGAAGCACTACTACACAGCAGATAGCAGATAAACTCTATAGAACATGATGTTATCCATTACTAATCCTGTGCCATATAGCCGTTTTTCAATTTCCACCATCGCTACTTAGCAGCTTGTTTATATGAACAATAGTAGTGTTTCTGAAGCAAACAGATCAGTTTTAACAGCACAGGGCAACACTACATGATATTTTCTTTACTTTAAAACACTTTCATTTTTTGGTGTTACTGTTCCTTTAAGTTGATTTTATTCATAGGGGAGAGAGAGAGAGAGAGAAAGTAAAAAAGTAAAATATAGGACAAATAATCAGAGCAGATGGAACTACACTACAGGCATGACAGCTTGATCTGGTTTTGGTAAATTTATTAGCAAATGCAGCTGTATGCAAAACACATAACGGCTAGGAAAGAGAGGAAGTGATACTCCAGCCTTCATGCTGTATCGTCTGGTGGCTTTGCACAGAAGTAAAAACACCCCCATGGAGATCACTGGGGTGGCTCAAAACTTTACAAAAGATATTTATATGTACTAAGTAGTACATTCCGATCAAAACAGGTTCTTACTGGAACTCCAAGCTGTACATGTATTAATAGAGCAAATATTTGAAGGTGTAAGCATCACTTACCAAGTATACGGAAGTGGAAAAGCCAGGAAATATTTGGACTGCGTTCCATCTGCAGAAGAAAAATAATTTAGCACTACTGCTGTGTTGACGATATATTACACATAAATCTAATTGCTTATCCGTTGCTAGGGATTACCAGGCTGGAACAAAACAACATTCATGTTTACTCTACGGATCTTTGTGTTTAAAACAAAGATAAGCCAACAATGCACTTCTGACATGCTACACTTAAGGCTTAGTCCAGACGGGGAGATTCGGG
>CM044437.1:19782029-19792095 GCA_024363595.1 Xenopus borealis | reverse complement strand
TAAAAACGCCAGGCGACAGAATCTCCCCGAATCTCCCTGTCTGTCCCCAGCCTTATAGGAAGAGGATTGAAATAATGAACAGTAAATGCTCCATCAAATAAAATTCTATAGAATTCACAATGTTCCTTACAAAATCAACACGATCCTCAGCCAGCCAGTGAAAACACTTTAGGAACAGCAAAAGGGTAAAGAGAGCCACAAAGCGTGGGCTGAAATCATCACGGAACACAGTGAATGCCAGGCATGTTTCAGTCACAGCGTACCAGGAACGTTCCAGAAGATGCTAAGGGGAAAGATGTAGCAGCAATTATAATGCAACACAAATACTTAGGAGGACGTAACATCACATGTCAGACAGGCAAGAAAAAAAAAAAAGCAATACGTATTAAAGGGGTTGTTAAAGTTTAGCATGATGAAGACTAGAGAGTGATATTCTGAGACGATTTGCAGATGGTTTTAATTTTTTTTATTATTTGCAGTTTAAGTTATTTTGCTTTTTATTCAGCAGCTCCCCAGTTTCTGCAATCCAGTGGCTATGGTCTGAATTCCCCTAGAAACCATGCACTGATTTGAATAAGAGACTGGAATATGAATAGGCAAGGACCCGAATAGAAAGATGAATAATAAAATAAAGTGATAACAATAAATGTTTAGCTTTACAGAGAATTTGTTTTTAGATGGGGATCAATTTGAAAGCTGGAAAGTGTCTGAAGAAAAAAAAAATTATTAAAAAACTATACCAAATGAACAATGAAGACCAACTGAAAAGTTGCTTAGAATTGGCCATTCTATAACATACTAAAGGTTAACTTAAAGGTGAACCACCCCTTTAATGATATAGCAAAATAGAAACAGTGAACCCTAATCTGCAATACTACTACGGGTATAGGACCCATTATCCGAAAAACCAGATATCCAGAAAGCTCCGAATTCTGGAAAGGATGTCTCCCATAGACTCCATTATAATCAAACAATTCAGATTTTAAAAAATGATTTTCGTTTTCTATCTAATAATAAAACAGTAGCTTGTACTTGATCCAAACTAAGATATAATTAATTAGTATTGGAAGCAAAAGCAGCCTATTGGGTTTATTTAATGTTTACATGATTTTCTAGTAGACTTAAGGTGTGAAGATCCAATTTACAAGATCCATTATCCGGAAAATGCCAGGTCCTGAGCATTCTGCATAATAGGTCCCTTACCTGTACTATAGAGTAACATACATAGGCTATTTCCAACATTTTAAGACACAAAATATACCTAAATTATATTTAGGGCAGAAATACGGCAGAAATAAGCCTACAGAAATCCACAGGCTGATTTCAGCCCCCCACCACTAGCCAAAAAGTTCTTGACTGCTCAGATCCAGAAGCCTTGTGTCGACTACGGTGTGAACAGACCCTGTGCATTGTTTTTCAAGCCGGAAACCAGAGTCTGTAGGGGGCTGAAATCAGTTGGCAGATTTTGGCAGGCTGATTTCTGCCCCGTCTGGCCCTTAGGCTTCCAGATACCATTTTAAGGCAATATTGATACTATCGATGATAGAAATCACGTCAGTATTACTAACAAAGACTGCCCAGCCAAATCTTGCCATTTCTCTCTAACTGAAAATATCCAGTGCTCCTGGAACTGCAGGGTATTAGAAAATCAAAGAGGGAAGTTAAAGCTGGGTTGGGACAATTTCATATAACTGCCACAACCCTATATATTGGTAGAAACATAGTTCTATCTCTTCCATTTGTTATAAAATCTTTATTACGTAAACGCTGCTGTAAAAAGAAAATTGATAAATGTATGGTTACCTTGTGACTATCTATAAGAATGATGCCCAGTAAGTAGTTCATGTATGTAGTATTTATTATTATTATTTTTAGGGATGCACCGAATCCAGGATTCGGTTCGGGATTCGGCCATTATCAGCAGGATTCGGATTCGGCCGAATCCTTCTGCCTGGCCGAATCCTAATTTGCATATGCACATTAGGGCCAGGGAGCTAAATCACGTGACTTTTTGGCACAAAACAAGGAAGTAAAAAATGTTTTCCCCTTCCCACCCATAATTTGCATATGCAAATTAGGGTTCGGATTCGGTTCGGTATTCGGCCAAATCTTTCGGGAAGGATTCGGGGGTTCGGCCGAATCCAAAATAGTGGATTCGGTGCATCCCTAATTATTTTATATTATGGCAAGCACATGTGCCTACATGTCCATATATATTATTCAGTGATGTCCAACTTACTACATGTAGTGGACCAATAACTTCTCACACAGCATGTTGGAAGGCTGAATTATATCAAAATGATAATGTCATGTAGTGAAGTCTGTGTAGCCACTGAGCAGAGTAGGAGCCATTACACATTTCTTATAGAGAGCAGAGAACCCTCACACTGCTAGTTATACACATCAGTTCATCATGCTCTTACAATAAACCACAGTAAGACATAGTTATCGTATAAAACCATGAGAGTGTGCTTTAGTTTAGATTATTCACCGCCAAATAACAGAAAGGCATTACCTCCATCTCAGCAGCTCGTAGTTGCCCAAAGAAAACTTTACCCATAAACTTTCCCAGGAGGAAAACCAAAACAAATGCTTGAATATAAAGGACCTGAAAAGAGAAATTACAATAAATACATTTACAAAAAAAAACAGACCGCAATCATATATTTTTCCTTAAAATGTTCCTCCCCTATCAACTCTAAATAGGCTAAAACAGCTTTCAAGGGGTTGTTCACCTTCCATACACTTTTTACAATGCAGTTGTTTTCAGATTGTTCCCTAGAAATAAAGATTTTTTTTTCAGCTACTTTCCATTATTTATTTTTTACTGTTTTTCCAAAATCTACCGTAAGTTTAAAGTTGAATGTTGGGGTCTCTGGTGTTTGAGTCTGGCAGCTCAGTAATTCAGGTGCAGACTCTAAACTGTTACAATGTCACAACATTTAGTTGATACATTTCTCAGATGCATCTCTGAAGTCTTATCAATTATTGTATCAGCTACCTGTAATGAAACCCAGGGATTCTGTGCAGCAGGTAGAGTCCTGCGCGTATCCATTTTTTTGGGACCCGTACCTGCAACCTGCAATCCACAACCCGGACCCGTGACCCGCTGACCATCAAGGATCGGGAAGTGCCGTTATTGCAAACCGGAAGTGACATCATCGGAAGTAGCCGTGATCAGAAAAAAGGAGTAAAAATCACTTTGTAGAAGATCCGCAGCCCGACCCTCAACCCGCAAACCCGCAGAACCACCAACACACTTCTATTCCCGCACCCAGAAGTTCTACATGGAACCCGCAGGGTACCGCAGGACTTTGCGGGTACCCAACCCGCTGCAGGACTCTAGCAGCAGGGACAAAGATAAGAAAGGTATGCATTAAATGTATCAATTTAGAACAGTTTACAGGGTCGGCAATCCCCCCACCCCTCCCAGAGCTGCTTTAGAAAGTGAAAAAGGACACTTTACACTAGAGTCCTGCAGCGGGTCGGGTACCCAAAGGTTACCAGCAAAATCCCGTGGGTTGCATGTAGAAGTTCCGTTGCGGGTCGATGGTTCTGCTGGTTTGCGGGTTGAGGGTTGGGTCACGGATCTTCTCCATAGCGATTTTTACTACTTTTTTCTACTTCCGATTATGTCACTTCTGGTTTACAATGACAGCACTTCACGATTCTTGATGGTCAGCGGGTCGCGGGTACGGGTCCCAAAAAATGGACCCGTGCAGGACTCTACTTTACACTTCAATATTAAAAAAAACAGTCACACATAGAAAAAAGAAAGCAATTGGAAAAAGTCTATTTCAGGTGATCTATCTGAAAACAACAAATGTCTGAAGGCGAATAACCGTTGTTCACCTTCCAAACACTTTTTCTGTTCAGTGGTTTTTAGATTGTTCTCCATAAATAAAGCCTTTTTTCAATTACTTTCCATTATTTATCTTTTACTGTTTTTCCAAAATCTAAGTGTAAAGTTGAATGTTGGTGTCTCTGGTGTTTGAGTCTGACAGCTCAGTAATTCAGGTGCAGACTCTCTAAACTGTTACAATTTTGCAACATTTAGTTGATACATTTCACAGCAACATCTCTAGAGTATTAGGGCTCATCCAGACGCGAAGATTCGGGGAGATTTGTCGCCTGGTGACTAAGCACCTCTGCTTTGAGGCGACAAATCTAACTGAATGGCATCTTGGCATCTCGCACCCGTTAGCGCTTAAGTCGCCTGTGCCTATTCACACTCGGCTATGCGTTTTTCAAAGTCGCTTGAAATTGCCTCACAAAGCAATTTTGAGCGACTTTGAAAAACGCATAGCCGAGTGTGAATAGGCACAGGCGACTTAAGCGCTAACGGGTGCGAGATGCCAAGATGCCATTCAGGGAGATTTGTCGCCCCAAAGAAGAGGCACTTAGTCACCAGGCGACAAATCTCCCCAAATCTTCGAGTCTGGATGAGCCCTTAGCAACTATTGTATCAATTGTAACCGCTGCCTGTAATGAAACCCATAGATTCTGCTCAGCAGGGACAAAGATAAGAAATGTATACATTAAATGTATCAGTTTAGAACAGTTGGGGGGGTAGAAGGTGAAAAATGACACTTTACACTTCAATATTAGAAAAACAGTTACAAATAGAAAATAGATCACCAGAAATAATGACTTTTTCCAATTACTTTCTATCTGAAAACAACTAGTTGTTTGAAGGTGGACAACCTCTTTAAGGATCTTTTTATTGCTTTAAATTCACAAGAAACAATAAAAAAGAAAACAAACAAGTAAAATAAACAAAGCGATAAAGGAAGGAATGTGACTCAATATAAATACATTTTTGAGGTGATGGCAAGTCATTTTAAAACAGATATAGCATAAAACAATGGTCTCAGACAATTATGTTCCACATACAGGTATGGGACCTGTTATCCAGAATGCTCGGGACCTGGGGTTTGCCGGATAACAGATCTTTCCGTAATTTGGATCTTCATACATTAATTCTACTAGAAAATCATGTAAACATTAAAATAAACCAAATAGGCTGGTTTTGCTTCCAATAAGGATGAATTATATCTTAGTTGGGATCAAGTACAAGCTACTGTTTTATTATTACAGAGAAAAAGGAAATCCTTTTTTAAAAAACGGATTATTTCATTATAATGCAGCCTATGGGAGATTGCCAATTTGGAATTTCCGGATAAGGGATCCGATACCTGATGAATAGTCAGCAACTTTGCCTAACATTTAAATACGTTTTTTAGTCCCCACCCAGAGCGCCTCTGAATTTTAAATCTTCTTTTGATGGTTCCCTTCAGCGGTACTGCCTCAACATTCCCAATCATACTTACTGCCATGCTGGGACTTGATTTGGTCAGGTACACCACAGTGGGGTAGAACTGATTTTTCAGGTAATAAGCGTGGGCCACCACAGAAGCCGTGAGGGCCAAACTGGCACCGGTCATCATCGCGGTCCGCATCTTGCTACCTGTGGGATGGCGGCCACCTGCAGAGGTTTAGAACAGACAGAACTGCATGCATGATACAGTAGAATATAGTACTCACACAAAGAGAATTAAGCTTAAATAAAAAAAAAAAAAATCCACCTCCAGAGAATTAAATCAACCAAGAGCTGCACAACAAGCAAGAGTATTATGTAAAACCTACATCCGCTCAATAGATTTACATAGGTAAACTATAACCTTCATATCCTGTAGTTATACACACAGTAACCATGTGTCAATTACATTGGTTCTCACCATTAATAGTTTTTATATTTGCATTTTAAATACAGTGAAACCTCTATTTTAAGTTTTCCAACATTTTACTTTTTTTTTTTTTATTTGTGGTCCCATCAATTTATAATGCATTTCAATGGGTGCATTTCCCTGATTTTAAGTCATGTTTTCCTGGATTTTACATCAACGTTTTATTACTGATGTACCCAAAAACTTGCTTTTTTCCCCTCTATGAATGTTATTATTTGTGAAATAAAGAGGTTTAAAATACTAACCAGATGTATGCCATGGTTCTGCCTCTGTTTGGTCAATTCCAATTAGTCTGCCCCTTATACAGCCCTGCACCAATCACTTATTGCTTTAGGTTGTGTATGTGACCGACAGAGAGGTTTTGCACATGCCCCCCATAGTGTAACATTAAGGGGCAGATTTATCAAGGGTCGAATTTCGAGGGTTAAAAACCCTCAAATTCGACCCTCAAATTTTTCCCGGAGTAAAATCCGAAAAATTTGTATAACGAATTCGTAGGATTGTACCGCTATTCGATGTATCGAACGATTGAATAGCGATCATCCGATTTCACGAAAAAAACAAAAAACATACTAAACATTCGATTTTACGAAAAAAATTAATTGTTTTTTTTTTCCGAGAAATCGGAGGATTTCTATTCGATCAAGAAAAACTTAGAAAAAACCTATGGGATCTTCCCATAGGCAAATATAGAAACTCGGTTGGTTTAATTTGGTGAAGTAGGCAATTGAATAAAATTTTAAAGGGCAAGTACTTCGACCATCGAATGGTCGAACGTTTTTCTTATTCGATTCGTACAATTTATTTGAATCACTCGATTCTATAAAATGATTCATTAGAATCATTCAATTCGATCGAATTTTGCAAATTCGATGGTCTAAGTAGCCCAAATTTTCGAAAAACACATTTTTTGCATACGAATCCTTCCCTTGAGCTTAGTAAATCTGCCCCTAACACTGCAATGCTTAACCCTTGTTATTAACACAATAAATACTTTATCTCAAAGTACCTGTGCTTATATCCTTTCAGTACTTGAAGAAAAAGTTACTTTAACGCATTTCCCTGATTTTATATAATTTTTTTCCTAGTCCCCTGAAAAATGTAAAGTGGGGGTTCTACTGTAGGGGATTGCTGAACCTGGCAGCCAAAAACTGTTGCACTTTGAGGTTACAATTTGATTGTTATTGTAGCTTTTTGTATCTTATCTGTTTCTTCAAACCCTTGTGTATTTATAGTCCAGTCTTTTAAACCACTGCATGGTTGCTAGGGTAAACTGGACTGAAATTCCAAACTGGAGCCTTGCTGAACCAAAAGTTAAAGGAACATTAACACCAAAAAAAAAGGAATGACAATGTTATGTCCTGTTGCACTGGTAAAACTGGTATGTTTACTATATAAACACAAATAATGTATATAAACACGCTGCTGTGTAACCATAGGGCAGTTATTCAAGCACAGGATACACAGTAGATAACAGATGCCTTTTGAAGAATCCCATTGTATACTACAGAGCTTATCGGTTATCTGTTGTACCAGTGTTGTGCAACAGTATATTATATTTTCATTAATTCAAACCACTTACATTTTTTGGTCTCAGGCTGGGGACAGACAGGGAGATTCGGGGAGATTCTGTCGCCTGGCGTTTTTTAGCAGGCGACAATCTTCCTGAATTACCTTCTCCCTGTCTGCCGGCGCGGCGATTTCCGGAATCGGCCAAAGTTTCCTCACAAAGTATCTTCGGGCGATTCCTGAAATCGCCGCGCCGCGTCTGCACAGGCGCTTTGTCAGTATACTAGCGGCAGACAGGGAGAAGGAAATTCGGGGAGATTGTCGCCTGCTAAAAACGCCAGGCGACAAAATCTCCCCGAATCTCCCTGTCTGTCCCTACCCTCACTGTTCCTTTAAAGGGATACGGTCATGGGAAAAATTAATCCCATTGTAATACTACAGAGCTTATCTGTTATCTGCTGTGTAACCTGTGCCTTTTCTCCTTTTTCAGCTGTGAATGTCTGCTGCCATGGCTGCTTCACAGCAGCTTAACACACTAGTTGTGCAAGTGCAGTAGAACAGAACATTATATTTTCATTGCTTTAAAACACTTACATTTGTTGGTGTTACTGTTCATTTAAATCAGGGGTCCCCAACTACCAGGCCAAATACCTGAACTGGGCTGCAAAGCCAAGGCCGAATTTGCAGCAGAAGCACCCAACCTGCCGGGGATGCACCCAACCTGCCGGGGACGCAGCCAACCTGCCGGGGATGCCCCCAACCTGCCGGGGATGCACCCAACCTGCCGGGGACGCCCCCAACCTGCCGGGGATGCCCCCAACCTGCCGGGGATGCAGCCAACCTGCCAGGGACGCAGCCAACCTGCCGGGGACGCCCCCAACCTGCCGGGGACGCCCCCAACCTGCCGGGGACGCCCCCAACCTGCTGCAGCCATAATATGCACAAAATTTGCAGATGGATAGTGCAAATTTGAAGCATAGCTCACAGTTGATGCCCCTACTAGTCCTTGCACAAAATTCTGGCTATACACTGGTCCCTGGGGCAAAAAAAGTTGGGGGCCGCTGCTTTAAATGATTAAAAAAACCATTAAAAAAAGTGTATGATAAGTGCAAATCCTCTTAGAATATCACTGTCCACTAACAATTAATCTAAAGATGAGTGAACCCCTTTAACATACAGTAAACTTGAAAAAAAAAAAAAAACAAGTCGGGGCCAAAAGGTATAGCAGCTTCTTTTTTTTTTGTAGAATAAAAAAAAATGTGGCATCAGAATACCAGCATCTGCATATGCCTCCGTCCAGTTAAGTTGGACCATCTAATGCCTTCATTCTGCAACACTTTGACTGTTTGCTACATGATTGCAAGAAATATATAACATTCATGAAACTATGTTAGGGTTGCCACATTGTCTGTAAAGTGCTCCAGAATATTTTGGCTCTATATAAAGAATAATAATACTATATCGCACGTATAAATATAGAAAAAACAGAGCAAGTGAAAACCCTAAACCCAAACACACTTGAGTAACACGTATACACAGGAGACACAGAGTATGTGCTTCCTGCTGCTTGCACCTGCAGAACTCTTACCCTGCTGGCTGCAAACCATCTGTACTTAAAGGAACAGTAACACCAAAATAATTTTTTTTTTTTTTTTTAAAACCAAAGACAATATAATTTGCTGCTTCCCTGCACTTGCAAAACTGATGTATTTGCTTCAAAAAAAGCAATTAAAGTTTATATAAACAAGCTGCTGGGTAGCCGCGGGGGCAGCCATTAAAGCACAGAAGACATAAATATGTTCTGAAGAATCCCACTGTATAAGGGTAGGGACAGACAGGGAGATTCGGGTAGATTTTGTCGCCTGCTAAAAACGCCAGGCAACAAAATCTCCCTGAATCTCCCTGTCTGTCCCTACCCTAATAGAGTTTTTGTTATCTGCTGTGTATCCTGTGCCTTTTCTCCTTTTTCAGCTTTAAGGGCTGGGACAGACAGGGAGATTCGGGGAGATTCTATTGCCTGGCGATTAATAGCAGGCGAGAGAATCTCCCTGTCTGTCCCAGCCCTAAATAGCTGCCTCCTTGGCTACAAAGCAGCTTAATTATATAAACTGTAATTGTGTTTCTGTAGCAAACATGGCAGTTTTACCAGTGCAGCACAACAGGAGATTATATTGTCATTACTTTAGGACACTTCCATTTTTTTTATTTTTTTTTTTTGTTGTTTTATGGTTACTGTTCATTCATCTTCCAAATACCCTTACAAAAGGTATATGAGAAGAGCTTATACTATAAAGAGGACGCTTTATATACTACAAATTCTACAAACATAATAAATAGTTGGCTAGAAAATGCATAGTGTAATTTTTTTATTTCATCTATTGCAATAGCGCAATACACATGAGATATAATGCTTGAATAGGGTCAATTCGACTGTATACAGTATTATATCCGTTTTATTATCCTTTATCTGGTTTGACATTTTGATGCACAGAGAATAGTTACTATTTCCACGAGTAGTAATGGATTCCAGCTTGATTTTTTTCATACTTGATTTTCAGGTACAAAATGGGATGGCCACTCAAGAACTAATTTTTCCCACAATGAAAAAAAAATATCCTGAATGACTTTCCAACATGCATATATTTGTAAAATTATCTGGGTTTAAAGTAATTTGTAAATGCAGTAAAACAGTGTACATTTATCCATTTCTGTTTCTTTGGTTCTGACTGTTAAAGGAGAAACAAACCCCGTAATAAAAAAAACCCTACCCCCACCATACATAGACCCCCCTGCCTCTTCCTCCCCCCCCC
>CM044437.1:19760452-19779108 GCA_024363595.1 Xenopus borealis | reverse complement strand
CCCCCCCCCCCCGCACACAGGTAAATGCCCTTAAGTCTTTAATAACTCCTCGATGCAGAGTCAGCACAGTGGAGCTCACAGGCTCCAACTTCACCACTTGTGAGTCGTCTGGTGCCTTTGGCAATTTCCGTGGCTTTCGTGGCATGCACAGTTGTTCGAGACTGGAATATTGCTACAACTGCTCATGGGCCAATATGCTGCTTGCTTACTTACTGAAGACTCACAAAAATGGTGAAGATGGCACCCGTGAGCTCCACTGTGCTGACTTTCCTTCAAGGGGTAATTAAAGGGGCATTTACAGGTATTAACATCTGTTCGGGGGTGGGACTAGGGAGGGCAGGGGTTTCCATTAGTTTGGGGGTAAGGTTAATTACATGGCTCTTTTAATTAAAGAGATACTGACACCTGAAATTAAACTCTTTTTTTCACATCTATTATAATATTGGCTTTGAAAGCTACTTCTAAGTTTGCCTGTCTGATCCCCCATGTTCCTGTATGAGGGGGCTGCCATATTTGTGCAGCAGAAGTCCGTTAGCATTAGAAACTGTAACTAACAGGCTGAGGTGGGAAAGCCAAGTTGACAAAGTCAGAGTGTCAGAGAGTCAAGCTTAGGAACTTCAACTAACAATTATATACAAAAACAAACCTCTCGGCAAAAAATGATCAATATGACCTATAGGTAACATGTAATGTACATTATATGAGATAGTAATGAACTTCAATCAAGCGCAGAAGCAGCTGCAAAAAGTGCTGTTTATTTCTCACTACATGTTTTGAGCGTAGCGCTTTGTCAAGTAGCTGTTTGACCAAGAGCTACTCTAGAAACATGTAGTGAGAAATAAACAGCACTTTTTGCAGCTGCTTCTGCGCCTGATTGAAGTTCATTACTATCTCCTATATACTGCATATGCTTTGTTGGGCGCAAGTGCCAGTAACTGAACTACTGATTGAATCCCAATTTCTTCTTGCATTGATTTAACGTACATTCATATGTTAAAATTCAGTTTTTAGTGTCAGTATCACTTTAACTGGCTTCTACGACACTGTTTCAGGAGTCAGGACCAGCTGTGCAGAGAAAATAAATAACCAAATATTGCAATACTTTAAAAACCAGTGAAAACATTGCATTGCTATATATTGGAAAGCTGGCCAGGAAACCATGCTTTTTCCCCTATAAAGAAGCTGACATTTATATTAGGTTTCCCCTCTCACAGCTCATAGATTAATCCCTATTTAAGGTTTCCATGTAATCTATTTCATTGCAATTCCTGCATAAGTCAAAGACAGGTTTAGGCATCATAAGGGAAAGGTACATTGTATAATTATGCACGTTATCACAGAGGCTTTACTGTTTTCCTCCTTTTCGCTGTCTCCTCACAAACTCCCTTTCTTGAACCCCTAATAATCCATCGCCCACCGAGAGAGCTTTCTCGCCCCTATTATCAAGCCAGGGGACCGCCAGCGATTCACTTACCCACTTCCCTCCTGCCTAGCTGTTGCTGTCACCAGCACCCTCAAAACAGGAAGTGTTCTCCTGAAAAGACAGCTCACTTCCCCCCTCCTGGTCGCTGCTAGTTCCACGTAGCAAATAGGCCTCGGGTGACGTCACGCACCGGTGACGTCAAGCCGCTGGGAACGTCTCTAGCACGTGACATGCGGCGCCTTCTTCAAGTGACTATAAAAAGAGAATGGGCGTGAGCGTAGTTCTCAGTAGTAGGGGATTGGAAGTCAGTGTTTGATGTGTCTTAGTCAGAGTATTGTAGTGCGCTGGGTGGCATTAGTATTTTTTTGTGGGGTTAAATTACATTTTGAATAAACGTCAGCCTTTAGAGTTGTAGTTTTGCAAAACGGATGAGCTGTTGCAGTGGCTGGGACACTTGCTGTTGTATAGTGGAGGCTTTGCTATTGTGGAGTCAGTTATTGGAGCCTGCTTATATGTAGAGGAGGGCTTTTATTTTTTGGTGTATGAGTGTTAGGTTTTGAGGCATGTGACATTTCTTTTTTATTTGTTTTGAAGGGGGGTGGTGACTTTTTGTATTGTGGAGGAGTTTTGGAGTGTGCTGAGGTTTTTCATGTGTTAGATAATATTTTGGGGATGGCTAGATATTTTTTTTTTGGTGGTGGTTTTTGTGAGCTTAGACATTCTTTTGTGTTATGGAGAAGCGACACCAGGGCTCCTCCGCACTCCACTGGGAGCAGGACTGGACTGAGAATCAAAATAGGCCCTGGCATTTCAGGTATACAGAGGCCCAATCAGCCCACATAGAGGCCCAAACAGTCCCCACCAGCCCACTAAATACTGACTTTCTATGGCACCTTATAGCAGCCCATCTGGCATTTGCCCTAACCCACAGATTGCCAGTCCGGGCCTGACTGGGAATCACTAAAGGACCTGCAACTAAACTGATTAGAGGGGTTGGAAGACTTAAAGGAAAACTATATCCACAAAATGAATACTTGAGCAGCAGATAGTTTATATCAAATTAAGTGGCATATTAAAGAATCATACCAAACTGGTATATATATATATATATATATATTTAAGTAAATATTGCCCTTTACATCTCTTGCCTTGAACTTCCATTTCATGATGGTCTGTGTGCTGCCTCAGAGATCACCTGACCAGAAATATTTCAACTCTAACTGTAACAGGAAGAAGTGTGGAAGCAAAAGACAGAACTCCTGTCTGTTAATTGGCTCATGTGACCTAACTTTATAGTTTGTTTTGTATGTTTGTGTGCACCGTTGAATCATACGATCCCAGGAGGCTGTCCTTATTTTTTAAAATGGCAATTTTCTATTTAGGATGACCCAAATGGTACAAGACACTAAAAAAGTATATTATTATGAAAATGGTTTATTTACATGAAGCAGGGTTTTACATATGAGTTGTTTTATGCAATATCTTTTTATAGAGACCTACATTGTTCAGGTGGTATAGTTTTCCTTTAAATTATGAGGGGAGACTGTCCAGGTTGGGGTTGTTTTCTCTGGGGAAAAAAAGGTGCTTGCGAGGGGATATGATTACACTTTACAAGTACATTAGAGGACATTATAGACAAATATCAGGAGACCTTTTTACCCATAAAGAGGATCACCGCACCAGAGGCCACACCGTCAGATTAGAAGAACAGGACTTTAATTTGAAGCAGTGTAGGTGGTTCTTCACAGTCAGGAGGTGAGGTTGTGGAATGCACTGCCAGGTGATGTTGTGATGGCTCATTCTGTTGATGCTTTCAAAGGGGCTTGGATGATTTTTTGGACAGACATAATATCAAAGGCTATTTTGATACTAAACTCTACAGTTAGTATAGCTATGGGCAAATACAGTTTGTGTGAAAAAGTGGAGGGGTGTGTGTATGAATGCTGGATTTTAATTTGGATGGGTTCAACTTGATGGACTTTGTCTTTTTTCAACCCTATGTAACTATGAACCAACATTTCTGCTTCAACGTCTACACTTTGCCATAAAGTCATCCTGATGACCTGGAATGCAACCGCACCTCCAATGCTAAACTTCTGGAAAAAGCTAACCCATCATGTTCTCCCAAGTTGAAAGTTAACATACATGGCCAGATGCTGTCCGGAGAAATTTGGGAATATATGGAGCATTTGGCTCGGAGAAGCTCAGGACACTTGGAGAACCTCCACTCAACATCTACCATTGCAGTCCCTTCGGCTGTGACTGGTTGCCTCCACCTCTAGCTGGGAGATCCTACTGATTGGGAACAACCACACTTCTGGTTCTGTTTCTTAACCGAGTCGGCAGCTTATTGGCCTGTGTGTGGGGCCATCCGACGGGCTTCAAATGACAATATATTAATCATGCAAGTCAGAACTCGCCTTGCAATTCCCCCCCCCCCTTTCAGATGATGATGCGGGCAAATGGACTGGGAGGTAATAAGGCTGATGCCACAATCTGATTCTTGGCCTGATTTGCAAAACCATTGGCACAGCGGATATTGGTTCAGAAAAGCAAGAGTATGCATATCCTGTGCCCACACCTGGGCCAACACTATGGTTCAGGGTGCAGGCAAGGAAGAAGATTCTCAGCCTTCAAACCCCCCGCCCCTCTGCTCAAAATCATCTTGTGTGGTGCCTGACTATTAGGCTAGTGCCACATGGAGGCTGAAATCACACAGGACATTTTCAGCCCCCCACGTGAGCAGTAGCACACAAAAATTAGCCAAATGTGTTCACACGCAAGCCTTCACAACGTCTCCTTGTGTGAAGAGGAGGCTGCCGCCCACATAGGGGCTAAATCTTCATGCTGATTTCTTCAATGCACTAGCCTTAGTGCATTAATAAAATTAAGTGTACTTTAACAGGATCATTACTTCATCTAAATTTCTTGATAAAGATAATACAGTAATTGGAAAAGCTTTAAAATATTCTAAAAAGGATCACAGAAACTTTGTGGAAAATAAATAACGAAAACCCTTTGAAATCACAGTAGATTAGATATTTGATGTAATAATAATGGTTTTGGGAACTGTTTAAAAAAAACTGGAGATTTGCCAAAGCATAACCATGGAAGAGCTTTGTGTAGAAAGGCCACCTACTTGGTTTTCCCTCTGAAATGAGTGGGCATGGGCTGAAGTAAAAATAATCTTATGAGAGAACGCTCCTACCCAGCTCCTATGTCCCATTTGGAAACCTGTGCAGTGACAACCCCTGAAAACTACAGCACTTATAATTCTCCTATTTATGGCTGTAAATTACCCACCCACTTAGATTATAAACTCTGTGATTGAGTGATCTCCTTTCCTTGTCTTTTTAACACTTAGCACTTCATCTTCCATGTTACTGTACTTTTAATTATTACTGTATTGACCCATATATGTTATTTTCATTAATCGTTCTGGTTATTTTATGGTTTCTGATTGGCTCCCACAGATGAGAGAATAGATACTTTGTAAAATGCTAATATGTACTTGAAAGGAATGGGGAAAGGAAAGTATTCCCATTTTTGGCACATTCGCAGTTTGAGGAGTCCCGAACAACTGTTTCCAAAAATATCCGACAAAGACAGAAGAAAGAAGATGGCTGCCTTGAACTTCCATGGTCCGAATCTACAGGAGGGGTAAGTAAAAAATTAGGGGAATTTACCCTGGGGGAGGAGGAGGGGTCTACACAAGTTTGGGGGAAACGTTTTTTTTTTAAATACAGGTTGGTTTTTCCTTTACACAAAAAAACCTTGGAACAATTAAGCTGTTGGGAATACTTTCCTTTCCCCATTCCTTTCAAGAACATATTAGCATTTTACAAAGTATCTATTCTCTCAAACGTGGGAGCCAATCAGAATCCATAAAATAACCAGAACGATTCATGAAAATAACATATATGGGTCAATACAGTAATAATTAAAAGTACAGTAACATGGAAGATAATCCCAGGCCCTGGTGTGCTACTGTCTGGTCTGTCCCCAATGGAGCAGTCTCACCCTTCCCTCCTTTTGAAACTTAATTTGTGAGAACCAGGGTTGGACTGTCCCATTTTGAGATATTAAAAAGAGAAAAAAAAAACAGCATTCTGGGTAGCAAAGGAAGAGCTTGGGCACAGTGGGTGGAGTCTGGAAATGGAAAAGAATATTTGAATCAATCCTGGGTTGTGAACTTATGTTTGTTTGTTTCCCACACAGTCCCAGTATCTGCCGCTGGTACCTGCTCATAGCCACATAAAGACTTGCACAGGGGGAACTGTAGACAAAAGAGATTGAAACCCGCTATTTGTGGGTTAGGGGTGGAGCGGGGCTTGCCAGGGAGTAGGTGGGGTTTTTAACAAATTTGGCCTTGGCTGGGGTGGATCAGGGGAGTGGGCAGGATCTGGGGTGGGGCGCGGGGCCCCAAAAAATTTTTGTACAGGGCCCAGTGATTTCTAATGGTGGCCCTGATCATGCCCATATTATCTCCAGGCCCCAATTTTCCTGAGAATAACACTTTATTTCCAAAATGTAGGTGAAACACTGCATGCCATGGCAATTGTGTAAGTGACCAATTGTCTATTTTGGTGTTGTTTAATACTGTTTGAAACAGTACATACTTGAAAGGAAAAATAAGTCCCTTTTGGGTATCAGTGCTTGCTGTACTGAGAGTTATATTATATATATATAGTATATATAAGTGTTTACTGAACCAATGTACAGGTGCCTCTAGTGTGCAACTAAATACCCTTTATAGAAACTGGCTAAGGCTAGAAAGATTGGGGGTAATTTATCCACACTGGGCAAATTTGGCCATGGGCATACTTGCAGCTGGCTTCAAAAAGCTAATCACTGATTGGTTGCTATAGGTAACTGCCCATGGGCAAATTTGCCCAGTGTTGATAAATGAGCCCCATTGTGTTTTAAATGTGTACTTTATGAAAAATCTTAATTTCTGTTAAATAGCCCATGATTTCCTGGTGCAACTCAAAAGAATGATTCCTTTTACTGATGCCACAGAACCTGGAGCTCAAAGAAATCAAAGTAACACACGTGCCTGAAGAACTGGAAAGAACAGACCTTATGATTCTGAACATTATGCAAATCCACTATAATGTCTGTGCTCAGTTGTTTTAGCAAATAAATTATGACACAATTTGTTTCTTTGTACTCAAAAAACATCGGTTCTCATAAAGTAGCCTCCTGCAAGGCATACACTGAATGGTTGGTTCCATGTGGATGATAAAATCTGTTGTAATTAGGGTTGACACCCAGCCAGTAAAGCACATGCCCAGCCCGGGGCTAGTATTATAAATTTAGCGGCAATGTAGTTTCACGTAATTGTGTAATATCCTTAAATGTTCCATTACTCATAAGCGATAAACTACATAGGAAATATTGTAAGATGCGTTGGATGACGCCCGATTGCATCTTACAAGTTGGATGTGGTTGCATGGGTCAGAAAATATTGGGAATAATAGAAAAATCGAATCTATAAACTACTTGGAAGATTTACCATCTGACACCACATGCCTGTTGGAAGGGAACACTGCCTGGATCCAACAAGATAAAATATGATGGAGTCTGAAAGACTTTTTCTTCTCTTTGAAATACGACTGTTGGATGTATATACAGGAACAAACCCCAGCATCCAACTTTATCTGATTCAAATTTCAAGTAGGATCCTACAAAATCTCGTTCTGTTGCATGACAATATTTTTCAGATCAGATAAGAACTCGTCCAATCTCTGTCTGCCGCTTCAGTTTTCCCTGTTCTGGGAACTAAGGCACTAATTTATAACAAAAACAGGCCTGTTTTTTTACATGCAGACACTACACTACAATTGAATGAGCTTATAAATTCCTTCATAAGCCACACTTAGCTGCACTGAGTTTATTATCCCTACATAACAGGGACTGATTTAATAATGGTATTATTCTATGTTGTATCCATAATAAAATGTGAATACTAGGTGCCACAGTCTTAACCCATTTCACTTAAGCAAAAAAGGTCCTTCACTGCAGCAGCACAGGAGTAAATGCAATGATTCAGACATAATAAAGTTTCTGCCTGTGAGGCCTCTTTGGACACCTCAATCTCCAGCAAACAGAGATGCAGACAGATTATCTGAGGAGAGAGCTTTGCAAAGGGAGAGCCACAGAGGGAGGGACAGGAACAGAGACATTGGCTCTGCCAGAGGGGAAGCAGGCAGAGTATAAGCTTGACCTATGTAGTTATGTGTAAATAATAATTATAAATATAATCATTTGCATAAGGGGATGGGGAAAAGGGAAGCAGCGTAGATGGCACAAGGAAGGGATTGGCATAAAGATACCTTATTCAGGTAGGACATAAGGAGGAGAGAAGGGAAAAAGATTCTTGACTACAAACGCACATCCCATGGATCAAATGCAGTTATTTCCAGCACATCCCTTTCCTTTGTAAATGTGAGCTCACCTTCTTAATTAGGTCACACCGTGAAGAACAAAAGTTTCAAACATTCAACAGGTATGAAGGAGGCTCCAGACATCCACGGTGCAGTGCTGCAACTTTTTATTCCATATTCACTACAACATGTTTCAAGTCTACAAGGACCCTTTTTCAATTGCACATCCCGTGGCTGGCAGTGTGACGGGTAACTTGTGGTTTGCCCCATGAATAGAGATCTCCCTGCTTTTGCCAGTGATTTATTGAGGGGTAGGTGGGGTGAGGCATGTAGTGGTTTCCCCCCATCCCCTATCTTGCATGTCATTTAGCCAAGGCCATAGCCTTCTTGCATTTGATGATAAATATATATTACTCTGCAGCATTACAACTAAGGGACTGGAAGACTTTTTGGACAACCATGTGGCAAACCTTCCTTCCTCAGGATGGCACTGCCCTCCAAACAGCCATGTCTCTACTGGCATCTACCTGTCCCTGCAAACACAGGGAAAAATCTGTCCCAATTCTGCCTCTGTGAACAGAAACAGGTGAATGTGTGTCTCTGCTTCACAACATCGGACAGTCAGAAGGGCAGGTGGTATTTTCTCAACCTTCAAAAGTGTTTTTATGAGCACCAGGGTAAAGACAGAACGCATGGTGTAGTAGGGTGCAGGGTCTGCTTCCTCTGTAGCTAGGCCAGTGTTAATTTCCCTTTAAAACAAAAAAATCTTTTTAGAAGTAAACATTCTGTAAATGTGTATTCAGGCACCCAAATATTGGCACTTTTTGCACTTCGTGAGGTTAAACAGTTATGTTGAAGCAGCTGTGATGTGTCCTGGCATAAGAAAATCTGTTTATAGTATTTTACTTAGCTCATGTCTGTTTTATGTCCCGAATCTGCCTGTATGAACTTGCAAGATGACTGCACAGGTTTCTTGTATTTTTATAAAAATACAAGAAGAGAAACAAATTATGGAACTATCCTTTCCTACTGCTTCGTTTTTATTTCAGCCACTTCATGACCTGTCAATGTTCCATTGGTATATATATATATATATATATATATATATAAATAATGCAGAAGAGCCTTGAATATCCTGTAAATGATATCCTTATAAACAGTGCTTACAGTGGCGTAACTACCAGGGGAGCAGGGGGTGCAATTGCACCAGGGCCCACTCCCTCTTGGGGCCCACTGGAGAGTCTAGGAGAACTCCAACTCATGGGGAAGAGCCCAATAGGGTGGCCCGGGTGCCAATCCTGCACCAGGGCCCACCAGTGAGTAGTTACGCCACTGGGTACTTAGTGATGTCATCGGTTATAACTGGAGCTTAATGATGTCATTTCTGTCACATGACTCACTGAGCTGCTGTGTAGCAATGGGGGCAGCCATTCAAAGGAAAAAAGGTTCAGGTTACACAGCAGATAGCAGATAAGCTCTGTAGAACATAATAGTGTTATCTGTTATCCACAATTTCTGCCATTGCTGCAGCTTGTTTCTAAGAACTATAGTAGTGTTTCTGAAGCAAACAGATCAGTTTTACCACTGCAGGACAACAGTACATGATATTGTCATTATTTTAAAACACTTACATTTTTTGCTGTAACTGTTCCATTAACAATTTTGGTAACATCCCAATCCCTTCCACTCTCATTTGATCAACACCTGCCCATTTAGGGAAATGATATACAGGTTGATTATGGAGTATTTCGTTAAATGCATTTGTAGTATCCTAAAAACGTGGTCAAAAGGACTAAAACAGTAACAATTTCTGATTTTCCTGATGTTAAGACACCTAGAAATAATACCAAATCTGACCCATGTGACATTTACCTTGCTGATATTCCCCCCAGACACTAATTTGCAGAACATCCACAAAGATGGAGCTTTTATTTGAAGGTTTAGCAGGCTTAACCTTATATAAGTGGATGTTGGGGGGCAGTGTGGTTTAAATTTGAAAACATTATGTTAACTTATATAGTTTTCAAGTAGGGGCATCAAGTGTCAGTGGGATGATTTGGGGAATGTGCCCAAAATGTGGCATAGTCTTGCGCAGAAAAAGGTAAATGCACTTATGAGATCTTTTGTGATGAAACATTGGTCAATGTCCTGAGAAAAGGTACATCTGAGACATAAGCAGTGGTGTAACTACTTGCTGGTGGGCCCGGGTTCAGGATTGGTACCCGGGCCGCCAGGACTGGACTGAGAATCAAAATAGGCCCTGGCATTTCAGGTACACAGAGGCCCAATCAGCCCACATAGAGGCCCAAACAGTCCCCACCAGCCCGCTAAATACTGACTTTCTATGGCACCTTATAGCAACCCATCTGGCATTTGCCCTAACCCACAGATTGCCAGTCTGGGCCTGCTGGCCGCCCTATCGGGCTCTCCCCCTATGAATTGCACATTGGAGTTCTCCTAGTTCTGGGCGCCGAGAGGGAGTGGGCCCTTGTGCAATTGCACCCCCTGCTCCCCTGGTAGTTACGCCACTGGACATAAGAGTGCCAGAACAAAAACCTATACAATCTTATTTGGCAACACAAATATAATCAGGCCCGGATTTGTGGAAAGGCCACCTAGGCCCGGGCCTAGGGTGACAGGATTTTAGGGGGCGGCATGCTGCCCAGCCACACCCACATTCTTTCAGAAATACTGGGGATACGCAGTAGATACTATAGTTTTTTAAATTTCTCATGCACCAATCCCCATTGCTCCGGTCCTGATGATGAAAATTTGTGAATAAAGGGCAGAGTATTGGGGTGATGAACGGCAATGGGCCTAGGGGTGCCTGCCATGTAAATCCGGCCCTGAATATAATGTTTCCTTTTACAAGCCTAGAAATCTGCAAGCTTTGTTTTCAGACACAAGTGAATTTTGGATCTGTTTCTTTAACCAGTTGACAAGATTCACAAATCATTTCTATTCGCTTGTGCAATAAATCCATGTTGTGCTACAGCTCTGCACCTTTTCCTCCCACCAGTCCCCCCCCCCCCAGCCTGTCCCGCTTGTCTTCAATCCTATTTATTTCTGTCATTCTTCTATAAACACCCTGTTAGGTGCAGATGACAGAATATTTGATAGTGTAGATATTCATCTCCTGCTCTGTTTATATTTATTTATACCCATTAGGATGAATGACGCAAAGCCTAAGGGAGTTATCCGGAATAGTTATCGGATTAGAATTGTATAACAATCCTTTTCTGCATATTTCATTTGTACGAGTGAGTGTGGGCTGGGACATTGATCCACTCAGAGAGAGAAATGATCTATTATGACTTAAGTTATTTCCTTGCCTTTATAATCTTTCCTATCTCGCTCACATTATAAATGATTCCCTGGACATGCAGTGAGCAATTCCAGATGTTTGATCACACATCAGCAACAAATTGCTCAGAACTGCTGATGAAGGTATTCAGCACCTAACACCGGAGAGTGCTGTTTACAGGGCCGGATTTACATAGCGGGTGCCCCTAGACCCGCTGTCGTTTGTCGCTAGGGTTGCCACCTGCCCGGTATTAAAATAAAAATTATGGTTTATCCCAATGTTATTAATAGGGAAAAAAGATTAATATATAGGAAGGCCGGTATTTTTCCCCAGAAAAGGTGGCAACCCTATTTTTCGCCCCTGTCCACTACCTATTATTTGCTCAAATTTTCATCATCAGGACGGAGCAATGGGAATTGGCACAAAGGAAATTTACATTTCTGAACCAATGTGGGTGTGGTTGAGCAGCATGCCGCCCTCTAAAATCCTGCTGCCCTAGGCCCAGGCCTAGGTGGCCTCTCAAATCTGGCTGTTTAAATGAATGGGGAGTGAGCATTTTAACAGATCTATTAACTACCTGGAAGACTAAATTCTTAAGAAAAGATATGTGGCTTGGTATGAATTGGAAACTCTTAGAAATAACCCACTATTACTTGAAACTTTCCAATACATTCAAAATATAACTCGTGGGAACATAACTACCCCAGAATCGCCCCCCCAGGACTCAACGAACTAACAGGCTCTTGGCCTCATATCTAAGGTAACTTATTATAACCTATGGAAATGATCCAAAATTGATGATTTACTATATCAGAGCATAACATTTTGTTTATTTGTTAATTTTGTTTATTCGTTAACTCTCTAACTCCTTCTCCTTATATATTCTTTAAACTTATAACATATATATGTACTATTTGATAATATTATGCTTATCACCTAGGACCTCTAGTAGGTCTGTTGATTTTATTTTATTGATGTACATGATCTAACTTCAATAAAAACAAGTTGGAAAAAAAAAGAAAAAGAAAAGATATGTGTGGCAGTGCACTAATTCTCAAAATCCTGCACGCATTAAAACAATTGAATGTGACCACCATAGTCTAATGATGTACCCCCCCCCCCAAAGCTTCCAGTTGAGTGTAACCCAGGAATTGGCACTCTCCCCAGGTTGCTTTTTCAAGCCTGCCATTCAATCATTACTTACCAGTAGCTTTTCATTCCTGAAGTGTCTGTGCTGTTTTTAAAGCGGGGCATTGGGCAGGGGCAAGTGCTGTACAAGGTCCAGACTGGGAATTCTGGCAAATACCCGAGGTACTAAGGTGCTGCAAATTGCCATACACTGTCACTATTCATTGGGCGAGTGGGGGGAATGTTTGGGCTTCTTTGTACTTGAAATGCCAATGCCTATTTTGAATACATGTATGGCATCTATTATCCAAAAAACCATCTCCAAATTACAGAAAGTCCATCTCCCATAGACTCCATTTTATCCAAATAATCATGATTTTTATTTTCTTTTTTTCTGTAATAATAAAACAGTACCTTATACCTGATCCAAACTAAAATATAATTAATCCTTATTGGAAGCAAAACCAGCCTATTGGGGTTAATTAATGTTGAATGATTTTCTAGTAGACTTAAGACATGAAGGTCAGAATTACAGAATGAACCATTATCTGGAAAACCCCAGGTCCTGAGCATTCTGGATAACAGGTCCCATACCTGTATCAATCTAGACCTGTGCTGTGCACTTTACAACATATGTGCTGTAATGAGCTGGTGTCGACATGTCGGAAAGGAGATAGTATGGATTGTGGTTAGCACTTGAGGCTTTGGGGACATTATCAGCAATGAGTCTGTATATACACAGTATGTTTTTTCGGGTTTCCTTTAGTTTCAATGCTTTCCTGCCTTATGCCAAAAACATGCAGACAGGTAATTTGGCAACTGAAGTGAATGATTAAACTGATTAATAGTAACTGATGAATTGGCAAGCACCAATGTACAGGTCCAGCCTAATCTGATCACTGCCATGCAAATGTGCACAGGCTGCAACGGTGCTGGGCCCACTGATGCAAGGGAACCATGCAAATATCACCTTCCCTGAGCTCCCAGTAACAGCCATGGCTCCCTTAAAGCAGGCTGTGATGTGGCATGCAACTGACACCATTCATACAATGTGGCATAACAGTCAACTTGTGCTCAATTAACTAAAGCAGGGGTCCCCAACCACTGGGCCAAGGGCAGTCCATGAGTGGGCCTCAGAGCCTAGCCCGCAATGTGCGCCAAAATGGACACTGACCCCTGTGCCCCGAACCAAAAAAGGTTGGAGACCCCTGAACTAAAGCATCTGCATAAGCCATGCACAATCTGGGGTGAATGCTATTTAGCATGAATTCTTAGGGTAATTCCGGCTAAAAGTTGCTTGATTCCAGTTCATTTTCAGAGCTCAAGCCAACGACTTTAGTTTAGAGCAACAATTTCTGGAAATGTGCATGTGGAAAATAGTATCTAGATAAAAGAATTAGACATATTTTGACCATTTCAGTAGAGCAAAATCCAGCAGAAAATAAATAAGCTTGCAAGATCATTGAGATAGAGATAGAAATAGAGAAATTAAACTGCTGCCTTGGAGGGAACTGATAATAACCCCTCCTCCTGCTTCTCTGTTAGGGCTGTGCTCTCATCCCATGACATAAAAGGTTAAACTTCAGCTCCCTGCATCTTTGTCTGGAACCCATCTCCTGCTCTGATTGTCTGACATCTGGCTGCACAATCCCCCACTCCCCAGTGGCTTCTTCCTCTGAATGAAAAGCAGGTTTATTGACTGGAACAGTTTCCTTCACTCAGGTTACAGGATTATTACCTTTTCTGGATGATATCTGGAATCAGTGGAATGGCTGTCATCTGAAATGTAAGGATCCCATATTGGGTATGCTCCTCTCCTCCCCTTAGGCTGCACGCTGGCCACTACTAGAAATAGTTCATACAGAGCAACACTAAAGGGATCCATAATATAACTCTAGCCATAAGCCAAGTATGCAGAAGTTTCAGCAAAGCCAACAATGAACATTTCAGTTTGGTGACCCTTTCTCAGGTCTCCTTTAACAACTCTTCAATGGACCTCTATCTGTTATAGCATGGGGTCACCGCTTCTACCCACAAGGCTGCTGTTATACTTTGCCATTCTGAGTCTTGCTGGATCTGCCAAGTCTTCAAGTCATGGAAGTGACCTGCAGGTAAGTCACTCTGTTATATCAGGGGAGGGGCGTTAATTAGGGGTTAGTTCTCAAGTTCTAAGACCGTGCCTACTGCTTCTTAAAAATAATAAGAGCAAAAAATGTATATGGAATATAAAGCCTATGAACTCTGTGTGCTTCTGGGATTATTTTCTGCTGTTACTCTGTGTCCTTTTCAAGAAAAAAAAATACGATTTACCTATTTATACAGTGGTAAAAGCCCTTTAATCTAAATTGCACTGGAAATTTGATTTATTTATTGAAAGTTTTTTAATTGAGTTTTTATTTATTTAATTAGCATTGTACAATAAAACATGTAAAGTAGTCATAAGCGATAAAAGGTGAGGGGGAGAGTACTTGCTAGTGGGGATAACATGAGTCTGCACAGTATGTAGAATACCGATACAATACAAAGTTGAAATTTGATTTATTAAGTTGTAATTATTCAGCACTCATGTATTCTACAAAAAGAATGTATATTCCAGACATACCTCACATAGAGATATAGTGTAGAGTTACACAGGGTATGGCACTACAAGTAATATGTTCTGTACACAGTACTCTGCCCATAAGAGACGCAAGGGCTTACAATCTAAGTTGGGGGTCCCCAAACTTTTAAACTCCTGTGCCACATTCAGATGTACAAAGAGTTGGGGAGCAACACAAGCATGATAAAATTCCTTGGGGTACCAAATAAGGGCTGTAAGGGTTGACTATTTTGTAGCCCCTATGTGGACTGGCAGCCTACAGGGAGGATGTGCTTGGCAGTGCACCTGGTTTTTATACAATCAAAACATGCCTCCAAGCCAGGAATTAAAAAATAAGCACCTGCATTGAGGCAACTGAGAGAAACATCCAAGAGGTTGGTGAGCAACATTTTGCTCATGAGTAACTGGTTTGTGGATCACTGGTCTAAGGGTTCCCTTCCTAAATTACAAGGTACCCTGCCCAAAGAGAATCCAAGGGAACATCTAAAATACCCTGTGAAAATAGAATTCCAGTCTAGTGATCACTGAAGAGACGTCCACTTTATAGTATAGTACCCTAACCTAAATGCATTATGCTCTATATTACCTTGCCCAAATGGGCACCCTGGCCAACAAGAATTATGATCTAGACCAAACCCTGACCAAAATTATTTACAATTGAAAGAATTTACAGTCTAAATTGCCCTGGCCAAAAGGGATGACCATTTAAATGACCCTGGCCAAAGGATTTACAGTCTAAGGTACCCGGTCCCAAAAGCATTATGGTCTAGATTACCCTTGCCAAAAGGATTTAATCTAAGATACACCGCCCAAAAGGATTTACAATCTAAAGTGTCCTGCCCAAAACGGATTATAATTTAGGTTACCCTGCCCAAATGCCTTACAATCTAACGTTCCCTGCCTAAAAGGGTTAACAGTCCAAGGTACCCTGTTGGCCTAAAAGAAAATATAATGTAATGAGGACCCTAATTCAATGTTTACAATCCCTCTCTGACTGCATAATGCCTACATTACAGTGTTGTTTGTCTAATAATAGAAATGTGGATTTTACCTTATAGTCAATAGCAATGAATGCTCACGGTAATATAATTAATTCTCAGAATATTGTAACAGAGCCACGATTCCACGGGCCGCACCACCACTAAATAAAATGCCATTTTCTTATGTTGCTGTGGTTGGATTTCCATGAAACTATTGGGCCCCAAGCAGGAGCCTAGAAATCTTCTTGCATAATTCAGCTTGGGGGCCCAGTATGTTCTGGTTAAACCACCCTACCCAACCTATTTTTGCATGCATTTGACAAGCGTATAAAACCAGAACGTTACTGCTTTCATGGTGGCAGGTGCAGTGTAATTCCAGCTCACAAATAGCTACTGATTAGTGTGAAATAAGGCTGAAACCCTAATGGCTCATCAGTTAATTGCCCATAAGTGATGTTTGTTGGAGGAGAAAAGCAGTTCGGTCAGCTAATATCAAATTATGACGGGGTTAATCTCAAGAGAATAGAGTCTGTTAAAACGATGCTACTTATGCCTACATACAGTAACACTGATGCCTCCTCTTATTATTATATATTTCTATATCAATATAGCACCAATATATTACATGAATAATTCCTATCAGTCCCTGGCCCAGTGGAGCTTACAATCTAACACCCCTATCAAAGATACAGATACTCACACTAGGGGCAAATACCAGTACAAGGATGAGATCCCTTATCCGGAAACCCGTTATCCAGAAAGTTTCGAATTACGGAATGGCTGTCTCCCATAGGCTCCATTATAGTGAAATAATCCAGATCTTTACAAATGATTTCCTTTTTCTCTGTAGTAGTAAAACAGTAACTTGTACTGGATCCCAACTTAGATATAATTAATCCTTATTGGAAGCAAAACCAGCTTATTGGGTTTATTTATTGTCTACATAATTTTCTAGTAGACTTAAGGTATGAAGATCCAAATGACGGAAAGATCCATTATCCGGCAAACCCTAGGTCCCAAGCATTCTGGATAATAGGTCCTATCAAATACAAAGGTAAGGTTCAAACCACAAATGTGATTACGTACATTATGTCCACACATAGCAATATCGTTGTTGCGTACAATTTTATTGGTAAGTGTTGCACTGTTGCTTTAACCTGTAACCATGCTGAACATTTATTACAAAATGTGGTTTAGACCAGTGGCTGAATAATACTGGACCCCCGCCCTACCAAAAAGAATATACACTGCCCTCTGTACGCCCCCCTCCCTGATTATCCTAAACTGCCCCAGTCTGCACCCACCAGGCACCCATACTCCTGTCCAACCCCTTGCAGTGAACCACCAAGGGCAGCAAAGGTAACCATACAGCAGACTGTCAAGACCCCTCTCTCTTCCATTGATTGGTTTGACAAATGTATCCCGTTCTGCCGAAAAATTGGCGAAAAATTAGTGAAACGAGTCGCGCATCTGTTTTTTTTTTTTTTTATGCCAGAGAATTTTCGGCAGTTGAATTTCCGTTGTGCGAATTTATTCGCTGTCGGCGAATCGCGGGAATTTGCCGCACTAGACTTTGGATATAAAGACTTGGCTTGCTGAACTGTCTTTAGTGTGCGTTATTCTGCCCCATAGAGACTTTCAATGTGGATGCAGACTGTAATACAACAGCCAAAAACAACTTTGCAAATAAAGACAACTTTCTGCTCCAAGATTAGTATCTTGTGACTGGTCAAATATTATAAGGCCTCATTTAGGGTTGCCACCTTTTCTTGAAAAAAAAAATACCGGCCTTCCTATATATTTATGTTTTTTTCCTATTAATAAAATTGGGATCAACCACCAAAAATACCAGCCAGGCCGGTAAAATACTGGCCGGGTGGCAACCCTAGCCTCATTAGACTGACACATGCATGCATCACATATAGCCTTGTGGCCTGACTTTCTGGCTTGCTTTGGGTTTAACTCTGTACTGAGGCACAAAGAGAGGAGTAGGACAAGTACCAGACAAAAAAAAGCTAGAGGTAAGACAGGACCGGTATCAGGATAATGAACTATCAATATGAAGTTAATGCTGAACAGGACACAAAAGAACTGGGCCAGGGACATCCAAAGCAATGCTACTTGGCCTGTTACCTCAGCCACCTAACTACCCTGTGTGTGCTTGGTCACCCCATCAAACCAATGCTTAAAAGGTTACACCCAGGCCCAAACACGGACACAGGCTACACAGGACAGACCGAGGAGCATACAGTTGGTAGCCCAAACATTAGCTAGAAAACCATTCAAGCCCAGTGGCAAACTGCATGTTACACAGCGCACTTATTATAGTTTCCTAATGAAACACAAGAATCTGATCTATAAAACAAATACAGGTCCCATCTGCTTTACAGCCGCAATCTCCACCAATAATGGAATACTAATTTGCAATTCTGAGTGAGTCAAAAAGTCATATGATAATCCCTCATCTAATTTGGTTTCCATAAATAGCAGCTCATGTTATCATGCACGGCCTAAAGAGCTTGCATTTATCAACTGAAAATCTAATCTTGTAAATCTGATTCTTTGCATGCAAGTTAATAAGGATGGTTTTGTGCAGTAATGGTTTCTAGAATATTAATCTGTGGTGTTTCCGCCATACAGACCTGCTTTATAATATTCAGCCAATGGCTCATACAGTCAAATATGCAAATTTGTAGTGATGCCTTTAAGGTTGGCCAGCACCAGAGTTGCCCCATTTTTTTTGAGAACTGGGGGGGAGGATTGTTGCACAAGCTAGTTAAAGGGAAACTGTCATGGGAAAACATGTTTTTTTCAAAACGCATCAGTTACTAGTGCT
>CM044437.1:19683141-19758111 GCA_024363595.1 Xenopus borealis | reverse complement strand
GAAGTTTATCAGAGCACAAGTCACATGACTTGGGGCTGCTGGGAAATTGACAATATGTCTCGCCCCTTGATTTAAAAATTAAATATAAAAAAATCTGTTTCCTCTTTTGAGAAATGGATTTCAAAGCAGAATTCTTCTGGAACAGCACTATTAACTGATGCATTTTGGAAAAAGAATTTTTCCCATGACAGGATCCCTTTAAGACATAGGTTGTATAGCCAGAGTTGGACTCGGCCGGCCAGGTGGCGGGAAAAAACCCGGTGGGCCCCAGCGATCATGGGCCTGGTGATTGTGGGGCCCAGACCTGCTACCTGCTTTTGTTGCCCCAATCGTCTCTGGTCCGGCTTAATCATAAGCCTGAAAGGAACAGACATAGAGAGAAACTATATATATATATATATAGATGTCTGCCACAGCAACCCCTGTTAAAATTATTGAAAAGGTGACTTTCGACCAATAAAGATTTTGGATTTTAACTACAGTCGGTGTGCGGAAACTCCATTTCCCTTTTCTGCAAATTCACTGACTGATAGAACTGATTAGGTAAGCACCACAAGATGCCAGGGGGATGCTAGATTTCCACATTTGTAACATTAGCCATGTAAAACTGATAATATTCTGAAAACAAAAAAAATTTAATTGTTTACTGTACAGTGCTTAAAAGAGCTTGTGTAGGGTACAGGATCCCTTTAATTGCTACATGGAGACTGAAAGGGATAAGGCAAATCATTGTGTAAACTAGAATGCAGTAACAATGGACTTCATGAGCATACTCATACACATGTAACCTGGTGCAGATGGTGGAGAAAACAAAGTGGGTCAGGCAAGGTGCTGGAAATGAACATGCATTTTCCAACTGTTAGGCAAAACTAGTTAGGGCTTATAGAAATCCAAGTATATGTACAGTAAAACGACCTAAACACTGACCTACATAATAGCACCTTTCAGAATAAAGCAGCGATTTGCAACTGGGGGGATCCTAAACTGTTTCCGAAACACAGCTGCTCACGGTGTCATGGGAACGCAGGGAGAGCGGGTGGTGCTGGGTATAATCCTAAAGCATTAAAGTAATATGTCTAACTGCCTTTTCCTTCCCTGAGCAAAACTCTGTACCTTAGGACAAGTGTCACTTGGTCAGGCTAATTACCAGTAAATGAGTGTGGCTGTTCTATTAGGAGATTATGGGCAGTAGGATCTAGGCCTGGACTGGCAATCTGTGGATTCTGGCAAATGCCAGAGGGGCTGCTGTAAGATGCCATAGTCACCATTAAGAGGGCTGTTTGGATCTGTGTGTGCTTGGAATGCCAGTGCCTATTTTGAATTCCAGTCCAGGCCTGGTAGGAGCAGTACTTTATCATCTTGGGGGTGCAGGGGCGCTCTGCCAATGAGGCAAGTTGAGACTCTTGCCTAAGGCAGCAGCACCCCCCCAGCAAAAATGCAGTTCCTGGGAACTTTAAGAGCTGAATTTTCAGTTTTCGAACCCGGAAATTTGTCTCTTCTAGTGCAGAGCATGCAGTTACATGCTCTACACAAGCATTGAGGGAATGAGGGCCCCCCTACCAAAGTCCGGAGCTGAAAAGTCAGTGCCGTTGGGGTGGCAAAATGCAGACTGCCTCAGGCGGCAAAATGGACAGGATCGGCCCTGTTGGGGTGGGCTAAGTGAAGACCAGGTAAAACAGAGGTAAAGGACATTTGCATTAGTCTTCATTTTTCATCTTTATTTGGCTTCTACAGAGTCCCAGTTTGGGTTTCAAGTTGATATCTTGCTTCTCTGCTTCTTGACCCTATCATCCAGACAATGTCACAAATAAGCAAGAATGGAAAGATAAGCAATAAGCAATAAGATTGCGATACCAGCTCACAATTGGTTTTTTTTTTATATAGCTAATTAGCATATCTTTGTTCCTCTTTAAGGAGCCTTTCTGTGGAACTGCCCACACCAACACAACCAGTGGCTGCAATATCCAAAACCAGACTGTAAATCCTGTGTACCATTATCTCCAGCAACCCAGCTTTGTTTGGACAACGTACAAGAGGGACAAGCAGTTTGGCACTTTCAGATTCGGCATTAGTATCAGCAAGAATGGCAGACAGGTGGGGAAGACTGTAAGGGACACAGTAGTTCCTGCTGTACAAGTCAGAGGTAACGAGCAGGTAAATGTGACAGTGGCTGCAGACACCAACAAGACTGAGACCTCCCTGATAATCATCTCATGTCAGCTTGTCAATCAACAAAGTGGGACCAGGACCTTCTTCATCCATGATGGGTAAGAGCTGTATAAGAATTTCACTTAAAGGGATCCTGTCATGGGAAAACATGTTTTTTTCAAAACACATCAGTTAATAGTGCTGTTTCAGTTGACTTCTGCACTGAAATCCATTTCTCAAAAGAGCAAACAGATTTTTTTTATATTCGATTTTGAAATCTGACATGGGGCTAGACATTTTGTCAATTTCCCAGCTGCTCCTGGTCATGTGACTTGTGCCAGCACTTTAGTAGGGGACTGCTTTCTGGCAAGTGGCACGGAGCGGCCAGTTACCAGGGACGGCAAAAACTGCCTCTGGTAACTTCAAGAGTCGAATTTCCGTTTTTTTAAAACGGAAATTCGGCTCTTTTAGTGCAGTGAGCGCACCCGCTACAACGCTAAAAGTTAGATGCGCAGAGCGGGATTGGGGGCCGCATCAGAGCTGCTGCCTCAGGCAGCAGACGCCCCTGTGAAGGAGTCACAGTGGGACATGGGTTTTTACTATTGAGTGCTGTTCTTAGATCTACCAGGCAGCTGTTATCTTGAGCTAAGCTGGCCATAGACGCAACAATCCGATCATACGAATCGAGGATTCTTACGATTTTCGGATTGTGTGTGGAGTGTCTCGACATTTGTCTTGCCATTAGGGTTGCCACCTTTTCTGGAAAAAAATACCGGCCTTCCTATATTCTTGCTGTTTTTCCTATTAATAACATTGGGATCAACCATCATTTTTACCGGCCAGGCCGATAAAATACCAGCCAGGTGGCAACCTTACTTGCCATGCCGATCGGTCGTTCAGACAGGTTAAAAGATTTCTGTTGGCTGCCAGTGATATGGCTGCATGTATTGCTGATCTGACGATCTTCAGTGGAAGACTGTCACCAGCTTTTGTTGGACATAAACGTCTGTACTATTGCTGTAGGGGCAGAACATCAGCTAATCTGTTCTTTTACTACTTTATTTAATCTGAAGGTTAGTGGCAGATTGGGAGATAATGATGTCCAATCGTATGATTCATACGATCGGATCTTTGAGTCTATGGCCAGTTTAAGGGAGCTGTTATCTGGTTACCTTCCCATTGTTCTGTTGCTAGGTTGCTGGGGGGGAGATATCACTTCAACTTGCAGTAAAGCAGTAAAGAGTGACTGACGTTTATCAGAACACAAGTCACGTGACTTGGGGCAGCTGGGAAATTGACAATATGTCTAGCCCCATGTCAGATATCAAAATGAAATATAAAAAAATTCTGTTTGCTCTTTTGAGAAATGGATTTCAGTGCAGAAGTCTGTTGGAGCAGCACTAAACTATTTTGAGAAAAAAAATAATTTTTTTTCACGACAGTATCCCTTTAAAGGGCATTTCTGATGTTGGATAGTACATGCAGTGTTTCAGCTCCAAGGCGAGTGATCGTGTTGTTGTACCAGTAGCGTAACTACCAGGGGTGCAATTGCACCAGGGCCCCTACCCCCTTGGGGCCCATTGGAGCCACAAAAATGGTTATGGCAGGCGGTTATCTAGGGGGAGATTTTACAGCACACATGCCATCAACACTCCAGCATGGGATTTATAGAGGTAAGGGCCCAACAGGAGGGCCCAGGTGCCCATCCTGAACCAGGGCCCACCAGGAAGTAGTTACGCCACTGGGTTGTACTTTGCTATTGCAGACCTCCATTAATATAGTTATGCAGCTCTTTACATTATAGTACATCAAAAATTGTTCTCTTCTATGAATGTTTGTTTGGTTATCTTTTAGTATATTATAGAATGTCCTATTCCTAGAAACTTTGCAGTTGGGTTTCACTATTTATATTCTTTTACATTATTTACCTTTCTCTTCCATAGCTTTCCAGTTTGAAAATGGGGGTCACTGATCCCAGCAACCAATAACCATTGATCTGTGAGGTAGAACAATAAGTTGTTATTCTTTTTATTTCTATAAAATCCCTCTCCTATTCATATTGCCATCTGTCGTTAAAACCACTGCCTGTTTCTAATGTAATTTGGACCCTTACCAAATAGCTGCTGAAACACCAAATTGCAGAGCTTCTTAATAAAAAGCAAAATTTCTGAAAACCCATAAAAACATTTAAACTAACTGTCTCAGAATATCAATATCTACATCATGCTAAAAGTTCATTCAAAAGTGAAATCTATTTTTTTCTAGTTTTCAGGTTATTAGCAGTTTTTAAACTCATCTAATATAAAGTCTTATGATGTTGCTCTGCTTCGAAAATTAAGTTAGTGAGCAGAGAAGAGACACTTGGGGCAAATTCACTAAAAGGCGAAGTGACTAACGTTAGCGAAAATTCGCCAGTGGGACGTCATTTCGCAACTTCGCAAATTTACTAACACTGACTCTGGTGAATTTTGGCTAGAGATGTAGATAGAGTTGCGTAACGATAGCGAAGTTGCACTCTGGAGAAGGGGGCGAAACTAAATTTACTAAGAATTGTTTTTTTCTGCACGTTACCCCCTTCGCCAGACTTAACTTTGCAGGGTCAGAGCAGGTGAAGTGCAATAGAGTAGATATGAGTTGTAAAAAAAAAAGTGAAATCTTTTCAAAGTCCCAAAAAAACTCTAGCGACTTTTCCATTTTTAAGGGTGATAGGCTGAAAAAGGGAAAAAAAATTTCCCTATATTTCCTACATTTGGCTACTATACAGTGGGGACAAGTTTATTTTATTTATTTCTGGGCCTGTGTAGTGTCCTGTAGTGGCTGCAGCATATACAACCATTAGACGCTTAAATTGACGCCGTATGCAAATTAGGCATCGCTAGCGTTCGCTTTGTCTGATGTAGTAACAGTAGCGAAAATTTGCTACCGTTCGCCTATGTTTGCACAACTTTGCATTTTAGTGAATTAGCGCCGGACTGGCAAAAATTTGCGAATTGGGGCAAAGCCAACGATTGTGTTAATTCTCACATTAGTAAATTTGCCCCCGTTGTCAGTTCTAAGCAGAGCAGAACGAGATCCTTTTCTCAACAAATCAATTTTCGGATTACTAGGCATTCGGCTGCAATGACTAGAATATGCCTGCTAATATCTTGAAAACTAGGAAAAAAAGTAGTTCATGGAAATCGCAAAAGTTCTTAGAACACATTGAGCAATCACAGTTACATAATTAAAATCTATTACTTTTAAATCTCTGTGGTATTGACCACATAATTACAAAATTGATACAGGAAGGAAAGATGCCCTGAATGGATTACTATGCCCCAACCACGTAGAAATTAAAAATGACTCGTGAGTACCGCATTCATTGTCCTGAAAACTGCATTGAGATTTGCGCGAGGCTCTGTTTTTGAGGCTACCTTGAACTCCCCAAATGCTTATAGAGAATCCTTCTTTTGTAGAGTCTTGCTAGATATTCTCTTTGCAATCAGCAAAACATGAAGATGTGTATTGAAGTACATATAGGATGACATCTCTGGTCATTTCTGGTAATTTGCTTGATGTGTGAAGCAGATGACCATACCTGTGCCCTGCATTTTACTTTAGATGCCTTGATGACAATATTGCAGAAGAAATAAGGAGAGAAGACAGTGAAGTCATATTCGGCTTACGTCTCTCTGGTCTCCACCTATCAAGTGGCACCTCATCAGTAGGTATTGCCTCTCACCATTTTAATCTTGCTTCATGCTGGCAACTCACCAGCAGATTATTTATATTTTCAATAAAGTTCAGTAGCACTGTGGACCAGAAGCTTGTTTAGAGCATGTACTGTTTGCACACCTGAACTTCTTATATGGGCTCTAGTTAAGGACAAACTCTTTCTAAACGAACATAAAAAAAAGGTTTTACTTACACAGCATACTCTGCACCAAGATACTCTAACCGGCTTTATTCAGTTGTCTATTAATATTCTGTATGCCCATTTAAACTGCTCTGCAGCCCATTACATTGCTCAGTGGCCAACTCCTGCCTCCAAAGTGGCTTCCGTTTTGGTTTGCTACTAAGTCTGCTCCCTTCAGAGTCCTTATTCCCTGCCCTTCTCACCTGGACCACATTTCTGCAGATGGCTCATCATTTTGAACGTTTTTTCTATCTTGGGATTGGTTGGAACTCCACGTTGCACTCTAACTTCTCCATCTTATCAGAAGATTCTCTGTTTTAAGGGGTACTCCTGGCCAAGGTCCCTTCTAAAGGAGACCTAACCCCTAATGTTAAAAAAAACCCTGCCCCCCACACCCTGCATAGACCCCACTTCCTCCAGCCTAATTGTTACCCTGGGCAAATGCCCCTACATCCTTACTTACTCCCTGTGTAAATTATGTTCTCAGAAGTTCATGGGCGCCATCTTTAGCCTCTTTCAGTCTTCTTTGGAATGAGAACAGCGTTTCGGCACATGCGCAGATGGAGCAATTTTCCGATTCCAAACAACTGTGCGTGAGCCGTAACTCATGAAAATTGCTTAGTTGAAATAAAAAGACCCGAAGAGGCTAAAAATGGCGCAGACAGAAGCTACACGGAGGGTTAAGTAAGGATGTAGGGGCATTTGCCCGGGGTAGCACTTTGGCTTGGAGGAAGGAGGGGCAATGCAGGGTAAAGGGGTAGGATTTTTGTAACATTATAGTTTAGTTCTCCTTTAAGTGGTTCAAATCCACGCCCACTCTCCCTTCAGAGTGCTTATACCCTGCCCCTCTCACCTGGACCACAGCTCTGCAGATAAATCATCCTTTTCAATGATTTTCCAGTCTTGGGCCTGGTTTTAAATTCCACACTGTGCAGTCATTTATCTTTTCAGATGGTCCTCTGTTTTTAGTGGTACTCCTGATAGACCAAGGTTCCCTTTAATATCTTTTTGGTGGTCCATATCCACACTCACTCTCCCATTGTGTTGCTTTCTAGTTATTTTTTGCTAATTATTTAATATCAGTCTGGACTGGTCCACAGTGAGAAATACTTCATTCAATACTTACATATGCATGCCTAAGAAATATCCACCACTGGCAGGGCATTTGCCATTCAATTGAGGAAGAAGGGGCTGCCAATAAAGAGGAGCATTTTCATTACTGCAGTGCTAACCAGAGACCAACTCAGAGATCAACAAATTCAGTTATCCATGTTCTAATAGGTACTCACTTGTTCTAGTAAGTTGGCTGATGAGTGAAAAATAACAGACTTGAATGTCGTTAGGAGAAGGTGTAAACAGTGTAGGTAGTAAACAAAAGTATTACTAATTACTGAAGATAAATTACCTCCCCATAAACCCTCTTCGGCCCCCCTACTTGACAGTATGGATTTTTTAAAATCTTTTTCCAGGTACTCATAACCTGTGAAGTAAAGCTATGCCAGGCCATCAACCAATCACAACCCTGTCCCTCTAGATGTCCTTTGACGCAGCTGGTAGAGGAACCAATCATCTCAGTGCGGGAGACGGGAACTTACCACGTGACTACAAAACTCATCTACGCAGCGAAGGAATTAAGGCGAGGTTAGTATTGTCCATCTGTCACTATGAAGAGGATTGACCCTCCCCTGCATGTTATGAGCTTACAACTGTAGTAATACAAAATAAATCCTATTGTTCAGAGCTGTAATAGAATAAAAGATAACGGTCCTTTGTCATGTATCATTATCAGCCTTGCACTTCCAATGTCAGGAAAGAGAAGCAAAATATTTGGAACTTTGGAAATGTACTTCCATAGGAAGAAGGAAATTTGACTGATTTATAAGTATGACTATACATCCATTTTACTTCCTTATAGAAGTATAGGATCTATTATGCAGAATGCTTGGGATCTGGGGGGTTTCATGATAAGAGGTATTCCTGTAATTTAAACATTAAATAAACATTGCTCCTGGTATTGATTCATGCAGCTTACTTACTATCAAATACAAGGAACTATTTCATTATTACAGAGAAAAAGTTAATCATTTTTAAAAATCAGAACGATTTGCTTAAAATTTACACTATGGGACAACGGCTTTCCAGTAATTCAGAGCTATCTGGCTAACACGTTTCCAGATAAGGGATCCCATACCTTACTAAATTAATTACATTTCTGGTGACTATGTGTAAAGCTTTTCCCCCATTTTTAACTAGATTTTTTAAAATTTATTGTATTACAAATAGGGATGCACCGAATCCACTATTTTGGATTCGGCCGAACCCCCGAATCCTTCCCGAAGGATTTGGCCGAATACCGAACCGAATCCGAACCCTAATTTGCATATGCAAATTATGGGTGGGAAGGGGAAAACATTTTTTACTTCCTTGTTTTGTGCCAAAAAGTCACGTGATTTAGCTCCCTGGCCCTAATTTGCATATGCAAATTCGGATTCGGTTCGGCCAGGCAGAATGATTCGGCCGAATCCGAATCCTGCTGATAAAGGCCGAATCCTGGCCGAATACCGAACCGAATCCTGGATTCGGTGCATCCCTAATTACAAATATACCATGTTTTTTTTATGTGTGTGTGTTTGATTTGGCAGCTTCTACCAATTACACAGCAGTAGTTGTCGGACTGGTTCTGGGGGGTACCGTCGTGGCAGTGGTGGTGCTGTTGGTGAGAAAATCATTTTCCGGAGTTCGCCATCGGAATGCCACAGTGGATCTCTAACTCCTATTCAGAATGTGTTACTTTTCCACAAGACAAGGCTCCTAGCATAAAAGAACTATTTTCTGAGGAAGGTTTTATTATTATGTTAACTGTTATTTTTTACTGCCCTTAATACTACCACTCATTAAGCAGTGGACAAAAAAATCTCATCACATAAACAATATTGAGCTGCTCTCAAAATCAAATGGACTGCAGGTTATTTCCTGCTGGGAAATTATTTGGAAATAGTCTAGTGTGTGGCCTATTCAGTATTACATGGAAATGTTTACCCTGTCCTGCATGTGTAAATATGGAATTGCCAAAAACACATTTGCCTCTTGTGAAAGTTCTGGTCACAGAAATGTTAAACATTGCATTTAGCTTGCTGTATAGACTAACAACTGTAACGTCATTTCTAGGAACAAACTGGCTGTGCCACTGCATCTGCCGGGACAATAATATGGTGGGAATATGTATGGCTATCTTTGTAAGGTGGCACCTGACTGGCTTAGGGAAATAAAATGGGTGATGAAGCAAAAATTCCATGTCTCACCTCAATCTGAGTTTAATCACATGACAATGCCTCATATTCCTGAATGCCATGGGTCTTTCTTGCAGAACAGTGTGCTCCTAACTACCAGCAGGCAATTTCTACTCACCTGAATGGGGTCTTTGCTGCCTGTTGACTTCAGCTTTATGGCACTATATTCACCTACAGAGACACTGGAGCACTAAAGGGAAGAATTTTCGCCAACTAATGCTCCGCCACACGTAATTCATTACCACTGCGCTAATTCACTAAAATGCAAAGCTGCATCTCAGCAGCCAAACACTAGTGAAGTTTCACAAGCTTTAATTCGGCAGTGTGAGCATTTCTTAGTGATCTTTCACTAGCGTTCAATTCTGCCTAGCCAAACATTATTGGTACTCTTGCGCTTAGGTGAACTAGGTCATATAGACGTCTTTATTAGAGATGCTGGTTAAAATGCCAAAGTGGACACTTATTATTACAAATGTCCAAGGAAGCAAAATAAAGAGATCATCTAATGCCCTAGACATGAGTCCAACCTAAAACCGAATCCGGCATGCCCCTCAACTTAATTAAAAAAATTGTTAAAGGGGATGTATTTTCAAAAATTTAAATCCCCCTTTGTCTTTGGAGAACAAATATAAGCCTTTTTCAAATTGCAATCAATTCTTTTTTTATGAGCCGGTTTTCAGTTGCGCTTCAGTTTTGAATTGAGCGCAATCAGATCCCCCACATACCTGCTCTTTCAGCAGCGAGCAAAACTTTCACGGCCCTCGGCCGTCTCTGCTGTTTGGCCCCACCTGCCTCTTCAGTTATTCCTGTCTGCCTACCAATGAAAAAAATCCAACACTAAAATTTGTTAATTTCAGGCACAAATAATCTTTATTTTGAAGATGTAGTCTCTAGATTGACATGACAAGAGTGTTCAGTTACTCAGGAACTACCAAATTCATAGCTACCAAGAGTTTGTCCAGACTCCATTCAGAAATGTATGTGTTCAGGAATATCAATAGCCCCTAGTTGTTGTAAACTAAACTTCAGTTGAAGATGCTGGGAGTTCATACAGCTAAAAATAGTTTGATATGCCTGATGCAATGTACTCATGTACATTCAATCTCATGAACATATAAGAAACGTCTCCTTGTTCCCTGCTCAGATGAGATGGCAGATAATTCTTACAATATTGAGACAAAGTGCTGGGCAGCCATTAAAAAGGGAGCAGGTGGCATACTGGAATGGACATTAGAAATTAATGTTCTTGTTTTTTCTCTCTAATTACACATTACTTTGCTTGTAATTGGTCCTCTGTGAATGGGTTGAGTGCTGCTCTGCTTGCTCTCTTTATTTCCTGCATAAGAGAACATAGTATTTTAACAATTATGTGATATCACTCCTAAAACACTGTGACCCTTTTTGCCATGTTAGAAACACTTCTTGTGGTTCTGCCCCTATCCACCCCTTCCATCCTTTCTTCATCTGTCAACATTACTTTAGGGTATAACCATTTTCCCCATTTCAAACAATGGCACATTGGGTTGTTTGCTGCAATTATTATTCTCCAAGGGAAAGCAGCAACAGTACAGGGAATCATTGCAGATCACTGATACATATAGAGTAGTCTGCAGCTTACAAATTTTCAGCCCAGGACTATTGCCAGAAATGGTGTTGATCCCAATTTGAAGCATGCCATGGTCATTCCCACTGCTGTTTATTCAGGTAAAGGTATAGTGACTAAAAGCCATATGACTGCATAAATGACTATATTAAAAATATACTTTCTTTAAATACGTGTGAACTGCCTAACTGCATACCATGACTGCCACCTCACCTCCTCCTTAAATGCATCAGTTAATAGTGCTGCTCCAATAGACTTCTGCACTGAAATCCATTTCTCAAAAGAGCAAACAGATTTTTTTATATCCAGTTTTGAAATCTGACATGGGGCTAGACATTTTGTCAATTTCCCAGCTGCCCCAGTCATGTGACTTGTGCCAGCACTTCAGGAGGGAACTGCTTTCTGGCAGGCTGTTGTTTTTCTTTCTCAATGTAACTGAATAGTACGCAGTGGGACATGGGTTTTACTATTGAGTGCTGTTCTTAGATCTACCAGGCAGCTGTTATCTTGTGTTAGGGAGCTGTTATTTGGTTACCTTCCCATTGTTCTGTTGTTAGGCTGCTGGGTGGGGGAAAGGGAGGGGTGATATCACTCCAACTTGCAGTACAGCAGTAAAGAGTGATTGAAGTTTATCAGAGCACAAATCACATGACTTGGGGCAGCTGGGAAATTGACAATATGTCTAGCCCCATATCAGATTTCAAAATGAAATATAAAAAAATCTGTTTGCTCTTTTGAGAAATGGATTTCAATGCAGAATTCTTCTGGAACAGCACTATTAACTGATACATTTTGAAAAAAAATTTTTTTCCCATGACAGGATCCCTTTAAAGAACAAGTAAACCTTTTTTTTTTCTATCTGTAAATTTGCTCTAAACAGCCCCCCAGATTAATGTACCTTAGTCCCTGCTGCAAGTCTGCTCTGGTTTCTGTGTTATCAGCAGCTTGTTTCCTCTTCTTCCTGGTGCAGAGTCAAGCCCCGCCCCTTAGCTTACTGAGCTGACCTTATCTCTGTGACTAGTCCTGGAGATCATTTGCATACTATGACATAGCAGAGACCAGTGTGTGCAGCACCTTTTGCTTGGGGAAACTAGCTTACTAATGCACACACTGGCTCCCTCTTCCTCTCTTTTGTGGAACAGCAGCAAAATAGACTGCTCAGTAAACTAAGGGGCTGGGCTTCACTCTGCACCAGGAAGAAGGGGAAACAAGCTGCTGATAACACAGAAACCAGAGCAGACTTGCAGCAGGGACTAAGGTACATTAATCTGGGGGGCTGTTTAGAGCAAATTTACAGAAAGAAAAACATTTACTTTTCCTTTAATTTACACGGATTATCGGAGTATCTATGCTTACCTGCTCTAATCCTATTGGTCACGAAGGCCATGGGCAGACTGAGAGGCACATTTATAAAGGATTGTTTTTTTAAACTCCCCTAAACTCCCATAAATTCTAAATTCCACTAGTCGAAATGTACTAATAAAATCAAATTTAAACGACCCTGAAACTCGATTGAATTCAATTTGAATAATAAAAACTAAAAAAAAATGTAAATTTTCACTTCAACCCTTAATAAATCTGCCCCTGAGAGTTACCTCCACTTCTCTGAGCCTTTATATTTTTTCACGCCGAGAAGAGGCGGATCTGTTCCAGCTCCATAAAACTGAACTGCTTTCTTTGCGAGCAGTCACACGCGCTCCACTGCATGTGCTGGAACGCAAGCAGATCATATTCAAAACAATGGAGATGGGGCACTGAACGGATCCGCTGCTCTCAGTCTGAAAAAAATATGCCTGGTGTGAATATGGGAGCCAACTCTCAATATGCCCTTGGCCGAAGGGTGACCGCACATGGGGCAGTTTGTTTCCCCCAGTGAAATCGTGCTCTCCACAGGCAACAGAGAAACCTTTACTTCATACCAACTGTAATCACCTTGGGTAAAATATCTGAACATGTTTAACTGCAAGATGCAGGATTATGAAAATACAAATGGATTGCCCACAGCCATTGCTATTTGTGAGTGTGCCACTGCCCTTACTGTAAGCATAAAGACTATAGGAGTATCCCTCCCACTTTAAACCTGTTCTTCCCTTAGGGTCAGTCATTTTCAAATCTGGACGATTGCCAGGCATTCTGTTGCTGTCAATAGGAAGCAACCCATGGCATTTATTAAGGGTGGTGGTGGTGACAAATGTATGACTGCATAGCATAATGTATTTAAAAATATACTTACTCTATATATAATATCATTTATAAAAAGAAGTGTGAGCTGCTATATGCTGCCTGCACCAATCCTTTCCTGCTATAAACCTATTGTTCCCTTACTGTAAGATCCCTGACTATCCAAATGTCCCTGCTTACCAGCTATAATTCAACTCCTCCTTTCCTGCCATTACCCGGATTATCCTATTAACCTATTAACCTTGCTTGCCTGTTCTAATATTGTTCTTCCTTTACTACCAGTACCATGTATCCCCGTTACTTGCTACAATCCTATTCTTCCCTATTCCCATTACACTTATTATCTGATTATCCCCATTCTTCTCCCTGCCAGTGCCCTGAATATCTGAAAATCCCTGCCAATACCCCATGTATACATGCCCTGTTATTCTTTACATGTTGCCAATATTCCGAATAAGAGAATAGCCCTACTTACCTGCTCTAATACTTTTCTTACTGTCAGTACTCTCATTATCTAAGTAGCCTTGTTTACCTGCTATAATACTATTTATTCTTCCCAAACTCCTCTTAAAGGGGTGGTTCACCTTCATGTTAACTTTTAGTATATTGTAGAAGGGCCAATTCTAAGAAACTTTTCAATTGGTCTTCAGTATTTATTTTTCATAGTTTTGTAATGATTTGCAATTTTCTTCTGTTTCTTTGCAGCTTTCAAATGGGGGTCACTGACACCATCTAAAACAAATGCTCTGTAAGGCTACACATGTATTGTTATTGGCACTTTTTATTACTTATCATTCTATTCAGTCCCTCTCCTATTCATATTCCAGTCTCTTATTTAAATCACTGCAGGGTTGCTAGGGTCATTTGTACCCTAGAAACCAAATTGCTGACACTGCAAACTAGAGAGCTGCTGAATAAAAAGCTAAATAACTATAAAACCACAAACAATAAAAAATGTAAACCAATTGCAAATTGTCTCAGAATATCACTCTCTACATAATACTAAAAGTTAACTCAAAGGTGAACAACCCCTTTAAATGCACCACAGCTACAATTAATCTTGTACAAACCTTCCATTGCAGAGTAGGATCAGATTCTGGACTGCAGGCATTGTGGAGTTATCATTCTGTCCAGTGATAAGATGTCTGTCCAGCACGACATGGATGGCATCTGGTTCACTGGCTTAAGGCAAGATTTAAAATAAAAAGTTATGGATTCACACTAGTACAATGAAGGCAAACTGATTCAACATGATCCAAGGTCGGATTACTTCACTAATAATACCTCTCTCTCTGTATGAAGACAAAATAATTTATCTTTTTTATATACCATATTGAGCAGGCACTTAAAAATACCAATCTTCCAGACAGACTTGTAAAATAATTAGTAGTTTATTTCGGTACACAAGGAAACAGCTGTATTTTACAAGTCTGGAAGATTGGTCTTTGGAAGTGCCTCCTCTTTTTTAATACGGTTATCTGATCCCTCAGTTGAAGGTTTAGGGCAGTGCACCTAGATCTCTTCTTGTAATTGGTGAGTTTTTACATTTTAAGACCTGAGAACTTCGTTACAACTCTTATCAGCTTGTGTTCATTATTTCCTTTACATATACCCTCCTGGCAGATGCAGTGTTTCTATAGCTATGCCCATTATCTGCATTCTTATACACTTACCACTGAACGTTGCCCCAGAATCCTTTGCATAGTCTTCTAAAATTAACGGCAAACTAGCATATTCTGGCCGACGCACTAGTTCATACACAGATGGCTGTAAGCGAAAGGTACGAGTGATTAGCCAGATTCCCCGGAGAACATATTTGCAGCGTTTGATTAATTCTTAACTACATAATTCCCAATCAACTCTAGCAAAGCTGTCAGGTATAACCTTAGGCATACATATTACAGAATTACTGCACATCTTATTTAGCACCAAGAAATGCTCAGCAGTTTTTGGGTAAATATCCTGTGTGTTATATAAACAATAGATTCCTATTCCAACACATAAATAGGCTTTCTGAAATACAGCAAGTACCAGATTTCACCACATTACACACTGGAGATTATGTGAGAATCGGAAAGCACCAATAAGTGATATTAAGTTAGAGTGACACCTACTGGGGAAACAGAATACTCAATATGGTGCTTAGGTCAGTCAGGTTGTAGTTTCTATCTCATTTAATCTCACAATACTAATGAGAAAAGGTTGAGATACTAAAATCTTGCTTGCTTTCTACTTTGACTGATGATTTAAAGCTACAGCAACACTGGTTTAATTTCCTGGAGTCCCTGTTATATGTGACTATATGATGATTTCGGAAGACGTTAATTTGATAAACAGAAGATTTTCATTGGGTAATTGGAATGTGTTAATTACAGGCAATAACCCATAGTGCCACTGACTCACCCCAGTGAGACTGTAGTTCTGAAATACCCAAGTCTTATCTTGATTAGTTGCGCAGTATAATGCCGTCACTCCATGTCCAATGGCACAGATGGGCTCTGCAGAGAAAGAAAATGCTGGTAGTAAGGCCAAGGCTTCTTAGCATAAACTAGAAAGTTAAACATTTTGTAGCACAATCACTGGCAACAAATGCCATTTCCCAGGCTTCTTTTTTTCTGGTGAAAATGGGATTTGCTTCCTTAGCCAGTGGAATAATGCTGGCTGTCAAGGTTATAAATGCAGCCCCAGGATATTCACAGCAGTATCCCTTTAACACCTATTTGTGAGACGATAAAAAGCCTTAAACCCATACCATTCTGGAAACGAAAACAGAATATAAAAGAATGAGGAAGTCTATCATTTTAAAATGTGAGGCATTTTGGGTAAGTGCACATACATGATAACCTTTGGCGACTATTCAGTCTGCATTGTTTATGTCTACGTCTACAATCAAGAAGCCATTGGGGATATAAGTCAACTCATGGGCAAATATAATTGATGAGGTCTGGCTGAACAGAGTTCAAATCTGAATATTTTATTTAGTGTGCTGAGCTATAGTATAAAATATAGAAAACTAAGTATATTAGACTTTATATAAATCAAGCAAGGTTTTTATGAGGGTGATGTAATGGTTCTTTAATAAGCTACAGTTTACAGTAATGCATGACCTTGTCTTACCTAAAAAAAATTATATAGGAAGGATAAAATCCCTTATATTGAACTTGGAAGCTTTATAGGGAACTTGTGGCGTTGGACAATATTTTACTACACTAAAATATAGTTTTCACCTAGAGCTGGGATTTATTTATAAATACACAGGCATGATAAAAGTTCCCGGGGGTGCCAAATAATGGCTATGATTGGCTATTTGGTAGCCCCTAGATGGATTGGCAGTGTACAGAAGGCTAAAGTTGCCAGGATTTTAAAAATAAGCACCTATTTCGAAACCACTAGGTGCACCATCCAAGGGATTGGTAGGCAACATGTTGCTTGAAGGCCACTGGTTGGGGGATCACTGATCTAGAGTATTATTTGCAATACATCCAAAGACTCCTTATTAGATTGATAAAGTACATTGGTTTGAGAAGTATGATGGGAAATATTAGGTTTATTGCATTGTAACTTGGTTGCAGAACAGAGTAGGCAGGTTTAGATCTTTAATAGGTTAAATTACAATGTAGCAAGTTCCCCTTACTCTTCTCTGCTGTGAAATGTTGCAAGATCCTCGCTAGGTAACCACTGTTTGCTAAATCAGTCAGAGCTCCAGGACAATGTGGAATAAGCAATGCATGATACCGGGACCCTAAGGAAGAGGAGACAGAAGAAGATTACTCAGCATACATATTACATAACGAGCTTGAAATTTCTTACAGATCAGTCATTTATATTAATATAAAAAAGGGCCAACAGAAAGTATATAAAATGGTTCTCCTACACAAAACAAATCCCACAAATCACAAAAGTGTGGATATTGCAACAAGTTCTAGTTTTGTTCGAGCGAAACCCACCAAAAAACCATAACATCATGAAGGCTGCAAACATATTCAAATGGTTGAAGGGACCTCTGCCATTGACTTCTACATGACCTTGACACGATGTATTTTTGGATTCAAGCTTTTTCCAGGTTCAATGTATAATAACTCTTGAAAAATTTTAACAAAAACTTTTCGACTGAAAAATACCCTTGAAAACTCAAATTCTTTGGGTAAAAATCAACTTGACCTTTAATAAATAACCCCCTAAGAGCTTGCACTGAAGTTTTGCTAAGAATGGCATAGGTTTTATAATTGTTTCAGCAACTTTAGGCAAAAAGAAACGATTCACATCCAGTCCATGTAATTCCCTCTGAAATTTGGCTAGTCCCTTGGGAGATCCTTACACCATTGATTGTGCCTCACCATCTATTGATTCTAATCTGGCAGGATTGGAGTATGGCTTGAGTTGAAAGTCTTGGAACCACCTTGAGTCTGTTTCACTGATGCCCACAAAATCCAAAGCCTTTCCCTAAAGAATCAAAGTGGAAAAAAAACATTTTTAAAGAGAGAGAACAATTTGTGCTAAGGCGTTCAATCTCACTAGGGATGAACCGAATCCAGGATTTGGTTCGGGATTCGGCCTTTATCAGCAGGATTCGGAGTCGTCCGAATCCTTCTGCCTGGCCGAACCGTATCCTAATTTGCATATGCAAATTAGGGTCAGGGAGCTAAATCACGTGACTTTTTGGCACAAAACAAGGAAGTAAAAAATGTTATCCCCTTTCCACCCATAATTTGCATATGCAAATTAGGGTTCGGATTCGGTTCGGTATTCGGCCAAATCTTTCGGGAAGGATTCGGGGGTTCGGCCGAATCCAAAATAGTTGATTCGGTGCATCCCTAAATCTCACACATCGATTATCTAAGCATGATTTCCATGGAATGCTGGGAATTATAAACTGCAAACTGTTGAAGGCAGCCATACACAAAGGGCAATACACTTATTTGTAATAGATTTGTTCTGTAAAATATACTAAGTCCTCAGTGATGCCATAATGATTGACCCAGCTAATGGCACATTTATTTGATATTGAAATGAATGGCTACTTCTGTTAACGGCAGGCAGAACAAGCATTTTCCACCACCGTGCATGTGCAATTTGGCTAATGCTAATGCCACACAAGGTGTTTTTCACTGGCAGAATAGAGTCTAATTTCATCACTGCAGACTGCGATTAACGGCCTGGAACAGTAATTGACTTCGGTAGAAATGTGGCACCAATGTGTTCCTTGTTTGATGAGATTTTTAATCCTATTGTTCCCCCCAAATCTGCCAGATAGCTATAGAGCAGGTTTAAAAATCCTGTTGGAAGAGGAACAAGGCAACGTGGAATGTTGGAATTTTCAAGCATGCCTGATAAATACCTGTACAATTGCTGCCCAGATATGACACACACACCTTCTGAAAGGTCCCTTACACAAGCAGATAAGCTGCTAACTTGGTGAAAAACATTAATAAATAAAAGGTGTTTGCCCTGTGCAATAACCTCAGCACCCAATAAGAAGTTTGCTTTTAAATAGTATGCCAGTAAATGCCACTTGCTGATTGGGGACTACACCTGTTGCAAAGTTTTCACAGAAAAGTGATATTTTCTCTTTAAGTACACAAAATAATATTAAATTGTATTTATAATTGGGATCACTTCTCTGCTCTGTGTAATCCACCCAGAGTGGACAAGGCTAGGACTAACCCCTAGCCAGGACTGGACTGAGAATCAAAATAGGTCCTGGCATTTCAGGTACACAGAGGCCCAATTAGCCCACATAGAGGCCCAAACAGCCCCCACCAGCCCACTAAATACTGACTTTCTATGGCACCTTATAGCAGCCCATCTGGCATTTGCCCTAACCCACATATTGCCAGTCCGGGCCTGCCCCTAGCCAATCAAAACCTTAGAACCATTTTACTTACCCCTGGAGTCGCTACCTGTAGGTTGAAAGCTGAACTTGCGAGGGTGAAGGAGTGAAGGAAAGACTGAGCTGAGACACCTAGATGAGAAGCATGGTGGGAGACAGGAACAAACAAAGAAGATGTGTTACATTTAGAGACAGAGATCACCCAGGTTATAAGCCAATAGCTAAATCTAGGTAACGTGTCACATGAAACTTCATGCAGTATACACATGGTGTGTCTCATGATACTAGGTCTATCACCTTAGGACTTCTACCTGTACAGGCATCCTGGCAACTGATGGCACCCTGAGCAATCTGTGCATTCAAAACCCTAATGTAATTACCCTACAGAAGATATATGACTTGCTGTGTATGTGTATTGTGACACTGGCAATAAGCATGTGGGTTCATCCAATGGTTACTTGGAAATCCACGTGTCCACATTTCACTAATATTCGGTAAGTGTGCAGTAATCTTAAATTATGCCCCAGCACCAATAACCAATCTCCCAGAACTGCCTTCTCCCTGCTCTCCACCCGTTAATGTGAAAATCGCCTGCGGTACTTAGTTTTCCAAAGTTGCCTCATGAGGAAACTTCAGGCGACTTCAGAAAAGGAACGGCTGCAGGTGGAGGGCAGGGAGAAGGCAGTTCTGGCAGATTGTCGCCCCTAAGAAGAGGAGATTTGTCGATGGGGCGACTAATCTCCCCAAATCTGCTCATTTGAACTGAGCCTTAAAGGGGTGGTTCACCTTTAAGGTAACTTTTATTATGTTATACAACGGCCAATTCTAAGCAACTTTTCAATTGGTTTTCATTATTTATTATTTATAGTTGTACAGTTATTTGTCTTTTTCTTCTGGTCCTTTGCAGCTTTAAAATGGTCGTCGCCATCCACTTGTAAAAAAACAAATGCTCTGTAAGGCTACATATGTATGGTTATTGCTACTTTTTATTGCTGATCCTTATATTCAGACTCTCTCCTATTCATATTCTAGTCTCTTATTCAAATTAATGCATGGCTGCTAGGGTAATTTGGGCCCTAGTTACCAGATGCTTAAAATTCAAATTGAAGAGCTGCTGAATAAAAAGCTAAATAACTCAAAAACCAAGAATAATAAAAAATGAAAATCAATTACAAATGGTCTCAGAATATCACTCTCTACATCATACTAAAAGTTATCTCAAAGGTGAACAACCCCTTTAAAGGACAAGGAAATAGAATAAGGCTAGAAATGCTGTATTTTGTATACTAAACATAAACATGAACTTACTGCACCACAAACCTAATCAAACAAATGATTTATGCTTTCAAAGTTGGCCACAGGGGGTCACCATCTTGTAACTTTGTTATTCATCTTTGTCTGACACTGGCACTGCACATGCTGAGTTTAGTCTGGACTGCTTAGGAATCTTCATAGATTATCAAAACAGGGAAACAAACAAAGCTGCTTATGTTCTGCAGGGCTGGGAAGTAAGGCGGGGGCTCCCCCTGCTGTTCATAAGTATGATTGTTTCCCTGAGGGACCGTCTGACAATTCCTATGCACAGAAGTAAACGAAGTGAGAATTTCACTGCATACAGTCAGGTTTATTATAAAAACGTTAGACATTTTTTAATTAAAGTACATTGGAGATAGATTTCTTTTTCTTTAAAGAAAGTAAAAATGGTATTTAATTTTTTTCCTTTCCTTGTCCTTTAAGGCACATAAAGCTGCCGATAGGTGGCAATCCTACCCCCGATATAGCCCTGCCATTAGTGGCGTATCGGGGAAAGATTCGCTCGGAGTCTACGGCCAACTTTATTGTCTGTTATTGTTTATTTGGTATGAGCAGTCTGGAATGTGTAGAGCCAGTAGGTTGGAGATAGAGTAGCTGCAAACACTACTTATGCCTATGGTTGCCACCTTTTCTTGAAAAAAATACCGGCCTTCTTATATATTTATTTGTTTTTCCTATTAATAACATTGGGATCAACCATCAAAAATACCGGCCAGGCCGGTAGAATACCGGCCAGGTGGCAACCCTACTTATGCCCCATTTCTAAGAATAACAGGCAATAGCCTATTTGCTGGACTGTCTACAGCTACTGGGAGCCCAAACAAACCACTAATTGATTGGTTGCTATGGGTTACCACCCAAGGTGCAATGCAAATATGCCCAAAGCTTTTTAAAAACAAAGTAGCACTGCAGTAAAACCTAAGGGATTCTAATAGCGGTCACATGAAAATCCCGGATGTAAGAGTCATGTGACAAGTCCTCCTATATTATAATCTGAGGCGTGTGAACTGTGACGTTCTGTCAGGTGCCCCCGCTTGTTACTGAGTGACTTACCTTCTGCTACCGCGCTGCCCACCATAAGGCAGCTGGGCTTGGTGAGCCGCTCAGTGCCCCCGCCGCTAACGGGAACTCCCTGCTTCTTCATTGGGAACGGAAGCGTGACAGCAGTTTTACTGCGCATGCGCCTGCTGCTGGCCCTTTCAATAAAGTTGTGCTTTCAATTATGTGGCAAGCGGTGGCTGCTTGTAACCCTGTAGGGAATATGTTTTACAGCTCACTGGGACCTCTGTGGAACATACTGAAATGATATAAAGGCTAGTTTTCTGCTAGACATAACCAGATTTTGTAGGTCAGGTTGGCTGGTTTTTAAAGGGGAATTCGACCCCCAGGCGCTAACCACCTCCCCACCCACCCCGTAGGCCTCCCTCCCTCTTCCCCCGGCCTACTGCCTCTAAGTCGCTATTTACCCCTCTGTGTAGGACTTAGGGTTGCCACCTTTTCTTAAAAAAAATACCGGCCTTCCTATATATTTAGCTTTTTTTCCTATTAATAACATTGGGATCAGCCATCAAAAATACCGGTCAGGCCGGTAAAAAACCGGCCAGGTGGCAACTAGGGTTGCCACCTTTTCTTGAAAAAAATACCGGCCTTCCTATATGTTAAGCTTTTTTTTCCTATTAATAACATTGGGATCAACCATCAAAAATACTGGCCAGGTAGGGTTGCCACCTGGCCGGTATTTTACCGGCCTGGCCGGTATTTTTGGTGGTTGATCCCAATGTTATTAATAGGAAAAAAACACATATATATAGGAAGGCCGGTATTTTTTTCAAGAAAAGGTGGCAATCCTATGGCCAGGCCGGTAAAATACCGGCCAGGTGGCAACCCTAGTGGCAACCCTAGTGTAGGTCCCCTCCAGTGAAGTTCACGGGGCCATCTTTTTTTCCAACCACTTCTTCCTGGATCCGGCAGTGCATGCGCAGTAGGACGCTGGTACTACATGTGCACAAAGTTTGCAGAATGAACTTTGTGTGCATGCGCAGTAGTACCAGCATCCTACTGCCCATGCGCCAAGGAATCCAGGAAGAAGAGAAGATGGCCCCCATGAACTTCGCTGGAGGGGACCTACACATAGGGGTAAGTAGCGACTTAGGGGCAATAGCCCGGGGAGAGAGGTAGGCTGGGGAGGTTGAATTCTCCTTTAAAGGGGTTGAGCAAACTTTTTAGTATGATGTAGAGAGTCATATTCTGAGATGATTTGCAATTGGTCTTTTTTTTTTTAATTAGTTGTGTTTTTTTGAGTTATTTTTGTTATTTTTTTGTTATTTTTGTTCATCAGCTCGCTCTCCAGTTTGCGATTTCAGCAATCTGGTTGCTAGGGTCCACATTACCCTAGCAACCATGCATTGATAAGAGACTGGAATGTCAACAGGAAAAGCCTGAATAGAAAGATGAGCAATAAACAGTAGCAATAACAATAAATGTGTAGCCTTACTGAGCATTTGTTTTTTTTTGTTTTTTAGATGGGGTCAGTGACCCCCCCATTGGAAGTCTTGAAAGGCCATTTGGAAAGTTGCTTAGAATTAGGCATTCTATAACATACTAAAGGTTAACTTGAAGGTGAATCACCCCTTTAAACGAAAATTCAACCACTACCTGTATTCGCAGAAGAAGAGGAGAATACAACCTGTAATTGAAAAAAAAAAAACCTTCCCCCTCCCCTGTGTATATATCTGGCCGAAAGTCAGCTATATGTCGATCGGGCAAGGTTAAAACTCCCATAAGTTTTTTTTGTTATTTTATAAGGAGGTCTGGCAAGAAGCATGGACAGCTTGGGGGAACAGGTACACAGAGGAGGATTCCCAAAATTGGAAGGAATTCTGCAGTAGCACTTACAGGTTATAAAAATAAGGGGGCAAGGTATAGACCTTAGTAAATGCCATTGCACTCCCGCCCTGCCACAAGCTCATGCATGTAATTGCAGGCGAATGGCCCAGTTGAATGTAGATGCACAGGTCCCCATAATGCTGCCCATACTTTTTTGCCACAATAGGTCCGGCCTAGGAGAGGCCAAGCACATGGAGGACAAGCATAATAATACTAAATAAGTACCCTATCATAGTAATAAATAATTATAAATATATATATATAAATATTATGCCCCCTTAGCTGGTGTAAAGCATCTGTTACATTAGATCCAGGGGCGCTCCGCCTCAGGTGGCAGCCCCCCTGGTTGCCAGGGGCGGCAAAAATGCAGCTCCTGGTAACTAAGAGCCAAATTTCCGGTTTTCAACCTGGAAATTCGGCTCTTCTAGTGCAGAGCGAGAGTGCGCACTCTGCACTCGTGCCGTGGACCCCCCTATCCCTGTCCCTGTCCGGTGCTGAAAAAGGGAGCACTGTGGGGAGGGGGTGGACGGCAAATTGAAGGCCGCCTCAGGCAGCGAAATGGGCTGGATCGCCCCTGATTAGTTCATCTCTCTTAGCTGGGCTCTCATGATGTTGAGTGGAGGAAAGGAGTAGTATTGTGCAGCTACACTTCATAATGTTCTAATGAGGTGTTAAGGATGCCAGAGAGCAGCACGCAAGGATAGAGTACTGAAGTGATACCACAGACAATTACTACATGGCAGCACAGAAACCAGTTAGCATCAGAATTTAATAATCAGCCCTGCAGCATCAGCTTATATTACAGACAACCAGGACTGGACTGAGAATCAAAATAGGCCCTGGCATTTCAGGTACACAGAGGCCCAATCAGCCTACATAGAGGCCCAAACAGTCCCCACCAGCCCACTAAATACTGATTTTTATGGCACCTTATAGCAGCCCATCTGGCATTTGCCCTAACCCACAGATTGCTAGTCCGGGCCTGCAGACAACCCTCATTTTCTGCAGGATAATTAGTGACAACCCCTAAGCTTAGCTTCTCAACAGCTGCTCAGAGCCCAATGAGACACTTTCCAAGATGGTGACCCGTTTTGACAGCTTTATTTCACAGACTCGTGTTATCCTGACGCGTTTCTTGAAGTGCGTGCCATATACTGTATCCATAGATTGATGTCTCCCCTTGCTGCAGGTTTGGGCGCTGCACGTGTACCACTATATGATGGGAGCAGAACCAATTTATTAATTTGTTGAGTAATAGTAGCACTTTTGTAAAATCCACTTAATTATTGAAGTGTTATATAATTAATGAGTGGGGCTGGAACACTTATGTTTTTGTTTGGCTTTTTAAAATTAACTAACTATATAGAAAACATTTTTTACTTTGCACAGCCTATCTCTTTACCCAGTTTTGATTTTTATACTGAAAAATTCCTTTAAGAATAGTGTAATATAAAAATACTTTGGACCAAGATACCAAAAGCCTTCAAGTAATATCTGGACTGGCGTTCCTTTACCACCAGGCCCTCAACTCTAAAGGTGATGCTTTACCCAGAATCATTCTCCATGGAAGATATCCAGAATCCATGTTTAGAGAAGGGAGAGAGGTCTATTACTTATCCACCATAGTATTTTTCTTCAATGTAAAAATATTATAACAATAATATATTATACAATTTTTGTTTTAGTGTTCTATAATTCTTCAATAAAATATTGTAATACATAAGATGTGATGTGTTGTTTGTATGCAGTGACATTACTATAAGAAACTAGGCCCCCACAGCAAAATCATTTTAGGGCTCCAAATATTAAAGTAGACATATTATGTAAAAAACAAGACTGTGCATTAAATTCTTTTAGCTATAGAAGAAATTGGCTTTAAAAAGGTGTGTTTCAAGTTATTTTATTGAATATTTCTGCAAAAAACCTACTAGTCTGGGCCCATTGGTTCCACTTGCTGCTGCCTCCTTTCCCAGGCTGTGCAAGGGGACCGGGACCGGCACTCCGCACACTGCACTGTAGAATAGGAACCAATCAGCAGCTAGATTGACCTGATATGAAATGGAAGCCTGACTTTGCTTGTATGACTGCAGAGCTGTGATTGGCTGTCCACCTCCTACTGTGCATCTGGCAGGAACTGTTAGGACATGCCCACTCTTCATTTTTATACTCAGACAGGGACTATAGCAGATCTATAGTGAACTCCAATAAAGGGGCTGTTTTAAAGATAACATTAATTATTTGCCAAAAGTGAAACCTGCACCATATAGTATACATTATTGCCTACACATTTTTTATAATTCATTTATCTTATATGTCTCATTTAATTGCCCATTTATTATTTATTTATTTATTTATTTATGAGAACAATTATGCTAAATGGAGGGAAGGACAATAGATAAGTAAAGAGAAGATACTAGAAAAGAAAGGTTGTAGAGTGGGCTGGTGGCATAAGGTTTTTCTGGTGGGTCCGTGGTACCTCAATGTGATACGGATAATAATTGAGGTTGCAATGTCCTCAGCATTTTTGACCACCATGAATTTGTGAGGAAATATTACATAGCAGAAAATAAAGGGCTGGAGTCTTCTTTCAAGTCATCAGATAATCATGTTATCATTGGCCAGGTTCGGACTGGGGTGTGTGCGTGGCCCACAAGAACTGCTACTCCAGGGGCCCCCGCCCAACCCTCAAAAGGCTGCCATCACTCGCTTGCTCTACCACTGCCAGGTTCTTTGCCACTTCGTGAACCATCCTTATACTTTACTTTTGATGGGATTAGGGAGGGTGGGCAGCAGGAGAGCAATGGGGGAGGTCACAATTAAGTCTGAATCAAGGGAGGGAAGGCAGTGGGGGAGCATTGAGGAAGTGGGGGGGCAGATCAGGTCTAGGGCAGCAGTGTGTTTTTATGTTGTCCCACCAGCCCAGTTCGACAGAGAAGGAAAGTCTTTTTGAATAGGCAAATAATGAACTTACAACTGATCTTTTGGAGCAGATATTAGCTGCCCATAAAGCTGGCCATAGACGTGCAGATATAGCCTTCATATCAGTGCCATCTTCCGACCTGCCACTAACCATTCAGATAAAATAGTAAAAGCAGCAAAGGGAACAAATCTGCCCGTGACATCGATCGTACCAAAGTTATGTCCGACAAATTCCAGCTCCCTTTGATATTGTCAGATCGGCAATGCATGCAGAGATATTATCGCTAGCCAACAGAAATCCTTTAACCTGTCCGATTGACAAAACGACCGGTCTCCATGGTACGAAAAATGTTGGGACTCTTCACACACTGTCATACAATTATATCTGCACGTCTATGGTCAACTTTAGACTTTTTTGACAGCCTACACATGGAACCACATAGAACCCCTTTTTTCCCAGTGATATTGTCCTCCTCCAGTATACAATTGCGAAACTGACGGCCAGATGTTCAGATTAGATGACCAGATGATCGTTTTAGTGATCATGAGAAACTGTTGCAGCTAACTAACTGGAAGCAGTATGTTATTATTTATACACTGGCCTGAATGTACTGCATCTTGATCTAAATCATATACACAGACAATGAAGTATTGAAGACTTTATTAGATACATGTTTTATGTCCACACATTCCTGCTAAAAGTCTGAAGTGGGGATCAGTTTCACGCATCGCAGTCACACAGTTTCTTATGAGGAACGGACATGTACAAGACTGAGAAAAGATTAACAGAGGCGCAAACTTAAAAAGATATCAGTTAATTGTATATGAAAGACTTGAATTTGTATTCATACATTGCCCCAGAACCAAAGGCACTGAACATGATCTGCATTTCTTTCCACTTTGTCTCTGTATGTAGGGTGCTATGCAGTGAGTTAAATACATGGCCACAGCATACAAAGTACCACCAGCAAGAACAACATAGTACTACATTCTGAAACCTGATTTGGCTCCTGGGTTTAACTAAGGCTGCAGCTGTTAGTGCTAAAGAGGGGTCTCCTTCACCATAAGCAAGTGGGCAATTGAGTAGGGCCATTATTGGGGTTTGATGGCACTTAGACACAGCAACAAATGAAAGTACTGATACAACTTTATGTTGTGCTGCTTCGTTATATGCTGTATGTATTTTTGAGTAGATAGATAACCCCCTGCCTATACTAAAAAGCATGGCCAGCTTCTTTTCAACAGCTGCGCACTTCACAATTCTGTTGGGCAATAATCATTTATACTTACAGATCAAAGATGGCAGAGCTTCACCATTATCTTCAACCAACATTTGTGGAGTTAGAAACCATTATAAAGTCATCTATATGATCATGCCCACGTCAAAAATATTATTTTAAAATGATGGCACCTCTGTTAATTCTTTTCCCCTTGTAAAGCATACGTTGACACAAGCACCAGATGCAGCTATCAGAAGGGCGGTGTCTATAATGGTGGCTGGTTTGCCGTTGCAAATGGAGATCAGTATCTCCATTTCTGCTTGTGATGGGAGAAAGCTAACTACTTGAAAGATACAGGCCTGTATTTTCCCTCCCAGCTTCAGTTCAAAAATCTGCACCCAGCTTTTGAATACTGTATATACATGGAAAACAAACCCTGTAGTATTTATCTAGTTTGTATTTTCCTTTACTCATAGCTGTATTATAGAATATTCCTGCTCTACATATTTGCATTCATAAATAGAAGAAACCTGCTACATTTCTTGCCTTGAAAAAATGTCTCAGCCAAAGCAATAAATATGTCAGCTTCAACTTTTGCATAAATACAAATATGAGGGTCTATGCAAACTATGGCTTCACATCTCAAATGACAAGTTAGGGCAAAATTAAAAAAAAAAGATAAGTACTACTTATATAAGTGCCATGTTTCCTTTAAAAACTATATTTAAAATACACTCTTGATATCTGACAACTGTAACAGTTACAAAAATATATAGAAATGCACATAGCACTGATTTTGGTTTTGTAGAAGAAAGCTTAGAACACGGTTTATGGGGGTAATGTAATAACAGGCACAAATTTTACCTACAAGGTCTAGTAACTCATAACAACCATGCAGATGTTAACTGTCCATCAATGTAGTTGCCATGGGTTCCTATAACTGAAGTACCTGTTACTACATCACACCTCCTGTGTGTTCTTTTGCTCTTGATACTCCTATGAAGCCTTTGTGAATTAACTTGTATCTTAACTATAGTTTTCTAATAGGATTTAAGTGCAGATGACATTTATCAGGACTTCCTTAAAAATAGAGGCCTTAATCTTCTTGTATTTTCCTATTCTAACCACATTATTGCATTTATACGCTTTCATTATTTTAGAAAGGAGAAACAAACACAGTAGGGTGTCAAAGGACAGCGTCATCAATAGTTGTCAGTATTGATGGCATTAATAATGCAGGATAGTGATATTCATTTCAAACTCTTATTAGTGTTGTCCCTCAAAATCACAGTTTTATCCCATAAGTGTCAAAGATGCTCTTGGGAGATATCCCATGAGTGTCTATGTGAACCATTTTATTTTTTTCCCATGAGTTGTTAAGGTTTGGGGAGATAGATTTTACTTTTGATGGTCTGCCTCAAATCTTTACCAATGGGAGGAAATTTTTCATGGTTAAAAATTATACAGGCATATGTAATAGATAGGACTATGTTTTAAAAAGATGTGCCAAGGATTTATTGGCACAGTGGAATGTAACAATTTGAACAATTTGGAAGTATCAAGAATTTCCTATTATTGAGCTTAGTCCTCCTTCCTCAACAAACCCCAATTTAGCAGAACCCACAAAGTTTGTTAATCAAATGATCTCTCCTTTAATTTTTTCTTTTTATTTGGTTTAATTCGTTTGGGTGTGGCTTCAATCTAGCTTCCACTATCATTGTGTTCTACCTGCAGATATAGAGGGCCCAACTTACCACATTTATTCTTGGAGTCTCCATAAATTGTTCCCATTAATCTAAAATACGGATAGAATGATTCATGGTGGAAGTAGCTGACATATCCAAGAATTGATTAATATTCTGGTGATAAACATTATGTGATTACTGAAACTCTTATGCTCCACAATATTTTTGGCACAGCTAAATTATTTTTGCTGTCAACTCTAAGCCACATAGATGCTTTTTGGCACCCAAAATGGAGTGTGGTGGTTTGAAGAGGAAATCACTGAATACATCAAATGTAAAGGATGCAGATGCGCTATGTGGCTAGGCAGTGTATTAGTGATTGGGGCACTGAAGAAGGATGATGACTGGGATTCAAACAAAGACATTTACAGAGATAATTGGCTTACAAAGTAGAGGTACATTTCACAAAGATTAGAGAGACAGTTATAAGAGATTCCCCTGTACAACCCAAAGAAGTCGGTGCTGAATGGAGCAAAGTAAAATGACCTACTATAGCTGTATTAAATACAGTGTATTACTAGTGGTGAGTAATAACAATCTGATTAAAATGTCATCATTATGGCAGCAGCCAGCAATCCCTTGTCTGTTTTCAGATCCACCCCATCCCAGATATCTGTGTGACTGCATGTGATGAATAGGTGACGATTCTGCGGCATGCGGCAGCCTTTGGAGAAACTGTACATTCTGATCCTTGTTCGGACCTCCCTACTTGAACTTCCCTTGAAAATTTCAAACGTTATTTTTTCCGAGCCAGAAACACAACGCCTACGATTACTGCAAGGGCAGCCACTGTCACACCGGCAGCTACCAGCAGAGGCTTCAGGCCTTCAAACCCGGAGCCTTCACCAGTGCCATTAGAGGTATCCTGCTCTTCTGCGCTCCCCTTGTCTGAAGTCGCTGGTGTCTCCTGAGGTTCAGCAGCAGCTGACTTTGTGCCATCTTGAGTGGCTGGAACACTCTCTGCCGTTGTTTTCTTTGTTGTGAGATTATGTTGCTCTTTGGTTGAACTATCTTTCTTCTCTGCTGCTGGGCTGCTCTTCTCAGTTTTAGAGACCTTAGAGCTGGTAGATCTAGATTTGGCCTCCATTTTTGAACTCTCTCGAGTCCCTTTTAGCAAAGTCAGTCAGAATATTTTTTCTTATGTTGTAATATTATATTCACAATAGGTTGTCCAAAATAATCTGTTATTGAAAATAAATAATAACATTAAGTGCATTTCACTGTGTTGCAGATTATTATTGAAACCAAAACATACTTTATTTTCTGCTAGAATATCTGGTGCATTACTTCAGTTCTTAGCTTACTGTGAGCACACTTCTTCTTTCCTGCTTATTTGAATTTATAAATTAAAGTAGGGAGCTAATCTAAACCTGTCCCAGATATTATGCCCCACTATCTTTTACTGTGAGGATTATCTCACCCTATGGCTGATATTGTTCTACCCATCTTTCATCTAAACCTGCCTTTGATACTATGATCTCATCGTCAACTCTCAGGATTATATAAGACTAACCCTAGTTGCCTTCTTTTACATTGTTTCAAGAGTCAGAACTGGCAGTGCAAGGAATAGAAAGGCGACAAATACTGCTTTCAGGGGCAATAAGTTGCAAAGACATTGACAATTTTCAATACTTTACAGCAGGTAATCTAAAACTGCCCCTGTTATTAGAATCCTATCACTATCTCTGCATTATTAACGACTTGCCTGTCCCTGGTATTGCTGATTGCTGAGAAATCTAGAACATGTGAGCCTGCACTTGACCATCATTCACAAGGTCATGCTGTGCTAGATATAAATAAACCATCGGTTTTAATTTGTGGAATCCTCTTCTATCAAAGACTTCCGACAGCTGCTTACAACTTTATTGATGCTTTTTATGTGCCACTTTAACCAAACTCCCAGTGAGTGCTTCAGTGCTCTGCCATTCACTATCCCTTGGGTCTCATTAAGGCTTTTACCATTGCTGTAATATTATACATAAGCATTCTGTATTGTTACTATCAAGACTTATCCATTACAATTAGGGATGCACCGAATCCACTATTTTGGATTCGGACGAACCCCCGAATCCTTCCCAAAAGATTTGGCCGAATACCGAACCGAATCCGAACCCTAATTTGCATATGCAAATTATGGGTGGGAAGGGGAAAACATTTTTTACTTCCTTGTTTTGTGCCAAAAAGTCACGTGATTTAGCTCCCTGGCCCTAATTTGCATATGCAAATTAGGATTCGGATTCGGTTCGGCCAGGCAGAAGGATTCGGCCGAATCCGAATTTTGCTGATAAAGGCCGAATCCTGGCCGAATCCCGAACCGAATCCTGGATTCGGTGCATCCCTAATTACAATTAAAAACATAGTGGGTGCCAATTTTCCTCTGCAGGATGGACTTCATGCATGAGAGTATAGTGTATATAGGAGTGCAAATGGCCATTCTCCAAAGTTCTCCTGCCCTACCACTGCTTCAACCCATCCCTTGGAACTATGGCTGATACACCAATAACATATATGCTCTCTGTCTGCACCCATTTAATTAGTTAAATAGGCCTTGACCAAAGGTTGGAAATGAACAAACCCTGGCAAAATGTTTGACCTTCAAGGTGATTGAACTGAATAAGACTGTCACTGGGACTGAAATATGTAAGTCCTTGATAGAGAGTGGTCAAGGAGTACTTGTGGATTACTAAATTGACTATAGGAAAACATTGATATCAGAAGAGGGTATTGTTATGCCATTGCCATTCGCTGTTTTTTTGTTCTCCAGGTCTCAGTTCTGAAGAAGGTTGGGTCGAGAAGAGTTTAGGTTAATGGCACATGGGAGATGGTGCATATCACTTATAAATGCACACAAATGCATTTACGACTGATGGGCAAGGCAGGAGAAGACTTGGGTCACCATCACATTGAAGGGGGTAAAATGTCATAGACAGTCACTGTTTGGTTCTCTGTGTTCTGCAGACCTGGTCATCATTAGTTGTGAATTATGTCTTTGAAAGAGTGAATTGGCTTATACATAAAAAAAAACATTGGCTCCCTTTGTGTGAGAAAATTCTGCTGGAGCTATGGTGTCAGGAAATGGTTTTTTGCTTTCTCATTCTATGTCAGTGTACCATCAAATAAATGTCCTAAAATTGGGTACCATATAACTATACTATTTGTAAAATAAAGCTTTTAAGGTTGCAGGTTAAGGTTTAAAGTAAAATAATTATTTTAAAATTACAGGCATTGGGTGATACAAGTTTTGTATTTACACCCTACATCCATTTTTAATATGTTAATTTAAATCACATTTGTTTATCTATAGTGAGTTTGCTCATGCACAGGGCAGATCTATTCTGCCCAGGCCTCAAGGATCTGAACAGACCGCATCTGAGAAATAACCTCAGTTATCAGGGAAGAAGACCAAGCTCGCATCCACTTCACCACAATGGTTATAAACAGGAAATGTATTTAAATCTAAACCGACTCAACTCAAGTCCTGTTGGACATACCAGTAAGGATGAAGCAGTGGGCTAGGTATTTAGGAATAACCTTTCCCAGAACAGTCAAATAGAGGTAGGTATCTGTTTCAGCTACACCGTTATATATGACTAAATAATATAACTCACTGAATAGGCAGGATCTTTCATTTAAATCATTTACTGCCTTTCACATTACTCTTGAATTTATTATGCCTTTGCATTATGGACCCTCAGTTTGTGGACTTCCAGCTGTTGCTGAACTACACATCTCACCTTGGGAATGAATAAAAACCTGTAACCTTATCATCAAATGAATAATGTTAACAAATGCATCACAGTGGTTATAAAAATAACATTATGCAGTAAAACAGACAGTCTGAACAGCATGTCAGCCCACAAGGTCAAGGAGCAGGTCATAAATTGGATTTTTCATCAGTAACATTAAAAACTGCCTTAAATGATTATGGAGAACTAAGCATTTGTTGCATGTAGGAGGGTGGATAAATAATATAAATTCCACTGAATGAAATATCCTATAACTTCTTTGTATACTATCAGCATGTCTGGAACTTTATCTTCACGACAGGGAAGTCTACAGAATATTACAACAATTCACAAGTTTTGCCCAATAGCAGGTCACTGCACTTTTATTAATGTCTGAGCCTGAGCATTTACCAGCACACAGTACTATAGAGATAGTAAAGGACAAGTTAAAAAAAAATCTCTACAACCCTTGAATGGCTGTATGGTAGATATGTTTATACAGAATAATAGCCAGATCCATTTCAAAAGTCATCTTCAGCTCACTGCAGCTACCTGATATCAGTCAATGCTTTTGTTAGCTGGTATAACAAGGGTCTACAGGGAATGGCCTGGCATTGAAAGTGTTAAATGCATAGACATGTGTATGCTGCAGTCACTGCAGTAAGTCACCTTTGCCAATGCCCTTCCTCCAGTCCTGTATAAATACCCAAATTAAATGGCATTAGATATTGCAGGGATTTGTGTGATTTGCCTTGATAAATGATATCATCATATGCTCTGTGATGGAATTCTATGATATACTAGGTTATACCTGTATTACTATTAGCCACGGATCACTGGTGTATTTTTAGTGTGGGTGAGGATGGAAAAACATCACACAACATTTGTCTAGAAGAAGGTATTATTTTCTAAATTAAAAAAAATGGACAACTGATGAAAGTGTGTGTATGTTACACAGGTAATAATTTCGATTAGGTAATGTAGTTCATTAAACTACAATTAACGGCACAATATTGCCACTCTAATGGACTATGGGTGGTACAGCCATAGTATTTTACACTGTAGGAATACAGAAAAACAGACTATGCTGAAGCAATAAATGCAATGCTAATGCTATACGTTTTTACTGTTATTCTTATATATATATATATATATATGTATAAAGCTGATATTGATACATTACCTCTTCGCTCCTTCCGCCTTGCAGCTCAGAGGATGCTCTGCAGGGACCAACCTGGGAGTTTCCCACAATGCATCACTCCCTGCTGCAGGGAAGAGTGGGGGCAAAGGAATGAGTGGCCAGTCAGAAACAGCCTGGAATGTACCATTGTACTGTCTTGAGAAGGGGGCTTTCAAAAATGCGTGCCTTGCTTTAAAAGCAATAGAATGGCAAACACTGTGGGGAATGGTGGCTTTTACATTTGTTTTAAAAAGAAATCAAAGTACTGGGAATAAATGAATAACGCTCATCCCTACAGCGTGTGCATGACCTTGCAGGACTGCAAGGATAAAGAAAAGGATGACTCAGTATTGATGATGTCACCGTACGTAACAGTTTCCAAGGCAACGGTTGCCTAGCACTAGAACCTACTAGGCCTGAACATACCAGCACAGCCTCAGCAGAGTATTCATAGTACAGACGTAAATAGAAAGAGACTAATTAAATCCAAATCACCAGGAAAGTAATAATCCAGTCCTGCTATCGTGATCCCTATTTACAGCATTATTACGCTTTTCTTATGTTTAATTAAGGACCCGGTGCTATGAATCTCAGCTCGTGTTGCCACCTCCTCTGGAAAACCTTTTTATTATTATCCTTTATTTATATATATAGAAGTATGTCTACATTTGTATGCTTACAATATGCTTCATATTATCAGCAGGCAGGCCCAGATTTGTGGAAAGGCCACCTAGGCCCAGGCCTAGGGTTGCAGGATTTTAGGGGTGACGGCATGCTGTCCAGCCATACCCACATTGGTCCAGAAACACTGGGGAGATAAGATTTTTTAAGTTTTTTACATTTCCCATGCGCCAATCCCCATTGCTCTGGTCCTGATGATGAAAATTTGCCAATAAAGGGCAGATTATGGGGGCAACAAATGGCAGTGGGCCTAGGGGCGTCTGCTATGTACCTGAAGTAAGGGTTATTGGCCGAAACCAAGCCTTAATGAACCAAATCTGAATCCTTATTATCATGTGACTTTTGGCACATTAACAAGGAAGTATAAAAATTCTTAACTATGTGCACAGTGCACAATTCTCTTTAATCCTTCCCATCCTAACTTGCATATGCAAATTAGGGTTCGGATTTGGTTTGGGATTCGGTCAAATCTTTCAGAAAGGATTTCAGGATTCGCCCAAATCCCAAAATAGTGGATTCAATGCATTTAGGGTTGCCACCTGTCCGGTTTTGACCCCAACAGTCGTTTTTTTTTTTTAAGGTCTGCCTGGGTCAAAACTACCTGCCTGCAGGACTGGACTGAGAATCAAAATAGGCCCTGGCATTTCAGGTACACAGAGGCCCAATCAGCCCATATAGAGGCCCAAACAGCCCCCACCAGCCCACTAAATACTGACTTTCTATGGGACCTTATAGCAGCCCATCTGGCATTTGCCCTAACCCACATATTGCCAGTCCGGGCCTGCCTGCCTGGTTTTCCAAATTAGGGAAACTGTACAGGATTCCCTGTGAGTGACGTGGCAATTGGCCAATCAGTGATTGCCATGTCAGCCCCACCCCTGATAGATCATCCGCCCCTTATACATCATGGCCCCGCCCCCACAACATCACTGTCTCACCCCCAGTCTGGTGAAAACCGGCAGAAAGGTGGCAACCCTAGATGCATTCCTAGTTGTAAGTCAACCTGAGAACCAAGCAAAGCTAGCAGCTGCCCTTCTTCATCAATGTTAACCTATATTTCTTATTAAAGGAACAGTAACACCAAAAAATGTAAGTGTTTTAAAATAATGAAAATATTATGAATTGTTGACCTGCACTGGTAAAACTGATCTGTTTGCTTTAGAAACACTACTGTGGTGTTTATACAAATGGCCTGCAGGTGTCACTGTGCATACACAGGACTTTCTGTACAGCTTGAAAGTGAAAATAAGAATTGTCTGCATGAACCTGCTAATAAAGCACTGTTATACTTTCATCATCCTTGGCTACCAAACACAACAACTACTATAGTTCATATAAACAAGCTGCTGAACAGCAATGGCGGAAATTGAAAAAAGGCTATATGGCACAGGATAAGTAATGGATAACAGAAAACATTATGTTTTACAGAGCTTATCTGCTATCTGCTGTGTAACTTGAGCCTTTTCTCCTTTGAATGGCTACCCCATTGCTACACAGCAGCTTATTTATATAAACAATAGTAGTGTTTCTGAATCAAACACAGCAGTTTTACTTATGCAGGGCAACACTGCATTTTATTTTTGTTCCTTTAAAACAATTTTATTTTTTGATGTTACTGGTCCGTTAATAATGTAGACATAAATCCTTTATCAGCATCACCTGCTTTTCTGGGCTCAGGCCTATTCAGGTGCAGTAAACACCAAAATCAGGTTGGTGTAGGTGCCACCATGTTTGGGTGTTATATCTGCAACCGCTTCATAAATAAATAAGTCCTGTGTGTTTTGGAGATAAGTTGGGGTATCTGACAAAGCCAATCAGATATTGGCCAGGAATCTCAATATTTTGGCCACATAAATGTGCCAATATGATGCATGGGGCAATGGCACATGGTAAGATTTTTGTTTAAATTTGTGTTACCACAGGCTACAAAACACCCAAAAATGCTGTCCCCATTGCTAACATTAAGTAAATTACTCATGAAGAGATGCAGGGGTGAAATGAGTTTGCCAGTAGGTTGTTGACACCACGGTCTGGGCCACCCTGTTCCCCAGGTTTCTGTCCATTGGATAGATGTGAAGGGGTGAAACTCCTACATCCAAATAGCAGCCAAATGCAAATTTCTTCCCATGTACCTCCAGATCTCTAGCTGGGTCACACAAACCAGAAGATCTCTTTAGCCTAAAGTGTGGTTCAGGCCCAGATTTGTGTGAAGGCAACACAGGCTCGGGCGGCATGCAGCCCAGTCATTTTCTAAATTGTTTTTAAAATATGGAATATTTCAGTAAAATTCTAAACATAATATTTATGCAAACCAACCATGCAATTTAGGTTCCAAAGGGGCCACGCTCCCCTCCCATTTCTAATTAAGTGTAAGTGCAATCTTAACCATGAAGAATCTATGTAGTGGCCAACTTTCATATTCCATACATCCAAAAATAATGTGGGCATTTGCTCCTTATACTGAAGTACTGTGACAGAAATCAGTTTATTGTAGGGGTAACATATTAACATTATATAACATCAATAAAAAGCATATACTTACTTGTAGTAAGAACTGTCAGAAACCCATTGCATGTTTCATATAAGCATTAATGTGTATTTATTTACCTTTAGGTCTGGACTGAGAATTAAAATAGGCCCTGGCATTTCAGGTACACAGAGGCCCAATCAGCCCAGAGAGGCCCAATCAGTCCCAACCAGCCCACTAAATATTGACTTTCTATGGGACCTTAGCATTTAGGAAATTATCTTTAGAGACTCACTCTATAATTTTACTGCTGCATTGTACTTATTACAGGAGGAAAATACCTATACGGGTATTGGAATTGTTTTCCAGAATGCTCAGGACCTTGGGTTTTCCTAATAACGGATCTTTTCGTAACCTGGATCTTCATACCTTAGCTGTAATAGAAGATCATTTAAAGGAACAGTAACAGTATTTTATTTTTAATTTGTTTCTTTAACAAAAAAAAAAAAAACATTGACATAGTTTAAACTTTATATTTGCTAAGTTTTTATTAAGAAATTACTAACCGATTGTCTGCATGCACTTCACTTCTGAAATTGCAATATGGCGACGATCCATCATACGGCACTCAATTTCCCTTCCCTGCCTTCAATAGGAGATAGACAGGGAGGAAAAATGGATCGCCACCATATCGCCATTTCTGAAGAGGAGCGCATGCAGAGAAGTAATTTCAGTAAGTAATTTCTTAATAAAAACTTAGCGAACTTATAGTTCAAACTGTTTATAACTTTTTCATTATAAAAAAATGAATTAAAAAAAAAAATGCTGTTACTGGCTGGGTTTGCCTCCAATAATTGATTCATTATATCTTAGCTAGGATCAAGTATTATTAACATGTATTTCTATAGCGCCAACTTATTTCGTAGCGCTGTAAGTACAAGCTACTGTTTTATTATTACACAGAAAAAGGAAGTCATTTTTTTAAAAGTTGGATTATTTGATTATAATGGAGTCTATGGGAGACTGCCTTTCCATAATTCAGAGCTTTCTGGATAACGGGTTTCCGTATAAGGGATCCCATAACGAGTTTTATTGGATCTCTCTGTACAGGATATGGTCAAACCTATGGCTTGTTCAGGCTACATCTGTAGCTTTGCAAAGGCATTAATGTTTCTATGGCAGGCCATGAACCAGTGATATGAAATCCCACCAACTACTACACCACTAAGAGATTTATAACACTCAGCAGGTGCTTAGAGAGGTAACTGGCTGCAATACAATTAGGGTTGCCACCTGGCCGGTATTTTACCGGCCTGGCCGGTATTTTTGATGGTTGATCCCAATGTTATTAATAGGAAAAAAAGATAAATATATAGGAAGGCCAGTTTTTTTTTCAAGAAAAGGTGGCAACCCTAAATACAATGGAGGTGCAAAGGCTGAAACTGCTTTCAGAAAGAACCCACAAAGTGATGGCCTTAGCTATACAAATAACAAGAACATTTTTGGAAAACCCCACACGCCACATATTTCTCAACTACTCCCTCAACCAAAACAATTCCATTCATGTCAGTTACAATAACCCATGTGAATTAGGGGGAGAAATGAGTATTTGTAAAGAAGGCGGCAGTATTTAAAAGGGGAAATACTGTATGTATGGGGGGCCTGGAACACAGTACCACATTGGTTTATCTACGGTTCTGAGGTTACTCTTGTAAGAAAAGAAAGAACATAGAAGTCTGTGAGAGTAAGTGGAAATACTGTAAGAATACTTCCCAAGTCTGTTTTACAAACTGCACAGAAACTGATACAACAATATTTCAGATTTATTATACATGACAATACATCAACCTGTTTTACAATCAATTTTTCTGTAAAACTCTCAAAATAAAAAGATTTTTGTATTTTATTTTTAAAGCAGCATTTATAATGACATTTCATTGTCTGCGTAAGTACAGTACTTTCCACAACATGATTACACGTCAGATGTCCACATAAGTAAACAAATCACTTTGCAAAAAATAAAGAAGAATTCATCGACAACAAAACATAAAAACACAGGTGCAACACTTTAAGAGTAAAACGCAACCATAAGTGCCAGGTTCTTGTCTTGGGGCCGGAATGCTCTAGTGCAGCAAATGTTTCATTAGAAGCAATGAAAAGTGCATAGCCACAGCCTGTGTAGGTATTAGGAAGTCACAGTGCTGCCTGGGGCTCCATTATGTTTATAAAGCAGGTCTACCCAACCTATGGAACTCCAGCCGCTTTTGTACAAAAACCCCAAGCAGTCCAATATCAGTTAAAGACATGATAGATAGCTTCTGTAAAAAGTGTTCTTGGAACCACTTGTGCATTGCTGCATACACTTTTAACTGACATCATGGTAGCCCCATAGAGTCTTTATACTTTCCCTTCTGCTTTTACCTGCTGTTCTCTAGGGCTTGGGTGGTCATCCCAGTCCTCTAAAGGTGTCTCTGCTAGGTAGGTGTCTCTGCTAGGTAGGTGTCTCTGCATAATTCCACCATTCGCTGTTTGTTTCACTTTGTGCTGATCTAATGTGCTTTGCGGGTAGAGTTTATGCAGTGACAACACAGGTTTGAGGAAATAATGATAAACACAGTTAAACTGTTTAACATTCTGACTCACAGATGGCAGTGCCAAAAGCAGCTATATCACAATAGGATGACGATTCCACTGAATAGCAGCCCCCTGCCCATAGGCGTAGGTCACTTTGTGCCGGTTATTGACATATTAATGTACCATTACTGTACTGGTGGGAGGCTGCAGAAGTGGATTTTAGTAAGTAAAATTTGCCATACACTATAAGATCCGCTCGTTGGATCTTTCCCATTATGCCCACTAACGGCAGGGCTATATCGGTGTAATCCGAACATTCGGCCCTAGGGCAGAACAATTGTATTACAATCAGGAACAATGGGCTCCGACGGGTCGTTCGCTAGAAAAATAAAACCTTCCCGATCAATATCGTGGCCAGATATCGATTAGGAAGACCGTCGGGAGCCCCCCCCCATACATGTTCAAAAAAGCTGCAGAATTGGTTTAAAGGGCCGATATCGGCAGCTTTATCTACCATGTATGGCCACCTTTACTGTTGCCAACAACACCAGACAAGTTCAGGCTATCAGGGGCGGATGTGCTTTTCAGATCTGTAGAACCACAAAATGGACATTGGCTTCATTAGATGTTATTATGTCATATATCCTTACTCTAAGACCTTATACTGATCCTTAATCCATAATACCTTACCGATTAGTTCTGGCCATACACAAATTGGCCTATTACTAGAATCCCTTCTTATTTAGGGATGTCTAAAACTATTAGGCTAATCATTAGTGTGTGTATATCAAAGCCTCAGATTAGAGCAACACAAGTACTGTGGCCCTACACACTTTTGGATGACCATTGAGAAGTATTATGAAACTGATGAGCTTATATACCTGTTTTGTTGAGTTGTCTGTATATTTTGTTGGGATGGCATAACTGGATGGCAATGAAGGCAAAACTCACCTAGCAGTACGGAATGCCCCATACAGTGTTATTTTTTAAATGGTTTTCTTACCCTTACATTAAGCTCATCTTTTACACAGCAAATGTCTAAATTATCTTTTTTTTTCTAGCACAGTACTTTCTGCCTGCATTTCAGAATACACCCAGGGCATGCTTAATTCATTTAGTTAGAATTTCGTTCAAGCCTCCCGATGCAGTGTCTTTTACTTGTTTTGAACTTGGCACCCCTGCAGTTTATCTCTTACGTAGCATTATATTTTATTATTCTAAGCGATAAAACATTTATATAACAAACAATAGGCATGTGCGTCAATAATTATCCTAACCTCTCCTCGACATGATTGGTCCATTGGTTCTCAAATAAATTCTGCAAGTCAGTTTTGATGACATTGTTTCAATATTTCTTTGGTTCTTTTTTTTAACATGATGGAGACTACAGTTATTGGTGCAGAAGAATTAAACAAGATTATAAGGATTAGAGTGGGAAAACAATTCTGTATCTACAAATTCTTCAGCAGCTTTCTGGTACAAATCAGAAACATCCCCAGATAACTTTGGATATTTTAGGTTTTCCGACTATACAATGCATTCAAAGTTTCAGTCCCCTGACCTCCTCCCTACTTATTCATTATGTTCTCTCCCTTCAGGCCAACCCCTTCCATGTGTTTGTGACCATGCACATGTGCACTGGCACTAATGTGGCTAAGGGACAGCCAGAAATGCAAAACAGGGACATTCAATAGCAAAAGTGCAATGAGGTGCCACACAGACTGAATTAAATAGAAATAGAAAATACAGAATAATGTACATGAATGCATTAAATGAGGTGGGTACATTTGCAACAATGGTTGCATGATTGTTCTCAAATTAGGCCAACATGGACTCATGATATTTAGTGCTGCCTGAACACTGGAAATTATGTGGCACAAAAATGTTCACTTGTTACATCATCTGGGACAAAAAAAATCAGAACTCAACACAAAAATATGGTGGGTGCAGAGCTTAAACTTGCCATTCGACCAGTTTCTGTAGCTTTTTTGTCTTCAAAATGATCCTGGGTATTTTGTGACATTTCTATATTTTCTGTGGCTGAAGAGAATACACAGTAAAGAGTAGGCCATATGTAGGGACCCACAGGGGTTAATCTGTCCCCATGGCTTTAAGGCCCTACACTTTTTCCTTCTCCCTAGTTACTAGGCAGAAGTCTATGTATCTAATTCCTATTTGCATATCCCCTGCTATTGGCCGGGTGGCGCTGTGACCACATCCTGCCTCAACCTTGTATAGTGCTGGGAAAGGAGTGGCAGCTTCTTCTTTACATGTGTGCAATGAGCCTGGACATGGGTCCAGTAAAGTCGGAGACCAGGCAACCCCGTGAATGAGGTTTAGCTATAGTACGGCAGACTTCTAATAGTCTCTCTCTAGGAAAGAACGGTAGATAGGTTAAAGAGAAAGAGCAGCTAAAGCTCCAATGAGGATTTGCAGGAGGGAGTAGCTTCCCAGAGGCTTTTTAAATGCCTGAGTGCAGGGACCTCAGTGAAGAGGGACTGTAAGGTAGAGGCGGCTTCCTGACAACTTCCTGGAGGGAATGGTTGTACTGAGTTACTGCAAATGCCTAATGGAGTCTGTTCCTCAGCCGTGTTACCTATTACCTGATTTGACTGTATGTCATGTGCCAAACCTCATTTGTGTACATGAGTATGTAAGCGGGGATATTGTCTTCGGACTAATAAACAGTTCTTTGTTTGCATCATAAGAACCTCCTGGCGCCCAATCATTTTTTTGGATGCACAGTAGTCTGAGTGTTGTAGTTGCCATACACCTTAGAGGGAATGTTTCTACTTAGCAAAGGCCCTAGGCTGAAGTGTGAGTCCAATGTAACACATGCTCCTATCACTAGCTGGACATTAACTTTTTGTGGTCTGCTTAGCCCAAATTAGCGTTACACATATATAGGCTAATAATGTCTGCATCTCCTGATCACCTTGAATGCCCAAGGCCCAACTGATGACCTTTCTGATTGATATCTCGTTGGGCTTCAACAGGATATCAATTGCTGTTCCATAGATGCATTACTACTCAACAAGTATGGACAGGCTCCTAATGCAATCCAAACACAATTGGGGCTAATTTGCTCCTGGGCAATAACTTATAGCAACCAATTACTAATTCGTTTTCCATCCACCTGCAATTCGAGCACTGAAAGCAATCACCTGATAGGATGCCATGGATTACTGCCCAGGTTAAATTTGCTCAGTGTTTATAAATGACCCCCATTGTCTTTAAACCAAACAACTGGATGAGCCTTTTTTACCACCACTTTGGTAGCTAAATCTAGCAAGGATGACCCATTAGCCTGTATGGCAAATTTAACAGATTTGCTATAAACTTGTTTTTTTAACCCACTTGCACATCTACCCTTTGTTATTCCCAATAAACCTTCATTGAATTCATCTTGTTAACAAATTAACTTTGGTCACTCTTCAGCAAACCAAACCGACTGATATATTGAGTTGGCATAGTCAAAATGCCACCCTCCAACTGTCATTGTGCTAGAACTTCCAGCCTAGACATCTGAAAAGCGACAGATGGAACAACCCGAAAACATAGGTCAAGAATAAAACCGTCACTAAACATTATATTAAACAAATATACGAGGGCTGATTTAATAACATAGGTGCTAAATTGCACCAGTTCAGATCTATGCTTTGCCATAACAACCAATCAGAGCTATGCACTCATTTTCTAACTTGTAGTAGAAGTTAATTTCTGATTGGTTGCTACTAGCATTTATACAATTTAGCACCTATGTTTGTAAATGAGCTGTACAGCTGCTTGCACATTTCACACAATGAACAGTCACATTCATAAGAGATTAGAAATTCACATATATATAAATCTTTCCATTTGTTAACCATTTTACTGCTGCATGGACCTGTAACACTCTGCTTCCATATTCTGCTTCAATGCACTTGAGAAATACATAAATAGCAATCAGTATTTACTTTACCGGACACACAAGTTTTCAACATATAAAACATTCACCTTCACATTCATTTGGTCTCAACATCACTAACATTTATCACTATTAAAACAAATCACCAAATAGTCTAAAAACGAGTACTCTGTTTCTAGTATTACATTGACCCCTTTCGTAAGTGCTGATATCAGAGTAGCTGAGGGCGTTATTAATATGTAGTTTTTTAATAAATCTTCTAATCAACCCTAAAACTGTGCAAAATTTGCTTGCTTTGTAGCCATATTCCTGTTAATGATACAGGTCTGGCACATAGAAGGACAGGTCTAATTCATTTCCAGATTTACCGCTAGACAGCAACAGCATTTTCATGAGTAAATGAACTAGTGATATTTTCCAAATAAAATTTGCTCCATAATGTTAAAAGCTGCAACAGTTAAAATGTCTGGCCCATCATGGATTCACATAGGTTCTGTGTGTATTTATAAATAAATAAAGGGCAATTGCTAAGCTTAGGGGTTGTTGCAAATTATCAAGCAGAAAATGAGGTTCGTCTGTAATATAAGCTGATGCTACAGGGCTGATTATTAAATTCTGATGCTAACTGTACTGGTTTCTGTGCTACCATGTAGTAATTATCTGTATTAATTATTAATCAGCCTTATATTGTGACATTTCTATTCTATGTGTACTGTATATTGTGAGTGGGTCCCTAAGCTCAGTAAGTGACAGCAGCACAGAGCATGTGAATCAGTGAATCAGCAGAAAAGAAGATGGGGAGCTACTGGGGCATCTACTGGGGAGACACAGATCTTTACTGCTAAAGGGCTGTGGTTGCCTTGGGCTGGTACAGAAAGCCAAAACATAATGTACAACATTTCTACCCTACTTCTTTAGTTAAGCTTTACTTCTCCTATAAATGATGGCTCAAACCATAATATGAAAATAAACAGGCTTGCTGTGTTCTTTTGCATGCCTTATATTTCATCTGGGCAGAAAATGTCTTACTTTCTGCAGCGCAAACTACATGGGAACTTTTTAATGCAAAGCCACAAGGGGATATTCTCATGTTTTGGGTACTGGGGTACCAAAGACCTGAAATGGGGCCTGTCAGTGGGAAACAGGGACTAATGCCAACCTTTCCGGAGTTCAGCTGAAAGATGAAGGTGGGATTTCTAATGCTGCCATAGCTGGAATGGTTAAAGTTTGCTGCATTGGTATGCCTGCCTCAGACCTCAGCCAAATCTCTCCCAACCTATCCCCATTATTACCATGTGCTACAGCTAAACTGCTGCAAAGGTCCAGTTAATAGCAAATTTTATTATAGCTTAGGTTTCCTATCCAAATTACATCACTGCTATTCATGGCACTTACCCACCCAGTTGACTGTCCCTGAAACTTATCCCAATCATCACTACTGTCAGCACCACTTTGGCAAATGTAAGATAAAGATTTAGGAATTTTCACTGTCCAGTGGAGTTCACAGGAGCCATCTTCTTCCCTTTGGTAATCTTTGGGTCTTCTTCTGGTGCTTTGGCAATTTCCGTGGCTTCGGTGCATGCACAGTATTTCAGGACCAGAAGATTGCGGCAACTATGAATGCTCCACGCTCTTCTCGAAGAATGCAGAAGAGAAGAAGATGGTGCCGTGAACTCCGATGACCTGAATCTGCACTGAGGGTAAGTAAAGAGGTAGGGGCATTTACCTGGGGTAACGCCTAGGCTGGGGGGAGCAGGGATTATGTAGGGCAGGGTTTTTTTTTTATAATTAAAGGTTTGGTTCTCCTTTAAAGGGAGTCTGTACCCTACTTACAAGTTTCTTAAACAGTAACATGAGGGTATAGCATTACGTAGCCAGAATATTCCATGAACAGCTATTTTCTTTTCTGCATATGAATGTAAGATATCATGTTACAAGGCTCTTCTGAAGTTTTCTCTTAAAAATATCACCATTATCTAGTGAAAATAAATACATAATTACAATCCATTAAGAAGGCCTGAGTCAATGTTAGCAATATTGTAGCCTTTGTTGTTTTTACTGTATATAGGTACAAATTTATAGCTTTGCAGATATTTTCTGCACACACTAGGGGTCACCTAAAATGCAAGCCACAATTGGCCATACTATTGCATTTTGTCCATTGTGTCCTGCAAGTAACCACAGGCCTATGTGCTCATTATAAGAGCATAGAGTACTGCAGCTTGTGCACTGGATATCGTGCTGACTGAGGGGAGGGCAGGAGTATGCACTCCATATCTGTGCAAGTTAGGGAGCATCAGGAGGCACCGGCATTGGGGTGCTACACTTAAACGATCCCAGAGGCCCCATAATTAAAATAATAAAACAATAACTAAACCCTGTATTAAATAAACATATCTGATTGGTTACTGGTCTCAGCCTGTGTATTGTATGTAACTGCCAATGCCAACATCTGTCTTACATTGGACATTATTCTGTTATCAGACAAAAGCATATGCAAGGGCAATTCTGTGCAACCAGAGTCCTTCTGATTTGCCTCTAACATAGAGGCAGATGGTAGAAATCTTTAGAGATCTGAGGGCACACACAATTAGTGCTCAAGACAAAGCAGGACTGGAGCCAAATTCATTATCACACATTCTCAAAGGGCCAATGTTAAAAATCTAATATTTTGGGACCTGGAATTTTTTATAGTAAAATGTTGATGCCAGCATCAAACTGATCGTTAGAGCCTACCCTGTAATTAAAGCATATTGCTAGCCCATGCAGCAAGAAAATGGTTACCAAATGCCGATTATACCTAATAGAAAGATTGCTATCTTTTGTCAGACCCACCATCAATACCCCTATTCGCTATCTTTTGTTAGACCCATCAACAATACCCCTTTTTGCAAAGTAGAGGGGTAAAGTTGTCTGAAGCCCTCAAACAATAACAGGGGTTATTGTTTCTTAACAAGATGGGGTTCCTCTGTTGACCACAGAAAAAGATGTCATTTGATTGGTTGAGGAGTTCTGCAGCACATCAAGACAACTGTGGACCATACCACTGTACTGAGAATTGGGGTTTGATGGGCCTGATTGGCTTATAGAACAACCTGTCATTAATATGGAGAGACAGGAATGTCCCATTATAGAAGGAATGTGGCAAGAGCAGCCAATATAAGGGTACCTTGACAATACCATAAACTAATAGAGGGCCTGTGTACTTGAATCAACATTGATCACGGCGAGAAGGTAAAAATCCCAGCAAATATTCTCCGATTCCAATAAAGTAGACAACCTGAGCGATGCCAAAAAGTGGAGCAATGACCAGGGCTCGGCAGTAAGCTCCCTTCAAGAAGGCAGCGGGACCCTCACTTCTCCAGATTTTTCTGCAAAGGCACAACAAAGATAATAGATCATAAAATAGCAATAGCCTCAATGTAAAAATAATATAGATTATATTTCATCTTTAATGTATACAATTCTGCCTTTTTTCAAGCTGAGTGACAGACACCCTCTCCAGCTTTTGCCAGTCAGTATCAGTGCACCATATTTTCTCATGTTTTTTTCCCCCTTTGTTGTATAATAATTGTACAGGTATGAGACCTGTTATCCAGAATGTGCAGGGAGATTTCTAGATAAGGGGTCTTTCCATAATTTGACTAAAAAAAAATCATGTAAACATGATTTAAACCCAATGGGGTTGTTTTTCCTCCAATAAGGATTACTTTAGTGGACACCTAACCCTAACACCCTCTCTTAACCTGCACCCGCACGCAATTCCCCCTCTATTCATAGACTCACCCCTGACCCGGCCTGCAGTGACATCATGAAAGGGGCGGGACAAGGGTGGATGCGAGACTATAAATTTAGGGGCTGGAAGCTGGCAGTACTGGCAGGGAAAGCAGGAGAAGAACTCAAACCAGACCCACCAGAGACCCGAAGATTTTGATTCTGTCTGACCCATCAGTCCCGTGGGTTTCAGGCTGGCCCGCACATTGCTAGATTACTTATTTCTTAGATAGGATCAAGTACAAGGTACTATGTTATTATCACAAAGAAAAAGGACATCGTTTTTTTAAAATTTTTATTATTTTATTAAAATGGAGTTTATGAGAAATGGCTTTCCTGTAATTCAGAGCTTTCTGGATAACTGATCCCATACCTGTATATGCAAACTTGTAGATTTGCTGTGAGGTTTCAGAAGTCCATTTTATGATGAACTACCCCTTTAACAGCTAATTTATTAAATGTGACCTATGTAATGCTGCAAAATTCTCTGATATTAATTTGAATTTGTGATGCAGACTGCGTTGAATCATATGTAGAATACATCTACCTTAACTGATAACTTGCCACACAATGTTGACTTTATTCTGTCTCCTGCCTTAAATGGAAAAGCTAGGATGATTAGGATTTTGCCTTAACAGACTTCCACATCGTCATATTAAGTCAACTTTTTTTTTAATAAAAAAAAAAAAACTGCGGGTGCCTCCAATTTAGAGTTATTACAGGATGCTAAATGTTATCAGGATAAAAATTTTAAGCCTTTGATGAATGTGCACAAAGGATCATTTTTCTCAAAAGGTGAACAGACAGCTCAACACAGTTTGGCAGAGATATCACATACATCTACAGTGGTGTTTGAGTGCTTATGTACCCTTTTTTGCATTTTGAATATTTCTGCATAAATATGACCTAAAGCATGATCAGTATTTCAAATCCAAGAACTAAATAATCAAAACCTGATTAAATAGTCGCGGAACTACCAGGGGTGCAGGGGGTGTAATTGCACGGGGCCTGTATCTCTTCAGGGCCCACTGGCGGTTCGGTTTCTGGAGGGGAGGGGGCCCGGCTGCACGCCCTGTGAAAATCCTTATCCCATCTGTAGAAAATGGTGGTGGCCAGGAGTGTAACTACAGAGGAAGCAGACCCTACAGCTGCAGGGGGGCCCAGGAGATATAGGGCCCTCATGAGGCCCTAATGCATATACAATTTCAATAAATATTGGAAAAACAAGTCAACTTCTAGACATTTTGGGGGCCTGGAAAATAATTTGCTGTGGGGCCCAGTTAGGGTTGCCACCTTTTGGGATTTTTTTTACCGGCCTGCGGGGGCGGGACCAAAAGAGGGCGGGACGTGACGTCGAAAGGGGCTGGACGTGACGTCAAAGGGGGCGGGGCGTGACGTCAAAGGGGGCTGAGCCACGCGAGCGATCGGATGAAGACGCTAGAAAGGTAAGTTTTTCACTGGATTTTAGGCAAGGCAAGGCAAGGGCCATTTTTAAGGGGTATTACAAATTTACCGGCAGCTACATTGCCGGTATATTTGTAATACCGGCCCCGGCCTTGGCTGGTGTTTTACCGGCTAAGCCGGTAAAATACCGGCCGGGTGGCAACCCTAGGCCCAGTACCATCGAGTTATGCCACTGGTGGTGGCCAGTCTCGGACTGGGCCTGGCCGGAACACCCTAAAAAACACAGTGGGCCCCACTAGCCCAGACCCGGTCCTTGCCAGTGGCAGCTTCTGACCCCCTTGGTCCCTGGAACGGCTGAAGTATAAAGAAGGATGAGGATTGCGGCTCTGGGTGGGGGGGCCAGAGGGTGCTTTGTGTCTGGGCGGGGACTGGGGGGTTGATGGTCCCCAAGGCAGCAGCCCCCAAGTCCAACGCTGGTGGTGGCAGTATCATTGTTTGGACCTGCTTTGCTGCCTCTGGACTTACCATCATTGCTGGAACAAAGAATTCGAAGTTGTAACAAAAAATTCTGCAGGGTATCCATTGGATCGTGCAGGGACTATAAGCATGCATGACTCTAAAAATACATAAGGATTTTGACGATATTTTTAAATTGGATTTTCATTATCGAGTTTTAGGACTTGAGTGAAAAAAAAAGATCACATATTGTTTCACTTAAAAAAGCTTTTACAAACTTTAAGCACCACTGTATATACACTGTCGTCCCAGTTCTACTCAAGTTACCATTGCAGTATGTTTGATCAGTGTGGTTGTATACCTTTGGTTACATATTTACCTGGTACAGTCTATGATTCCTGAGTAGGTATCTTCATTAACCCCTCGCTGTAATGACTGCAGCCTTGTCTTAATCACTGAAACACAAGCAATGCACACATGAGACATGGTCAGGGGACCCGCAGAGAATGGTACAATCCCTGTGTGGGCACAGACGGCATCTCTAGTTACATGAGGAGGTGTCTGATAGGTTTTCATGTAGCTGGTGTAATGTGTCATGAATAGAGACTGGGAACTGGAAGGCCTCTGGGAAGCGATACACAATACAATTTAAACAAGTCTGAAAACTGGCCAGCTTATTATACTGCCAAGAGGAACACAAAGTCCCTTCAGAGAATGCTCTCATGCTTCTTCCTTTAACAGCAATTAATTGTCGCTTTGCTAAGTACTTTTTTGGCAATGCAAAACGCTTATATGATCAGTACTGTCAGAATGTGCCCATGTGTAATGCAAAGTAACAATCTCATATGAAATATGCAGAGTCTAATGGCATGTTGTTGCTATTCCTAGGAAATATCACAGTAAAAATATCCAAAAATCACAGCAGGCAATTGTCCTTTGACTAGAGTCAGCTCCATTCTCACAAAGCATGTAATCCTTGAGAAGACTGAAATTGCCTGTGCAACATTACCCTAATCCTCTGACTAATGTCTCATCAACCTGAAATGCAAATTTCTGGGATTATTTTTGTTCTTTCTCCCCAAGCCTCGTCTTCTATGACATTAGCTTATTTTCTCATGTGTCCGTGACAGCCATTGTCTCCCTGACCCACTTTTTTTCAAGGACTCACCGTCACACGGATTAACAGCGACAGCAGCAGTGCAACCAGCTGCACAGCCTGAAAGGAAGGACACAAAAAAGGGGGATTTTCCGTCGGGGGTCTTCTGGCCCAGCTTGTTCAAGTTGGCGAAGAGAGGAAAGTATATTATAGAGAAAGGGACATCTCTGAGGAAAGAGATGGGTAGAAACAATTAAAATTCAGACTTGAATCAACAGTAATTAAATGGATTGAACTGTGACATAATATATATAAATATATATATATATATATATATATATATATATATATATATATGCTCCAATGTAGTGGTCGCACTCTCAGGTCTTAAAAAAGTGTAAAACATTTATTTAGATATTTATATATAAATAAATATATACTGCTTTATAAATAAAGCAGTATATATTTCAATTCAATGTGGACCCATGCTGAATAGGCCAAAGTGCCTGTGACAGGCTTCAGGCTGTGTATATGTTGCTTTATAGTTTAAAGGACAAGGAAAGTCTAAAACAGAATAAGGCTAGAAATTCTGTATTTTGTATACTAAACATAAACATGAACTTACTGCACCACAAGCCTAATCAAACAAATGATTTATGCTTTCAAAGTTGGCCACAGGGGGCTGTCATCTTGTAACTTTGTTATACATCTTTGCAAGAGCAAGACTGTGCACATGCTCAGTGTGATCTGGGCTGCTTAGGGATCGTCATAAATTATCAAACCAGCACAAGACAAATAATATCTGCCAGAAGCTGATACTGCAAGACTGATTAATAATCAGAATATACAGACTGCACTGGGTCCTGTGTTGTCATGTAATCTAATGTGGATTTTTATAGTTTTTGTATTGTTTAATACAAACTTTTTCCAACTCTGCAGAACCAGTGGCTGCAGCAAAATAACCCTCCAAACATAATCCCAGTTTATCTGTTTAAATCTGGCTCCATAATCTTTGTCCCTGCAGCTGGAGTTGGAAACATTAAAAGGGGATGTAAAGGCAAAAATAAAATCCAATACAAATCTCTACACAGTCGCCGACTGCAAGCTGCTGAAGTTCTGCATGGCTGGGAAGTAAGGTTGGGGCTCCCCCTGCTGTTCATGAGTATGATTGTTTCCCTGCCCAGCAGTTAGGGACCGTCTGACAATGCCTATAAACAGCAGTAAATGAAGGGAGAATTCACTGCATACAGTCAGGTTTCTGATAATAAAGGTACATATTTTTTAATTAAAGTATATTGGAGATAGGTTTCTTTTTCATAAAAGAAAGTAAAAATTGAATTTTATTCTTTTGCTTTTCCTTTAATGAAGGTGAAAGGCACTTTAAGGACTGAAAGGTGCAGTAAACCTGATATCTGTTACTTTGTTGGAAATAGTGGTACTGATATAGCATAGCATATACCTTGTGAATGCTCAACTGTGTATCCATGCCCCAACAGTGATGAGTAGCAAATGGGGGATAGTTAACTGTTACATATCTAAGCTACCTGCTGGGTCTGGGCTGGTGACAATCGCCAATTTGTAAGCTTCCCCTTTACATGGAAGAACCAGATCGAACACTGAATAAAAAGGTTTATGAGACAAGCTTAGTTGGATGAGTGATGTCGTAAACTGCCTAACATAATTAGTAGCCAGGAGCAAATCTGTCTGGAAGAATAGGCACAAATCACTCCTGAGCAGTGAGCAAAGCTGATAGATACATACATACTGTACCCCCAAAAGATTTAATGCTGTTATTGCAGAGAATTTGTTAAGGGAGGCCTTGTAAATATACATGGCTGGGCTTCCACTAACCCATATTTAGATTGTAGGCTGCAATTGATGGAAACAACCTTGAATGCAACAAACTTTGAGCATTTGCTACTGCTTTTTAACTGCCAAGTGATCTGGACAAGGCTTACCTTAGCAATGTGGCCCCCAGGCCTTTATATAATCCAGCAATCCCGTCACTTCTCAGTAGCTGCCGTGAGATCTGTATTGCTGTAGGCCTTGCTGTTATGGACTCAGCTACAGCGCTGTTGGGTCCAGCCTGAGACGCCATGAGTTTCCTTTGAGCAGCTGTGAATAGTAAGAGTTAAATACTAATGTTCAATATGATAGTGAAGCTGTGTCAGAAAACATATTTTGACCTACTTTTTTGACCTACAGTTCATTAGGGGTTATCTAAGAAGACCCTGGACAAAACTAAAGAATATCTAAGGGCAATGTTTGACAAGGAGATTAGTTGCCCACAACAGATCTCTTCTGCAAGAGACTAAATTGAATTGTCATTGAATTGTGTGGTATAACATATGTGGTTCTGTAGTCTGAACTTTCCTAGTCACAGGTGATTAATCTCCTCATCTACCAATGCCCTAATGGGTACAAAGGTATGCCATACAGCACAAGGTTCAGAGAGCAACCTCAGTGGGGGCAGGACAACCTACAAATTATATAGGAAGAATAGCCTGCTGTCAGACTCTGTATCTTACCAAGCCGCCCAGCATCCTGTAGCTGGATTTTCAGCATCTCCATAGGAGTAGTGACAATGACCTGGCACATCCCTGCTCCACACCCAGCCAGCATCTCCTTCACTAGTGTCAACTTCTTCCTAAACATAAAAACAGTGGTCTCACCATATGCAATCCAAATAGCTAATAGAATCTTTTTTGTATGCATATTGTGTGAATCATTTTTACAACCCTCCCCCCCCACACTCCACCCAAATTTAAGATTCACCCACGATGTAAAAAAAAATGATGAAGGAGAGGAAGGGTACACCCTCTTCATGATCAGCACATGCACAGACTGACCTGTGTATGGACCATTTGACAATGGGAAGAGCTATCCAGTGCCATAGGCAACACCAAACCTAATGCCAACATGAAACAATGCCAACATTCATCCCTTACTGCTTAAGGTTTCCATAGACACTGCAATAATATCGTATAAAAATATTTTTCATATAACCAATATGAGTAGAAGACTTGGTAATCAGCTGGCTCGTCAATCAGCAGGCCGGAAAATTTTGATTGGGTGCCTTTGAAGGCACCCAAGCATTGACCATAGTTAGTGCTCTACACGTGTATTGAAACAAACAATCTCATAATTCCAATGTCTATGGCCACCTATTTTTATGGGGAAATCTAGTGCAATGGCACCACATTTATTATTATTATGTTTTTTATAGGTTTATTTAATGTTTAAAGGGATACTATCATGTGAAAAAATGTTTTTTTTACAAAATGCATCAATTCATAGTGCTGCACCAACAGAATTCTGCACTGAAATCTCAAAAGAACAGATTTTTTTTATATTCAATTCTGAAATCTGACATGGAGCTAGACATATTATCAGTTTCCCAGCTGCCCCCATCATGTGACTTGTGCTCTTTACTGCTGTATTGCAAGTTGGAGTGATATCACCCCCTCCCCCCCCCAGCAGCCTAACAACAGAACAATGGGGCAGTAACCAGATAGCAGAATAACAGCTTCCTGGTAGATCTAAGAACAGCACTGAACAGAAAAAGCCAGGTCCCACTGTGTTACATTCAATTACATTGAGTAGGCGAAACAACGGCTTGCCAGAAAGCAGTTCCATCCTAAATAAAAAATACATCATAAAATTAATGACAGAATCTGTTTAAATGATTTGTTATCAGAGTTAAAGAATGAAAATTATGGAAAGACCCCATATCTGGAATCTGGATAGCAGGCCCCATACCTGTATAAATATATATATTTATACATGCATACATTCTATAGCGATAAACTGATAGTATGGAAGAAATAACACTATACTGCAACATTCCATGTGAGCAGCAGGTGGCACACTATACAGTAACACAAAGGGACAGCTTTACTAAATCAGATGAAAGCCAGCAAACTTCTCTTGCCTCTTTAAAGTACCCATTTTTGTAATAAACAAGTTAAAACATTCTCAGGGGACACTGACTTCCTATAACAGGATAATGACGGACATGCTGGTCAAACCATAGAAACACAAGCATATCTGGCTGCCTGGGGCCCTGATTCTTTGTGGGATATTACAAAGCAACTGGAAAAAGTGGGTTATCCCCTAGTTTTCCAGCAGCAAATTTCCCTACACCCCATTATAGATACATTTGACCCTTTTATTATATAACATATATATAAATTTATAATTATATTTTAACCCATTTGTTGTGTTATAATAATAGCAATTTTTGGCGTAACAGTTTGTCCTTGCTAGTATGTTCCTATAGTTCCCCTACTTCTCATGGAAAAGCCAGGCTGCCATGGTGCCAAAGAAGTTAATCCTTCTGCCCATCCTCCTGTTCTCCTCTTCTCTCCTTGGCTCACAGCCCCAGTGACATCTTCCTAACAAAATCTCAGTCTGTGTTCACTTCTATTTCTGGCGTCTCACATAAATGCAAACAAAATATACACTGAACGCCATCCGTTTCTATCTTTTTCTGTGAATTCCCAGGTGCTATGCCACAGGATAGTTGCTTAGAGGCCTTATGTGCAGGGCAATAATCTATTTCTATTGCTTAATAATGGGTTTGTTTCCATATATACTCAGTGCTGGATTTCATGGGCAGGTAGGGTTGCCACCTTTTCTTGAAAAAAATACCGGCCTTCCTATATATTTACCTTTTTATCCTATTAATAACATTGGGATCAACCATCAAAAATACGGACCAAGCCGGTAAAATACCGGCCAGGTGGCAACCCTATGGGCAGGCCTGGATTTGTGGAGAGGCCACCAAGGCCCAGGTAGGGTTACCACCTTTTCTTGAAAAAAATACCAAACTTCCTATATATTTATCTTTTTTTCCTATTAATAACATTGGGATCAACCATCAAAAATACTGGCTAGGCCGGTAAAACACTGGCCAGGTGGCAACCCTAGGTCCAGGCCTAGGGGGGCATTATTTTAGGGGGCAGCATGCTGCACAACCACACTCATATTCTTTCAGAAACACTGGTGATGCACAGCAGATAAGTTTTTTAAAATTTCCTGTGCGCCAATCCCCATTGCTCCAGTATGATGAAAATTTGAGCAAATAAAAGGCATGGGTGACATAAACTCTATCACCTTAAACAGTATAGCAAGTACTGTGTATGCACAGTATACTAAAGGTGGCCATACACGGGCAGATAAAAGCTGCCGACAGACTGTGTCGGCAGCTTATCTGCCCGTGTGGGGGGCCCTCCGACGGGCTTTCCCGATCGATATCTGGCCGAAAGTCGGCCATATGTCGATCGGGCAGGATTAAAAATCCCGTCGGATCGCGGCCGCATCTGTTTGTTGATGCGGTCCCGCGATCAGACCGCCCGTACTGATCCCAACGTTGGGCCCTAGGGCCCACGATCGGATCAGCCCGATATCGCCCACCTCAAGGTGGGCATATCAGGGAGAGATCTGCTCGTTTGGCAACATCGCCAAACAAGCGGATCTCTACGTGTATGGCCACCTTAACTCATGTGCACAGTGACATCTACAGGCCATTTGTATAAACACCGCAATGGGACAGAGGCAACAAACAACAGTGAGCCTAGGGGCGCCCGCCATGTAAATGTGGCCCTGCTCCTGGGTGCAGAGGACCTTGCTGATTCTTAAGCTGTGGGGTCATCTGATGGGCGTCCCAATCGATTTCTGGCTGAAAGTCGGATTGCGACTGCATCTTTTTGTTAATGCGGCCCCTTAATCCGACCGCCGATTTGGCCTCCATTCTGATCCATTTGTTGTGCCCTAGGGCCCACTATCGGATCAGCCCATTAATTATACTGTTAATTTGCTGGTGGTACAATATTTAACAGTATTTCTATAATTACTTCTCATGATGATGTTGGGCCCAGGAAGCACATCGGTTACAACCAGCATTAGAACCAATATACAGTTAAATTAGTTCCGGGCTTGGAAGGTTACACAGTCGTACTGTTCAGCAGATCGATCTGTTCCAACACACCCGTTGAGGCCTTATGTTGGTGGGGACATCATGGGGTACTATCCTCAGCCTGACTTTCACTCCTAGAGTGAGCTATAACAAAATCTAACCTGGCAGTATCTACTACTACAGAGGCACCGTACCTGAAGTTCTCCAGGACTTTCCTTTTAAAGACTAGGAATGCCTTTCCAATTACAGAACTGCAAGGGGAACTTTAACCTGAAAAAGGAATGAGATCCCCCCATCCGACCCTTGGCTGCTAATTAAAGTAAATGTGCAATTACCCTCCTACGGCTTAAGAGACATTGCTTGCACCATTATGAAGTCAGACTGAGACCAATAGCGTTGTAGCTGCCTGCAGTTATACTGCAACTCCAGAGATGAACTAAAGTAACAACTAGGTGTGCAGCTTGGACAACACTATAAAATGTTTTTTTAGGGCGTCTTGCTCTGCTGCTTGTTGCCATTTCTGATCTTGCTGAGCCATGTGTTGCCAAGAAACACACATCACAGCATGGATCAGAGAAAAGGCTACAAAATCTACTGCACTAGTAATTTGGTACTTGACAGCCAGGGGCAGTAGATTTTACAATGTACATCAAGCAAGTAGTTAAATAAACTACAGCATCCATAAATCAGGTACAAAGCTGAAAGCACTTCAGACCTACATGCAAATAGATTGTGTCTGCCAAAGTGTAGGCAAGTGAAAGGGTGTCAAAGAATATGTTGCACAAGAAACCCAAGTTTATGCATATGCTGCACATTAATTTCCTCATTTTTGATGGTTGATCCCAATGTTATCAATAGTAAAAAACAATAAATATATAGGAAGGCTGGTATTTTTTTCAGGAAAAGGTGGCAACCCTAGGCACAACACCACCTTCAGCTGGAGTCTTGTGAAATGTATTTGCACTATAGGGGTCTTCATCACTGCAGCTGATGCAGAACTACTTGCTGTCTGGCACTTAGTGACCAAAGGTAGTTAAATTGGTCCATACACAAAAATATGTTTGGCAGGGTCAACAAATAAGGACTTTGTTCAGTGATTTCACCTGTTCTGGATTAAATCTGGTTGATTTAAAGGGAAACTGTCACTATTTAAAATGCATCAATTAATAGTGCTGCTCCAGACTTCTGCACTGAAATCCATTTCTCAAAAGAGCAAACAGATTTTTTTATATTCAGTTTTGAAATCTGACATGGGGCTAGCCATTTTGTCAATTTCCCAGCTGCCCCAGGTCATGTGTCATGTGCCAGCACTTTAGGAGGGAACTGCTTTCTGGCAGGCTATTGTTTTTCCTTCTCAATGTAACTGAATAGTACGCAGTGGGACATGGGTTTTACTATTGAGTGCTGTTCTTAGATCTACCAGGCAGCTGTTATCTTGTGTTAGGGAGTTGTTATCTGGTTACCTTCCCATTGTTCTGTTGTTAGGCTGCTGGGTGGGGGAAAGGGAGGGGGTGATATCACTCCAACTTGCAGTACAGTTGTAAAGAGTGATTGAAGTTTATCAGAGCACACGTTACATGACTTGGGACAGCTGGGAAATTGACAAAATGTCTAGCCCCATGTCAGATTTCAAAATGAAATATAAAAAAATCTGAATTTTTTTTCCCCATGACAGGATCCCTTTAAGGGTGGACCCTAGGTCTACAGTGAGCCTGGGTGGTAATTGTTTACATAGACTCTTTATCTGGCCAGATTTCTGCCTGACCGTGACTTGGTTCAACCTATTAGATGGATGAATTATAAGATAACAATTCAGTTCTTGCGCCCAAATTAACTTTAACTGGCACTAGAGTTTCCACCTTTTCTTGAAAAAAATACTGGCCTTCCTATATATTTAGCTTTTTTTTTTTTCCTATTAATAACATTGGGATCAGCCATCGAAAATACCGGCCAGACTGGTAAAATACAAGCCAGGTGGCAACCCTAACTGGCACAGGTACAGCTATTCTGTGTGTCTGACAGCTTTCCTCTGTTCATCCCCTTTTCATAAGAAACCAGACTAAGCCACTGTCCACTCAGGTATAAGGGGCTAATACTTGGGGGTTAGTAATACACAAATAATTCATGACCTAGATGAAATATACAGCTCTACCTAATGCTTTAAGCCTCCATATTTAATGGAGCAAATAATAATAATAACTTTGTGGTTTATTTACTAAACAGCAAACCGTTTTGCAAATCACAAGACAATTCATCTGTTTTAGACTATAAGGGAAAATATAAATATTAAGCCCAGACACAGACAGTTCTGCCTGTTTGACCAGGTAACCAAAAGAGCAGTTCTTTGCCTGACTGGGCTTCACAAGCAGTCAACGGAATCTGACTGGCCCATTAATTTAATGACTACTGTATTATATTGGGGGGGGGGCAGTACAGTGCAGACTGCATCCAAGTGTACATGATATCCTAGAATGGAATTCTCTGCCTACTGAGATCCATATCTAACCAAGAGCTGATCAGCAATCTATTTAGGTCAATACACAAGCTAATGGTCTGCAGATGTGGTGGCCTTTGGCATCTGATTTCTAGGGACACCTCAACGTGCAGTATATCTGTAAAATTTCTCTTAAAATAATTAGTTTCAGAAGAGCACACTTATTTAATCTAAAGGTTTACATTTCCTTTAGTGCCAGGTCACATCAGGATTTTCCCTGATAGCAAATCTGCGCTAGCGGAGGAAACACTGATCTTCTTTCTCCTCCAACATCACTGTGCATTGACAGGCACTGGACTGACTTGTTAGTGCAAAGCAAAATATGGCAGACTTTTTTTTTTTGCACAATGCACCCTTCCCTTCACTGGCCATTCATGTAATTAGTTCACTGTTTTTTTTAATATGTGATTATTGCAAACCAGTTATTCCTCGACTGTCACTACTATAGCGCTATGACAGGGAGCTGCAGTTCAGTAAATGAAGAAGGGAGGCATACATCCTTACTGTAAAGCTCACTCACCCATCTTTGGAAAGAGCATGTCTGAAGAAGTCATTGGCTGCTAATTTAATTGCCTTCTCTGGTGTTACAAGAGTTAAATTCACAGCAGCACCTGTGGAGAGATTGTAAGAGACACTGATTAACCTCTTGTACCAAATGAAACAGATCATGTTCTAGATTTGGGAGCCCAGTAGGTTGTAGTTACTGTAGGTCATCTTGCACCACTATGTCTTTGTTATACAAGATAAAAAGAAGTGAGTTATTATTGAAGAGCTGCTCCAAGCTCTGTAGTGATGAACAGATCTGAGGTTAATGCAGGACCTGAGGCAGAGGGTGCCCTGGTACAAATGTTACAGTCAATTTTATCACATGTTGACAAGCAAATTGGTAACTACTGTATACAGAATGTGGCCCTCTAGAGATAATGTAGGATCATTGCATTTGATCCTAAAGGTAGCCATACACGGGCCGATAAAAGCTGCCGACAGATAGAGTCAGCTGCGTATTGGCCCGTGTATGGGGCCCTCCGACGGGCTTGCACAATCGTTATCTGGCCGAAAGTGATTGTGATCCAATCATTGGGCCCTAGGGTGGGCATACCTCAAATTGGGCATATCGTGGAGAGATACAGTAGTTTAGCAATATCGCCAAACTAGCGGATTTTCCTGTGTATGGCTACCTTTACACTTCTAAATCAGTCCTTCACCTACCTCTATACATGCCGAAGTATCCTTCAGAACGGATGGTTTTAATGAGGCAATCAGACCTGCAGAAACAAAATTATTAGACGTTATACTGGAGCTAATACCATAGTGGGGATTTCAAAATATGGCTGCGGGCATGATTTTGATCTAGATTGGTAACTCGTTCACTTGGAATCTTATGATGATTGATTTATTGAAGGAAACAATTTCCAACTGGCCTTCCATAGTACCAGAGGCTCTCCATGTGGGCCCCAGCCTGGGACAATTGCCATCAGTCTGTCTCCAGTGTAGAAGCTTTCACCTTCCTTATATACAGTACAGCAGGAGTGCCCATAACTTACTAATGCAATGTCTACTCATAGTGATCATGTCCCATTATGATCTACATCCATAAAAGCATTGTTAGCATTCTGTTCCATGGAAAATATGACTTAAATACTGATTTATGCAAAAATATATATTGCTATATTTAATAAAAACCTATTTCTTGTGTAGCCTTAACATTCTAAATATCTGACTGAAACAGGAGGGTGATTTAGACAAGCTGTTTGTTGACAGTGTCTTGAGATCTACTGATCACCAGTTAATTCTCTATTGATAGATCACGATCTACATTTTGGGCACCCTTGCAGTACAGTATAGGGAGGTACATGCACCTTGACTGTTGCTTATTCAGTAGACCAGTGATCACCAACCAGTAGCTCATGAGCAACATGTTGCTCTCCAACCCCTTGGATGTTGCTCCCAGTGGCCTCAAAGCTGGTGCTTATTTTTGAATTCCAGGCTTGGAGCAAGTTCTGGTTGTATAAAAACAGGCACACTGACAAACAGAGCCTCAATGTACAGGGGCGTAACTACCAGGGGGTGCAATTGGGCCAAAGCCTGCACCCCCACAGGGCCCCCCAGCAGATTGCGCCCACTGCAGCCGGCTGAAGCGCTATAGAAATTACGCATGGATGAGGGGGGAGGGGGGGCCCAGCTGCACGGCCCGCTCCCACCTAGTTCTGTTACTGTCAATGTAGGTTAACAAACCACATAGGGCAGGGATCCCCAACCTTTTGAACCCGTGAGCAACATTCAAAAGGAGTTGGGGAGCAACACTAGCATGAAAAATATTCTTGGGGTGCCAAATAAGTGCTGTGATTGGACATTTGGTAGCCTGTATGTGGATTTTCAACCTACGTTGAGGCTCTGTTTGGCAGTGCACCTGGTTTTTATACAACAAACACATCCATCCAACCTGGAATTCAAAAATAAGCTCCTGCTTTGATGCCACTGGGAGCAACATCCAAGGGGTTGGAGAGCAACATGTTGCTCACAAGCTACTGGTTGGGGATCACCAACATAGGAGCTACCAAATGACCAATCAGAGCACTTATTTGGCACCTCAACAACTTTTTTCATGCTTGTGTTGCTCCCCAACTGCTTTTACTTCTGAATGTTGCTCACAGGTTCAAAAGGTTGAGGATCCCTGCAGTAGACAAATACAGAAAGGCACCATCAAGTGATTACAAAACTGACAATTCTGCTGACAGTAATGTAAAACAATATGACAGTTTCAGTTCCACATATTTGCAGATATGCAGAATGGGAATGCTCTGGCTCTTACATTACACGTTCAATAAAAATATAGACAATAAACATTGCCAGTTATCGTAATTCTAAATCAGACATAATTTCTCCATAAATATTACTTTCAAATGAACCATTATCTTGTCCCCTCAACCTTGAAATCAGTCCTATCTAGCTTGCTGCTACAGGAACTCCGAGAAAACAAAGGGTGCTGACTCCAGACTACAATTATGCTATCTTGTGTTTTCCTTCTTTTTGCAGATTCAGCAGTAAAGGATTTGGTTTCGGCATCAGATGACTTGTCCTTTCTAACCACAAGAACACGGCAGAGGACAATGTCTGGGAGACATACAAGATACCTATAGAGTTTATTTCCCTGCACAGTAGCAATGTGGCTGGGATTCTGAATAAATATATCAGACATCTGTAATACTATATGAAATATCATATGTTCTAGAGTAATGCTCTCCTGCCCAACAGAGCTAATAATTTATGTTTGGGGCCTGTGGCATATAATGGGAATAGAAAAAGCAGGGATATCCACAGGGTCAAAAGTCAGTTAAAAAATAAATCTTTTATTAATCAAAGTTTAAAATGTACATACATCTCCTAGGGCCCAACGCGTTTCATACCTCTAGGGTACTTAATCATGGGCTCAACTGTGAATATTAAGGTACTGTCAAACAAAGCTTTATGATTGCTACAATCCTCTCCAGATAGGTGGCAATAGAAATACCTGGCAGACATTTACCCCTCTAATTAATGGGAATCCTGCGGCCTTTGGCACACCATATAACAGGGATGCCCTGTTTATTTTACCTGTGAAACACATATGAAATGTGAAAAGAATTAGGCTTGTGGCACACGGGCAGATTCGGGGAGATTTAGTCGAATGGTGACTAATCGCCTCTTCTTCTGGGCGACAATCTCCCCGAACTGCCTTCCCGTCCACTACAATGAACAGTCCCCTGCGCTAAAGCACACGCGGCGCTTCGTTTTTGATGGAAACTTCGGGTGACTTTGGAAAATGAATCGCCTCATGTGCTTTAGTGCAGGCGACTTTGCATTGTAGCAGACGGGAAGGCAGTTCGGCGAGATTGTCGCCCAGAAGAAGGGGCGGTTAGTCACAAGGCTGCTAAATCTCTCCGAATCTGCCCGTGTGTCACAAGCTTTAGGGAACAAAAGAAGCATGAAAAAAGTGAATGGGTGATAAAAGCTGTGATTGGCTATTTGGAAGCCCCATGTGAACTGCCATAGGCATCCCAGTTCTTATAGGTGGAATGGGAAGTAGCCCGCAGCTGCTCCAAACTGCTGAAGTTCTACCAGACACTGTCAAGTAGGGTTCCCACCTGGCCGGTATTTTACCGGCCTGCCAGGTAAAAATGCTGGTTGAACCCAATGTTATTAATAGGGGAAAAAAGATAAATGTATAGGAAGGCCTGTATTTTTTTCCAGAAAAGGTGGCAACCCTATTGTCAAGGTGAGTAGTGAGTTTATAATTAAACACTCAAATTGATCAGGCATGTGGGCTCTCAAAGTGGTCGTTGATGTAAGTTCTTGAAGTGGCCCCTGGTTTAGGCTAGTGATGGGTTTTAAACCTATAATCCAACTTGCAAGTGCCATATATTTTTGCTCACTTTTACTTACATGCTGGTATACATTCTATGCCCATTTTGCTGATTTTGTAACCGAGTCTTGGCCAAGTCGATAGGAAAAACACAGGTTACGCCAATCAGTCCAGCTATACCTCCATTTATAAGCTTGGCGGGCAAACTGTAGAAACAATATGAGAAAGAATCCAGTGAAAGCTTTTCAAAGAAACACAGAAATAGACAGGTGAAGTCAAGAGACGACAGTTCTTTGTGTTGAGCTGCTGCAAGCACTTTGTGTGAAGATGCCACGATATAGAGGTGGGTGGTGCGAGAATCATCTTTCTCTTCACGCTTTCAGCAAACGATACCACAAAATGTGTCCCAGCCCACGCACTTATGCTTCTCTGGATCTTCTAATAAAGCGTGTGCGGCGTAAAGAACTATGGCTTTCTCACACTGACTAATATATTACAATAAATGTTTACTGACATTGCAACAATTAAAAGGGCGGATTTCACGTTTCCTATTAACCTGAGGTCAATGGTACCATTAAAAGGGCAATAAGCAAGGTGATGTGATAACATGCTCAAGTCTGACACATGCAATCCGTTTAAACTACTATGCTCCACTGCAAAAATGTCTCTTACTCTATTTCTGCCACTATACATACTGACAAACAGAGCTGCATAAATATGTCATGTATAAATACATTGAGGAGTAATATAATTAAAATATAATATAATTTAATTATTTTATGCAATACCAGCATTTCTTAGCTGGTGCTCCCAGCTTTATGCTAGGTATCGGGTCCAGAATCCAGAAAGTTCTTAATAGACTCCATTGTAACCAAATAATTCTATTTTTTTTAATTATTTTCTTTTTCTCTGCAATGATAAAACAGTACTTTGTACTTGATCCTAACTAAGATATAATTTAGGTATGCAGATCCCTTTTCTTGTGTAAAGAATTAGGGTTAATTACTAAAACGAATGCACCGAATCCACTATTTTGGAACGAACCAAATACGAATCCTAATTTTGCATATGCAAATTAGGGGTGGGAAGGGGAAAACATTTTTTACTTCCTTGTTTTGTGACAAAAAGTCATGCAATTTCCCTTCCCGCCTCTAATTTGCATATGTTCGGATTCAGTTCGTCTGGGCAGAAGGATTCGGCTTAATCCAAATCCTGCTCAAAAAGGCCGAATACCGAACCGACTCCTGGATTCGGGGCATCCCTAAAACTCAAATTTATCTCATCTTTTTATTATACCAAGCTTGACCAAACTCCCATCCATGACTTTATCTTATTTAACAATAAAATAACTTGACAGAGGCAACTTCGGTACCTGTCCCAGCCCTTAGGCTCAAGCCAGACGGGAAGATTAGTAATCGCCTGGCGACGAATCTCCCCAAATCGCTTCCCCCTGCCTTCCAGCAACTTAAATGAATAATCGCCTGCACCTATTCACACGCCGCGCTGCTCTTTCCCGAAATCGCTCTCAATTGACTAAGCAGGCAACTTCAAGCGACTTCGGAAAAGCCAGCGCCGCGATTATTCATTAAAGCTGCTGGAAGGCAGGGGGACGTGGTTCGGGGAGATTTGTCGCCCCAAAGAAGAGGCGATTAGTCGCCAGGCGACAAATCTCCTCGATTCTTCCCATCTGGCCTTAACCTGACCCAATAACCAACAGCCGCCCCCCCCTTCCTCTAAGTCTCTTTAAGGGCCCTTACACACGGGCGTTTTTACCTGCGCTCCCCTGCGTTCCGTTTTGCTGCGTTCAGCCGCAGGGGAGCGCAGGTATAGACGCACTCAATTATTTTCAATGGGGCTGTACTCACACGAATGCATGTAAGCGCCAAACGCAGGAAAAATGCAGCATGTTGCGTCTGAATCTGCGTTCGGCGCTTACACGCGTCTCGTGGGTACAACCTCATTGAACAAAATGAGGTGCGTCTAGACCTGCGCTCCCCTGCGGCTGAGCACAGCCAAACGCAACGCAGGGGAGCGCAGGTCCAAAACGCCCGTGTGTACCGGCCCTAAGGAAATTCAGCAATTATGCTTTTTGGATGAAAAGGCCGTAGAACAATTGTATTGTAACAATTGATATTTTAGTGTAAAAACACACTACGACAAATGATATAATTAACATAGCATAACAATAATATTTAAATAACAATTAACTCCTGGAAACCCACATACTGTAGCAAACCTTATAACTGCACAACGCAATAGCGCTGCCATAGTAGCCTGTAACCCACATGCTACTGTAATAAAATCCACTTACCCTGGTGGTCCTCTTAAGGCCCCCATACACGGGCTGATAAAAGCTGCCGACAGACCGAGTCGGCAGCTTATTGGCCCATGTGTGGGGCCATCCGACAGGCTTCCCCGATCGATATCGATAGGGCAGGTTAAAAAACCCAGTCGGAACGCAGCCGCATCTGTGAGTGTATGCGGTGCTGCGATCTGACTGCCCGTTTCGGATGCATTATGATCCGATCTTTGGGCCATAGGGCCCATGATCGATCAGTCTGATATTGCCCACTTCAATTTTGGCATTTCGGGGAGAGATCTGCTTGTTTGGCAATATCGCCAAACGAGCAGATCTCTACGTGTATGGCCACCTTTAGTTGAAATGCCGGTACTCCTAGTGCACACTTCCATCTTTTAAACCCGCATACATGCTAACGTTATGACGTCAGTGCGCAATGGCACCAAATTCAAATATTTAAAGGGACTTTTTTAGTTTTTTCATTGCCCGTGATAGGAGTTTGTTCCTGGAGCTTTTCGCTGTAATACCTGTTCTGATTCTTGTTGTGACCCGTGCCTGGATTTTGACTACTCTACCTTCTGAAACCTGACCCAGCCTGTTAATTGACTCAAATCTTGCTAAATCCCTTCTGATTGTCTACCTGGTTTTGACCCTTGCTTGTCTGATTACAATTCGACCCGGCCTGTCTGACTATGATTTTGGTTCCTGTTCTGTACCGTGACCTTCGGTCCCAAAGACTCTAGTTTACAGTTGTGTCCCATTGCTGGCCAGAACTTTCGCCTTGCACCTCTCGTTTAAGTCCAGGTGGCATCTGAGTAGCTGAGGGCTCCTGATTATGGACTCCTCCTGAAGCCAAAGGCAGTCACACTACTGGTGAAGAGCAAGCCTAGACCAGGGTTCTTGGCATTTGTTCTGGTGTTGGGTGCCGACTGTGACAGCTACCTAACCAACTTTGTTCCCCCTGATGTGCCAGGCCTTCCAGCTACCCATTAACCCTGCAACTCCCGTGCTCACCCACCTATTGGTCACTGGACTACCTTCCACCACCTGTACTGCTACAAAATGGACTGGGGGGGGGGGGGGGGGGGGGGGTGGCAGCCTACCCCACATCACCCTGATGTACTCTTTCACTGCCCAATCACAAATTAACAACTAGGAGGGGTTTCTGCACCTCGTGCCCCTGCTTCCCTGGGCCCTGCCCCGTGTCATCGGGTTACTGGAAAAAGTTGAGTTGGGAAAAAAATCAAGCAAAACACCCAAACCATACGCCTGAAACGCTCAATCTTTTCGGTTATCGCCTGCAAACACCAAATTTTTTAGATTATCGAACGAAACCCAACGAAGATCAGGATATCTTCAACTTGTAAAAGCGACATATCTCATTACTTTATAAATGACCTCAACAGGTTTGAGATGGTGGATTTTTGGATTCAGACTTTTTGCAAATTCGGGGGGAAAATAAATCTCGAATTTTTTTTACAATTCCCTGTAAATTTTGACTTTTGTCCATAAAAACTAGCCCAAACGTAAATTATCCCCTACATGTCCCAAAAAAATTCTTACCGAAGCTCCTAATTAAATGTTGCCCTTTTGGGTTCTATTATTATTTATTCCCAGATACTCGTACCCCATGATTTAATACAAACTAAAACTAAAGCTTAAAGATTTATTTTCAGACCTAAAAGCTAAACTTTTTATACATGCTATATGGCAAGGTTCACTTATCAACTGGTTCTTCGTTTAAGACACATTATCCTTCACAGCTTAAAGATAAAGGCAGAAACTTTGGTTAAATACAGGTAACCCTTGGAGCCTATCCAAACAAATGCAGAATACAGCTGCCTCAAGGTGAAATTGGGTGCTGCCCATCTTACTGCAAGCTGAAAGAACAGTAAAACAGGGTTTTAGCACTGTCAACTCATTGCACATTAACTCTTATATGTTAATATACAAACCCTCACATACCTTCCCTGTTACTCACCTGATTTTTTTATCAGCCATTTAATAAGGACCTAACCCAGATAAAAACCACAGCTCCGTCCTCCTGTGCAATCAGCGTGCGTTCTGTCTGGCTTGGCAGCTTCTGTGGAAGGAGAAGAAGGAAAATTCATGCGCAATAGAACACATGCCTCTTATCCCCGTTATCTGTGTTACCTGAAGACTTTGCTCAAGCGCTGCCGTGAATGAAAAGCCATATATAGAATTTTCAACAGCAGCAGTTTAACACACTGAAATCTGAACATTTACAGAGGCCATTAAAAAGCCACAGAAATATAGTTGCAAACTGTCCTTTACTTCTAAGCAACAAACTGGGTTCTGACTCTGCTTGCAAAAAGGGATGCCTGTGACACAATTGCAGTAAATTAACTTTAAGCATGTCATCTATGCAGGCAGTGCATGTTACGAAGCTTTAAGTGCAATTATATGGCACACAAACCCAGAAGGCTGCTAAAAGCAATGGACTTTGAATATTTCATACAAATGGTATAGTAATGTTGCAACTTTTCCTTGAAACATCTGTCCAAATAATCATTTTGACAGCAAAATTTCCTGTGTTTCATTTTAGTGCCAAAGCCAAGCCCAGGTCCCACCCATCTCCACCCATACGCCCCATGTTGCCAGCCTGGATAATATAATGAAGGAATTTCTTAGATGTGTGAAACACAGTGACAGCAACTTGCTTCTGCACCATGTTCCTGATTTGTACGTGATTCTCTAATTAAAAGCCTAAAAGCAGTAAAACCAATATGGTCTAATTACTGTTAATGTCATTTGAAAATACCACCATCTGTTAATGAGAGATCTCTGTGTGCACAGATTTTCTCATGAGTCAACAACCCCTCTTTTCCTACATTTTTGTTGAAAAAAGACAATTGTCTATTAAGTTCAACCCTTCTGTGAGATCCCAAAATTGATTTTGTGTCTTTCTCTCTCTGTAAGTATATACATAAATATAGAAAATAATACCTTCCAACGTTTGAATAAGTAAATGAGACTCACAACCCCTGTTCTGCCTGGCCATACCTACATTAACCCTGAGATGCTCCTGGTCTACCTAATTCCACCCACTTTCACCGTCTGCAATGGGGGAAGTATTTAAAAGGGATACTGTCATGGGAAAACGCATCAGTTATTAGTGCTGCTCCAGTAGACTTCTGCACTGAAATCCATTTCTCAAAAGAGCAAACAGATTTTTTTATATTCAGTTTTGAAATCTGACATGTGGCTAGACATTTTGTCAATTTCCCAGCTGCCCCTGGTCATGTGACTTGTGCCAGCACTTTAGGAGGGAACTGCTTTCGGCAGGCTGCATTTCCTTCTCAATGTAACTGAATAGAATGCAGTGGGACATGGGTTTTCACTATTGAGTGCTGTTCTTAGATCTACCAAACAGCTGTTATCTTGTGTTAGGGAGTTGTTATCTGGTTACCTTCATTCTGTTGTTAGGCTGCTGGGGGGGAGGGGTGATATCACTCCAGCTTGCAGTACAGCAGTAAACAGTGATTGAAGTTTATCAGAGCACAAGTCACATGACTTGGGACAGCTGGGAAATTGACAATATAGCTAGCCCAATGTCAGATTTCAAAATGAAATATAAAAAAATCTGCAGAATTCTGCTGGAGCTGCACTATTAACTGATGCATTTTGAAAAAACACATGTTTTCCCATTATCCCTTTAATATACACACATACATTTCACAAGTTCAACCTTTCTGTGAGGTCCCTAAAATGTGTTTGTGCCTCTCTATCTCTCTCTGCAAGTACAGTTCATATAAATATAGAAATACATACTTCCCAACAACTGAATTATCAAATGAGGTACACAGATTAGAGACAATAACCCTTGTTACACCCTGGATATTTGTAATTACACCTTACATGCCCCTGGTCTGATCAATTTCCACCCACTTCCAGGGCCTGCAATGGGGAGGTATTTTAATATACAAATGTGTATTACTGATGCAAGGGCTGTCCAAAGACCCAGGTACAGAGGCATTTTTTTCTGGGTGCTAAAGGGGCCCACTTGGCCAGAAAACTGGTAATATACAGCTGCCAGCAAGAGAAAGGAGGATGTTCCTCTTCAACATATCTTACATCTTTTCCACCAAAAATACACATTCTAGCTGTTTTTATTTTCTGTTAGAGGGCAGTATATCTAAGAAGGAGAAAGAATAATTTACAATAGAGTATAAAATTCCTGAGAATATAGATTAGAGAGTCACTTAGACTAGTTATGCAAGTGGCTGTTAGTTAATCATGACATTCAAATAACACAGGGTTTCCTGAACTTTTTGGATTAAGGCTTAGTCCAGACGGGGAGATTCGGGGGGATCCGTTTCCTGGCGACTTCTCGCCGCGACTTCTCGCCCCCGAATCTCCCCGAATAGCTAGACACCAGCATAGCTTGAAAACGCCGGCGCGTGTTCACACGGAGCGGCGCGATTTTTAAAATCGCTCCAAATTGTCTGGCGAGGCAATTTGGAGCGATTTTAAATATCGCGCCACTCCGTGTGAATAAGCGCGGGCGTTTTTAAGCTATGCCGGTGCCTAGCTATTCGGGGAGATTCGGGGGCGATCGGTCGCGGCGAGAAGTCGCCAGGCGACGGATCGCCCCCGAATCTCCCCGTCTGGACTAAGCCTTAGGAGATATTTATAGACCTACCACAAACAGTATGGAGTCCCTGCCTATAGGTTAAGGATTCCTGAGCTCACAGATTGTTCTGTAAATACCAATATGGACTTGCAAGGTGGCTGACTGTTCTTGAGCTGTTGTGAACAACTCATGAACAATGACAGATGTGGACAGAAGAAGCAAGTACATGAGAGTAGACACCAAGCACAAGAAAAAGACACCAAGAGCCAAACTAATACCAAGATATGTAAAGAACAGACAAGGACGGGGAATTGCAGAAGTGGGAGGAAGAATAGGCAAAGAGAGCAAAGAGAACTCAAGGGCAGACAAAGCGTACACAAAGAAGAGACACCTTGATAAAATGTTGCACACCAAAACATCAAGGACACAAAACATACAGATAAGCACCCAGAGGAAAAGCCACATAAAGCTAAAGTGCCTGGAATATTAAGCAACTTATATAGGGGTCTCTTTCTCAAATAATGCAGTTGGTAATAGGGCTGTTATTTCTATTGTTGTTGCCTGTTTTGTTTAGTTATTTACATTCTGCAGTTTTCTGACCATAGTAAGCAGGCAGTGGTTTGACTGACAGATTGAGAAAATAAAAGGTGGGACTAAACGGCAAGAAAAATAATTTGAAAAAGCACTGATAGTTATAAATATCACATTCAATGTGTTTCAGTTAATGGGTCAAATCCATAATTTATGGCTACCTAAGAAAAGGGCGTTGTCAGAGTCGATTAAGAGATTCAATACTTTCCAGTTTAAATTACAGGTACCAGATAGGATAGAAACGCACATTAGTAAAAAAAAATCAGATATTAAAGGTCTATGCTAAGTCTTTGGTCTTCTTTTAGCCAAGATGTCTTAATCACCAGTCCATTTTGAGCAGTCTATTTAAACCTACATGCACATTTATCTTTGAAAGACAAACTTCAGGGCTTACGACAGAGGTTCAGTCCAAAGCTGGCCATACATTGGCAGATATAGTTGCCAATCTAGCCACTCATGAACTGTATACTTTGTATAAAAATGCTTTTGATTGTTTACTGTTACCCCAGCACTGGGCTGGCCATACATTGGCTGATATAGTTGCCAATTTAGCCACTCATGAACTGTATACTCTGTATACAAATGCTTTAATTGGCTACTGCTGCTCCAGCACTGGGCTAAATACCGGCTAGTGGGGGGGGGGTGACCTAAAAGGGGCATGGCAGTGGCATAAAGGGGTGTGGTTATGATGTAGAGGGGGTGGGGAACTGCATACATTGCTTTGAGATGGTTTATGGAGCAATCCTTGAAGAAAAAAGGTGAGTGTTGGGTAGATTGGGAAAGGGCCAAGGGCTAATCTTAAGGGTATTACAAATTTACAGGCAACTACATTGCCGGTAAATTTGTCCCCAGCCCTGGCAGGTATTGTACCAGTAGTGGGGTAACTACCAGGGGAGCAGGGGGTGCAATTTTGCCATGGCTCGAACCCCCCGAGGGCTTGAAAATCGCATACAGAGGGGGTTGCCCCTCCACACCCCACTAGTTACATTACTGTTTACCAGCTACAGAGGGGGTTGCCCCTCCACACCCTGCTAGTTACGTTACTGTTTACCAGCTAGGCCATAAAATACCAGCCGGGTGGCAACCCTAGTTTTGTCTGGGACAAAAAGCACACACCCCATGTAGTTTTCCACATAAACCTAGGGTCGCCACCTTATCTGGAAAAAGAACGCCAGCCTTCCTATATTTGTATCTTTGTGTCTTATTTTTTTACACAGAACTGCAATTAAAGGAACATTGTGCTATATATATATTATCATATTCCTTGTCCTGCTATATTTATACAGCATAATGTATAATTCCCTGATATTTCTCTTATCACTCATTTAATTGTAATCAATCTCTCTTTAATTCACTGAATATACAGAGAAAGCAGTGCTGGCAGTGTGCTTTCTGCAGCTCTCACATCCAGACACATGCCAGGAGGTGGGAAGTGCTAGACTGAAATCTCATTGGCTCTTTAATTGTTAAGGAGGGAGGGAAAAGGGAGGATAGAAGGTGTAGATCCTGATTGGCTGCTAAAGGGGCTTACTGGGTGGGACCTGCATGCAACAGGTTGCTTTGATTAAAAAGCTCTGTGAGGAAGCTTTCCTGTGTAATTAACCCCATCGGTGCCTACTAATTATCAGTTTGCAGACTAGTGACTGAGGTTTATTAGGATATTTGCCCATTATGCAATCAAAATGGAACATATTTCATTACTGTCACTACTGAAAGCTCCAGGGGTCAGTTCCACGTGTTACATGCAGGGCTGCTTGAAAAATACAAGTTATGGGGCATCTGCCCAGGGCCCACTGCTTTTGCAGGTCCACTGTGCCAGGGGGCAGGGCGAGACACAGGGAGGGAGATGGAGGGAAGGGATGCACACAGGCAGGAAGATGGAAGGAGGGGAAGATGGAGGGAGGGGACACACACAGGGAGGAAGATGGAAGGAGGGGAACAGTGAGGGAGGAAGATGGAGGGAGGGGACACACAGGGAGGGAGGGGACGCACACAGGGACGAAGATGGAGGGAGGAAACACAGGGAGGGAGGGGAGGCAGGACCAAATTTGAAAAATTTTATGGCGTGCTGCAGGGTTATAGGGGGCCCACTAGTTGGCTCTTTGCACAGGGCCCACCAAGGCCGAAAAGTTCAGTGTAACAATAAAAACTAGATAAATAGACAGGCTGTGCAAAATAAAAAATGTTTCTTACATAGTTAGTTAGCCAAAAATGTAATGTATAAAGGCTGGATGTCTAATACAATAGCTAGAATCCAACTTGTCCCTGTTTTTCAGCTTGAGTTAGTCAGTGACTTGAGGGGGGACCACATGGGACATAACTGTTCAGTGAGTTTGCAATTGATCCTCAGCATTCAGCTCAGATTCAAAAGCAACAGTTATGGCCCGTGTGGCCAGATGTGTGCCCCCCCCTCCGCGCTTCTAATTTTTAGTGTTGGAGCGGGTTGAGGAGGGGCCGCATCACTAGTGCAGTGAGCGCTATTAACCCAATAGGCTGGTTTTGCTTCCAATAAGGATCAATTATATTTTAGTTTGGATCAAGTACATTGTTGTAAGAAACTCACCCTGGTGTCTAGTGGAGGGACAGCAGGGACGCCTGCCGCCCCCTCAGCGGGGACGCCCACTGCATCCTTGTTCCCCTGACGCCGGCTTCTTCTTAGGCGCGTGCGGCGCACTTCCAGGTTCCCTTAAAGGCGCAGGCGCGCTGACGCGAAGACGTCAGCGTGCATTGCTGCGAAATTCAAATGTACTTAAAGGAACTTTTGCTGCAATTCACTGCCCATTATAGGTTTTTTCCTGGTGCCTGTTGCCTAGCTATTTTGTCTCTTAGACCTCTTGATTCCTGTTGTGACCCCTGCCTGCTTCTGACTATTCCTGACTTCTGTGATTCTGACCTCGGCTTGTGACCTGACTATTCTACACTCTGTACTCCGACCCTGCCTGACCATTCTGATCTGATCTTCTGGTTGACCCTTGCCTGTCTGACTCCCGATTCTGCCTGATCCCTCTGCTAAGATTCCTGGTTTCGAACTTGGCCTGTCTGACTCCGTCGGTGATCCACCTGTCCTGACCCGGCCTGATCTGTCTTCGTTATCTGCCTCCGTCCAGTTCAGTGACCTTCTGCCCAAAAGACTTTGCTTTACAGTCGTGCCCCTTGCTAGCCAGAACTTTCGCCTTGCACCTCTCGTTAAGTCCAGGTGGCATCTGAGTAGCTGAGGGCTCCTCCCGAGGCCAAAGGCGGTCACACTACTGGTGAAGCATGAGCTGAGACCAGGGTGCTTGGCATCTGTTCTGGTTTGGGTGTCGACCGTGACAATTGTACTTTTTTATTACTATAGAGAAAAAGGAAATCATTTTTAAAGATTTGGATTATTTGGCTATAATGGAGTATATGGGAGACAACCTTTCTGGATATCGGGTTTCCAAAAAACAGATGTCCAAATTAGATTGTGACTGAACAAAAAGTTGAAATGTGTCCATTATGGGCCCTGGAGCTAGTAAATATAAATAATATGAAAGTATTCAGAGTAGGGATAAGGAAACAAAAGAGAGAGTTTGGAACTGCCACAACTTATGAGACTCTGTATAAACAGGATATACCTGTATTCTGGCAAATTTTCAGCGCCACTCATATTTCTGTTGGATCACAATGAATAAAATATTTATACCTAATTAAAATGTTTCCAAGGCCTATGAGGAAAAAGGAAAGGCATCACATTGCAGTAATACCAGAATTTTTTGTTCCCAGCATCCTCATCTGTTCATGATAAATATATATGAATCAGTGGCGTAACTACTCGTTGGTGGGCCCTGGTGCAGGATTGGCACCCGGGCCCCACTATCGGGCTCTCCCCCTATGAATTGCACATTGGAGTTCTCCTAGCCTCTCCAGTGGGCCCCTGAGAGGGAGCGGGCCCTGGTGCAATTGCACCCCCTGCTCCCCTGGTAGTTACGCCACTGAGATGAATCTGGTTAAGGGTACATTACCATTTTTTCAATTAAATTAGATATACCAGCTTCATAATACATTACTTGAAATTTCAGAATCAAGTGTGTCGACCTACACACAATTTAGGTGACATTAAAGCTACAGTGCAATGTTATACACATCACATCTGTTCTGAAATCATAACACCCAGTGTGCCAAACTCCAGGCCCGGACTGGCAATCTGTGGGTTCTGGCAAATGGGGCCGCTATAAGGTGCCATAGAAAGTCAGTATTTAGTGGGCTGGTGGGGGCTGTTTTGGCCTCTCTGTTGGTTGATTGGGCCTCTGTGTACCTGAAATGCCAGGGCCTATTTTAATTCTCAGTCTGGACCTGCCAAACACCCTCCACTGCTTGGGAGCATGCTGGGAGCTTTAGTTCCGCTTAGTGCCATGTATTTCTCTGGATAAGAATATATGTGAAGGTCACATTTAATCATGCTATGTTTAAAAAA